>OX101785.1:26255862-26978362 GCA_944452715.1 Ophion slaviceki | reverse complement strand
AGGCGCTCCGCGGCGTGACGTTTAGCATCCACAATTTTTTACCTAGAACGAAAAACAAAAATTCTTGTCAACCTACATTAGAATACCTAGAGAAGTACGTACGGAATTTAAAAAAAATTGTATTATTCAAAAGTTGTAGGTATTTGAACTTAAGAAATTAATTTTCAGTGAAAAATTTCGTTATAACTGCTCATAAACTGCTCATAAAATGATAAGTTTTCGATTAATCAGAAATTCTGTACGTACTTCTCTGCGAAATGCAATTAGGAACATAACTTTTAAATTTGAAATAAATCGAGTGAAAATTGTTGAAATTATTTGTCACGCCAAAAAAGCTGTTTCGAGAAGTTTCGAGTAGTCGGCCTTTTTGTACATCGGAAAAAAATACATGTTTTTTCTCGCAGCTTGATATTCATACTAAAAGATGTGTAATTAATTTTACGAGTGAATCACTTTTTCATGCGAAAAAAAAATGTTTGAATTCGCATATGATTTTATACCCGTTACTGTGGCCTAAGGCCTTGATCGGAAAATTTCCCGGACGCTAAATTGGAAGAGGTGCAGTAATCCCTAGGCCTGCTTGTTCGCCGGATTTAACGCCACTTGATTTCTTCCTATGGGGAACTATAAAGAATCGTGTTTACCATGACGTTCCGACGGCGCCGGCGAACATGCGAAAACGAATTACAAGAGCCTGCGCCGCTATCACACCAGAAACTATTCGAAAGTCAAGAAAATCATTCCATCCGACGTCTTCAACAATGTGTCGAGGTTAATGGCCCTCACTTCGAACATTTGTTACAATAAATTTTCTGCACAAAAAAATCAATTACATTATTCGGATATTCTTATTGTCAATACCATCACGATTTCCCGTTTTTACACGTGTATTTTGGTAAAAAATCATTTCAAGGTCATGATATCATAGGTCGTTGGATTCGTCTGAATATCGGCTACAACGTCTTGATAAAAAAAACATGTTCCCCCTTGAAAAACCATTGATGACCTTGAGAACGCAAAAACTATGACTTTGACAAAAATGAATTTTTCATCACTGTATCAGCCTTTCGAAATCAATCAAATTACCTTCTGATATTTTTTCGTCACTCTAAAGACAACAGAGATATTTGGGGTGGTCACGTTACATGGTCCACCCTGTATACATAACTGGCAGTAGTAGGCGCGCATTCAGCGATCTCGTATGACAAGCGGCATTTGCCGGAGCTAATACTCGGATAGGTGACCGCTTAACCGCTTCCCTATCTATATCGGAAGCTTAGTTTCACAGAGTTCCCGACGATGAGTGCAACTAAAACTCAGTAAAATATAGGTGCCTATAAGAGCACCGGTTTTTAACAGTTTGCCCGCGTGTCCTTGTGCAAACGCAATACAGTGAGGCATTAGGGAAGATTGGTTCTGGCCAAAACTTCTTGGAGTCTTTAAGGAAATGAAAATACCGAAGTGACCAGTGTGGAGTGAAAAGTGGAAGAGATGGGGTCATAAAAGTTTGCAAGGATATACGAATGAACATTCGATATTTTCATATATTCGTATGATGTGGAAGATAGTAGTTGTAGTAGTAGTAGTAGTTTTATTTCCCAGGCATACTCTTTCGGGTTTTTACATAGTAACCCCCCTATACATATTTTTCCCCTATAAGATTATAATACAACGCAATGTAATTTCTTTTTCTTGCATACATTTTCTGCTTCACTTGCTCAGCCATTCTCACATACTGGCACAGTTCTTGCACCGGCCCTCCATTGAATGCGTGTTTTATTTTCGCTTTTAAGTTTTCTCCTAAACTGCGATTCACCCATACCGTCGATCATCCACCACTTCTTTTTTTTATTGCTTCCTTTATTTTTTCGCACTCAAATATGTGGACCTCCAGGGTCTTCACTTGTGGCCGAAATGCCGGGCGGTTTGTTCCACCTCTTTTGTTTCTCCTCTTGTTTCATTGCCCTCCCCGAGTCGAAATTTTCAGCCTATTTTGCCCTCCAGATCCTCACAGTGGTAGGAGATGAAGGCAGTAAAGTAGCTTCGTATTTAATATATAATGAGCTCCTACTTAGGGCCTAGAACGGGAACAACTTCCCTTTTCTCCACTTGCAGGCGCTAAAGGGGACGTCGATTGGCACACGTATACACGCACACGCATACACTCTATTACGCATATAGAGATACATATGCCTGAATACGCGCATGCGTAGACACACGTATATACCCGCACACATACACGCCTAAGCATACACCAACACACGTATACTAGTACCTATACGTATGCATGCGTGCCTGCTATAGGGGTCCGCGTAGACATGCTTACGTGAGGGCAATTCCTATAAAAAATATTGTAACTGTTTGCCCAAGATCCATTTCTTCCACTTTGGAGAGTTGCTGGAGCTGCAGGGGCAAGTTTGAAGCGAATGCCAAAGGTTCGCTGGGTGGAGATAACGGAAAGGCCATTGGAAAAGTACGCCTCTAAGTCGAACCCGCGTTCCTACCTACTCCAACGCATGATGGTTACTGAAAACTATCAGACTTCCTCTTTCGAATGCGACCATCCCCACCCTTGTTTCGTCGGAACAGCCAAATGCGCGATAGGTCCAAACGCAATCGAAAGAGGAGCTGCAACGACTTCAGCTAGGTTAGGTAGGAGTATAAGGGCCTATGCAGGAGGTGAGCAGCAAAGAAAGAGCATGTTAGGAGCCCATAGTAGGACTTCTAGCAGTAAACAGACTCAAGTGAGGCTGACATAGGATCAAAGGCCTTTAAAATAGGCTGAAAATTTCGACTTGGGTCCCAATAATGTTCTATTCCTAAGCTCTCCTTCCTGTCTTTGTACCCGGTGCAGTACGTTTACTTCTCTATTTTGCACCAGTCTACCTGTATTTCCTGCTCAATGTTTATTTTGCTAGTTCGTTCTATTGCCAGCCCTACTTCTCCCGTATTCCCGTTTCTTATTTTTTGCCATATTTGCCGATCCCCCGTTTTTTTCCATAGCTAATTTCATTTCCTTTCCCCATTTTGTTGGTTTGTCTATGGTTAGTAATGTATCTAGCTTCCTCCTTCCGGCAAACCTTTGGCCATCTGTAGTTTTCCATTTCCATTACTTCACCTATCTATCGCGCGGCTCTCTTCCACATTTCTACACCTATTCCATGGCAGTCTGCTTCCATCCTCGAAATGTAGTTTGGCGTGATTTCTTTTACCCCTATCGCCATCTTGGTATATTCAGCTTGCAGTCTTTCTATCCTGTCTTTTTTCCGTCAGTCCCATATCTCTAGCCCGTGAAACATTTGTATGGCGTAGAAGTCATATTTAACGTGTATAAAATATTTTATGTATATAAAAATGTAATTTAAATATGTAGTGCAGGCCGCAGCTTTGACTATCTTAGACGCATATAAACACACACAAACTCACATGTTACAATAACAACAACAAGAACAAGTCATAAATCAATTAATTAATAATAAATTTAAAATATGTAAATAAATGAAAGACACAAATTGAGGGCGAAATGAGAAGGAAATTCCAACGATGGGGGGAAAACGGGAGGCGAGGAGGGAACGGGATGGATCAAGGCTCTAGGAGGGTTAGTGGTTGAAGAAATGTGCGAGGTAGTGGGATAGTTTGAGAAACTAGGAAGAAGGTGGAAGAGAGAGGGCAAAAAGTGTAATAAGGAATAAAAAAAATAAGAAGAGGAATAAGTGGAACCATGGGACGTGAAGAGATGTAAAAAGTAGATGGAGCGTTGTAAATGATGTTATAGTGTCAAAAAAGGAATCGAAGAACAGACAAGACGTTCTAAAAACCCGCAGGGATGTACATGTGGAATAAACTCGTATTATATTATTATTTATAAATAAATTGATAATAAATAACAAATGTATACATTAATAGTAATAAATTAAGGAATAATAATAATCATAAAAAATTAGGCCAAAGTCTTTTGTTATGCTCTCGTCCTTGATCGTTTGTTCGATCCTTGACTGCGTCGTGATGCCCGAGTGGAAAACGTAACTCATCTCCGCCTAGCCACAAGCTAGTAAAGTGATGTTGTGAATCGCCATTAGCTAGCCGGCTTAGCGATTGACTACCCAGCCTTGTAACGCTTTGGTCCTCTAGTAACTGAATACAAAAAATTAGATGGTGACTAGATAGACAGAAATATCCCAGGGCTGTATTATATTTCTGAGCTCGCCATGACATAGTTTTTTCAGAGAGCGACTGGGAACAAAAAATTAGGTGGCGATTAGATAAAAAAAAATTGCAGCTATATATTTATCTTTTCGAGATTTTTTTCACATTATTTACATCATTGGACCCTTTTACGATATTCTTCGTCGTTTATTAATTAGGGTTATGATATTTGCGCTGTAAATATATTAATGGTTCAATTTTAAATTATCTCAGCCAAACGCTTACGCCGTAACGTGGTTTCGAACCCGGGACCTCTGGGCGATGAGTTGTGACGTTGTCCACTGAGCCAATTCTACTTGTTTAATTTTTGAATTTTCTAATCGTCTACATATGTTACACTACACAATGTCAGATTATTGAAAAATGGGTGGATTAACAAATGTAAATAACATTATCGAATCAATGACTCAATTGGGTTCGCATTGAGAGCGATAATCGCATAGAATTACATAACTTTAAATTGTATTTGTCCGATCATTTATTCCGGCCAGTGCGGCCACAGTTGGGAAGTGTTGGCTAGGTCATCGCGAGATACCGACTTGAGGATTTTATTCATTCGCAACGTCATCTGTAACTCAAGTTGCTTAACCAACCATGAGCCAATCGCTAGATGGAACTACACGTATTCACATAACCACACTCTGTCATTTGTGACCAAGATCGGCTGGGCAGTGACTAGCCAAGGGGTGCACAGCAGCAGTTAGCTGGCTAGGTCATGGCGAGATACCTACTTGAGAATTTTTGCATTCGCAACGCCATCTGTAACTCAAGTTGCTTAGTCAGCCATAAGCCAATCGCTCGATAGAACTACACGTAGTCACATAACCACACTTTATCATTCGTGACCAAGCTCGGCTAGGCAGTGACTAGGCAAAGGGTGCACAGCCGCATAGCTGGCTAGGTCATGGCGAGATACCTACTTGCAAGTAGGTATGTCGCCATGAGAATGCTTGCATTCGCAACGCCATCTGTAACTCAAGTTGCTTAGCCAGCCATGAGCCAATCGCTCGATGGAACTACATGTAGTCACATAACCACACTTTGTAATTTGTGGCCAAGATCGCCTGGGCAGTGACCAGCCAAGGGGCGCATAGCCGCAGTTAGCTAGTGTTGGTTAGGTCATGGCGTCATGCCCACTAGAGAATTTTTTTCCTTTTGCAAAGCCATCTCAAACTCAAGTTAGCTAGCCAGCCATGAGTCATTCGCTCGATAGAACTACACGTAGTCACATAAACTTACTTTGTCATTTGTGACCAACATCAGCTGGGCAGTGACTAGACAAGGGCTGGATAACAAAACATTCACAATATTACTAGCTCATAGCGAGCCAACCATTGGTCAGTTCGTATGAGCTCAATTAGGCGAGCCAGTTACTAGGTCGTAACTCAGACAGGCTAGAACAATTTCTACTCGGGTGATTCCACCGGAAGCTGTGATTATAGCAATGCTTGTGTCGACACTATCGATGTAGAAATGTACGAAGTCATATATATATATATATATATATATATATATATATATATATATATATATATACACATACACGTTTAACAGTTTGTAACTATACGCGATGCCTACGATATGTATCGCTGCTGGATGAAGGCGAATGACGCAAATCAAATGATTCTATATGCAAAGTAACGTAGCGAGAAGCAATAGAAATACGGTAAAAGTAACAGAACGACGATTTCAAGTTGTTTGGCGAATAATTCTGCATATGTAATAGGGTAATTTGAGGAGAGATGGCCATAGAGGAGATATGGCCCAACGAAATATTACCAACTTTTACCAAGAGAGGGCAGGGTTTTTGTTGTCGGTATGGACGCCGTCATCAGTCTCGCGACACTGCATTGGAATTTGCACCAAAAATAAATGAGAAAGTGCGTAATTGGCTGTTAATTTTTTCATCTAAATAGAAAAAAAATTACGCTTGGTTTGTGATTAAACTGTGGACATATATAGACATATTTTTTCACCGTATTTTGAGCAGTACCACTTAGGACATATACTTGTTTATAACATAAGCTCTAAAAGAGGCACTGTTGTTGATTTATTGCGAAGAATTAAGAGTGGGCCATCTCCCCTATATGTTTTAGGCGTAATTGCCCTAATTTTTTTAGGTCAGATGGCCATATTACCTACTGCTTTTATTGCTTATTTATGACGTATTTAAGCAACTTTTTTGTTTGTTTTCCGGATGCCTAACCAATATGTACGAAAATCTGATGAGCGCGGCAAATGGCAATGTGGCAAGAAGATAAAGCATCTGAAAACAGGGGAAGAAGACAAGAAGCGTGTCTTAGATAGTCAGGCTATTTACGGAGGAAGAGTCTAGACTGAACGAAAATGATTGAACTGAACTCCCTTATGATTCCTCCATGTGGTTATCTCACATTGATTAAAATAGCATGGCCATCTCATCTCAACACCTATGGCCATCTTAGATTGAATAGTATAGGAGAGACGGCCACCCCAGTATTCTAGAATATATTTTTTTAAGTGAAGTTCATACGTGAATGTTGTTATTATTTCGTGTTCAATTTGACTACGAATAAACATATGACTGAACAAAAATACAAATATTTCTTTTATTTGATGGACTTCGAAATAGGACGTCTCAGAGAAAACGATGGCCATCTGTTCTCGAATTACCCTATAGCGGCGAATGTTCAAACGTTTCGAATGGTGAAGCAGTTTAGCGAAGAATGTTAAAGGATGCTGAGAACGGTTTCGAAGTTTGTATCAATGGAAGGTATGGAATATAATGTTCTTTTTTAAATTTCTGTTATTATTCAAAGTATTTTTTTTGCGCATTTAGGTTATCGAACTCCACAAAAATGGTAAAAAAACGTTTGAGCGATTCTCATAGCGTAACATTTCGTCTGTAAACGTTTTTACGGTTCCTTCCGTCTGTAAATCTGGATATAAGTCCTGCCGTTTATTCACTCAGTCAATACATTCGAAAAAAATTCATGGTAGTGTTCGAAGCATTCAATTTAATATATCAATCATAAAATTATAGGAAAATAATTTGTTTAATATATTTTTTGTTAAATAAAAGACGCAACTCGGTAGGATAGTAGTTTTTTGGCTCAGACACGAAATACCTAGGTTCACAGACGAGCTGTTAAATCTGCCAAAGATATTCGGATCATATACACGACATCGAAGTCTGGTCGAACTTCGACGTCGTGTCTTGTTAACGTTGGTACTCGTATTCATGGATGCATGCACTCGTTGGTACTCGTTTTCCATGCACTCGCATACTCATGATTTTCCGTTTGGTATGTCCTTGGAGTATTCGTTTTGGAAAAGCCATTAAATATTCAATGAATGTCACGCCGGGGGTATGTGCCATCGAGGTGACAATGTGTCCTCGTTGCATACATCTATCTCAAGATGCATTGACTTTCGAGGTCAAATGCTCGACCAAATATCGATGTATCACGTGCTATTGAAAGGGTGCATTTGAAGGAAAAAAAGAGAATTGGGCGAATTGGTAGCTCGTTTAGGAAAAAGAGTTGTGATAGAGGGATTTAAAAAAACAATAACATATTGCACAACGTAAATCAGCAGATAGACGTTTTTTTTCGAAAATCTCAATCATCAATCATCAATATTACTAACTTACTGATAATTTTTTTACTTCAACTATTAAGTGCTTTATTTATCATTGAAAGGCATTACTCTGCTATCCCTATTTCTTTTTTTTATTCGTTCTTGAAATAGTTGCACGAAAAGTGCAACTATTAATCTTTCATTTAAAAATGGGGATTTTGGACACTTTATAAAAAGAAATAAACTTTTCATGCGAAACTAATGCAAGAATGCTAGTGATTGGGGATTTTTCGTTGATGATTCAATTGTCATGAGGCAATTTTAATAAAATATATTTTTCGTCGAATCCATACGTTATGAATGGGTACTTTGTGTTCGATGATCGAATAATCGATCTATCGATGCAAATAACGTTGAGCAATTTGTCGCACATCGGCGGTTACCCATTCGGAACAACGATCTGATTCGCGCTCTCTACACATACACACACGCGCGCGCGCGCTCACATACGAATAATAGTGCGGTTAAAGCTTACGGTATTCTCGCACCTACAAATTGCCTTCGTTAATCACGCCTACTCATGACGAGCGTGCGACGACCTTAATGGCCCCACTCTATATTCGATACTCAATTTGCCGTACGAAGCTTTTATCATATATCACGTAACGCACAATATATCCTGCCTGCATACGAGGCATAACAGATCGAACGGACAGCTATTTTTTTTCGTTAAACCCGCAGAAAAGTGGGCTCTTGTTTGCTTTCCTCATTTGATCTAACCGATAGTAAAATTTATCGCTCTTTGCAGATGTTTAGGATTTAAACATGCGAAAAATGCATTGATCTGCAACTTTTAATGTTTATTGTGGCGCCAGCGTATCATTAATAGCGCAGTGAAATCGACACTGGTAGATCGGCGTTCAGGGTTCGGCTTCGGCGATCCTTTGAGGTCAGCAGCGTGGGCAATCAGGAGAATATGGGGCCGTTTATATAGGTACGGGTTTTCCACAGTTTCCCCGGTTCCCTCGGCAAATGCATATAGGCAATGGTATAATGTAGCTTGAAACGGCTGTCGATACAACGGAAGTCAGGTTAGATTAGCGATTTG
Organism: Ophion slaviceki; assembly: GCA_944452715.1. NCBI lineage: Eukaryota > Metazoa > Arthropoda > Insecta > Hymenoptera > Ichneumonidae > Ophion > Ophion slaviceki. The sequence goes on along the minus strand of OX101785.1, from coordinate 26,969,490 downwards.
CGGGTACCGAGTGATGGGAATTGGGAGGATGATACGTACAAAGCCGCAAGGGTATATCTTGATACTCAGGAAATAATACAATTGATAGTGCAGTTCATAGTTAAGTCTTTAAACGCGTTTTTCTCGAAATGAAATTTTTCAAATTTGCTGACATTGTAACTCAAAGAGCAATTATCCGATTGACTTGAAATTTGAACTGAGTACTCTTGAATATATTTACTCTACAATGACGTAGGATATTTTTGATTGGATGAAAATTGAGGATTTGGCATTGAAAAAAAACGACCATTTTATAGGCAAGAAAACAGACTATTTTTATAGCTACGCCATTTTGTTAGATTTTGATATTTTTCGAAAATCCTACGTCATTGTACAGGAAATACCTTCCAGTTTAATGTCTTTTTTTCTTTTTTCGGTTTCAGCTACTCAATCGGCCGGAATCATCTCAGCAGTGGAGGAACTTTTTTTTTGGTGCCTCCGAAGGCAGCACATGAGTCGCTTGGATCTCAATATTTTTCGATGAAAAAATTATGTAATATAGGTCAAATATAGCCAAATATATTCTTAATTTTGCGAAACATTTAATTGAGTACTTTTCTTCCAAAAAATTCCCGAAAATTGCCCAAATTTTCAGCGTTCACACTGGTATAGCCCCTTGAAGGGTTAGGCTAATGTGACGACCCGAAAATCAGGGGTATTTAAAAAAATAATCGTGAAGGAATACGTAAGACAAAATCATTTGGGCATTTACTTGTATGTACATTGACAAAGTTGTTGACAATGTTATAAGAAAATATGAATAATTTAAGAAGATATAAACAATCTCGTGAAGAGCCTTTGAACTTACTTACTTTTGGCCACCCGGTTGATCTGAAACGATAAAAAACGAGTTTGTTTTTTCTTCAAATAGATAATATTGGCTACGACTTGACTGAGCGCTTTCTTGTTATCGTGATTCAAACGTGAAATGAAATTGGCGAATTTTTAGTCCAATTTTTCGAGGAAAAATGATATCATTATTGTTAATAAATAATGAAAAGAAAGTTGAGAAGAACAGCGTCGGTTGAGACTAATATAGGTAATAAAGTATAATTACACTGAACAAGTGTACCAAATTTCAAGTCAATCCGTTCATTAGATGTCGAGAAAAGGTGCACACCGTTTTTGAATACATAGTTTCGAGAAAAATGCATTTCAAGTTTTACTAGCAGTTCTATCGTTGTAATCATAAGTTTACCTTCAATCGGCGATTCTTGCACCATATGTACGACTTTTCTCTGCAATTTGAGTTGCCTCAAGCAACGAATGAGCGTTCGTAATTTTCACCGTAGCCTAACTCCTTCAGGTTTTGAGTTATTTTACGGGCGTATTTTATTGAGTTTTGTGGCTGGTATATCAACGGGTATTTTTTTTATTAATCTCTAGAATCGGTTCAATGGAATTAAATTTGAGAACGAGACAAAATCTTATCTTTTTATTCTGTCGCTTCATAAGATGATTCTCTCTCTCTCTCTCTCTCTCTCTCTCTCTCTCTCTCTCTCTCTCTCTCTCTTTCTCTCTCTCTGTCTCATCTTTTTCCCACACGAGGCCTTTCCGTCCCGCACCGTTATCAAGCGGTCTCGACTCTTTTGTAAATTCAATCTCGAAGCATCTGCGCGCCAGATTCATTCACAATTAAAACTTTGCTTATATCCCAGTGTGGTTCATTTCACAGGCGATTAGAGGTCGTTGCGACGATATATTGAGACACTTTTTAGACCGACACTTCTTCGTTACGTGCACTTTGTTCTTAACGACTTGAGGTATACGATGATTCACGAGTTTGCGAACGATGATAAAACAGATAAGAGCATAAGTAAGTATAGGGCAAATGCGTCTTGTAAGTATAGGGCAAATGCGATCGAAGAACATTTGAAGAAATCCTCGAATAAAGACGTTACGAATTATGAATAATCGTACAAAATTAATCAGAAGGGTTGTCGTCGAAAATTATTGATCTGATTTCACGTTGAGTTTGGTGAAATCCAGTGTTGCCAGGTCAGAAGATTTCCTCCTAGATTTAGGAGTATTTTACCTGGCTCAGGAGAGAAATAGGAGGAAAAATTTGTAGGAGATTTTTCAGGAGAATTCTGAAGCGGGGATTATAAATTTCCGAGTTTTTTCTCTCAAAGCAAGTAAAAAACAACCACAAGTGCACCATTCCGAGTGAACGCAAACAAACAAGTAAGCCCAAACAAACGAAAACGATCATACAAACCCAACTGATACAAGCTCCGAAACAAAATGTCGGTCGCAATGGTAGAGACAATTATGCACGTTCGACTCACGCTCAGCGTTGATTGCGGTGACTTTAAACCCACAGCTCGTATGTTGAAGCGTTTCAGCTCTGACAATATTTATAATAATATAAATGACAGCGATGTCGGAACTCTCGATATATTTCCTGACAATTAGCGCCGAAATTGAGCTATTCATGCATCAGTGAATTATTCATAGCAATTATTCTGAACCAAAAATGTAATTAAATGTCGTCAATAAGTATAAGTTACACGACAGAATAGTTCAAAGTATATACTTGGCTAAGAAGTAAAAATTGTATTAATAAACAAATATGTAGACTAATATAAAAGTGGGATTCTCGTAATATGCAAATTCAAAAAGAAATAAATCCCCTCCAAGGCGTAATGACAGATTACCATACCACGATAAATGGTTTTACCGACCGTTTCACCTAACTACAACAATTATTTCCACAAACAAAAGTATTCATCTTCATCTCTAATTCGCACAGATCGCAAGCAATCAAGTTTCAAAACAAAAAACTCAATACACAAGTGGGAAATGCATTTTAAATAACAGCTATTTGATGACATTTGACCGATCGTGAAAATTACTCTTAATTTACAGCACTGTTCAGGCCAGTTGCTCGGTGGGGGATATTTAGGAGATTTTTAGGGTGAACCAGCGATGGTATAGGCAGAAGCCGCCAGAACCATCTGGCAACACTGGTGAAAACATTTTATTCACAAATTTGAACTTGAGATTGTATATAATCGATGGCAATGATGTGTCAGCTCATTATCAGAAAAAGGTACATGTATGTGTATATTCGAAGAGCATTGATATATTTTTTGAACTTTTTTCATTGGGACGAAAAGCCGCAGGTCTCCGTCAAATGAGGCGCAAAGGATGACGTTGAAGTTAGCATCGTTGGAACCCAACGATTTTGATTTTTCATTTCTTATTTCTTTGTCTTTATAATTATCGAAAGTTTTTCTTTTTGTTGTTCTCCAACAATCTAGACTTCAACATTATGTGCAAAAGAATGTTCGAAGTATTTAAAAAGAAAAAAACCCTCTTTATTATACATTTTCTTCATGACGTTGAAGTTTTAATTGTTCCGATGCAACAGAAGTTTGTTTTTAATTTTTTATTGAGTCAGTTTCATAGTTATCCCAAATCTTTTCTTGCAAATTTGCTTCTTGAAAATGTGCCAATGCGGGTAATTGAGAAAAATGTATTTTTGTTGCGTTCCAAAGATACAAACTTCAGGGCCATTTTTTTGTTACGCTTTATTCTTTTTTTTTTCTAACAGTCTCGGTGACCTCGGATAGAGTTGTTTTGTTTTTTTTTTGCGTTTTTCCTATACTTATATGTAACGCCTACGTTTTGTGATTATAATAGAATTGTGTAAACGGCTGGATTGCCGTTTTTTTTACTCGCGTTTGGATGTGTTTTCTCACATTTGCAGATAGCATGCACAATGTTTGGTATTGAAGTTTGCATCGTTGGAGCGCAACGAAAGTTCTTTGTAACATTGTATTTCCCATTTTTTAAAATTGTTATAGAAGGTTTTTTTTATAGATCTATATTGTAGATTGCTAAATAAATATCTTCAAAATGGTTCAACGATTTTTGCAGGCAAAATTCTGCCAAGAGAAATTAAATGAATCCAGAATTATTAATATGTACATGAAGTTTGCATCGTTGCTATCCAACGGTTTCATTTTTTTTTCTTTCGATTTTGTAATTTCCTATTTTTTCTTGGTCAGTTCGGCTCTAGTTGCTAAAGAAATATGGTAAAATGAATAAAAAAATATTTACGGCCACCGGGACCAACCGAACAAAATCGAAAAAAAAAATGAAACCGTTGGATAGCAACGATGCAAACTTCATGTACATATTATTAATTCTCTCTGGATCCCAACGCTGCAAACCTTAACCTCATCACAATGTAGTATTTTTTATGAATCTCCGTCGTGAGTTCATCCGTTATGATATTAAGTAGGTGATTGGAGAGTTATATTATATGAGATTGAAGAGTTTGCATCGATGAAATGCAACAAGAATTAGGTTTTTTTGATTGCTCAAATTTCTTTGGGCAGATCTGAGCCACGAAATCTGCTCAACGATTTTTCATGTTGCACATTCAGAGATAAACAATCTAAATCTACAAAAACATATTATGGCAAACATAAAAAAATTGGAATTAAAAATATGAAGAATCTTCGTTGCATTACAACGATGCAAACTTTAACACCATTATATCATATATAAATTTGCGATCGATTAATTATCGTATAAGTTAATTTATTTGGTGATACGTCACGTAATAAGAACATATACTATCATGTATGTTTTTCGTTCAACAATTAAATAAATTATCGAGGTATATGGATACTATGTTTGAATCACATCGTATTTTCGCCTTTAAGGCCTTATATACGCGATTTCGCTGATTTTCAAAGGTACTTTTCTAGACGCGGTTAAAAAAAATTACGCATATATTGACAACATTTCTTTTACAGATCATTTATGCACATCGTTAAGTATATGTAAAAAAAATCAGAAATATTAACAAATAGCGGAGATATAACATAATAAAGCGATGTATTTTTTTGCGTGCGCGTTGATGGTGAAGGTTCTCGGCATCGATGTGGGTGTCTGAAAAAAAAATGAACATATTTATGATTGCATAATGAATGTTTGTTAAGTGTGAACCAACAATATTATTTTTAAAAAATTATAATAAAAATTCGAAACTTAACATTTTTTTACTCAATTTTCTGTCGGTATTTTATTTTTTATATTTGTTTGTGTCATTGTAATTTTTTGTTTTTATGCTTCACACGATAGGTGATGATACTAAGAATATGTTGTAAACATTTCAAAGCGATCTGAACCTTCGTTCAAAAGTTAGAACTTTCACAAGGTTCAAAAAAGTGAATCGTGGAAAAACGGCTTTGAAGTTGGCGGTCGGGCGCGCCGCGCGGTATCTATTATAAACGCAATATTACCTTATTTTTGGAATTTTTGGAATTTTTCAATTATGTAAAGCTTAAAATATTCCTACCCGTTCAGGTTAATGGAATCAAAAATAAATAAAAAAAATGACAAATTTTGAAATTGTTCGCGTATAAGAGTCCTTAATTTGTAGCAGCGAAGCGTTACACCCATCCTCCGGATATTTAATCTAGTTTTGGACATTCAACAAAAGTCTCAACTTTTTTCACTCTGCATCAAGTTTAGTCTTCTTTTTTTGTATCTTTGGATTTCATTTTAAGGCGTTACCCCAACTGGAAGCGCAAAAAAGGCCTTTTTCATGAATTTTTTTAAAGAAAACTACAAAACTTTTTTAATCGATCAATATACCATCTTAAAGAACACATCCTGAAGAACTTTCAGTAATTTTTTTATTGAAAAATATTACATTGTTTAGTGGCAAATGGCCGTCAATGAAATAATGTTTTTATATACACGGTTTGCGGTGACCAACATTGCGGCAAAGTGGATTATCTGAAAAAAAATGCGGATGGATTTAGTCAAATATAAGTATACATTAGTCTTTAATCGAAGGATTTTAAAAAATATTCATTTTTCACAAAATGGCGGACAGTCAAAGTTAATGGTTCGATTTTAACGTAAAAAACGCACGTTTTTTGGCTATAAAACGGCCATTTTTTTCGAGAAAAAAATCGGACGATTAAAGACTACATTTTTATGTATTAAATAAGCCTGCAAAATTTCGAGAAGATCGGTTCATTAGGGTTCGAGTAATCTTGGTCACCGACTTCAAAAATGCCATTTTGAGAAAAACGCGTTTAAAGTTTCAATTTCAGTTTACACGAAGAAAATATTTTTTTTTGTAAAGTTACATAGAGTCATCTATTCCGGGCCCATACTTCTGTATAATACTTATACTTCAAAAAAATGCAATAAAAAAAATCGATTTTTTCAAAATCGCAAGTGGGGATTTAAAAAACCCTTAAACCCTTAAACCCCCCTTAAAAAACTGAAGGAAAAATGGAAGACAGGAATGTTTTTTTTACCTAAAAAGTTTCAATCGCTCGATGACACGTAGGTGAAAAATTCCCGATTCCAGTTACGCTAAAAAACATTTTGTTTCACGTGCCTGAGTCATATTTCTTGGGGTTGCGAGTAAAGGAAATTCAGACGTCGTCTAAATAATGACCACCCTAACGTATATATTCGAAAATGCGATCGTACGAGAAGTGCGCTGTTTGAATTTACTCTCCGTCCCAAATTTTCACCAGCTCCAACTAAATTCACCTGTGTACTTTACCTCTTACAATACTAGTGAGCACATTTCTCTCTGTCCATTACACCTACATAAATAGTCGTACGTGTCTCTCTTTGCGTTCACGTAAAAGTTGATCGACGCTCGTGCGTCACACGAGGCATTTCGTACCGGTAAATTGTGTTGGCAACCTTCGCGGGCTCTCACATTCGTACAAGTACGCTCTATGTTCTCCAAACAGTCACACCTAGTGTCGCACCGTCGTTCATGCTCGACCTGTATGCACAGATCGGTCGACTTCGCGAGAACTTTTTTCTCGCGCGAATACGTTTTTCCTGAGCTGTCAAGTGGAACGCAAAAAATACCTTATCTCGTGTACGAAGTCACTATCTTTTTAACATTTCTTTCTTGCTTTTTTTTGCCCCATTTTTTCCACATCTGTGTTCGCACAATATGGCGAAAAAAGATTTTAGCAATGGGAAATTATATTTTCCACGCGGAATAGCCCATGTGTATTAGAGGGTGGTATAAAAAAGGCAGTTAAACCACCCACCTGATCTTGTGCTGGGCTCCGCAAACCCACAGTCATAAAGCAGGTTCACGTATATATACATATATACCGAATACCTGCGTACACACCTTTTTCGCTGCTTGCGTAAGTTCGAACAGCTGTTGCCCACGATTGCTCTTTGCTTTTATCGCTCCCAGTTGATATATATACACATATACAGGGTGTCCCGTTTAAAAAAAACATTGATATAAATGGGCAAGATGGGGCCGTACAAAAAGTGTTTGCTACAAAAGTTTAATGGTGTGAGGCGGACATCGGATGGTAATACAAAATATTTTGTTTGTCTACATGTCTACGAGACACCGCGGTAACTTTTATTTCTTTAAATGGAAAGACATGGATTTTATTTTTGAGATAATAGCTGATTTCGGGAAGCGTGTCCAACGGGAAGAAAATCTCTACCTCGAAAATAAAAAAAGTTATGGCGGTTTGAAGTTTTTGGAAACACCCCACGCTACATATATTATAGTGGCGAATTTCGTAAGGCATATTCGACACCCCCCCCCCCCCTCCCTCCACACACACACACACACACATACATCCTCGCATGCGTGCGCTAAAAAGGATTGAACGGGCTCTTAGGGATCGTCCATCCCCCATGGTGATGTGGGGTCGTCCATAATTTACGTGAGGCTCAAATAGGGGGGAGGGAATTTGGATAACAGAAACCTCACCACATATCACCATGGGGGAGGGGGGGGGCTCAAAAAGTGGCCAAAAAACCTCACGTGATTAATGGACGATCCCTTATTCGATGTAAAATCGTTTGCTAGTCACGAATTTTCGAGTCCCATTCTCGTCCAAGTTTTGTGTAGCCCAGAAGATGGATTTTAGTTAAGGCCTCAGGCCACAGTAACGGGTATAAAATTATGTGCGAATTTAACAATTTATTTTCGTATGAAAAAGTGATTCACTCATAAAATTAATTACACATATATTTAGTGTGAATATCAAGCTGTTAGAAAATATATCTACTTTTTTTCGATGTACAAAATGGCCGACTACTAATATTTTATTTTGTTATCTTTTTTTAGGCGCTCCGCGGCGTGACATTTAGCATCCACAATTTTTTACCTAGAACAAAAAACAAAAATTCGCGTCAATCTACATTAGAATACCTAGACAAGTACGTACGGAAGTTGAAAAATATTGTTTTATTCAAAAGTTGTAGGTATTTGAACTTAAGAAATGAATTTTTAGTGAAAAATTTCATTATAACTGCTCATAAACTGCTCATAAAATGAAAAGTTTTCGATTAATCAGAAATTCGGTACGTACTTCTCTGCGAAATGCAATTAGGAACATAACTTTTAAATTTGAAGTAAATCGAGTGAAAATTGTTGAATTGGAAAAAGCTGTTTCGAGAAGTTTCGAGTAGTCGGTCATCTTGTACAGCGAAAAAAATTCTATCAGCTTGATATTCATGCTAAATAGATCTGTAATTAATTTTATGAGTGAATCACTTTTCATACGAAAAAAATGGTTAAATTCGCACATGATTTTATACCCGTTATTGTGGCCTAAGGCCTTAAGGCATCTGGCCACCATGTCATTTTTTTTTCTTCAAAAATTTTTGTTTTTTTTTAATAAACCCTGAACTGTTAAGAACAATGTAAGCCATAGTACGTATTGAAAAACGTAAAATTGACCGTTACAGTTATTTTTCGGCAGGAAGGTTGAGCCGCTGCGGGCGGTCGACCGTGCGGTTCGATCCGTGTTTATAACTCGCACGGTTTAGCTCACGCAGCTGTCCTGCGTTATCTCGACACTACATTTTTTGAACTGCTACTATCGAAATATCGTAAACTATCGGTCCGATTGCTTTCAAATTTTTACACAATACTTTTAGATACATTATCTAAAATGTCACGTAGGATTTTTGCGATAACTTGATTAGTTTTTGTTTTATTATTGTTTTTGCTCGAAAAATTTCGGTGAAAAATATAAATTTTTTTCTTCGGCTCACCATAATTTTTTTAATAGTCGAAAAAAAACCGCTACGCTATATTGTAGCGACACTGCTCACGAGTGAGCTGAACTTTTTTTTCTGATGTGACATGACCGGGTAGCAGCTGGGATAACGACCGCGCGTATCGTGCGGAGGGCCTCCGCGGCAATGTGCATAACGGCGCCATTTTTCAATATTTCGAAGGGAAATTTATTAACTTTATTCTTAAAGCCCTTTCTGACGTTGTGTGAAAAAATAAAAATATTCCGGCCCATACTTTCGAGTTTATTATTTTTTTTTAAATATACCCATTTTTCGATCGGCCAAGGTGGCCAGACGCCTTAAGTAAACGTGTCTCAGACCAAGAGTTTTGGTCCGGTCAAGCTCTACCTTGAAAATTTATAACCAGCGAATGATTTTGCATCTTCGGGAATTCGATTCGACTGCTGGATTCGAATTGGTCCTGGTCGGAAGGATACCCGAGTCGAAATTTTTAGCCTCCTCTGAACCCTCGCAGGACCCATTTCTTTTGTAATACATAAGCCGCCAGCCTCCGTTGAACCTACGAAACCTCATTTGTCGAGTTCAGTGCCATGAAGAGACCTCCTCTTGGCCCAGGGTAGCCTCTGCTAGACCTCCCAAACCTTCTCTCGACCCCCAGTTTCAGTGAAACGTGCAGAGCACAGGCCTCCTTAACCTGCTTTCAATCTCAAACTGTTGCCTCGACCCCACCTAACCTGCTTTCGGCCCAAATTCGATATCTCCTCCATCATCATTCCATTGTGACCTGATCGGTAACCCGTTCGATGACGGAAAAAATATGAAATTAATAAAAATACATCATCCCCTTATCAAATTAATAGTCCAATATTAATATGCGAAAACAATCAAATTTGCTCAATATCGATTTATTATTATTTTATAGGCAATTGATAAAAGAATGCTTGTGTATACAGTCTTACTCCAATGCTATCAGGTTAATAGGCATTTTCCTGTGAGAAAAAATCTCACAGGAAAATTCTTTAAAAAATGCGTCTATCCAGTATAAGCTTACGCGACGTTTTTCGTTCTTGACATTTCTTCTTAAGCCCTCCAGTTCTTGAGTTACATTGCATTATCTAGAATTAGTCTTTTTAGCAAAAAATGAAATAACATTGGGAAAAAAATCGTACAAAACTTTATAAAAAACGCAAATGAAGTTCCTGCTACCCCGTTTAAGTTCATCATGGATAAGCGTAACAATTTTTTTTTCCATAAGTCATGCGTTCAATTCTTGATGGTCGAAAAAAAGCCGAAAATCAGTCACGTATAAAAGTGCGTACCGGGTCGAAAAGAAAATGATAAAAAAATATTTCAGAAAAGCAATATACAGCTGAATTTATTCCCGTCAAAACGCCGTTCGGTAAATTGGGTTATCTTTTTTTTACGAAGCTATGTGACTTTTAGTGCAGCAAGAAATATCGACTGGTGTATCCAAACATTTAAGCGACGGTATATATTATATAATACTTTATATATATATATATATATATATATATATATATATATATATATATATATATATATATATATATATATATATATATATATATATATATATATATATATATATATATATATATATATATATATATATATAATACTCGAAATATGTGGTTGCGTTAATATATTCGAATATACACTACCAGTCAAAAGTATTCGGACACTTCAGATAACTGCAAAACTTAATATCACTTTGGATCATTGCAAACTTATGGTAGAATAATTATTATTTTACGAAGATACTATAAAGCTCTGTGAAATTACTTAATCATATAGATCTTTATAGTATCTTCGTGAAATAATAAACGAAATGAATTATATTACTCTAACATTATTTGGCAATTATCCAGCGCTCAAAAGTTTTGCGATTATGGGGAGTGTCCGAAAACTTTTAGCTGGCAGTGTATATCTAAATAACATATAATGTTGATTTCTATATGGAACGATAGGGTGTTAATTATAGTCTATTTCATGTTCTGAAGGATTGAAATTGTCGGTTTAGAATTCAACCTCATTCGATTTTTTCTTTTTGTTTTTGTTCGTTTTGTTTTTTTTGTTTATTCAATAATGAGTTGATAAATGGCGACGGCCGATTACCGTCGATTTCAAATAAGATGTTTGATTTTTCCTTGTTTTCATTTTTAGCACGTCGAAAACTAAAAAAATATTTCCACGTGTATGTATGAAGCATATTTTTATTTTTTCCCGCTAAATATTATGATATTAACTATCCGCGTCTATTTGATTTTTTTTAATTTGTATTAACTAGATTTTTCATAGAACCAAATTTTTCCTATTGCATTCCATTATTAAAATGATTGATTTAAAAAATGTTTATTTATAGAAAATCAATCTATTTAATATCGTCCAATAACTACATATTTTATTTGATCCTAATAAATCTGTGATTCGGTTTCATCAGTTTAACATTTTCATCTGTTCAAAAAAACAATTTAGTCAAGTTCACTGAATGGATCTAGTTATTTTTTTTAATTTACCTTAAATAGAATATTTGTAGAGTTAAGCATTTTTCTATTTGATTGAACTAATGGTCCATCTTTATTGCAACACTCATATCAAAGGGGCGGGGGGTAGTGAAGGTGGAGAGAGAGGAATTCACTACCCCCGCCTATTATATATATATATATATATATATATATATATATATATATATATATATATATATATATATATATATAATTCCTCTCACTCCACCTTCACTACCCCCCACCCCTTTGATATGAGTGTTACAATAAAGATGGACCATTAGTTCAATCAAATAGAAAAATGCTTAACTCTACAAATATTTTATTTAAGGTAAATTTAAAAAAATAACTGGATCCATTCAGTGAACTTGACTAAATTGTTTTTTTGAACAGATGAAAATGTTAAACTGATGAAACCGAATCACAGATTTATTAGGATCAAATAAAATATGTAGTTATTGGACGATATTAAATAGATTGAGTTTCTATAAATAAACATATACATACACACACACACACACTTGTGTTTGTGTGTGTATGTGTGTTTGAAAAATCTATAGCTTATGTGATACAACAAATAGTTGGAGGTATTCATTTGGTCTCTTATGCCATATCAGCGACCAAAATGTTATAAACACTCGGTAGCATAGGGGCAGCGGCACGTAGCTATGAGTAGGTAGGACTAGGTTCAAATCGCATATAGGGCAAATATTTTCTTCGAAAAAAATCATTTCCAAAGGCCAGGGAATGACGAATTACGATGAAAAATCCTTGTAGTAAAGCTCTTAAATAATGCGTTCATTTTATTTTCGATTTATGAAATATTTTTTGCATATAGTACACTACCCGAGTCGAAATTTTTAGCCTCCTCTGAACCCTCGCAGGACCCATTTCTTTTGTAATACATAAGCCGCCAGCCTCCGTTGAACCTACGAAACCTCATTTGTCGAGTTCAGTGCCATGAAGAGACCTCCTCTTGGCCCAGGGTAGCCTCTGCTAGACCTCCCAAACCTTCTCTCGACCCCCAGTTTCAGTGAAACGTGCAGAGCACAGGCCTCCTTAACCTGCTTTCAATCTCAAACTGTTGCCTCGACCCCACCTAACCTGCTTTCGGCCCAAATTCGATATCTCCTCCATCATCATTCCATTGTGACCTGATCGGTAACCCGTTCGATGACGAAAATAATAAGAAATTAATAAAAATACATCGTCCCCTTATCAAATTAATAGTCCAATATTAATATGCGAAAACAATCAAATTTACTCAATATCGATTTATTATTATTTTATAGGTAATTGATAAAAGAATGCTTGTGGATACAGTCTTACTCCAATTCTATCGGATTAATAGGCATTTTCCTGTGAGAAAAAATCTCACAGGAAAATTCTTTAAAAAATGCCAGTCTATCCAGTATAAGCTTACGCGACGTTTTTCGTTCTTGACATTTCTTCTTAAGCCCTCTAGTTCTTGAGTTACATTGCATTATCTAGAATTAGTCTTTTTAGCAAAAAATGAAATAACATTGCGAAAAAAATCGTACAAAACTTTATAAAAAACGCAAATGAAGTTCCTGCTACCCCGTTTAAGTTCATCATGGATAAACGTAACAATTTTATTTCCATAAGTCATGCGTTCAATTCTTGATGGTCGAAAAAAAGCCGAAAATCAGTCACGTATAAAAGTGCGTACCGGGTCGAAAAGAAAATGATAAAAAAATATTTCAGAAAAGCAACATACAGCTGAATTTATTCTCGTCAAAACGCCGTTCGGTAAATTTGGTTATCTTTTTTTTACGAAGCTATGTGACTTTTAGTGCAGCAAGAAATATCGACTGGTGTATCCAAACATTTAAGCGACGGTATATATTATATAATACTTTATATATATATATATATATATATATATATATATATATATATATATATATAATACTCGAAATATGTGGTTGCGTTAATACAGTGTTTGTCAACCTTTTTTATAAGGCGGCACACTTGAATCTCTGTAAAATTCTTACGGCGAGACTTCGTATTGGACTTCACCCCGCGGCGACCGCCCCGCGAAACGACACTCGTCACGATCGGTGCCCGGGTATTATCACGTGATACATACATCCGCCTATTTTTTGGCGGCACACAAGAAATACACTCACGGCACACCAGTGTGCCGCGGCACACCGGTTGAAATTCACTGCGTTAATATATTCGAATATACACTACCAGTCAAAAGTATTCGGACACTTCAGATAACTGCAGAACTTAATATCACTTTGGATCATTGCAAACTTATGGTAGAATAATAATTATTTTACGAAGATACTATAAAGCTCTGTGAAATTACTTAATCATATAGATCTTTATAGTATCTTCGTGAAATAATAAATGAAATGAATTATATTACTCTAACATTATTTGGCAATTATCCAGGGCTCAAAAGTTTTGCGATTATGTGGAGTGTCCGAAAACTTTTAGCTGGCAGTGTATATCTAAATAACATATAATGTTGATTTCTATATGGAACGATAGGGTGTTAATTATAGTCTATTTCATGTTCTGAAGGATGAAATTGTCGGTTTAGAATTCAACCTCATTCGATTTTTTCTTTTTGTTTTTGTTCGTTTTGTTTTTTTTTGTTTATTCAATAATGAGTTGATAAATGGCGACGGCCGATTACCGTCGATTTCAAATAAGATGTTTGATTTTTCCTTGTTTTCATTTTTAGCACGTCGAAAATTAAAAAAAATATTTCCACGTGTATGTATGAAGCATATTTTTATTTTTTCCCGCTAAATATTATGATATTAACTAAACGCGTCTATTTGATTTTTTTTTAATTTGTATTAACTAGATTTTTCATAGAACCAAATTTTTCCTATTGCATTCCATTATTAAAATGATTGATTTAAAAAATGTTTATTTATAGAAAATCAATCTGTTTAAAACCGTCCAATAACTACATATTTTAGTTGATCCTAATAAATCTGTGATTCGGTTTCATCAGTTTAACATTTTCATCTGTTCAAAAAAACAATTTAGTCAAGTTCACTGAATGGATCTAGTTATTTTTTTTAATTTACCTTAAATAGAATATTTGTAGAGTTAAGCATTTCTCTATTTGATTGAACTAATGGTCCATCTTTATTGCAACACTCATATCAAGGGGGCGGGGGGTAGTGAAGGTGGAGAGAGAGGAATTCACTACCCCCCGCCTATTTTATATATATATATATATATATATATAAAATTCCTCTCTCTCCACCTTCACTACCCCCCGCCCCTTTGATATGAGTGTTACAATAAAGATGGACCATTAGTTCAATCAAATAGAAAAATGCTTAACTCTACATATATTTTATTTAAGGTAAATTAAAAAAAAATAATTAGATCCATTCAGTGAACTTGACTAAATTGTTTTTTTGAACAGATGAAAATGTTAAACTGATGAAACCGAATCACAGATTTATTAGAATCAAATAAAATATGTAGTTATTGGACGATATTAAATAGATTGATTTTCTATAAATAAACACACACACACACACACACACACGCACACACACACACACACACGCGCGCGCGCGCGCGCGCGCGTGTGTGTGTGTGTCTGTGTGTTTGAAAAATCTATAGCTTATGTGATACAACAAATAGTTGGAGGTATTCATTTGGTCTCTTATGCCATATCAGCGACCAAAATGTTATAAGCACTCGGTAGCATAGGGGCAGCGGCGCGTAGTTATGAGTAGGTAGGACTAGGTTCAAATCGCATATAGGGCAAATATTTTCTTCGAAAAAAATCATTTCCAAAGGCCAGGGAATGACGAATTACGATGAAAAATCCTTGTAGTAAAGCTCTCAAATAATGCGTTCATTTTATTTTCAATTTATGAAATATTTTTTGCATATAGTACACTAAGCTTTACAGTGTACATTGTAAGCAAATGAAGATTAATTTGAATCTCATCTTTATTAACATATATAAATATATTTGAAAGAAATATGATCGTAGTAGGCTGGGAGACAAGGAAAAAAACCTATTTTATTTAAATAGATTCTATATAAATTAATTTTTTTGTTTAGCCGTGTACAGTAGGCCGAAAGGGGGGGCAGTAGGTTCTGCGGGAGCGCTCGAAGTAGGCCCACCTGAGGTTCCGTAGGTTCAATTGTGACCCTCCCTGACCTCCTTTGAGTCAAAAAGTCTACTTTCTGCCATGCCGGAGGTTCATCGGAGGCTCTAACGCATGGTACTTTCAAACATTGTACCCTCCTTTAGATACCCAATAACCCGCTCACGCCGATTTCTGCTCGCCTTCATTTTCTGGGTTGAACGCGGCTCAAAAATTTCGACTCGGGTAAGCTTTACAGTGTACATTGTAAGCAAATGAAGATTAATTTGAATCTCATCTTTATTAACATATATAAATATCTGAAAGAAATATGATCGTAGTAGGCTGGGAGACAAGGAAAAAAACCTATTTTATTTAAATAGATTCTATATAAATTAATTTTTTTGTTTAGCAGTGTACAGTAGGCCGAAAGGGGGGGCAGTAGGTTCTGCGGGAGCGCTCGGAGTAGGCCCACCTGAGGTTCCGTAGGTTCAATTGTGACCCTCCCTGACCTCCTTTGAGTCAAAAAGTCTACTTTCTGCCATGCCGGAGGTTCATCGGAGGCTCTAACGCATGGTACTTTCAAACATTGTACCCTCCTTTAGATACCCAATAATCCGCTCACGCCGATTTCTGCTCGCCTTCATTTTGTGGGTTGAACGCGGCTCGAAAATTTCGACTCGGGTACGGCCCTGAAAATCAAGCATTTCTTTTTTCCCGCCAAAATTGATTGGGCAGGCTCTTGGTTTGTGCAAATCGGTTTGTTGATTATTAATTTCCTAGCCGCGTCTTCATCCAGGCTTGTTTAGGGTCAGAGTGCCCATACCGCTAATGAAAACAATTGGCAATCTTCATACCGAGAGTATTGACAGTTTTTCTGTCAGCGCGCGTTCTGGCTCGCTCTCGCGCAAGAGATAGTCCAGCCGGAATGTACATAAATTTGGATGACTACCATTCAACAATTCCATCATGTGGCCAATTTTTTCGTAGGTTTTTTGGATGCCGGGTACCCTAAGAATCTACCCTAAAAAATCCACATATTCTATGGTGTTTTGCGGTCGCCAAAAAGTGTTTGAAAAAACAGTATTGTAATGTTATCTCTATTGGAATGGGTTTTATAAACTTTTAGTTTTATCCAGCCATGTTCTAGTGATTGGCAATAACAACCGATTTTCGTAAATTTACGTAGGTTGCATAGGTTTATATGTCATTTTCGAATTCGCGAGGAAAAAGTACGCAGAACAAAAAGAAACTTTCCAAGAAAATTTATAAGGGAGTTTGGAAAAAGTCAACTAAGCCGCGATCGAATTCAATCATCACCTGCTACGAGAGAAACGCTCCAACGGGTTTGTTTCACATTGGATGTGATGCCTAAAAGTATCAGGAATGCTCACGAACTTGAATTTCGCGAAAATGTTGATTACAACAATAATAAATCGAAGAAACGCATAAATAACTATATCTCCGCTTGTAACAAAGATATTGAGATCTTTTTTTTAAAGTTACGCATCTCGCAAAGACGTATAAGAATATCGAAGAATATTTCATATAGCCCCGAAATTCAAGTAGTTAGTTAAATTCGTTGATAAGCTAAAATTTTATATCCTCGGAATACGAGTGTTTTTTTAAATCACTTTTTAAAGGTAAATCATGAATGTACAGGCTGAAAACTACAACCACGATTTTTTTGCACGCTGCGAGCCTTGTGGATCACTTGCTATAGGCAAACGCCGGATTTATGAAAATCGGTTATTATTGCTGAGCTATGGGACGTGGACGGATAAAATTGAAAGTTATCTCGTGGGGATAGATTCTTCTAGTTGATGTATGAGGTTCAGGTCAATACGTTCATTAATACCCAAAACACATACAATAAACAAACAAACAAAATTGGTTGTTTATCGGTGATTTACCGTTAAACTAACAATCCTACGTAATATTACTACGAGACTTATTTTGTCGATGACATTATGGCGCACAATTTTTATCGATAGCATGTTTTCATAAGACCAATTCCAAAAGAGATAACATTAAAATACTGGTCTTTTAAAAACAACTTTTGGCGACCGCAAAATACGATAGAATATGTGGGATTTTCTAGACTACAGTCATAGTGGTCCAAAAAACCAAAAAAAAAATTGGGAACATGCTGGAATCGTCGAATAGAAGTCATGTTTATTCCGACTTCGGCATCCCATCCGTCACGCAAGGTTTATATCAGTTGCGCTAGAGAGCGATGGTCTCTCTCTCTCTCTCTCTCTCTCTCTCTCTCTCTCTCTCTCTCTCTCTCTCTCTCTCTCGCTCTCTCTCGCGTCATGCATCCGCCTTCGAGTTCCCGCGTAAAGTTCTCGAATGATTTTAATCAACCAGCTCCTGCACAATAAAATAAGAGTTGTTTTATTTCATCGAGTTCTCGTTCGGCCTATCGGTTCGGTCTGGGTTTTTTTCCTACGGATCGTGATCCCCATCGGTCTATAAGTTCGTTCTGTTTTTTTTTGCCACGTGATCTTAAATCATTGAAGCTACTTCCCCGGTGAATATCGATGGTGTTGAAGTTTGCATCGCTGGAATGCAACGAAAATCATTTCTTCTTGTTTCCCAAATTTCCTCAGACAGATTTGAGCTGCGAAAATGACGCAAAGATTTTCCGATTCTCATTTAGCGACCGACGAACTAAATCTGCAAAATATGATTTTGGATAATGAAAATAAGACGATTAAAAAGTATTTTTGTTAAAATCCAACGATGCAAACTTCAAAATCGTGGATACCGACCTTTCTACCACAACCCATAGCCTGAGCCCGTCATGCTTAAAGTGTGCTCCGCGGAGCCCTGGGGCCTCCGCAAGGCCTCTGCTAGGGTTACGCCGAAAAAAAAACGATTTCGTACCTTCCAATAAATGAAAACAATTTCATCAATTTACAGTGGAATTAATACGTTGTTATGTAAAGTACCCATTTTTGTATGATTTTCATTAAAAAATTAACATAAAACTAGGATTTTTGCATATTTTAGGGTTCTGTAAAAGATTTAGTGTTTTAAGGGGCCAGTCCACTTTGGAGCCACGAAAAAGGCTATTTTCGCGATTTTTTTTGAGGATTTTATGAAAGATATGAATATATAAAAGTTGTTGGGCTTGATAAATAAAGTCTTGAAAGACATTTAAAAAAATGTAATTTATTTTTATTCATTTTTAAATACAAAAACTATAGTTTAACGTAACGCTTCAAAAATAGGTGGGCTAGGTAGCTCCATCACAACTCGACAACGGCTTGTCCGAAACAAAAAAATCAAAGTCCATTAGATTCAGTATGACACCAGCTACAAAATGACCCTCGGATATAAAGTTTTATCAAAAAATAAAAAAATGGCAGATGAAATACGAAAACAGTAGAAAAACGCACTTTTCGCAAAAAAAAAGAGTAAAAATCAAAATTTTAAAACCATCGAGGGTCATCTTGTTGCGAATCATGTTTACAATATGTGGTTCAATTTTCAAGAGAATCGGCTTATTAGTTTTAAAGATACGATGGAGCTAGATTTTGAAAACGTTGTTTTGAAAAAAAACGCGTTTGAAGTTTATACTATGAAAAACTCTGACCTAAACTCAATCGGCAATTCCTGCACCTATTTTGACAGAATATTTCTGAATGTATGTACTTTCGAAAACAGTTTTAAAAAAATCGATTTTTTGAAATTTTCAAAGTGGACTGGCCCCTTAAAAGAGTTCCGTCGCCAAAAAAGTTTGAGAACCGCTGGTCTAAGCGGTTGTGCAGTATCCCAACAGTTCCTGCGTGTAAGTTCATCCAGTACATACATCTTATGATTCCGGCGACACAAAAATCAAGGCGAACTCCAGTTTCCGTTAGTGGGCCAGGGTGGATCTCCCCGACCCCAGCGGCATACAAGTTGAGAAACCCAGTGAAACAAAATTCTCTGATGCCCCCGGGAAATGCGGATGCACGGGTGGACGGCCGAAGGTTCTCGCTCCTGAAGCTCCCAGATTTCGGTTCAAGTTCTTGAGGTTTGCGAATACCCGTCGCAATATGTACACCGGGTGACCGCCATAAGGTGGCCATATGTTTTTTAATAGTCTGGCGCGGAGATTTCGCGGCCGAAAAAAAAACATGATAAGCTTTGGGTTTTAAAGTTTAATTTGAAAAACAAATAGCGCATTTTGTGATTAGTATTATGTAGAAAAAAATTAGGATTATAGAGAAAAATTAAAATTTTATTTTGGGTTCAGCAGAATGAAGATAATTAAATTCCGAATACGAAATGTTCCTAAAAAACTTTTTGAGGATGGAATTGAATTCCATTTATTCACTTTAAAGATCGTCTTTGATCATTTCTTTCTCGACGACGCGACGGGATGCACACAATAAGTTTTTCAGGCGTGTTTCGTATTCGGAATTAGATTATCTTTATTCTGCTGTACTCACAGTTACATTTTTCCCCCAAAATGCTACATTTTTTATGGTAAATACTACTCATCAAAAGTACGCTATATATTTTTTTTCAAAGAGAACTTGATGAACCTTCAAAAATATTTTTTTTTCGCGATCGCAAAATTTCCGCGTAAGAGCCTCAAAAAACACATGGCCACATCAGTCACCCTGTATGTGTACACACACACACACACACATACACACATGCGCGCGCACACATGCTTGTATGTATGTATGTAGAGCACGCCTAAATATACACATGCATCAGCAATCCGAAAGATTTACACTAAGAGACCCCTTTGCTTATAATCTGAAAGTGCGACTTATTTTTAGCTTGAAACTTTGTGGTATACGAACAACGCACAGTTTGTTATGCATTTGTACAAATAAATATTTCGTGGAATTATTTCCTTTTCGCCGTTCGTCTCTTTCTTTTTACTTCTGGATCAACTAGCTCAGCCGTATATAAAATTATATTGTCTTGTCCCTAGATATATTTTTCGTTTATGCTTCTCACCCATTTTTATCGTCTCGATGTTTGGTATCCGTCAAAATTTGACCCACTGCCAGCATGAACACTGCACATCTGGTGTTTGGGGGAACAATACCTTGGGGTCTTCTTCACAGTGCGTAATTATATCTCTACAAGTATGGTTTTGCATGGAACATGACCTTGCCCAATTAATTTGAGCGAGGCCTAAATAATGGTCCAATTTCAGGTCTCGCGTCCTATCAATTGAGACCAATTTTAATCCTCCCGTCCAATCGAGTTACCAACGCCCTTGCCGATACAAGATCCCCCGCTGATTGCAAAATTTCCACGTAGAACTCGATCGGACCAAAACTCCTGGTCCGGCGCACGGTTATGGAAAAAAATCATCTCCTGGGCTAAATAGGGCTTGGGCGAGGATGGGATTTGAAAATTCGTGACCACCAAACGATTTTGCATCGAATGAGAGCTTACCCAATCTATTTAAGCGAGAAATAAAAAATCGGCCAATTTCATGTAGGGTCAGAGTGGGATCGGTGGCTTATTTTTTCAGAGGTCTATAGCTGCCTAACCGTTCACTCAATCTCAATGAAATTTCGACTAAACGTGAGGTATGTTCAATGGCTTCATTTTGTTAAAAGACACTGAACGGCCTAACCCAATAGACATTGGATAATAACCATTTTTTAAAATGGGATTTGATCCACTCTGTACTTGGTGGTGTACACCCTGAAACATGCTTTCAAAATCAAGCAAAATTTTAAGAAAATTACCCTGATTCACTGTACACTTGTAGGTAATGGCGTGCTTTTCTCTATACAATGGGGAGTATTGCACAGTAAACTATCGAACAATTTATTTTTAAAAAGACAGCATTTTGTGAGATCAATCACACTAATTTATTGAATATTAATGAACAATGAGTACCTACCGAATAGGGTAGTACCAGTACCTATGTAAATTACACCGCGAAAATATTCATATTATGACTTACCTCTGTGTACCTCAAAAAATTGAGCCACTGTACCCGCTCTTTTTTTTTCTAAAGTGGGTACTGACAAGTTTCTGTTTATGTTAGGTTAACAAACACAATGCTCAAATACCGCAATATAGCTGCATATTGCGGGAGAACAATGACTTCGAACATAACTGCGATAGGTAAAGAAGCAAAAAACATACAAACTCAGCTGGTTTTTCAACTTTTGACATAAAAAATAATATAAAATCACCTCTCACAACCGTATTGCGCGCGAGCGACTCACAGACAGGTTGAAACCTATTGGCATTCAAGGGCGGTTCTAATGTGAAAAAGACGCACATATATTGGTTCAAGTGTAAAGGTTCAGTCTACCAACTGTTGCCACTGTTCCCACTTTGACCCTATTGCGTTCCATCATATTAGGATCAATTTTAATCCACCGATCTAATCGAGTTCTCGACACTTCTCACAAAATTGTTCGTCGGAGGTGAACGCCTTTGCAAACTAATTAATAACATTTTTAAGCAATGTACAGTCTTCATGCTAGAACTACAAAAACATGTTTTCTACCGTGAAACTACAAACTGGGGTAAATGTTTACCCCACGCATTTCTTGTTCGGAAAAACATTCTGAAAGGAGTAATGAGACTCGTAAGTACACGAATCTTTTTGTGTTTTTCATGCAGAAGAGAATGGTGAAAAGCAAATTCAATTTCATTCAAGTTTAGTCGGTGAAAAATCGATTGAAATACCTGAAAGTGCTGAAAAACGGCCCAAACGTCATTATGCAAACAAAAACCTGGGGTAGATATCTCCCCCGGTTTGTAGTTCTAGGGTTAATCATATTGGACGTAAAGAATATGTTCTTGCGCCTGGTATGCATGCTCAAAATGGACGTATTGCAGGACTTTTCAGACCTTACAGAAAGAGGTCGATATTCTCCCGGCGGTGACCGTATACGAGGCCCCGAGCAATTTAAGTTGACTCTAACAACGAGATCGCGTCGTGAGCATGGCAATTAACAATATGGCAACATATACGTGTGTGCTGGACAATGGGAATTAATTTAGACGGCCTTGAAACATTTACCCCATAACTAAACTTTCCCATTCGGACGATGACTTGGCGAATGGTTTTTGTTTCGTCATTCGAGTGCTTTCAAACTTATAATTGAACCTGCGTTCACGCTAGCGGTCCATTGTCGAAACGCCAATCTCGCAGCGAAGGGAATGCCGGAAGTAGAGAACGCAATTCTCGGAATTAGAGAATTCAATGAGAGTTTCAAAATTTTTATAGAATTTGAATTCTGTCGTGCATATGTAGGTATTATTTGTCGAAGCTGATAAAATGCATACCAAATTTATAAAGTATGCTTTGGGAATTTCCGACTCCGTGACCCTTCGATCGGCTCTTATTATTTCATCTGTTTTATTATTGTCATATTCGTTTTTCGTTCCTCTGTTTATCGCCAGCTGCTATAACGAACAGTCATTATTTTTTTAGGAAGCGGATTAATAATTATGCTATCCGAGTTTTATCATGAAATGTATATTAATTGGTAGCAGGAATTTTGTATTATTCGTTGCAGGGTACATTTAATTTCTCATAATGCGGACTGTCAGAGCTAAAAATGTTCTTTTTGGTCGAAATATCTGTGCGGACATCCGAGAGGCGATTTAAACACGAACATCAAACATTTTCAAATGAGCTCGATTTCCCAAAAAACTAAACGCAGCATCGTAAGCAATTAAATATAAACTGATAGAGCACTGCATTCGGCTGTTTACTTGTGTCAATTAGTTCACTTCTTTTCCTCGGTTTGCAGGAGTTCGTATCCACATCGATAAATTTTTAAAAACTGTATCTGTTTTCGATGCAAACGGATAGGGTGTTCAGATTTATTTTATTATCAGTTTTGATTGTTACCTATAATTTCTTTTGCTGTTGAATTTTGTAGATTTCTGATAGCCACCCTAAAAAACAATCGCGTGATTTATGTAACCTAAATCTGCCTAAAACTTGGGGAATAGGAGATAACTAATGTTCCCAGCATTCCAACGATGCAAACTTCAACATCATCAGGAACACTCATCAAACTCTTTCTCGAAATTCGTCTTTATGTTTCCGTGTTTTTGGCGAAATTGCGCCTCCCCTCGCCTACCAACACTGCCAAGCATGATTGACGTCTTTATTATTCTAACAGTGCGAAATGCGCAGATGAGATGCCGAAACGGCATGAGTACGTGGCGCGGTTTTTTGGCTATTAGCAAAGTGACAAATGGATTGGACGTAAACGGGTAAACGTCTGACTGCCGTCTTGTTGTTGTCGTTACTTTCATCGTTACTATCAATGTGTTTGTTGCCCAAACAAACCCAAACAAGCCCAAACATACATTATCGTTGTTATCGTTATCGTTATTATTAAGGCGTTAGGCCACAGTAACGGGTATGAAATCATGTGCAAATATAACAATTTTTTTTCGTATGAAAAAGTGATTCACTCTTAAAATTAATTACACCCATTTAGTATGAATATCAAGCTGTTAGAAAAAATATATATTTTTTTTCGACGTACAAAATGGCCGACTCCTCGAAACTTCTCGAAACAGCTTTTTTTTCAATTGGCGTGACAAATTACTTCAACAATTTTCACTCGATTTACTTCAATTTCAAAAGTTATGATCCTAATTGCATTTCGCAGAGAAGTACGTACGAAATTTCTGATTAAGGGGTTACCCCCACTTGCGATTTTGAAAAAATCGATTTTTTTCATTGCATTTTTTTGAAGTGCAATTTGAAGTGCAGTTTTTTTTTATGCCCGGAATGATGACTCTATGTAAGTTTACAAAAAAAAAATATTTTCTTCGTGTAAACTGAAATTGAAACTTTAAACGCGTTTTTCTCAAAATGGCATTTCTGAAGTCGGTGACCAAGATTACTTGAACACTAATGAACCGATCTTCTTGAAATTTTGCAGGCTTATTTAATACACAAAAATGTAGTCTTTAATCGTTCGATTTTTTTTCGTTAAAATCGAACCATTAAGTTTGACTGTCCGCCGTTTTGTGAAAAATGAATATTTTTTAAAATCCTTCGATTAAAGACTAGTTTATACTTATATTTGACTAAATCCATCCGCATTTTTTTTTAGATGATCCACTTCGCCGCAATGTTGGTCACCGCAAACCGTGTATATAAAAACATTATTTCATTGACGGCCATTTGCCACTAAACAATGTAATATTTTTCAATAAAAAAATTACTGAAAGTTCTTCAAGATGTGTTCTTTAAGATGGTATATTGATCGATTGAAAAAGTTTTGTAGCTTTCTTTAAAAAAATTCATGAAAAAGGCCGTTTTTTTGCGCTACAAGTGGGGGTAACGCCTTAATCGAAAACTTTTCATTTTATGAGCAGTTTATGAGCAGTTATAACGAAATTTTTCACTGGAAAATCATTTCTTAAGTTCAAACACCCACAACTTTTGAATAAAAAAATATTTTTTAAATTTCGTACGTACTTCTCTAGGTATTCCAATGTAGATTGACGAGAATTTTTGTTTTTTGTTCTGGGTAAAAAATTGTGGATGCTAAATGTCACGCCGTGGAGCGCCTAAAAAAAAAGATAACACAAGAAAATATTAGTAGTCGGCCATTTTGTACATCGAAAAAATATATATATATTTTTTCTAACAGCTTGATATTCATACCAAATAGATGTGTAATTAATTTGACTAGTGAATCACTTTTTCATACGATAAAAAATTGTTACATTCGCGCACGATACCCGTTACTGTGGCCTAACGCCTTAAATATATATGCGATTACAAAATGACATTGACACAACGACTGACATGATGGTATACCGCGAAGCTACTGTTATTCCATAGAAATCGACACTTGAAGATGTGTATTTATTTGTCATTCCGTGATATTTGTCTCGCCTTTAATATCGATCTGCAGCAGTGCCGTGCGAACGCGTCTCGAAGAAGGGTGGAAGCGGCTTGACGGGGCTGCTCTGTGGGCGGGTGAGCTCAAGATGGGTTAAAGAACGACCGCGAGGAATCACCGGAAAGTGGCAACTGTGCGCGCTCTTATATGTGTGTATGTATGCATGCGTTGTGGGGGTGGGCGAGCGGAAAAACGAGGTCGAGGGCGCGATTTTGTATGCTGACTATCGCGAAGCTTGTGCGACGAGTGTTTGGCTGGGATTTTGGTCGCAAGACGGCATGAATAATACTTCGAGGCAAAGCCGATAGAGGGAGTAAAGAGGAGAGGATACAAGAGCGAGCAACAGCGAGGTAGAGAGGGAAATAGATACGTATGGAGACTAGACGGGGCAATAGACATCGTGTATTTCAACCTCGCTAGACATTCCGGCGACGGGAATTACCGACCGAGCCCAGTGAGCCAGAAGAATCGAGTTTTATGAAGAGGTGAAGCTCTACTTGGCAACGCGTCGGATTTTCTATCTTTCTCTCACTCCACACGTACACTCAAAAGTCTTTAAATTTTATTAAAATAATCGCCGATTTTCGTATTAGGATGGCTTTTTTTTATAAATGTGGTTATATTGATCTGAAGGTGGTTTTGGTAGACATTGGAACCATTGAGGACGAAGCTTGCATCGTTGGAATGCAGCGAGAGTCAATGTTTTTTTTCTATTGCTCACTTTTTTTTGCCGATTTAGGGTACGCAAATCACCCAAAAGGTTTTTGTGAAGAGGTGAACCTCTCCTTGGCAACGCGTCGCATTCTCTATCTCTCTTTCTCCACATGCACACCTAAATGTGTTGAATTTTTATTAAAAGAATCGCCAATTATTGTATGAGGATGGCCCTTTGACCCTCTGAAGCATACATTTTTCCTTACGTGCAATCAGCTAAAAACTTTGTACTCGGAGATTTTCGGGGTCGCTGATTACAAGTCTGCACTAAAAATTTGGAAACTCGAGATAGCGGATCCAATATGACGGACCAAAATGCTTTTTGAGTCGTTGAATTCGAATCTCAGTTCAAAATTGAACAATAAAAATGGCAGTTCCAATTAAAATAAAAAAGTAAAATTTTTTTTAAAGTAAAAAAAATACAAAAAAAATCGAGCTAGAAACTCGCTACGTTCTCGCAGTCAGCTCCGGGTAATGCTAAAAGCGTAATTCTATTAGAAATTCAGTATAACAGAATCAACATATTCACCAACTCCGATGTTTTAGTAATTCCAGTAAAATCTCCGGTTTTGGTCCGCCATTTTGAATTTCTGGATTTTGAGCTCGAATTCGTAATCAGCGACCCAAAAAACGTCTCTGAATTCATTTTTCGCGTATGGTTTGCCTGCTAGATTAGGCACAATTAAATTAATTGTCTAAAAAACGTGTTTTTTTGTACTGTAGTGATGATCAACATCCACTAAGTGCAACATAAGCCCTTAATAGTGATATTGTATTAACAATTGATCTCCTAACATCCTCAGGATACATTTACATTCCTCGTTATGCGCTAAAAAAAATTTATTCGAGAAAAACAGAGTGGAAGTAGGTGACATACCAGTATGTCACAATGCTTCAAAGGGTTGAGGGATCATCACAGTGTAAAGGGTCGAAAAGTAGCTGATTTTCGCGAATTTTTTTTCGATGGCTAAAATACGCTAATCAGTCTGCCTTTTTTTATATCAAATTAAAGCACTCATGGAGAACAGAAAATAATTTTTCAAACGTTTATTTATTTTTTTACACTTTTTGAACGGTTGAAAATGTCTTCGAAGAAAGGAGTCTTCCCGGTGTACACGGTTGTGGCCGTAAATATTATCTGGAACGAAATTTATGAAATGATTACTAATCAGTATGAAAGCCGCTATGGGGTTTTTTAAAAATCAAAATTGACAAAATCACGACGTTTTAAGAAAAATATCGAATTTAGCGTATTTTTTTACAGTTTTTCGTTAAAAAATATAAAGATTTGAAAAATCTTGGATAGCTTGAAAACTTTTCCCTTGACCGTGTACTTTTGAAAAACGACATTTCGAGAAAAACGCGTTTAATGTTTCGAGTGCGGAATTTTCATATAAATTGTCTACTTACATTTATGTCAGTATATAAACAGCATGTTTATAATCATCTATAGTATCGTATAATGCAAAAGAAAAAAATTGATCTTTTGAAAAATTCACACTGTGATGATCGTTTAATTTTTTCCTTCCTTTTTTTTCATAAATATGTAAATATAAGAATTAAATATAGGAATTAAATAAGGAAAGTAAATATAGGAATACTTTCATAAATATAGGAATTTTTTCCTTTCCTTCCTTTTTCATAAATATGTTAATATTGATCTGAACGTGGTTTGGTAGACATGTGGACCATTGATGACGAAGTTTGCATCGTTGGAATGCAACGAAAGTTCATTTTTTTCTATTCCTCACATTTTTTTGCTGATTCAGGGTACGAAATTTACCCAAATGGTTTTTTTATCTTCATTAGAGATCCCGGACCTTAATCTATAAAAGAAATTTCCATCATAATAAAAATAAAGATATTTGAAAAATAGAAAAAAAAACTTATGTTGCATTCCAACGATGCAAATTTCAATGCCATTGGGACGATATGGTGTTTCAAATCTATTTTTTTCTCTTTATTTTCATAATTATTCAGAATTTTGTTTCGTTCAAGAAACAATGTAATATTTAAGGTAATTTCAATTAATTTAATTTTTATAATAATTTTGATTAATTTCAATTTTAATGATAAGGTAATTTTGGTAATTCAGAGATGAAGTAATAATCGACGTGACAATGAAAATTCCGAGAAACATTTTTTAATCTGTTTCAAATTTGTGCGAACTTTTATTCGTACCTGTCTATCTGTATGGGAAATTAAATAATCTCAGTCGTTTTGACATTGAGTAATGTTCTTCTAAGCCAATGAAAAAACAACTTTATCGCGGTCGATATTGTTGTTTGGCACGAAGACGATTCTCTGTCTTACGGAATTGATTTATGTGTAGCCACAGAGTGCGCTAGGGGCGAGAGGAAGAGAGAAAGTAACGTGAAAGCGCAGCTGTTTCATTTGAGATTTTAATGCTTTGGACTTCTGGTTTCGGCATTTTTGCTGATTTGGACAGATTTTTGTTCATTGTTTTCGTGACCCCTCCGTCCTAATGATTGAAATGAACAGTGGGAAAACAATTTTATAATTGCGTTGAAAGATTTTCAAGCGTTTGGTAAATGTTAGAGTGAATCGATGTAGATGCATTACAAAGCTAGTGATAAATTGTCGCCGAATGAAATACCTCGGTGGAGATCAATAGTTTTTTCTTCGATGAGCGTGTTTCGAGCGTTGCGAATTGGGATTCATGAAACGCGTGTATGTTCATGCGACTCACACAGAGTATGGCGTTGAAGATTGCAATGTTGGAATGCAACGAAAGTTCTTTTTGATTTTTCTTCATTTTTATAATAATCAATATTTTTTTATCCATTAATGTTGTGAATCTCTAATGAGAATAAGGAAAACCGTTTCGGTGACTTTCGTTACCTACATTGGTAAAAAAAACGTCAGCCATTGACGGAAAATCAACTTTCGTTGTATTCCAACGATGCAAAATTCAACATCATCAGAGAGTGCAGTTGTTCCAATATTCATTTGCTCATTTTAGTACCTACCAGAGATGGGCATACTCGAATACTTTTAGTATTCGAGTAGGAAAATAATACCGAATACATGTAGGGTGGATATTAATTTTTTTATATAATGAATCCAGTTGGATTCAGTATTCGTTCCGAAAATGAATAATGAATCCTACTGGATTCAGATTTCATGAATGAATAATAAATCCTACTGCATTCAGTATTCATTTCAAAATGAATAATGAATCCAACTGAATCAGTATTCATTTCAACACAAGTAATGAATCCAATTCGATTCAGTATTCATTCCGTATTCGGATATCATCAAATTGAATAATATGGAAAAATTGACAGAAAACTTGTTTATTCTATTTAAACATCATCGTCCGATTGCATTATATTTACCCAAGGGAAATCGCGCTGTTAGTATCTAGTAACTGAAGAAATGGGGGTAGAAATCGGTCATTATATTATATTTGTCCCATTTCCATTGTCCATTTTTCCAGATTATTCAATTTGATGATATCCGAATACGGAATGAATACTGAATCGAGTTGGATTCATTATTTATGTTGAAATTAATACTGAATTCAGTTAGATTCATTATTCATTTTCGGAACGAATTTTGAATAAGTTTCTTTATTATTCATGAATAAAAAAATCGAATATGCTCAACCCTGGTACCTACAGTGGGCAAAATAAATATTTGCACATCTCACACCAAACTGTTTTTAATTTGGCTTAACTTTTTTCGTGTTTTCCCAAAACTTTTGTGAACAGACCCCATGTATATTTATAATAAGCTATCGAACACAGAAACTTCGTGAAAACTTTTTTTTCTTTCGAAAAATAATTTGAAAAAGGCGACGTGTACAAAATACTATTTTTACCCACTGTATATTTCACGAGCTTGCGGTGATGTTTGAAATTTCACGAGAGTGGCGATTTTACTTGCTTGTTATTTATAAAGCGCCCGAGTTATTCATGTTATTACTCCGTTATTTATGAGCTCATGCCAATTTTTTACATAGCGTACTATTTATTCGGTACGACGTTGCAGGTGTGACATCGAGGCATCACAGATGTTGTATTATATTTCGTGCCAAAGGTGAAATCATTTTCCTTCGTCATCACGTGTATACTATAAATACACGTACGCTCGAAATATGCAGTAAACTTTTCGTAATTATGACGTTTTGGCGGTTGAAAATTCAACTGGCGGGAGAGAGACTGAGGGAGTGGGTGACGCATTTACACCGCTAGGAACGTCTCTCTTCACTTAGGTAGCATATCTCATTTCGTTTCTACGATATTTAGCCACTAATTACACCCTGTTTGCCTCATCAACACTGAATTAGTACGAATCTCTCTTATTCACGAACACGTCAGATTTTATTTCGTGGTTAAGGAGAGCCTTACTTATCAATATGCCATAAAACGTCAACTCAGCAATTTCCAAAAAAACGACTTCAATAATTTGTTATGAACAAATCGATAAATATGTACTTTTTTAATCATTCTGTCATACGATAGAAAATGTTATAAACTATGCTTTGTCTGAATTTGATGTAAATCGGACAAATGGCTTTAATATTTTTGTTTAAATTATACTCCCCCGATACGGATGGGTGCGGATAATTCAAATCGTTGACATTTGTTTTCGAAGCTCCGAAAAATTTCTCGAAAAAAGCTCGAAAACATTTAAATGGTAAAAAAAATTTATTGGTGTTGTATGTACAACACCAGTATATTTTTTTACCATTTAAATGTTTTCGAGCTTTTTTCGAAAAATTTATCGGCCTTCAGGGTCACCTTCAGGGTCACAGGTTACTTACAACAGGATACAGGTACTTACAACACCAAAAAAAATTGTTACCTCAAAACCACGGGAGATGCGATTTTTTTTCAGGATTTACCCACCGACTAGGGTGGATTCCGGTGGTCGAAAACTCTCAAAATGTATTATGCGATATTTTTCGAGCAGCTACAGCTCAAATGTGGAAGGAATTAGGGTAAATAGAAAAATTGAAAGGAAAAGAAAAAAATCGAAAGAACGATGCGGCGTTCAGACCCATTGACTTAAGGCGTTACCCCCACTTGTAGCGCAAAAAAGGCCTTTTTCATAAATTTTTTTTAAGGAGGTACACCAGCTTCAGCAAAATGGTGATAGATCAATAAAATTTGGTGAATATATTCTTTAGTATTATTCATGTAGATACAAATTTTTTCAGATTTTTTGGTTGTGCCGTTTTCTTACAAATAATTCACAAGCGTTTATTCTTATACCCGGAATATATACCTATATCTATAAAAACGCTATGCTTATACACGTGAACTTCAATGTTCAATTACTCGATAACGGCACAATGAAAAAATCTGAAAAAAATTGTATTGACATATATAATACTAAAGAATATATTCACCAAATTTTATTGATCTATCACCATTTTGAAATTTTACCATGGTTTAGCATGGCAACATTGTATGAAGCTGGTGTACCTCCTTAAAGAAAACTACAAAACTTTTTTAATCGATCAATATACCATCTTAAAGAACACATCTTGAAGAACTTTCAGTAATTTTTTTATTGAAAAATATTACATTGTTTAGTGGCAAATGGCCGTCAATGAAATAATGTTTTTGTATACACGGTTTGCGGTGACCAACATTGCGGGGAAGTGGATCATCTGAAAAAAAATGCGGATGGATTTAGTCAAATATAAGTATAAACTAGTCTTTAATCGAAGGATTTTAAAAAATATGCATTTTTCACAAAATGGCGGACCGTCAAAGTTAATGGTTCGATTTTAACGAAAAAAAACGGCCGTTTTTTTTCTATAAAACGCACATTTTTTTTCGAAAAAAAAAATCGAACGATTAAAGACTACATTTTTATGTATTAAATAAGCCTGCAAAATTTCAAGAAGATCGGTTCATTAGTGTTCGAGTAATCTTGGTCACCGACTTCAGAAATGCCATTTTGAGAAAAACGCGTTTAAAGTTTCAATTTCAGTTTACGCGAAGAAAAAATTTTTTTTTGTAAACTTACATAGAGTCATCTATTCCGGGCCCATACAGAAGTATGGGCCCGAATACTTATACTTAAAAAAAATGCAATAAAAAAAAATCGATTTTTTCAAAATCGCAAGTGGGGGTAACCCCTCGATAGAAATGTTGTTCGATAGAAACATTTCGATAGAAATGCAAAAAAAAAGGGTAATTCGAAGCGGAGTGGTTTGCCGTTGCGCAGTCGGTGATCTGACCTTTTACAAAATTCCTCACAACTCGGTCAGTTTTAAAGATGTATATAAAAGTTTTGTTGCAACTTCCTTTTGGAAGTTTGGACCTTAATAGGCTAAGTAAAGTACCCTTTTTTTGTTGCATAGTTTCGTAGCCTAGGAATTTAACTTTTATAGCTAAGTTCCTAGGCTACGAAACTATGCAACAAAATGTCTTGTGCAGACCCCTTAAAATTGATGAAATAATTTATACTGACAACCCTTTAGTAAATTTGAAATATCTTCGTACCCTAGCCAGCTCGGGACTTCCAAAAGTGATGTTGCAGCATCGGCGATAAGACACGTGCAAAAATTTAACCTAGCACGTGAAGAGACACGCGGTTCTCGGACTTTTGTCGGTCTGACACGTCGAGCGCGTGAGTTCTTTATTCCTCCCTTTCGTATAGCTCACGGAACGGAATTCCGAACGTGCCCGTATATACCAACGATACAATTACAAAACCGGGCACGTGCCGATCTAACGCTCCTTACTATTATCAGCGCATCGCGGATCTTGCGCTACGTATAGCGAAACCAACGCGGAAAGAACTCGGTGAGAGCATTTTCCTCGCGAAAAATTATCGTTCAGCTCGTCTCGTTGAATCCTTCATAGACGAAACTCATTTTTCAATGTGTCGTACGAGCTTGTTTTCTCCACGGAGAGAAACAATTTGTTTGCATCATTTGAGGTTGTTGTTAAATCATTTTTGAAGGGTGGGGGGAGAAACGATGTTCCTATGACGTTCCTATTGTGTGACGTCACCAATGCCAATTTATTGTAGCACTATATCAACGACGTTTACGAATGAATATTGCGAAAATTTTCAAATGTACGGTAGATAATCGTAATTATTATTTATATATATGATAATTTGAAGGAGTTAGGATTATCGGAAAATTGAATGTTGATGTTTAAGGGGTTATATACAGTCAGGAGGCCCAAAAAGATCGATTTTTCAAGAATTTTTCTTTAGAAGACCTTTAAATCGATTAACGCAAAAATTTGTACACATATTACGGTAATTTTTAACTGTAGTTTAACATTTCTTATTTGTAAAAATAATTATTTTAAAAGCTGCTATAGCTGATCTCTAAAAAAGCGTCTTGCGGTGAGCACATCTCTGGACTGGATCATCTTAAATGAAAAAACCAAAAATATTTCGTTAATATAACGGATTATCTTGTAATTGATCGAAGAAATAAGCAAAATAATAATTTTTGACGAAATGGCGGCTTCTAAAAAAATCGATTTTTGACAAACATTTAGGCCTTAAATTGTTTATAAAATGGAAAATATTTAACGGTGAGAAAAAACCTTCGATCGATTGCTAAAAAATATACTTGAAAAGATTGCGTTAAAATTTGAGAGTTTGAAGTTTGAAAAGCGTTTTCGAACGCTCTGACACGTCATTACAAATGTGCGTGTAACTTCGAGACTACTCACCGGATTGACAAGAAATGTTCTGTGTGTGTGTACTTAAATATATGTACATTACAAAAATAACATTAATAAAAAATCGTTTTTTTCGAAAATTTCAACTGTATATAACCTCTTAAAAATCCTATTAAGGGGGGATTGTCTTTTTTTTCGCAAAATTTACCGCTTTTTGGGAATTTTTTTGTGAAGAAAGTATACAACGGAAAACTTGTGAAACTTGGCATATAGTTTTATTGATCTGTTTACTACATACAAAAATTTTTTTAAACAATTTCATCAAAAAATCCGCCTCCCACCCCCCTCGACGCGCGATGGTCCTTTTTTGATGGTGTGCACGATTACAGCCTTCACGTTCATCCTGCAACAAAAACCCAAAAAGCATTTTACTTTAGACACATATAGCTATCGTTCGATGAAGGGGAAAAAAAATTGACGATTTGGTGACGTTTTGAACTTGAAGTATCGATTTTTCGAAAAAAATTGATCGATTTTTTGTTATAAATAAAAAACTATTAAACGTATTGCTTTTTTGCTTCATCAAACGATAAAAGGATGTCAGCTGAGCATTCTGTCCAAATTTGAAGGCAATCGGTTGAATAGTTTTTGAGAAATCGTGCACACCATCAAAAAAGGACCATCGCGCGTCGAGGCGGGTGAGAGGCGGATTTTTTTATGAAATTGTTTAAAAAATGTTTTGTATGTAGTAAACAGATCAATAAAACTATATGCCAAGTTTCACAAGTTTTCCGTTGTATACTTTCTTCACAAAAAAATTCCCAAAAAGCGGTAAATTTTGTGAAAAAAAGACAATCCCCCCTTAAGATCGACGCGAGCTTTGGCAACGTCGCACGGTTCGGTCGTAATTCGAGCGTCTCGTGCCGGTCGGCGTTTTCAGAGGTTATACCACAGCAAAAGAAGGCCACAAATGATTCAGAAAAAAAAGATTAGTGCGCCGCAAAGTTTCCGATGGAAAAAACGATTTGTCAGTGCTCGTGCCCACAAGCATCATACTATGCTCACCGAAGCTAGAAAAAAGGGAATACATCATAATAAATAAATGAATAAGTTCCCCTCAGTCGCATGTGACTTTAACGTATTTGAAATTGGCGCGCTAGGTTTTCAATTGGTTCTTCCATTCCCATAGTTCCGACGTTGCCACATTTGAAAGGGCTATACCAGTGTAACACTTTCAAAAAATAATTTTATCATGCAAAAATCGATAGTTAAATATTTAAACGCGGTTTTCTCGAAATGAGAATTTTCAAATTTGCTGACATTGTAACTCAAAGAGCAATTATCCGATTGACTTGAAATTTGAACTGAGTACTCTTGAATATATTTACTCTACAATGACGTAGGATATTTTTGTTTGTTTGATAGAATTGACGATTTGGCATTGAAAAAAAAACGACAATTTCATAGGCCAGAAAAGAGCCATTTTTTTCATAACTACGCCATTTTGTTAGATTTTGATATTTTTCGAAAATCCTACGTCATTGTACAGGAAATACCTTCCAGTTTAACGACATTTTTTTCCTTTTTCGGTTTCAGCTACTCAATCGGTCGAAATCATGTCAGCAGTGGAGGAACTTTTTTTTTGCGCCTCCGAAGGCAGCGCACAAGTCGCTTGGATCTCAATATTTTTCTATGAAAAAAATTATATAATATAGGTCAAATATAGCTAAATATATTCTTAATTTTCCGAAACATTTAATTGAGTACTTTTCTTCCAAAAAATTCCCGAAAATCACGCAAATTTTCAGCGTTCACACTGGTATAGCCCCTTAACACATATTCCTCAACAAGCCTCACTTTTTCGTAAACTGGTCGCATATTTTTCATACATTTTCATTAATCAGATCGGTAACCTGTCTATTTTTTCGGTAATATTGTTTAGTACACTATCCTGCACACAAAATTCGTTTTTTGGGTCACTTTCATCATAAATGCGGAGGGTATACGCGAGAGACTGAAATGGTAACGACGTTGCCCCGTATAACCAATGCGATCAACGAGTTTTATATACGAGTGCGGAAACCTTCGTTCTTCTTTTGCCAGTATGTTCAGAAAATATACCATAATGATTAGTAAAATTTTCATTGATATCTATTTACCCTAATGTTCTTAAGCAACAACCTTGATTGCTATATAATTATGATGTTGAAGTTTGCATCGTTGGAACGCAACGAAAATGAATTCTTTTTAATTGTTCGATTTTTGTTTCGGCTGCGAAAATCACTCAAACGTTTTTACGTATTCTTATTAGAGATTTACGACCTCAATTTGCAAAAAAAAGAAGATAAGCATAAAAGTACAGAAATGGAAAATCAACAAAAGAATCAAAATTACCAAAATTAACAAAAGAGAAGAAAACAATATATTTGACGTATTTTTGTTTGTTTGGGTTTTAATTTACTTCCATCACCATATCTATCAGAATTACAAGTAGAGAGATTCTTATATTTTAAGCACACCTGTCAATTCAAGTAAACTTTTCATTGAGAGCTAACTTGACGGAAATAATTGATTAGGTTCGAATAAATATGTAGTCGTACTGGTAAGTGTGGTGATCGTATTGTAAATATAACCTCGGAATATTTTTTAAAAAATTCAGGCACCGCTTTGAATTTTACCTCATTCTTTGGGATACACCCATTTGGGGTGACACGGTCCAATATTTTTGGTATAAACGTCGAAAGAATAAAGATCTATCGGCAAGATGTACGAGGTTGTCGGAATTTAATAAAAGACTTCTAGAGTCGAACGGAATATAAAACTTGTTTCAGTCAAATATACAATACAATCATATACAATCAAATATACAATACAATCATTGCAGTGTACAAACGTTAATAAACTTACATACACTTTTGTCAAACTGACTGAATAAAAATCAATGGTATTTGTCAGAGACCGATGAGATTGCAGTTTGCATCGTTGTAACGCAACGAAAGTGAATACTTATGAATTTATTTTTATTCCTCCCGGCCATATTTGCCTTAAAAAATCGCTTAATTATTTTTGGAGAAAATTATTGAAAGATCTACAATATAAATATGTGAAAAAAGAATTTTTCATAATGATAAAAATGACGAAATTAAAACCTAATAAAGCACTTTCGTTCCATTCCAACGATGCAAACTTCAACACTATAGATATCGTTGTAATCAATTTAAACGTTTGACTGAAGTAAACATGTCATTTGATCGCGAACACCAAACAAAATTCCGGCCTGGCGGAGCTTCAACACAGTTTTAATTGATCGAATCAAACCGTTTCTCCTGATATACCAAACAAAGCTCTTTCGTACACATTTATTCACTATTGTTTCGCTCGTGGCACTGCATTTTTCTTTCTAGGCCATTTTCACTCTTGATTTGTATCATCACTAGCATTCTCATGCTCGTAAAAATGGAAACTATTCTCTCGCAGACTTTCCAGTCTTTAGCGCCGAAACATAATTTTTCATGACGTTGAAGCTCGCATTGTTAGAATGCAATGAAAATTCTTTTCTTTTAATTTCCCAAATTTTCTTGGGCAGATTTGAGCTACCAAAATGACGCAAACATTTTTTAGGATTCTTATGTAGCCATCTACAACAAATCTGCAAAATGTGATTTTGCAGAATGATGGAAATAAGGAATCGGAAAGAATTTTCGTTGCGTTCCAACGATGCAAACTTCAACCCCATCATTTTTCTTCGTCAAAGATATGGTCGAAGCAAATTGTTGCTGACACACGCATTTGCAATACCGGGTGTATAGTCTTTCGAGGTCTTGAGCGTAATGGCGTTAATTCCACTTATACGCAAACCCACTCCATGGGCTTTTGAAACGCGTCATACCACCCCCCCCCCTTCCATCCTCTTTCTATCTCCTTTGCTCTCGTCAAAGCACAAACTGATGAAGAGAGAGGCTCGTCGTATTTTCGCAATATTACGTGCATTTGATGCATAGATGTTTTGTCCGAGAATTCCGCGATAGATCTGTCAGATCATGGTCAGATCTCATCGTCAATCATGTGTACGTATACTCGCGAATATGCGTGTACATAAATATGTGCATAAATGACGCATTGATAGGCTGTTACTCAATCAGACTGCGTGCCATACGCCTTTTCATCCCGGAGGATTTTACTCGTTTTACCGCAAACTTTCCTGATGACTGTGACATACCATTGCGCGAAATTAGCCGTCAGAGTTGAACGAGAAGAGCGTGCTCAGCTGGTCCGCGATCTTCGTGATTTCTTTTACACTTGGTTCTAGGCAATTTGATTAAAGACAAATTTGCGACAAGTTGCGTGCTTGATTGAATGTTATTTTTAAGCTGAAAGAAATGCCGAGTTCATAATATTTTATGAGATTCAAATTGGTCTCGTTGGAATGTAACGACACTTTTCTTTTCATCTTTGTAATTTCTTTTGGCAGATTTGTGCTATCAAAATCAGTCAACCATTTTTCATTGCTCATTTATAGAGATTAACCTGAATCTGTCAACGATACGTATCATGGTAAACCCAAAGTGATAAAATTATAAACAAGAATTGTCATTGTACGCCAACGATGCGAATGTCAACACCACACTGAGAAAAAAAAGCATTGATCCAATATCTTTGGTGTTATTGAATGAAATATCGTTGATTCAATTGTAAATATGTTGGTGTAAATAATCGGATTTATTAATCCAAAGAAAACGCTATTGACTAATAACATGATAAAATTGAAAGGTTTTTTTTTCATTCAAAAGATATATTGTTAGCCGAGAACAATATATTATTGAAACTATCTAAAAAATTATCGCGAACAAATTATATAGTTTTGAATGCATTTTTTGGAACGAACAAAAAAGCGTTTCAATTCATAACATGAATATTGTTGATTGGAGTACACAAGAAAAATTGAATTTCGCTCGTTTGATTCAGATGAAATTTCTATTGATTGTGAGTAAATATGTTATTTTATTTTTTTCACTATATCCGATATCGATTTTCAAGTATATTATTCGTTAAAATATTAATATTTTATTTTGATTGAAAAATATTAAGCAAATGTCTGAATTGGTAAAAAAATTATGCGAAAATAAAATTTGTTTCTTGCGCATTTGGTTGAAAAAAATCAACCAAATCATGGTCGAGCGCCACCGAAATTATAGGTGTGAGGAAACCCGTAGTTCTCGGAGTAACCGTTAGAAGCCGCACGCGCGCTCGTTTCTCGTAAGCGTAGCGCGAACCGAAATTCTACTTAAACGCCGGAGAAACTCTAAAGACTATCGCTTCTTGGCCTCTGGCTAAGATCGAAGTGTAGTATCTGTTCTTATCAGTTGAATATCTGATATTCTCTCTATGGATATTCCATTGGACATCTGATATTCTCTCCACTATTATCGTGGACGATCATTCTACTGCTCACTTTTTATTTAAGATTTAAAACAAATTGAAAAACTTACGTCTCATGGCATATTCGTTTCGATGTAGTGAAGAAATAATTCATTCTATTGATTAGATTTTTGTACGAAATAAAAAATGTTGTAGCAACCGCTTAATTATTTCATCCATACATCTACGGATTGTGTATAGAATGATTTCAATAGAATATAATTTGATTCGAAGGATAATTTAGATATTCAGAGAACAGAAGAGATTTTCAAATAAAGTAATATGTTATTTGAATCAATCACATTTTCCAATATCTTATAGTATTGTAACAATCTCATATATCGGTGGTACTCCGCGATGAGACATTTATTTTAATCAACCAGTATATTTTTTTGATTCAATGGTTTTTTTTATCTCAGTGCATCAACTAGTGCAGAAATTGTCCTAGAGATCCAATCGGATTCCTCTACTTGTCCCTACTTCCTGATAGGGATCCAATGCAATGATAGGGATCCAATGAATCATTGCATTGGATCCCTGTAGTAAAACGTCACGCTCGTACATTGGATTCTAATCGGGATTCCCCATTGGGATCCAATGTACGGATTCGAAAGGATTCCCACATTATTGAACAGAATCCTATACGATTCTTGATGGATCCCATCGCATTCTGTCCGTCGATTTTTTCCCTGAAAATTGATAGATCTACAAAACGAGTGGATTAAAAAAAAGTATAAATTGCTTAACGGGGTATCCCTCTCTGGAAGCTCAATTTGAAGGGTCAGAATGATGCATTTTTTTCTAGTAACACATTGGTTGGAATACATTAATTTTTTCCCAGCATGTTGTAGACATGTTTGTGGTTACAGTGTAATTTTTTCGGAAGAAAATCTTTCAAAGTTTGTGGTGCTGCAGTTGGCGTTGCAGTCCTCCAACGGCGAGGCTAGAAACGCGCGGGATCTCTACCAGGCTCAAATGTAATCTGGAGCGAAAAAAAAAACAAAATTTCTTCCAATATATCCAACTGGCTATGGGTTCACGATCCACTTTTCGAAATTTCGAAAAATATGAAAAATGACAGCTTTTCCAAAGAAAACCTCACTTTTCTCTTGAAAAACAGCATGCTGAAGTCGTTGTTATTAACAAATGGTTCATCCAATTGAAAAATGCGATCTTGAACCAAAAATGACTACTGTTTGAACGCTAACTGTGCAAATTTAAGTCATGCGAAAGTTACTCAAGATATCAATCCCGCCGTGTCGAGATAGCCAGTGTCGAGATAATCGCGTTCAAAGTTTTGGTAGGGTCAGAGTGGGATTAGTGGCTCATTTTTTTCAGAGGTTTATAGCTGCCTAACCGTTCACACAATCTCAATGAAACCTGGACTAAACGGCAATGGCTTCATTTTGTTAAAAGACACTGAACGGCCTAACCCAATAGATATGGAGATAATAACCATTTTAAAAAATGAGATTCGATCCACTGTGTACTTGGGGGTGTACACAATGAAACATGCCTAATATCACAGTCAAACAAAATTTCAAAATCAAGTAAAATTTGAAGAGAATTACCCTGATCCACTGTACACTTGTAGGTAATTGAGTGCTTTTCTCTATACAATGGGGAGTATTGTACAGTAAACTATTGAAAAATTAAGTAAAAAAAACAGCATATCATAAGATCGATCACAATCATTTATTGAATATTAGCCAACAATGAGTACCTACCTAATGAGGTAGTACCAGTACCTATCTAAATCACAACGCGAAAATATTCATATTATGACTTACCTCTGTGTACCTCGAAAAATTGAGCCACTGTGTACCGACTCCCTCTTTTTTTTCTAAAGCGGGTACTGACAATTTTCTATTTTTGTCAGGTTAACAAACACAATGCTCAAATACCGCAATATAGCTGTATATTGCGGGAGAACAATGACTTCGAACATAACTGCGATAGGTAAAGAAGCAAAAAACATACAAACTCAGCTGGTTTTACAACTTTTTACACAAAAATAATATAAAGTCACCTCTCACAACCGAATTGCGCGGGAGCGATTCACAGACAGGTTCAAACCTATTGGCATCCGAGGGCGGTTCTAATGTGAAAAAGACGCACATATATACATGTCCACTTCTGAGAAACAGAGAAGGTCCAGTGTACCCACTGTTGCCACTGTTCCCACTTTGACCGTACATATTCTACACGGTCTTGTGAAAAATTGTCGTCAAACTGCTAGTCAGTGATTCCGGCACCATATAAGTGTCCTTCCTCATCATCGAGATCATGTTGCACACCTAATCTATGCAATCGGCGGGCAGTTCGGTCCTCTTTTGAGTGTTCTTGTGCTTTGATGTTCACTTTCGTTACACGCAAATTATTTTTAATTTATTTTACACCAAATAGGTGTAACTTCGTCCATTTTTAGAATTACAGGGTCCGGTTGGTCTTAAAATATTCTTGAAAGATCACACTATAGCAACATGCACAAAAAAACGATTTTTTGAAGTTTCCAGACAGAGATACCCCCTTAAAAAAGTATACCTTCAAAATCGATTTATCATAATTCGCATCGCTGCAAATCCACTTCGGGTAATTATCGTTTTTTATTTATTTTTCTGCACTTTGACATATCACCACACACGTACCCGCTCACGAAGCGTGCAGGTTACGTTTAAACACGCCGAGTTTTTTCTCGTGGCTTTTTCACATTTGTTCGATTTGAACGTGATAATTCTTGACTGGTGTTTATCGAGGCAATGCAGAATCAAATTGGATCCCAACAAGGACTCCCTATGTACATGACGTCGAAGTTTGCATCGTTGGAAAGCAACGAAAATGATTTTTTCTTCATTTCCCAAACTTCTTTTGGCAGATTTCAGCTACGAAAATCACGCAAACATTTTTTAGCGTTCTTATTTGACGCTCTACAAGCTAAATCTGCAAAATATGATTTTGGATATTAACGAAAATGAGAAATTTAACACAATTTTCGTTGCATTCAAACGATGTCAACTTCAACCCCATCTAATGCGGTGTCCCTAACGAATCCCTATAGACATGTGGGTGCAATGTGGGACATCAACAAAAATGTTGATTTCCACATTTTCTTCATCACCCAAAATCTTATCCAGCAAATTTGGGCTTTAGATTTCTCACAAGGACCCTAAAAAACATTGGAGTGTTTTTCGTAGGCCCAATAGGCCAAAAAAGAGCAAGGTACTGGACTTTCGTTGCGTTCCAACGATGCAACCTTCAATATCATACAAATTTGTCCACCGGATCACGAAAGGATACTTTTATTGGGAGATTCGACAAATTCCGGTTAGGAATTTCAAATGAAA
This sequence comes from Ophion slaviceki, assembly GCA_944452715.1. Classification (NCBI taxonomy): domain Eukaryota; kingdom Metazoa; phylum Arthropoda; class Insecta; order Hymenoptera; family Ichneumonidae; genus Ophion; species Ophion slaviceki. Next base: position 26,926,838 of record OX101785.1, on the reverse strand, counting down.
AATTCGCAAACGATGTCAATCGCGAATAACGCGGATTCCACTTGGATTCCAATGTGAACTCCCTCTGCGGGACTCTCAACAAATTTCATCACGGGACACTGTAGAAGATAATTGGGAAAAAATGAATGATCGCTGCACACTCATGTGTAACGCAATTCCAGTCGATCATACGCGGAGACACTCGTTCCAGCGACTTTTTCAAACTAGAGCATCGCAGTTGCTCCAAATTGCAATTCTCAGAGTCCAGGCTGTTTCGTGGACGATTATTCCGCTATTTATTGTTTTTCCAATGTTTCTCCGTATGCCATTTCGGACTTTTACGATCATATGTCTTTCACTTTTACCCCACATCTGACACTTGTTCCAGTTTCTTCAAACCCCCCACAGTGTTGCCCACAGCTGCTCTAACACGGGCGGTTGCACACCGACCACGAGTTCGCTACTGTGGCTTTAGACTATAATTTAAATAAACTCTTCATGTCCGAATTTTATTCTGTTCGGTTTGCGTTGCTCTAGGTATAATATCCTTGGAGGTTCGATCAAATTTTCACGTTAGACTTAGCCGGTAGCAGAGTGGGCAAAACTTTAATGCAATATTAAATTCCGATATCCATGACCTCGTTGTACCACTTAAAGCCGAAGAATCCACTCACTGTCGTGTATCCGCCGCTCACACGGCGAAGGCATGGCGCGAACGGACTATCTATATTAATATTATTATTATTATTATTATTATAAAGCGCGTTAGTTCACTGCGGGGTTGTGGAACGACGCCGATACGTAGCCAAGCTATTATTACTACCAGCGAATTAGAATGAACAAGAAAAAGGACAATCCCCGTTCAATACACTTTGCTGCCCAACTAGCTGCAGCGGGAATCCGGCTCGATTGGTCTTTCTCGAGTATCAACGAGATTGCAAACCTTTCTATAAATTATTGTTCGCGATTGGGCGCGCATATTCGAGTTTCATTTTTATTTTTGCCTTATGTTTTTCCGTAGAGAAATTGTTTTTTGGTTACAATTTTTGTCATTTTGTAAATGCAATCGCACGGGCTTTTGTGCGATTGTGTTGATTTTTCAATATTTAAAAACATTACAAAACTCGGCCAAGTGCGAGGCGGGCCTCACTCTATCAGGATTCCGTAGATATGACCAATTCATTTTTTTTTCAACTAGTTATTTAATTAAGTAATGTTTTTTCTGTCTTAAGGCGTTACCCCCACTTGTAGCGCAAAAAAGACCTTTTTCATGAATTTTTTTAAAGAAAACTACAAAACTTTTTTAATCGATCAATATACCATCTTAAAGAACACATCTTGAAGAACTTTCAGTAATTTTTTTATTGAAAAATATTACATTGTTTAGTGGCAAATGGCCGTCAATGAAATAATGTTTTTATATACACGGTTTGCGGCGACCAACATTGCGGCGAAGTTGATCATCTGAAAAAAAATGCGGATGGATTTAGTCAAATATAAGTATAAACTAGTCTTTAATCGAAGGATTTTAAAAAATATTCATTTTTCACAAAATGGCGGACAGTCAAAGTTAATGGTTCGATTTAAACGAAAAAAAAATCGAACGATTAAAGACTACATTTTTATGTATTAAATAAGCCTGCAAAATTTTAAGAAGATCGGTTCATTAGTGTTCGAGTAATCTTGGTCACCGACTTCAGAAATGCCATTTTGAGAAAAACGCGTTTAAAGTTTCAATTACAGTTTACACGAAGAAAATATTTTTTTTGTAAACTTACATAGAGTCATCTATTCCGGGCATAAAAAAAACTGCACTTCAAATTGCACTTCAAAAAAATGCAATAAAAAAAATCGATTTTTTCAAAATCGCAAGTGGGGGCAACCCCTTAATTCTTAGGTAGTACACTGAGAGAAATGTATGGTAACTTCAACCATATTTGAACCATATTTTATATTACCCTGCAGGGACAACAATATTTCATAGTCATGGTTACTGCCTAAAATATAGTACTGCTTATGATTATTTAGCAGTTGTGTCAACTTTGCTCATATGTTAACCGCAACCAACAATCTTACAAGCATACGTTGATTGTTCAATACTATATAATATAGTAGGTTTTCATCAAATGGATATTTCCTTACACTATCAAAAAATAGTGATTTTGACCATACTGAATGGTATGTTTACTAAATGTATATAATATTTGAGAAATTCAAAAATTCTCAATTGAGAGTACTACCTGTATGATTGTTTATCATAATTTGTCATTTCCTGACCTCCTGAAATGATTCCTATCGAAGAAAATATTTCGCCTGAACATGGATTCAAACTTACGACCTACCTATCTATACTACGCACGCTGCCACTATGCTACCGGGTACTTAGGTTATTTTGATCGTAGATTCGGCATAACAGATAAAAGTAATTCCAGCTGCAATCCGGAATAGCTGTTACCTCCGATATGGGTGGAATTTTGCACAGATCGTCTTTTTGATTATATATGTCACTGCTTAAATGGATTTTCGGCGCAACGCAATAGTTTACGAAATATTGAATTTCAAAAACTGATAAATTAATGCGCTAATAAATCTATATCGATCATAGCGTGCTACCGCTGTCTCTACTTTATTGACACATTCCACAAATGATTTACGTCTTTACTATAAGATTACCATAATTTTGTTCGTATAGTCACTTTTCGTAAGATCTTGTAACAATTTATACTCAACAAGTGTTAATGTTGCACTGAGAATAATGTCCATAGTATTTATAAAAAAACGCTCATGGTAAAAGTGGGCATAGTTAAATTCCCTATAGTTTATTGACACCGCAATCCTAATATGGATAACACAACTATAAGCGTCTATCTAATCATGCCGTTTTGGTAGTGTGTTTGATTATCTAGTATCCCCGAAATAACTATTAACCTACTGTGAAAGGCTTTACAATATCGATATAGTTAATTCAGTTGATATTTTCACAATAGTTAGTAGTTATTTTGGAGATAATAGATAGTCGAGCACGCCACCAAAGTTGCACGTTTAGATATCATTTTCGCTTATAGTTGTGTTAACCATATTATGATTACGGTGCCAATAAAGTATACGGGATTTTACTATTCCCTCTTTTGCCGTGAGCGTCTTTCATAAGTACTATACACTTTTCTCGCAGTGTACTAAACTGAAACCATATGCGATGATGATAGCTAAAGTAAGCTGTGTGTATTCCTGCTGTAAGCTAATAATGCAAATATACAAAATTATTGTTATTTAAATATTTACAATACCAAATGACTTATTTTTCGAGTCGGTACCAGCCAATTGCCAATATTGTCACATTTTTCGCAGAAAATGCGGAGGCGAAGAAAAAAAATGAAATATACGATCTACAGTGTTTTTTAAATTTGCAATCTCGTTTCTGCCGTGAGACGTCACTCGTCAGACGACAATCTCTCGTTCTTGGCTCGCACCGACGCCAAAAATAAGTCATTTGGTATTGTAAATATTTAAATAACAATAATTTTACATATTTTCATTATAAATTTATTGTATTATATATGCAATAAATTATTATATATGCTACCTTATGAATCGGCGTTTTCAGTATTTGCTGTTTAAATACAGTATATGGTACATAGTATAGAGAAATTCCAAATTCATAACTAGTTTAGTGTTCGCGAGAGATCCCGGAACAAAAATGATCTAAAACTGACAACTTTGACGACCCCCCACTTCTTTATTTTTGAAGATAAAAAAGAAAAAAATGTATTTGTACTCTACTCAATGAGCTCTAAAAAATGACACTCCACATTCCAGGGTAAGAAAAAAAATGATCTGCTTCTTTTTTATGTATGGGACCCGCATGAAAAATAATTTAATTGAATTTCTAATTCAATATTAGGTTTTGGGTCAACATTCTACACAAAATATCCAAATTTCAGGTCTGTTACTCATTCCGTTTACGAGCTAGATACCCACGGCATACGGACGGACAGACAGCAGAGTGACATTAATAGAGTTCCGTTTTGCCCTTTGGGTACCGAACCCTAAAAACGGGCTTCAAGAATGGTAATAGACAGTATTAAGTGCGCTGGAGAACAAAGAGGGTCTTGAAGTTTGCATCAGTGGTACGCAACGAAGATTGGTAATGTTTTCGTTCGTCATTGCTATCGCCCTAAATATTTTATCTTTTAATTTGTCTTGTGCAAAAAAACAATATCCTAGAAAACGTTTGAGTCATTCTCGTAGCCCGAAACTGCCGCAAGTTTGGACGATTGCAAACTAACGATTTAAAATATTAATCTTCGTTGCATTTCAACGATGCAAACTTCAGCATCATGCACATAGAACATATGGCAATTGTAAGTAGCGCAATTTCTATGGAATTGTCTTGAAACGATGTGAAAGAACTTGTTGCCATTGTATCAAACTTTGAAACCGAATTTTACATTTATTACGCATATGGTATATAATGATAAGTTGAGAATTGAATAACCGTTAAGGATCAAACGATCATTCGATTATTGTCGAAGTGTTATTTGGGATGAAACAATGATCAGATTATTTTTTGAGAATGGAACGATTCGACAGAGAACATCGAACCCGCTCGAGAGAACATCCTCTCGAGCGGCCCGTGCAGAAATTTTGGCAGGGATACAGCTGGATTCTGACTTGTATCCCGGGCTCCCAGTCGGGATCTAGTCCGATATCGGATCAGATTCTAAGACTAAATGTAAGATCCGTAAACTGGATTCCATTAGGGATCCAGAACCGGATCCTTTAATGACTTTAAATAGATTCCCCATGGAATCATTGAGGAATCTTGGAAGGATCACGGGTAAATACAGGCTGAAATAAAATGGCAAAAATGGAAATATTGCATGTTAAATTTATTATAAAAATAATTAACATTTATACATTTTTGGTGAATTAAAATATCAATTTAAAAAATGAAAGGTAAGAACACCATAAAAAATGGAAAACTACGACTGGGTTATCTTTTTTTGTGGACTACTTGGCGTCCTTTGCGTCCATCTCAGTCTTTTGCGTTGGATATTCCTATCTATAGAAATTGGAAATTCCTATCTATAGATAGGAATTTTATAGATAGGAACCTCTAGATGGAAATTCCTACCTATAGATAGGAATTTCATAGTAATACCGAAAATACACGTGACGCTAAAATTTTCAAAGATATGCCATCGTCGTCATACATATTCCGATACGGATGCAAGTTGGATTCTAACCGGGTTACCGGTTTTGGGGAATCCATGACAAATCCTGATCGGGATTTGATCGGACATAGGGTATCCCTGTCAAAACTTCTGCACGGGGGGTTTCCTTTCTAGTAAAATGGACTTTCCCTTTTTTACAACGTGAATGCAGATTTTTTTTTAACTGTATGAAATGAACAGTAGGACAAACCGGAATTTTAGTTCTATGAAAGTCCACGACAGCTGAAATTAAGATCAATTAACGGGTTATGCCTAGTTGTTACAGTCGATAACAGCGCATTTTAGGGCTTTTTTATCTAGAAAATCGTGATGTTGAGTTTCTACAAAAATTATGCATTTGAAAAACTATCATCTGAAGAACACTCTGTAATTTTTTGTGTAAAAATATCTGGTTATAACTGCTTTACAGCTGATGGCCGGGAAGTACCTCTCGAAAATGTCTTTTTCGGCAAGCAATGCGTCTCTGAACCAGGTTATCTAATATAAAAAAAACAAACAAATTTCATTAGTGAATTGGTTTATCCTATGATTAGTCGAAGGAATTTTCGAAATATCAAATTAAAAAAGCTGCGCGTGTCCAAAGTGAGTCTTGATTGTCGCGAAAAGTGGGCATTTTTCGTTCATCAAATCGGGAGTATACATCGGAAAAAAATCCTCTGATCAAATACTATATTTTGACGTCCAGAAAATGGCCTGAAATTTACAGAAACATCGATGCAGTAGTTTTTAAGATATTTTGCTTACCGACTTTGAAAACGTACTATCGTTTAGAGTTTCGAACGACGCTCCGAGCGTTTTGATGGGCGTCAACATAACAGCATATAAATCTGTCAATTTTGATCCGATCACTTTGAAATTTTCAGGCAACATTTATAAGATGATATACTGTCAAAATATATTGGGTCTGAAAGAAGCGATTCTTCGGCTTTTACAACTAGGCCTAACCCCTTAAGGTCAGTCTTTCCATCGAGACTCTTAGTTATCGATTTTTAATTATCCATACGAAAATCGCAGTTTGGCGTCTTGCTCGTTTCACCCGAACGATAAAATACAAAGGCTAAGAAAAATGGAGTCTCGTGACGGCAGTCCATTAATGTAGTTAATTATTCTTCACAGTTAATTGAACATCATAAAATGACGTCTCGATTCATGACGATTTCAGATACGAAGCGAATGAAATGTTCATGATATATTTAATTATCGGACTTAAAAAAAGATATTCCACCATGTTTATTAATAATAACTCTATTTTTGTAATCCCGTTCCGAGTTATGTTGGCTGACTCGACCACGTTCTAGATCGATCGCGTTCGCCGTCAGCCTGGCCGAGTTGCTAGTTATTTTCCAGCAAAGTACGTGAGGGTCGTACGGGGGTGCAAGAGGGTTCGGCGATATGCGTCATCGCGGTCTTCCACCCTTACACTCCATTCTCTAGTACGGACAGAGTGACGCTACATCATATTGTAGTGTCTGATGTACATGCTATACATTACCGATTTATCCGCACGTCTGTAGGAAGCAGCGGCAATGGGCTGTGTGGTGTACAGTCCGAAATAACGATTTTTGTCCGGATGGACGCGCGGTAAACGGCGAAGGATGGGCAAGACGAAGAAGTTTCATATTATTTTTTTCACAATATCGTCGTGCGGAAACTAAAAATGTACATTTCAGTGTCAGTGACTGAAAATATTCTCAAAAGGATTGAAAGGACTGAAAAGATCGAATCGACAAGATACCATTTATATTTCAATACGATTAAGGGGAGATATACACCTAGATGGTCGAAGTCGAGGATTTTGAAGCTATGAACATTCCGTCGACCGTAGAAGACCTACACTATGGGCCTGGGTATCAATAATTCCATTTAAGTTGACAAATTTCATGATTTATTCATTCACAAATTTTCAAACGCGTTTTTCTCAAAACCACGTTTTTCAAATCGGTACCCAAAATTTCTCGAAAACCAATGAACCGATTGCCTTGAGGTTTTTTGTGGTTATTCTATACACCATTATCTAGTACTTGTCATAGGATTTTTTTTCCGGTACTTAGTTTTTGTTTTATAGGCAAAATAATAACTAATTTTCGGCCCAAAAATCACTATTTATGTTCAAACGTCCGCCATTTTGTCATAAATCAATATTTTCAAAATCGGCAATGACAAGTACTAGATTATAGTATCTAATTTAATAATCTTTTTGGTTTTTTTTTCAGATGATTTTTGAAAAAACGCCAGTGGGTACCGTATACGCAGATTTTTTTATGACGCTCCAAGGATCATACAATATCCTTGTATATTTTTGATATTTTTAAATAAAGAAAATTAAACATATTTTTGAATGTATATACTTTTAGATAATTAAAACCCCAATCCGAAATTTCAAATAGTTTTCCTTGAAAAAATTCACAAAAATGACCTTTTTTCCGGCTCCTGGGTGTATATCTCCCCTTAAACGCTTAAAATTTGACGTCTTTGATGGCGTTGACGTTTCCATCGTTGGAATGCAACGAACATTCATCTTTCTTTTTCATTTCCTTATTTTTATGACTATGTAAACTTTTATTTTGCAGATTTAGGTTATGGATCCCTAAGAAGGATTTCGGAATTATTCCAATGATACATGTAGCGTAAATACAATATACAATATCCTTGTATATTTTTACACATATATACAATATCCTTGTATATTTTTGATATTTTTAAATAAATAAAATTAAACATATTTTTGAATGTATATACTTTTAGATAATTAAAACCCCAATCCGAAACTTCAAATAGTTTTCCTAGGAAAAATTCACAAAAATGAACTTTTTTTCCGGCTCCTGGGTGTGTATCTCCCCTTAAACGCTTAAAATTTGACGTCTTTGATGGCGTTGACGTTTCCATCGTTGGAATGCAACGACCATTCATCTTTCTTTTTCATTTCTTTATTTTTATTACTATGTAAACTTTTATTTTGCAGATTTAGATTACGGATCCTTAAGAAGGATTTCGGAAATATTCCAATGATACATGTAGCGTAAATGTGCAAAAAAAAATTGTGCAAAACGAAAAAAAAAATATTTCGCTGCATTCCAACGATGCGAACTTTAATAGCATCGTTTTTTATGAACCATCATGGCGAATTTTCACTATTGAAGTTTCGCCTTCTTAGATGGCGTTGAAGTTCGAATCGTTGGAATGCAACGAAAATTCTTCTTTATTTTTATTACTATCTAAACACATTTTACCCAAGCTCATGTTATGGAACCCTAATAAGCATCTTTAAAAATGTTCCAGCGGTTTTTGTGGTCTAAACGGGACGAAAAAAATTCAGTAACACGAAAAGAAAAAATTCGTTGCATCCCAACGACGCGAATTTCAAAACCACCTTAGGGGCTTGTCCAAGTTGCTCACTGTGATCTTCAACGATTTTTCCTTGCATCCGTTTGCGTTATCTATGAAGTTATGTGAATCATAATAGCCGTACGACAGTTTCGCATTGCAGATAACAAAATTCTAATCCGTCGAAATTATTGTGCACTTTTTTGAAAAACTATTCTCGTCAATACAAAACGCGGTGGAGATAAAAGAAAACATTGTTTAGGGGTCTTCTCACTTGAGACGCTAAAAAAGGCTATATTTTCATGAATGTTTTTGATAGGTTTATATTATAGATATTGATATAAAAGTTGTTACACTTAATAAATAAACTTTCGAAATACATTTGAAAACAAAATTCATTATTCAAGTAACTATTTATAAGCAAAAATGGCGGTTAAAAAAATGTCCTAAAAAATTGTAGGTCTGCGCTGTTGATTAAATCTCGGAGATGGATCATCCGAAACAAAAAAATCAAACGGTTTTAGATTCAGTATGTTAATGGCTATAGCGCATATCATACGATTTTTCATAAATGCAAAAATAACAAAATGGCGAAATTTTTTCGAAAAAAAAACAAAAAAAACGTGTTTTTCACCGTTTTTAGCAAAAAAAATAGTAAATATCAAAATTTAAAAAAATCCTCGATATGCGCTATAGCTATATTTGCAAAGAATATGTGGTTAAAATTTCATAAGGATCGGTTCAGTAGTTTCGAAGATTTTATCAACAAACCGTCGAAAAACGTTGTTTCGAGAAAAACGTGTCTAAAGTTTGTTTGGGTTACGTAAATACAACAATTTTTTTTTTTAATATTTCCAAAGTATTTTTAATAAGTGTAACAACTTTTATATCAATATTCATAATGTAAACCTATCAAAAAATTCACGAAAATAGCCTTTTTTGAAGCGTCTAAAGTGAGAAGACCCCTTACCGACGATCGCGGCTAATGCTTACTGCATCGACATTTCGTCTTTTTTACTCCTGCCTGCAGCGTTTATTTAATGCATGTTTTATGATCCTGGGCTTGGTCGAGCCGATGCCGCACTGCATATTTCATGCCCACATAAATATATCTGCGCTCATACACGTACACACACATATATGTCACACACCATATATATATCGACCAGTAGTAAACGAAAGGATGCAATCCAAGCAATTTAACGCGCAAACTAATGTGGGCTGCTACATTTCGTCTGACAATAATTCAATATACACGCGCGGACACCAATTTTTTATGGAAGACCATTAAACATTATTTCAGCATGATATAGCGAAAAACGATTATCATTAAGAGAAACTCTCGCAGTTGATGTTTTATGGCTAGCAACAATTTCGCACGATTATTTGTTTTTTTTTTCCGTTTCGAGCATACAAATAGAGCTGCAATTTCAAACAAATGGTATTGAAGTTTGCGTCGTTGGAATGCAACGAATTTTTTTTCTCCGTTATTACGAAAATCACTGAAACATTTTGGAGTACTCTCATTAGAGATCCATACACCTACACTTACGAAAGAAAAGTTTAGCTCGTTTTGCAAATAAAGAAATTTAAAAAACGAAGACGAATTTTCATTGCATCCCAAGGATGCAAGTTTTCGGGATCGTCCATTAATCACGTGAGATTTTTTGGCCACTTTTTGAGGCCCTCCCTCCCTCATGGTGATAGGTGGTGAGGTTTGTGTTATCCAAATCCTCCCCCCCCCTATTTGAGCCTCACGTAAATTATGTGGCCAAAGAACCTCACGTGATTAATGGAAGATCCCTTAGCAACATTCGAACAATGACGTTGGAGTTTGCACAGTCGGAATGCAATGAAAATTATTCTTTACTTTTTTGCTTTTATTCTTATTACGATGCAAAATATTTTTTTGTACATTCATTTTATAGATTTCTGATACGGATGCGAAAGATGTTCGAGTACTTTTCGTTGTCGGAATCGGCCAAAAACATGTAATTTGTTTTTTAAATAATTAAAGTTCGTTGCGTTGCAACGACGCGAACTTCAACAGCCTTTCGAACAATCCATTGAGTCGTACGAATATTTCAGTATATTTATTTGTTGTAATGGTGAAGCGTTGCCTCTCGTGTTGAGTTTGATTTATCTCCTCTGACGCGCTGGAAATACTCCCGGAAGCGCGGGTATCGAAAGGGTACACGCATACGCGTTTTTAAACATGCCGAAGCACACAAGAATACGCAGCCACACATTTACCGTACGTGTGTCCGTGTTTGCGGGTGTATGTGCATTCGTGCACGGATGTGTGTGTAACAGTTGCTCATGAAAATAAGCTAGTGGGTGTCAGCCTTGAATCAGCTGCTTGTTTTCAATGTCGGTGAGTGTTAGTACTGTATCGCAAGTGTATTGCGTCCGTGTATGTGTAGACGCAAGAAAATTCTCCGAGAATGTCTCGTTTATAATTACATATGTGATATATATGGATATATATATGTGTGTGTACATTTTCAGGAATTTGTAATATGTCGGATTTTCCACGCTCATACTAATGGACACTGCTCGCTGATGATGCGAAAACCCGGTTTCTTATTATAATTATTTTTTTTTGTGTTCGTAATTATACCGGTTAATTTTATAATTATTGCTTTATCGTGAAAATGTTCCGCGATTTTACTCGTTGAAATTACTACACGCTTTATTGTCCGACATCAATCATGTACTTGGAGTGTGCATTTGTTCTGTGGAAAATTCTGTGAGATCTCTGTGGAAATGTGGAAAATGACGGTACGCGGTATATTATTTTTGCCACGCACAATGATTGTTGTACACGGAAAAAAAAATTAGTTCAGCCATCCAAAATTCGATTTGTTTAACAAAATTGTATCTTTAAATACGTTCAACTTGATTTTTGATTGGCATAACGAAACAGTACAGTTGGGCAGTAACCAAAGATACATTTAAACTATCTGCTTATTTAGCATGTCTGAGCAACTGTTAAAACAACAAAATTTCGAGACAACAAAATGCATTTTGCACATTCAACGATTCTTTTTTCTCAGTGTAGTAGTGGTAACTCAAAACTAGCGGGCACGCTTCGATTGTATAGTCGCCAGATTTTTTTCGTGTTGTTGACTAGTTTTTTTCTTCATTTTTTTATAATAGCTCCAAAGAGCTTTAATTTTTCGTACAGTTATTCAAGTCCAAGAAGTTATTCATTACGAATCAAATGAAAGGACTAGAAATATGCATCAACCCGTCCAGAAATTGTCGTAGGGATTCAATTGGATTGTCATACTTGTCTCCACTTCCTGATAGGGATCCAATGGGTACAATGGGTCCTTATCTCGTGCATTGGAATCTCTGAAGGGTGTCCCGAAATGATCTGACATTTCAATTTATTAATAAAACGTATTATTTCTTGAAAAGTACGAATATTTTTATTTCAATATAAGTTACAAACATGGAGATTATGTGTGGAACACAGTGTCCGATAAATTACATAAACGGCGTGGACTTGGAAGACATATTTTTTTTCAACAAGATAGCGCAGCCTTCCACACTGCGGGCGCAACAATGCAGTTATTGCAGACGAAGTTTCACGGTCGTGTTATCTCGCGCCGCGGTGATATGAACTGGCCACCAAGATCGTGCGATTTTACGCCATTGGACTTCTTTCTTTGGGGTATTCTAAAAGAAAAAGTGTATGCCAATGATCTGCAGACCATTGCGAGGCTCAATGAAGCAATTCGACGCACCATCAATTAAATTGGCCCGCAATTATGCCAAAATGTTATTGCAAATATCGTCAAAAGAGTGAACGCTTGCAAACAGGGACGAGGCTGCCATTTATCGGATAGTGTGTTCCACACATAACCTCCATGTTTGTACCTTATATTGACGTAAAAATATTCGTACTTTACAAATAAATAATACGTTTTATTAATCAATTCAGATGTCAGGTCATTTTGAGGCACCCTTTACATTGGATTCTCATCGAGATTCCCCATTGGAATCCAATCTACGGAGCCAGTTTAAATCCTAAACTTCGCCAATTAGGTCGGAAAAAAGGTGGCCAACCTTTTCTCCACCCAATTTTCTTTTTTTTGCTAATTAAAGCAAACAAGAAAGTTTGGTTTTGGTATTCTTTTGGTGATGTGTACAATCAAAGTTAACATTTATGTTCATTTGACCCAGCTCCGTGGGCTACAGCAAGATCCCCGGGGGGCGCATGTGGCCCGCGGGCCACAGGTTGGCCACCCATGTCCTAAAGGATTCCTACTTTATCGAACAGAGTCCGACACGATTCTTGATAAATCCCGTCGTATTCTGTACGTTGAATTTTCCAAACAAAATATATAGTTATACAAAATCAGTGGATCTCGAAAAAGTATAAATCTCATCTTAAAAAAGTATAAATCACTCAGAAAAGTATATCTTAAAAATTGATTTGAATCAAATGTACACGGTCACGAAGCGTGCGGGTTATGTTTCAACCGGCCGAGAATTTTTTTCGTGACTTTTCACACATTTTTCATACGAACATGGTAAAAATTTTCAATCGACGTTCATCGGGGAACAGTGCGGAATCCAAATAAGGACTCACTATGTGCGGTGTCCCTAACAAATCGCTATAGAGCTGTGATTACATCTTGGGACTCCCCAACAAACTTGTGCACGGGATCCCAGTACGATATTTTTTTTGGGAGATCCACTAAATTCCGGTTGAGAATGTCAAACAAAATATTCTCAAAGGACGTCAATCGAGATATAGCGCGGAATCCATTTGGATTCCAATGCGGACTTCCTACGTGCGGCGTTCCTATCAAATCCCTATAGGGATATAGTAGGATCTGGGGGCTCCCCAACAAAGGGGGTAGCCGGTTAAGGGGGGTCTGACGGCCCCCACCGAGTTTGATCGAATCGACCCAAAAACCTGAAAGAGGGCTGAAAAACAAAATTTTAGAGATATTTTTTAACCCCCTAAACCCTTATGAAAACACCATAATCGCAAAAAATGCGTTTTTTTTATGTTTAATTTTTTTTCGAGCTTTCAAATGCATTTTAAAGCGGTTTTAACACAACCAAAATTTTGTTTCAGATGTGTAGACATGCCCTGAATTTTTCCAGATTTTTTCGTAAAGTTAAATCATGTGCAACATAATTTTAATGGCATAAAAACCGTAAAAAATCGTCATTTTTTGTATTTAATGCTATGGTTTTTATTGACGTATTAATGGTAAAAAATCGTGCACCATAGCATAGAAAGCTACTATCTTCCTCTACAAAATGACGCTAATTGGGCTGAATTCGGTCGTCTCTAGCGTCCGAAAATCAAACTTGAATAAATTCCGTTTTTATAATTTGAGCATTTTCAGTTACGAAAATGACACAAAATCATATTTTTCAATTATTTTACTTAATAAAAGTACATTTTGGGGTTTCTGAGGTCGCCGATTACAAATTTGATGTCAAACAGCTAACAAAAAAAAAAAATTACACATGTCATCAAATGAAAATGGTATTTGCTATTTCGGTTTTTTCAATAATTAAAAGTCATTGTATTTTAAAAAATCTATTTATTTATAATAATATTACATACATTCATCTAATATATACATTAAACAGACACAAGTAATACATACATTGCAACATGATTGTTATGTTGTTAATCTTCGTCACTGTGTTCTTCAATAACAGGTTCGACATTATCAACGTGAAATAGATTCGTTAGAATTTGAGCTGGGCGGATGATTTTGGACAAATACCGTGCATGACTTAAAAAGTAAATGATTGTTGCAACGTGGGCACAGCAACCAACAGTTCTTAGCCCATTTGCACAATCACATACGTAGTTTTTTATACCGTTATATCCAATACTGTTAGGGTCGTACTGAACGTAACATCTGTATACTTTCTTGTTTATATGTCTTGATTTAACTTCACATTTCAAAATGGTATCGTCCTCCAACAAGTATTGCATATTCAAAAGTCCTTCTTCGGTATACATTTCAGCTAAGTATGAAACAGTTTGCGATAACTGGTACGAGCCAGTGAAAAGGATCTTCAAATCTTCCTCTGTCATTTCCGGAAAGTCTAATACGTCATTTGATGTTAACGGTTTGAAGATCCTTTTCTTCCTATTCCAGTTTTGTTCTTCCACAACTTTCGCTAAAGAATTGTCAACGTCTTTTCTTTTCAACATTTGCTCGGCAATTTGATCTTGTAAATCGGTATCGCAATTCAGTCTTTTTCCAAACTCATTAACCAAAAAATTCGCTACTTTGCAATAAAGCATCGCTGAATCCAACATGTTGTTGTTAAACTGATTATGCAAGAGTTTGAATTTACTACCGATTATACCGTGGACAGCCTCTACCACCCACCTCAATTTCGTAACAAATCGACTTTCGTTTGCTTCATTTGTTGGAAGTTGCTTTCTTTTGCCTTTCAACGCTGGCATCAACACAACGAACCCTTGAGATTCTAACCAATCTTTGACGTCTCTGAACCCCCTGTCAAGTATAAAAACATCCCCTTTTTTGAGGATTGATCTCAAGCCGTTCGGATCACTTAGTACATGTTGTAAGATTTTCGCATCATTCACAATTGCTTCGTACGGTCCGTAAACATCTATTACATATCCATCTGTGGCACAAACTGTGAAGGGTTTACAGAGTGGACACTTTTTCTGACCAGAGAAAGATTTTTTTTGGTAACAATTATTACTACTTTTTTGGTGTCGAAGGTATGAACCATCAGCAATCAAGAGCAGGCGATCTTCAAATCCGTGTAATTTTTTTACGTAAGGCGACGTGTGATTAGCAATTAAATCTTCGCGAGAACATGCCCGAGCTCCGAAACGAAGTGGAAAGACGTCTTTCGCGAATGAATCCAAAACCGATTTGCAATAAGCAGATACTAGTTGTTCAGATTTGATATCGAAAATTGACGCAGTGATTGTGTTGGAATTTCCAGTTCTTAATTTAAAAAGGAATATAAAAAGAGCTTGATTAATACTGCGATTTTGAGAATTTCGCAAAGTGACCAACATGTTTTTTTAGAGTCTTGATTTCTGCAACTGTGTATCCAGTTAGCGATTTTATGCGCTCTGCCGATAAATTGTAATCATCTACTCTGTCTAAAATACTGTTGTCGCATTTTTTGGACAGTGCATCCAAAAATAATGCCAACTCTTGAGAACTGATAGTACAAGTATTCGAAAATATTTTCAAGTTTGAAATTTCGTCAACGTACATACGTTCACTGATAAGATGTACAGGACAACAGCGATTGCCTTTTGGAATGAAAATTCGTGAACTTATAAATACCTGTAACCTCGCTTTAAACGGAACAACCGGAGATGTCGTAATTGGAGTAAGACATACGCAACAACATTTGTGAGTCGCGGTAACTCTGTTGAAAGGCATCTCGATCATTTCATAGTCCGGTTCTCTTGGACGAAGAACGTAAGGAGGGTCCTTAGAAGATTGTGATGACTGTCCTGTGGAAGATCCAGACTCCGACCGTGACAATTGTTGCGAAGACTGTTCCGAAGATTGTTCTGTGTCATCTGATACTGTCAAATTGGAGAGTGTTGATGAATGTCTCTCTACAGGATCGACAGAATTTTGTTCGCGATCAACATCTGGCAGAGGATTTTCCTCGGGATTGACGTTTGGCAGAGGATTTTCTTCGGGATTAAAATCCAACTGAAGATTTTCTTCAGGATCAGAATCACTGCTCGTCGATGGTGAAACCGTTCGGGATTTAGCGATTGCGGAACGACACAGATGACATAAAACGTCACCTTTCTCTACTCGTTTACCTAGTAGTTTAGTATATAAGTGTACGTCATCATCTGAAGAAATGGACTTCTGTTTTCCGGTATCATAACGCAACAATCTGTTGCATCTTATGCACCTTTCACCAGCCGTACATTTTCGTTTTTTCGGTGGCATCGCACAGTTTTTCCTAAAGAAAAAAAAAGAACATTGTTATTTTTTTTATTATGATTAACAAATTATTTTTTTTTTTTTGAAAAAAATGAAAAAAGTGACTGAAACCCGGAATAAAAAAAAACCATCATTAAAAAAACAAATAGAACAAAAGTAACGAAAATCGAAAGTACATTAAAAATTGTAAATCAAAACAAAAAAAATGTTGAAAACATCGGTAAACAAAACAGAAATAAATTATTGTATTCCAAATCATTTTTTTATTGAAATATCGTTTCGTCTTAGTTTTGTTTTTTTTTTGCTTTTTTTTAATTCTTTTCATGTGAGTGAACTAAACAACAACTTGAAGTTGACGGCCACCTTCTGTACGATTTCAAGTCGACTATGAGGCAAACGATTGTAGATTGAGGTTATGATTATAAATCAATTTTTATGTTGATTGATATTTAAATTGATATTCAAACTCACCTTAGAATACTGCTTCAATCACTTCGTGTTGAGATAGGCAGGTTAAACGATAAATTAAAAAAACGCTGTTAACAAAACAAATAGATTTGTTTAACGGAGCAGAGCGCGTCGCATGACGTGTGTACTGGACGGCGGCTGAACACAGAGAGAAAGAGAGACCGCGTGGAGCGGGGTTCTCGATGCGTCAGTGCGTAGTGGGCATGCGCAGTACCGTGCGGAGGGGCATACGAGCCTAAGGCCCACGTGGGTACGGTGGCCTTAGGCACTCGGGTACGTGGCTTAATAAGGTACAAGTTGGGATTTTCTCCGCCAGGTGACAGTTTAGTCGGGGAATTCCAAATTTTTTTTCTGAATAATACGTAATTTTTTGTTTGTTAATATAACTATTGACAGCTGTTACGATTAAAAATTCGTGTATAAGAATGAATTTATAATCAGCGACCTAAAAAATCCTTATTAATATCGTTCCCATAGCTTTTTTAAAAAATTTCAAAAATTAAAATATTTTTTCTTCGTTTTGACAGCTGTCATGTGACAAAACTAATTTTTGACATCAAATTTGTAATCGGCGACCTCAGAAACCCCAAAATGTACTTTTATTAAAAAAAATAATTGAAAAATATGATTTTGTGTCATTTTCGTAACTGAAAATGCTCAAATTATAAAAACGGAATTTATTCAAGTTTGATTTTCGGACGCTAGAGACGACCGAATTGAGCTCAATTAGCGTCATTTTGTAGAGGAAGATAGTAGCTTTCTATGCTATGGTGCACGATTTTTTACCATTAATACGTCAATAAAAACCATAGCATTAAATACAAAAAATGACGATTTTTTACGGTTTTTTTGCCATTAAAATTATGTTGCACATGATTTAACTTTACGAAAAAATCTGGAAAAATTCAGGGCATGTCTACACATCTGAAACAAAATTTTGGTTGTGTTAAAACCGCTTTAAAATGCATTTGAAAGCTCAAAAAAAAATTAAACATCAAAAAAACGCATTTTTTGCGATTATGGTGTTTTCATAAGGGTTTAGGGGGTTAAAAAATATCTCTAAAATTTTGTTTTTCAGCCCTCTTTCAGGTTTTTGGGTCGATTCGATCAAACTCGGTGGGGGCCGTCAGACCCCCCTTAACCGGCTACCCCCTTTCTGCACGGGAATAGTATTGTGTTCTGGTAGCCTGTCGATTAATACAGGCGAATCTCAGATTAATGTAGATAAAAATCTTCTCAGCGACAGGCATACGATTTTTTTCGACTTTTACCCCTCGATAAGGGTGGGTATCCGAAGATGATCATTGCCAATTTTCCTGTACCTCTTCTTAAGCACTGGAAATACATAACATAAATAAAGAAGATGAGAATATTATTACCGCCGGAGTTATACATTTCGTCTCTTCCCCCCCCCCCCCCCCCCTCGAATATGGGCGGCTTCTGGTCCACGGAATTTTTCAAACTTGTTGTATAGCCTGTGCTGGATTCTGTATGGCCCATTTTGGAGTCGTAATATTCACGAAAACGATTAATAACACAGCCACACAAAAAAAGTTGGTTGTGCGACGAATCGCACTAGACTTTTCCGACGTATTTTGAGCTGCTGAATCGATATTCGAAGTCAAAATTAAGATCCTGTGTACCATTTTTTTTTGATAACTTCAAAAAAATGATGTAAATACGCCATTACCCCCATGGAAATTTATATACGCAAAAATATACTGCAAATTTATTTCATTAATAATTATAATATATGTGAAATTTATGCCATATATTGAAAACATATGTTGCATATATGTGCCAAATTCTAATTTTCGTAACGTTTTTATATATGAGATGTATATGCGTGGTATTACTGTAAATCAATGTATCATATATCAATGTTATATGTAGCATTTACCCTGCATATATACCACATGTATTTAGCATATATGTTGCATACACACTGCGTACATACCACATATATACTGCACAAATGGTACATATATGCCACACTATATACAGATATGCTACGCATATCTGTATATAGTGTTTATATGTAATAGCGTACTTTAACTGTAAGTTAAGTTTTTTTAACTTTAAGTTTTAAGTTTTATTAAGTTTAACTGTAATAGTGTTTATACACAGCATATATTTTTTGTCAGGAATATGTATAAAAAATGTATACGTCATATGACGCATAAATGACACATATATGAGTCATATATGACGCATACATTTTTGATATATTTTTCTGACAAAAAAATAGATTGAAAATACATCGAAAATATATGCGTCGTATATGCCTCATATATGCATCATATATAGTGTTTATACGTAGCATATATGTTTTGGTCAGAAAAATATATCGAAAATATATGGGTCATATATGCGTCATATATTTGCTGCATATATACTGAATATATACGTATTATTCTATTTTTCGTCACTATATACGCGACCGATATATATATATATGTAGCGTATATTTTCTGCATATATTTTACATACATAAATTTCCATGGGGGTATTCTCGTTTAACGTCAACTAGATTGCTTTGGGAGGGTCCGCTGGCTTCATTGTACTTAGATATTCACATATTCACATAAGGTTAGAAGTATTGATACTGTAGGAACAAAAAAAAACAGATCCAGGACCGGCGGAACCTGTATATTTGGCGAAAACTACGCAAAAAACGCACTTTCTACATTCTCACCCGGATTCATTTCCTGAAAACCTTGGCGCCTACAGTGAAGAACAGGAAGAGCGTTCCCATCAAGATCTCAAAGAAATGGAACGTCGATATCAGGGACGTTGGGATATTAATATGATGGCCGATTTCTGTTGGATGTTGAAGACAGACATTCAGGAAAGAAATAAAACGAAAAAGAAATCCCTTACATAGGTCGTTTGAAGAAAAACAAGTACGTTTTAGCAAAAAGCGATAGACATTTTCAAGCGGTCCCAAATATTTTGGAGTGTCGTCGGTGGAGTAATATCGGCTTTTGAAAGTATAAAATAGGTCGACAAAAAAACAGATGTATAAGTCTCAGAAGTGTTTGAAACGTGTTGGCGTTATAAAAATGAGGGCAAAACACGTTTTTTGCGTAGTTTTCGCCAAATATACGCGTTCCGCCGGTCCTGGATCCGTTTTTTTTTGTTCCTACAGTGTTCATACTTCTAACCTTATGTGAATATGTGAATATCTAAGTACAATGAAGCCAGCGGACCCTCATAAAGCGATCTAGTTGACGTTAAACGAAAATAATGGCGTATTTCGACGTTAAGGCGTTACCCCCACTTGTAGCACAAAAAAAGGCCTTTTTCATGAATTTTTTTAAAGAAAACTACAAAACTTTTTTAATCGATCAATATACCATCTTAAAGAACACATCTTGAAGAACCTTCAGTAATGTTTTATTGAAAAATATTACATTGTTTAGTGGCAAATGGCCGTCAATGAAATAATGTTTTTATATACACGGTTTGCGGTGACCAACATTGCGGCGAAGTGGATCATCTGAAAAAAAATGCGGATGGATTTAGTCAAATATAAGTATAAACTAGTCTTTAATCGAAGGATTTTTAAAAATATTCATTTTTCACAAAATGGCGGACAGTCAAAGTTAATGGTTCGATTTTAACAAAAAAAAACGGCCGTTTTTTGGCTATAAAACGGTCATTTTTTCGAAAAAAAAATCGAACGATTAAAGACTACATTTTTATGTATTAAATAAGCCTGCAAAATTTCAAGAAGATCGGTTCATTAGTGTTCGAGTAATCTTGGTCACCGACTTCAGAAATGCCATTTTGAGAAATACGCGTTTAAAGTTTCAATTTCAGTTTACACGAAGAAAATATTTTTTTTTGTAAACTTACATAGAGTCATCTATTCCGGGCCCATACAGAAGTATGGGCCCGGATACTTATACTTCAAAAAAATGCAATAAAAAAAATCGATTTTTTCAAAATCACAAATTTTTTCAAAATCACACCCCTTAAACGAAAATAATGGCGTATCACTTTTTGAAGTTATCAAAAAAATGGTACGCAGGATCTTAATTTTGACTTCGAATAACGATTCAGCAGCTCAAAATACGTCGGAAAAGTATAGTCCGATTCGTCGCACAGCCAACTTTTTTTGTGTGGCTGTGTAATCAAAAAGAAAAATTCTATAAATTTTGTTGGTATCCAACGATGCGAACTTCAGATCCATTGAAATGCTTCACATTCGCGCTGATCATTCGCTCATCGCAAGTTTCCACATTACATCGGTGGGCCTTACCTCTCTGGCATTGTCCATATTTTTTTTGGTCCACTATCCGCGGAAAATCGTACCCAACGATGGAAAACTACTATAGCGAAACGTCCGTGCGTCAATCCATTTCCAACAATGTGAGCGGTCTTCGTCGAGGTCAGGAAATATTCTTGCTGTATTGGAGGCCTGAGCTGATATATCTTATGTATGTCTGATGGGATACAACCGCTCGCAAAACTGGTTTGTATCAGCCTTGTCATATACATATATACACAAACACCCGCAAATATATGCGTTCGCGTAAATATACATTTTGTATCGTGTCGTTTCTGCACTTGAATCACACCGAGGCCTGCGCGAGTATACACCATACGCGGTACTCGATCGTTGCCGGTTGTAGATCATACGGTTTAACCAACGATGGAGTGTTGAACGAAGCTTGCATTACGCACGATTCGCTGTATGAGAGAAAGACCCGAGGGAAAGGGGTTTATGCATATATATATATATATATATATATGATGTACACAAGCATGCGTAGCACATACAGGGGATCACTGCTGCCTCGGAGGGAGAAAAGAAAAGGCATCGTAGGAAATACTCGGCTCGTAGTAAATCGTTGCAGCGAAGAACCAACAATTTCTTCACTCTGCTTCATTCAGTCTTATATAGTGAAATCGAACTCGTACGGGGCCGCGCGCACGCGCGCTCTCTCACGAGTCTCACTGCGAGCATCAGTTAAAATTCCGCTTTAAGGGGGGATTGTCTTTTTTTTCGCAAAATTTACCGCTTTTTGGGAATTTTTTTGTGAAGAAAGTATACAACGGAAAACTTGTGAAACTTGGCATATAGTTTTATTGATCTGTTTACTACATACAAAAATTTTTTTAAACAATTTCATCAAAAAATCCGCCTCCCACCCCCCTCGACGCGCGATGGTCCTTTTTTGATGGTGTGCACGATTACAGCCTTCACGTTCATCCTGCAACAAAAACCCAAAAAGCATTTTACTTTAGACACATATAGCTAACGTTCGATGAAGGGAAAAAAAAATTGACGATTTGGTGACGTTTTGAACTTGAAGTATCGATTTTTCGAAAAAAATTGATCGATTTTTTGTTATAAATAAAAAACTATTAAACGTATTGCTTTTTTGCTTCATCAAACGATAAAAGGATGTCAGCTGAGCATTCTGTCCAAATTTGAAGGCAATCGGTTGAATAGTTTTTGAGAAATCGTGCACACCATCAAAAAAGGACCATCGCGCGTCGAGGGGGGTGGGAGGCGGATTTTTTTGATGAAATTGTTTAAAAATTTTTTTGTATGTAGTAAACAGATCAATAAAACTATATGCCAAGTTTCACAAGTTTTCCGTTGTATACTTTCTTCACAAAAAAATTCCCAAAAAGCGGTAAATTTTGCGAAAAAAAAGACAATCCCCCCTTAAGGCCTTAGGCCACTCTAGAGGCCGAAAAAATAGGCTTTTTGGGGATCTCTTTTTCAGAAAACTACAAAATAAATCGAGATTACAAAAAGGGTGTTTGTCATACATATCAGTGACTGTAGGTATACAATAATTTTTTTGAAGCGATAACTTTCAAAATGGCGGCTGTGCAGCGTTTATCTCAAAACTGCATTTCTTAAGTTGGCCGGAAACAACTCAGACAATTTTCAACCGATTCACTTGAAATGTTGAATATATCTTGAAAAATACATTGGACAAATTTATATATTAATAAAAACATTTAGACAAATTTCTAAATTTACGTAAAATCGCTTCTCATTAAAAAAAATTCTCGAAATAATTCGTCGATTTATTGAAAATTTGGAACTTTGAAAACTTGCATAGCCGAATTATTTTGACGGTGTTCAGATTTTCGGAGCTTTGGTCTTTCGTGTAAAATTCTTTCGGAGTTTTGGGCGTTCTGTTCATTCAAAGTTCGAAATTTCAACCCGGCCCCATCTGGAATGTCGGAACATTAAAATTCGGAATTTTAAACCGTCGGAGCATTCAAAGTTCGGAATTTCAACCCAGCCCCGACGTTTGCACCATTATGTCATTATTTTGATTATTATGCGAAATCTTTCTTTTTTGCAGCTTTATTCTGCAGATCTCTCGTGAGGATCCTGAAAAAACGTTTCGATGATTATGGTAGCTCGGATGCGTGAAGCAATAATTGGATCATTCGGAACAATTAATTTACACTTCGTTCCAACGATGCACACTGCAACGCTAAGCAGAATCGTGATGGTGTTGAAGTTTTCATCGTTGGAATGCAACGGGAATCATTCTTCATTTTTCTTACTATTTAAACTCTTCTTTCGCAGTTTTAGGTTACCAATCTCTAATAAAGATCTTCAAAAAGACTTCAGTGATTTTTGTAGACTTAATGTACAAAATAAATTGGGCAATACGAAAAACAAAAGAACTTCGTTGCATTCAAATGATGCGAACTTTAATACCATGAATATTAGTTAATTAGAATAAACAATATTTAGAATATTGTCATGGTGTTTAAGTTTGCATCGCTGGAATGCAACGAACATCCTTTTTTATTTTTTCATTCCTTTATTTTTATTACTATTTTCTTTTGCAGTTTCAGGTTATGAATCCCTAATAAAGATCTTCTTAATAAAAAATGCGGCAATACGAAGAAAAAGAAATTTCTTTGCATTCTAACAATGTAAACTTTAATACCATATCTTATCGTATATTAGAAACCCAAACAAACATGTATTGAACATTGTCGAATATTGTAATAGTCAATTTAAAAACGATAACAAATACACAAGCAGAAGGAATGGATACAAGTATTCCCTTCATTTATATAATATTGTGTCGTACTTGCAATTTTTATTCCGTTGCATTATAACGTCCATTTGGCATTTGGATTTTGAGTGCAATTGTATCAAAAGCCTACCACAAGTCCTCGCAAGAGTTTTTATCTTTCAGTAGTTTTATCAGAGAGGCTTTATAGTATTAAAGCTTATGTGTGATGCCGGACAAAGGGGCAGTGTATCGATCATTTCGAGTTAATGCACGCGAACCTTTGGCACAGCTGTTTGATGTAGTCCAGTCACCTTAGCATAAGACCTATTCAAGAGGCCCACCCTCTGGCCAATTTTTTATAGGTCGTTTGGACCTACAAGAATATAGTCCTGAGTTTTCGGACATTTCCGAGGTATATTTTAGCAATAAAAAATTATTGAAAATTAAAAAATGGACATTTTTGAGATAATTTTTTTGGAACGCGTCCTATCGAAAAAAGTTTCGAATAAAATTTGTTCATCATAACGTCCTTTGTAAAAAACGTCTTGAAAAAAGTGCTAACATTGGTAATTAAGCGGTTAATGGCAAATGAAAATGAAAATTCTCCATTTCGTTTTTGTAACCGCAATCGGGTGTTTATCAACATATCGGTTTGAAACTCGTACGTGATGTAAAGGAGCCAAACCCCAAAAGAATCGTGCAAGATTTATCGATCTGCGAGATATAGTTTAGCAACAATCTGCGACCATCGAAAAATCTTTGCCCTTCAATAGAATTTCCCGACGAAGGCCCACAGGGTGGAGAAAAATCGAGGAGCTTCGTGTCATCATGCACAAGCGATTTGGAAAAAAAAATCCGTTTTGTTGAAGATAGATACTGTTTTTTGGCGATTTTAGATTTTTGCTTATAAACAAATAACAATTCTGACCAAAGTTGCAAAGATTCTCAAAAATTTGCAATATTTTGATTACCGCCCGAGATATGAATGTTTTTACGTTTGTTCAATTTCCTATTGTTGTAATAAAGATTTTTGCAAAATTCGAGTTCCTCAGCAATCCCTACGCTTCCGGCCATGGGATTCAATGAAATTATTCCCTTTACGAGCAATTATGCCATCACAGTTATCGATGTATTTCGATCGACGGCTCGCCGCCGAGCGCGCGGCGTCGACCGCTCGGCCGGGCGGCGCGGTGGGGATGCCCCCTCTCACTCCGCAGCCTGGCGCGAGCGGCTTAGTTAACGAATATAATAACTTACTTAAAAATGGCCGTATAACAATTTTTTTTTTCATTTCACGTGATTTTTTCTTGCGATCGCGATGGTGTTCTTGAAAATTATGTTCACCCCATAGAAGCCCCATGACCATGTTTCTTACAAATTTTACATTTAAACATGCTTTAAAATTATTTAACTGTGGATGGGAAAAGGTATCATAAATAAATCTTTTCTTAGACACTGTTTTATTCGCAACAATAAGCTAGCGAACGGTTATGAGCCCATCGAAAAAAGAGCAAAAGGAGAATTTTTTAAATCACTTTTTCTTGCAAATTTTTTTTCCTTTTTTTTCATTATTAAAACTATTATAATGAATGAAACAGTGTCTAAGAAAAGATTTATTTATGATACCTTTTCCCATCCACAGTTAAATAATTTTAAAGCATGTTTAAATGTAAAATTTGTAAGAAACATGGTCATGGGGCTTCTATGGGGTGAACATAATTTTCAAGAACACCATCGCGATCGTAAGAAAAAAATCACGTGAAATGAAAAAAAAATTGTTATAGGGCCATTTTTAAGTAAGTTATTATATTCGTTAACTAAGCCGCTCGCGCCAGGCTGCGGAGTGGAGGGGGCATCCCCACCGCGTCGCCCGGCCGAGCGGTCGACGCCGCGCGCTCGGCGGCGAGCCGTCGATCGAAATACATCGATAACTGCGATGGCATAATTGCTCGTAAAGGGAATAATTTTATTGAATCCCATGGCCGGAAGCGTAGGGATTGCTGAGGAACTTGAATTTTGCAAAAATCTTTATTACAACAATAGAAAATTGAACAAACGTAAAAACATTCATATCTCGGGCGCTTATCAAAATATTGGAAATTTTTTTTTTCAGTTGTTCGTTTTCCAAAAACGCGTTAGATGGTCCACGAATTTTTCAGATATCTTTGCAACTTTGGTCAGAATTGTTATTTGTTTGTACGCAAAAATCTAAAATCGCTAAAAAACAGTATCTATTTTCAACAAAACGTATTGTTTTTTCCAAATCGCTTGTGCATGATGACACGAAGCTCCTCGATTTTTTTCCACCCTGTGGGCCTTCGTCGGGAAATTCTATTGAAGGGCAAATATTTTTCGATGATCGCAGATTGTTGTTAAACTATATCTCGCAGATCGATAAATCTTGCACGATTCTCTTGGGGTTTGGCTCCTTTACATCATGTACGAGATTCAAACCGATATGTTGATAAACACCCGATTGCGGTTGCAAAAACGAAATGGAGAATTTTCATTTTCATTTGCCATTAACCGCTTAATTACCAATGTTAGCACTTTTTTTAGGACCTTTTTTTACAGAGGACGTTATGATGAAGAAATTTTATTCGAAACTTTTTTCGATAGAACGGGTTCCAAAAAAATTATCTCAAAAATATCCATTATTTAATTTTCAATAATTTTTTATTGCTAAAATATACCTCGGAAATGTCCGAAAACTCAGGACTATATTCTTGTAGTTCCAAACAACCTATAAAAAAATTGGCCAGAGGGTGGGCCTCTTGAATAGAACTTCGTAAAATATGGCCTAAGGTGACTGGACTAATGAGGCACTACGTGGATCGCTCATATAACAGTCGGCAGTCCCCCTTGGGTTTGGGTGCTCGGATTGTTTCAATGTGTGTCAGAAATGTATAGTGCGAATGAGGTATAAACGCGCTTCTTCTGTGCCACATTTTGACATCGTCATTCATCATCATACGCCTCATCATTTACTCTGATGTATATAAATTCGGCAAGGTGCTTTCGAAGATATCCGACTTCGCGGACCATTCGCATAGAAGTCTATCGACCACATACTCATCATCACGCAAGGACTCAACAGTCTTCAGCATTAAGTCTGGATGAATGGAAGCATATTTTGTATAAAGGCGACTTCAAGGATCGTTTTGTCCCCAAAATAGATCATAGGCTTATAAAAATTGCAGGGTGGTCTCTAAGTTTTCCACATTTTCCTCAAGTCTGCCAATCGCGCTGATAGCCAATATTACGTAGATATAACGGGTTCAAAATGGCCTTTCCGAATACATATAATTGGGGTGAAAAACGTTATATTTTTTAGGGGTTCCACTTTTGATCGCAATTGGAAATATGGGGTTGTTTTTCTTCTTGCTTCTCGTGAAGCACGATGCTGAAATTTATAGCGTTGGGATACGATAAAAAAAAATTTTCCATGGCCCCAGTTTTTTGACAAATTGCGATTGGAGAAAACACTCGAACTTTTTTGCAGACCGTTTTTTCTTTAATTGCCAATGTAAATCTACAAAAAAAGATTTACCGATAGAAGTAAAAGTAAAAAGAATTTTCTTTGTACGCCAATGACGCAAATTTTAGCACCGAGTAAAAGGAGGGCCTCGAAAAAATGTTGGCTTAAGGGACAACACCACTCTAGGATTTTAGAAAAACCTTTTTTTGCTTAAAAAATACTTTCGGGTCATAAAAACAATATTCAATTGGTCCAGTAGCGAATTTTTTTTTTACTTCTTTCAGGCGCCTCGTACAACTTTAAACGCGTTTTTCTTGAAACCATTTTTTTCAAACCGGGAGGACGGATTACTCGAACACCTCTGCATGGATCAATTTGAAATTTTGACAGTAGCTTCACAATTACATTCTCTACGGGAATACGTAGCCGTTTTTTCATTAAATGTAAACTTTTTTCTTTATAGACAAATTACTGCTTATTTTTTGGGCAAAAAATCGATTTATTTCTTTCAAAGAGTGGCAATTTTTCAAAATTTGATTAAAAAAGTAGTATTGACATAATATATAGATTATAATTTTTTGGGTTTCGTTCCAGGTCTCATACTTTACGAGAAAACCGTCCTCCCGTGAAGCTATTTGTAAAAAACACGTTTTTCAAGATGGACTCGGTCGCCGCCATTTTGTATGAAAATTATAATAATTTTTTTTAAATATTTTAATATGTGTTAAATAAACCCTCTCAAAAGAAATCCTATTCCTTTTTTCATACTCCTAAAATAAAATGTCAACGTTAGGCCTCATTTTCTGCTGCTAGAGAAAAAAGAAATTTTAACAGCTTGATATTCATACTAAATAGATGTGTAATTAATTTAATGAGTGAATCACTTTTTCATGCGAAAAAAATTGTTAAATTCGCACATGATTTTATACCCGTTACTGTGGCCTAATCCCTTAACGAGGCAAAAAAGTGAAGTAGGTCATTCGTGGTTTTTGAACGCCTTGTCGCCATGTTGGGGAATATCAATGTTCGGGCCGGGAAGGCATTACCTGAATGTAGTTCGCCAATAATCCGCTAGGTGGCTCCGAGCAAAACGATTCGCGTAAGCAAGGTACCATCGTACGATGATAAAAGTCCGACCTGTGCGTTGTATCACGTACAAAAGTGCTATGCTTATAGCGTGCACCGACGCTTATGATTTTGCGATACTTGTGAAATAACCCTTTGCAATCGAGGTCTATTTTGCTCGGATTGTGAATGGTGAGTGGTGAGCGGTGAGCGAGGATCACCTCTCGAGTGCAAAGGAATAGTGAGTATCCGTTTACCACCTATAGGCGTACCGCACGATGATGATGAAGTTCGCATCGTTGGAATGCAATGTAAATTCATTTTTCGTTTTTATTTCTTGACTCTTGTTATTATTGAAAATCTTGTCCTGCAAATTTAGAACGTTCATACCTTATGAGGATTCTAAAATAAAGTTCGCATGATTCTCGTAGCCCAAATTTGGCAAGAAAGGTCGGGCTACTAAACTTTCGTTAGGTTCCAACGATGCAAACTTCAATACCATAGCGCACGACTGGTTGAGCGTGAAATCTAAATAACGCCAAAATAACGTTTATCCGAGACTGCCGCGTGCTGTGAAACGCGCTCTCGTTCGCGTGACGTCCAAAGTATACTTCCCCTTTTCCGTGGCATGCGGAATCTAGCACGGATGAAAACACGTCCGTGTTCCTGTAACGTACACCACAATCCGTGAAAAACTCATCAGCAACTGTGTGTGTGTGTGTGTGTGTGTGTGTGTGTGTGTGTGTGTGTGTGTGTGTGTGTGTTTGTTTGTGTGTTTGCGTTTGTGTACGTGCGTGTGCATGCGCCCGGGCGTTTGTATCCCGCAAGTTCGGAGCGAATCGAGCGTTTGGCTACGCTGGACTAATCGATACACACCAACGTTCTGCATTCCCTAGACCGTCGAACACGCCAAATGTTTTATTTCCGTGTCATAGTTTCGCTTGAATTTCAACATGGCCTCTGTCTCGTGAACCGCGCGATTAATATGACCAATATGATATCCTTCGTGGCATGATTGTGTTGATTAATTAAGGGGTAACTTTAGACGCTAAAAAGGGGTATTTTCATGATTTTTTTTTATAGGTTTATATTATAGATATTGATATAAAAGTTGTTACACTTAATAAATACACTTTTAAAATACATAAATTTTTTTTATGTATTTTTGTAAAGTGTGTATGTATTTTTTATGTATTTTTTTATGTATTTGTGTAACCCAAACAAACTTTAAACGCGTTTTTCTCGAAACAACTTTTTTTGGCGGCTTGTTGATAAAAAATTCGATACTACTGAACCGATCCTTATGAAATTTTAACCACATATTCTTTACAACTATAGCTATGGCGCATAAGGATATAGGAGGCGCATATATCAAGGATAAAAAAAATCATATTTACTCTTTTTTTGCCGAAAATGGTAAAAAAAACACGTTTTTTTCGAAAAATGTCCGCTATTTTGTTGTTTTTGCATATATCAAAAATCGTATGATACGCACTGTAGCTATTAACATACTGAATCTAAAACCGTTCGATTTTTTTGTTTCGGATGATCCATCACCGGGATTTCATCAACAGCGCAGACCTACCATTTTTTTAGAATTTTTTTTTTAACTACAATTTGCGACTATAAATAGTGACTTAAAAAAATAAAAAAATTGTTTTATGTATTTCGAAAGTGTATTTATTAGTGTAACAACTTTTATATCAATATCTATAATATAAACCAATTTTAAAAAATCATGAAGATAGCCTTTTTTAGCGTTCAAAGTGAGAAGACCCCTTAACGGCAAGACGAAATCTGCACGTTGTACGCCGATTCAAATGCACCTTTTGAGGAATTTCTGCTTCGAAGTGAAAATTTAAGGGGAAGAACTCGGATTTATGAAACGGTGCATGATGATGATGGTCCCATTGAAATAGAACGCTTCGTACATGTCATTTGATCATCCAATTAGGCACATCGATATTTGTTCTATACATGCACTTGAAACGTCGTCGTCGCTCAGTCCGTTGTTCAAGCTTGATGAGTTGTTTGATCTTTTCATTTGCGACAATGTGCCAAGTTATTTCGAGGGAGTATTATTCCTCACGACTCAGCGCGAATGTTCCTCTCGTGCGCATTGCGCCTTCGCAAGATTTTCTTCGAACGTCATGAAATATTGGGTCTTTTCAATCATTATTTCATTTGTGCCCTCTCCAGACGGTAAAAGTCGACGAAAAATGGAGGACCAAGGAAGTAACGCCCGGAGAAAAATGATAATAATCGCAATTTAATTATTTTCCGAATCCAAAAGTATGTACATACATTTTCGAATGTATTTTTTTTAAGGATCTAGCGCGGAGATATTGCAACTGAGCAAAATATGATATTTAATCGTATTTCAAGTCGTCTTAAGGCGTTACCCCCACTTGTAGCGCAAAAAAGGCCTTATTCATGAATTTTTTTAAATAAAACTACAAAACTTTTTTAATCAATCAATATACCATCTTAAAGAACACATCTTGAAGAACTTTCAGTAATTTTTTAATTGAAAAATATTACATTGTTTAGTGGCAAATGGCCGTCAATGAAATAATGTTTTTATACACACGGTTTGCGGTGACCAACATTGCGGCGAAGTGGATCATCTGAAAAAAAAAATGCGGATGGATTTAGTCAAATATAAGTATAAACTAGTCTTTAATCGAAGGATTTTAAAAAATATTCTTTTTCACAAAATGGCGGACAGTCAAAGTTAATGGTTCGATTTTAACGAAAAAAAAAACGGCCGTTTTTTGGCTATAAAACGGCCATTTTTTTTCGAAAAAAAAAATCGAACGATTAAAGACTACATTTTTATGTATTAAATAAGCCTGCAAAATTTCAAGAAGATCGGTTCATTGGTGTTCGAGTATTCTTGGTCACCGACTTCAGAAATGCCATTTTGAGGAAAACGCGTTTAAAGTTTCAATTTTAGTTTACACGAAGTGTAAAGTTTCAGTTTATCTCAGTCAATTTTGTTCGGATCGACTTGAAATTTTCAGGACATATTCTCAGATACTTATACTTCAAAAAAATGCAATAAAAAAAATCGATTTTTTCAAAATCGCAAGTGGGGGTAACCCCTTAAAAAAAATCGCCGTATTTTTGTGATGAGTAGTGTTTACCAGAAAAAAAACGCGCGTTCTGGAAAAAAATCATAATTCCATTCGAGTCCAGCAGAATGAAGATATTAAAATACCGAATACGAAACACTTCTAATATATATATATATTTAAATGGAATTAAATTTCATTCATTAACCTTGAAGTGCATCTCTGATAATTTTCTTTCTCGATGACGAGATGCATAAAAAAGTTTTTCAAGAGCGTTTCGTATCTGCAAATTGATTATCTTCATTTTGTTGTACTCAAAATGGAATTTAGATTTTTTTCAGAGCGCTCATTTTTTTCTAGCAAATACTGCTTATCACAGAAATACGCTATATTTTCTTCGCCGAGAACTTGACAAACCATAAAAAATAATTTTTTACTTAATAAAAATCATTTATCTATAGTTGTTACCCTGAATATAAATAACGCTGTGGCTAGCCGTCCGGTTATCCGACGAATAAGCGTATGTTATTCGTCCGGATAGCGGCTCAGTTCACGCAGTTCACGCTGTACAACGCCCCCCCCCCCCCCTAAACGAGCAAACACACCCCAACAAACAAATCCAAACAAGCAAACACACCCCAAAAAACAAACCCAACCAAACGACTCAAACAAAGAAAATAAACCTAAACAAACAAACAAACCCAAACAAACAAACAACCGAAACAAACCCACCTAACCCAAACCAAATAAACCCAAAAAAAATATGAAGGTGAAGTTTGCATCGCTGAGATGCAACGATGTTTTTGTTAATTTTTCATCTCTTTATTCTTATGCTTATCCAAAAGCCTTCTTTTTTTGCAAATTGAGGTTGTAATTCACTAATAAGAACACGTAAAAACGTTCACGTCATTTTCACAGCCGAAGAAAATTCGAACAATTTAAAAGAATTGATTTTCTTTGCGCCCCAATGATGCAAACTTCAACATCATGATTGAACCCTCCGCGCACACACTGCAGTACTTACGACTTTTTCTTTCGTGAAACCCAACAAACGCTGTCGATTTCCTTTGGTGTTCGCAGTCATAAGCAATCCAAAAGCAACCAGGAATAAACTTATCTCGAAAGATATATATATATATATATATATATATATATATATATATGTATGTTTTAAAAAACATCAACCCTCAACGCATACGACCAACTGAGGTTTCTTACGTCATTAGCGTGCGCGAAATCGTTGCCGGGAGTGTCGAGCAAACTCGTACGCCCGGTAAACAAGTTCTCACCGACAAGTTTGGCACTTTGCCAAACGGTTCGCTTTTTTTTTCTCGCGCTGCCTTCGCACGAATTTGCGGGCTGTGCTGTGTCTCGTTTCTTCGTGTGAACTACGCGAGGAAGGTTTCCGCACATCTTTGTGAGTTCGGCCGGTCGAATAAATCTTCGTACACTCGATACGCGTTTTTCATTATATAGCTCGAATCGAAGAGAGAATTATTCGTCGAACCATATTTTTCTAACAAAATATTTACACGAACGATATTTCTTCGCTATGCAGCTATTAACACGAGACATAAAGAGCGAGCCGAGAAAAGTGGACTGTCAGAATCAAATTAAACTTTGCTTGGATCTCAGCCTACTAGATTTTTCTTTCATATTTGATGAAATTATATATTCATTTCAACTAAATTTTTCAGTTGACTTCAGATAACTCTAAAACTGTGTTTTGTTGCCGTAATGATGTTATAAATTTAAATCAAACAAATATTTTACTTTGTTCAAAAAGGATACTGGAATCTAATAGAAATATTTGACACGAACCGAATCTTACTGGAGCCTGATAATGCGCAATAAATCATAAATTAAAACTCTCTCAATCAAAAAATAAAATAAATTGAATAAATAAACCGAATAAATAAAAAAACCGAATAAATAAAATAACAAATAAAAGAAACGAAAATAAATAATAATCCTATCCATTCTGTGTTCAAAAATTTTTTGCTTTTCTTGCTTGCACACAAGTTCTCGGACTGTGCGACCGTAAAATGGCGGTTTCGAAATGAATACTTGAAATTCAAGTGAGTAACCGGATTAAAATAAAAGTGAAGATCGTTGGGTTTTATGTTATTTGTAACACGGTCATTACGGTCATCTTGAAGTTTGCATCGCTGGAGCGCAACGATTTTTTTTTCATTGCTTTCTGGCCGTTTTAGGCTATAAAAATTATTATTTTATTTGCACAACTTATGTAACAAGTTGTTTTTAACAAAATGCTATTCTTTCACTTACATCTACCTTAACTTATTTTCTATTCTGCATACTCTTTCCCTTATCACTATGTAACATTTCTCTGTAACTTTTTCTTAGTTTAATACTCACCTCCATCTCTTTCTTCACCGCCTTCCTCCTTGAACATCTTTCTGTACACTTCCTCTATTTCCCTAAAATACTCGCATATCCCTTTTTGTATCTTTCCACCCAACATATTTATAATTTCTCCCTTTATCGCCAAATTATCCATTCCTTGCAAGCACTCCCCTGCTTTCTTTCTTGCTTTCTCCGTTACTAACTCCCAGCCTTTTTCACATACTAACCGGTGCTCTGGCGTCTCATTCTCTTCTTTACAAATCCTGCACCTCCAATCCTCTCCCCCCCCCCCCCCCCCCCCTCTTTCCCGCTCTTCCTCTATGTCCGCATCTTAATCTCGCCCACATTTCCTTATCTCTTTCCTTTACTCCCTCTTCCGACCAGTATTTCCATGGCCTTTTTTCGTTTCCCACAATATATTTGTATTCTTCATTATACATTTATGTCCTTACTTTTCCTCTTCCTACTTTAAAATTTCCTTGTTTAAGTTTTCTAATCCTTTTTTTATCCTTTTGTCTATTCTTTCCACTTCTCTTCTTCCCCTTATCATTGTTATTATCTCTTCTATTCCCATACCCCTTACAACTTTCTCTAAATCTTGTCCCCACTTTGACGGGATTCCGTTTGCAATTTGTCTTATTTCTTCAAATAGGCAATTTTTTTGCCATCTTGATTCTTATATCCTAAGTACTTATCTTATATACCTCAACGCTCTTTCCCTTATCATATATTCCATGGTAGGCACCCCAGCTCTCTTCTCCAAACGTAGTTTGGAGTTGTTTTATCCACTCCTAACGCCATTTTACAGTACCTACTCTATATTCTTCGAACAACGCTTATTTCTCCTATTCCCCATATCTCCACACCATACATTGCTCCCGTTTTCACTATCGAATTTAACAGAGTCTCTCCATCATATCTCTCCTCGCCCTCTTCCATATTCCCCATACCATATTTGTTGCTTTTTGCGTTTTCCCTGCCAATTCTTTTCCTTGTGCCCAAACCAAGTTTTTGCAGGTAAACCAATACTCCAAGTATTTAAATTCCTTTACTATCTGGATTTTTTCACCTTTGATCTCCCATTCTTCTTCATTTTTAGCTTTTTCTCCGTTACTAAAAATCATTATCTTTGTCTTCTTCGCATTTATTTCCATCTTATTATCGTGTGCCCATCTTTCTAGGTTCTTTAGGGTGCTCTTTAACCCTTCCACCCTATCCGCTATTGCCGCAACATCGTCTGCATAGTTTATCGCAAAAATGTTTTCCTTTCCCACGTATCTTCGAAATCATATGATATGATATGATATGATATGATATGATATGATATGATATGATATGATATGATATATATATCCTACGTATCTTCTAAATAATCTGATATATATATATATATGAGGCGTTCCATATCATGTCGAACGGTCAAAAAGTTGTCCACTCTCAAGAAAATTGAAATTTTGTCAAATTATTTAATTATATGAAGAAAAAAACAGTGTACATTTTTTCAAAATTTTTGGATCCCATTTTCTCGAGTTTTTCAAAATTTCAAAATTTTCAAAATACCGTTATATCTCGTGAGCATTTGATTTAACAGAAAAGCGTTTAAGACAAAAAGGTTGCAATTTTACATGAACATTGTGAAAAAAATTTGTTTTGAATTTTTCGAGTTAAAAAAATGCCCATTTTCACCAAAATTATACAAAAATATTTTTTTTTCGGTCGGTATGTCACTTGATTTTTATAAAAAAATTCCAGAATATACTCTGAAGTGTGTACAGTAACACCTATTTTTTTCAGAGTGGCTCGATTCGTTGTTCCAAAGATGTGCTTTGTTTTATTATTATGAGATATTTTTTATTTAGACCAATCAATTATTATTAAAAATTATTATCTCCCAAATTTTTCCCACATTTTTCAGGTAATAAACACCCATAACAGTAATAATTTTTTTGAGCTTAATCATAAATTATCGGTAAGGTATACAAAGTTAACCTTGCCATACAAAGTAACGTTCGTCGTCCAACATGAAAATTGTTGTTATAATATATATATATCAAACAATACCGCACTTAATGTATATCCTTGCCTTGTTCTGAAACTTTCTGTGATTTTTTCCTGTGTATCCACGTTTGCTCTTGTTTCCTTGTAACTTTCCTTTATTGTTTCCAACATTCTTCCTTCTATTCCTTTCTCTCTTAATTTTATGATAATTCTTTCTCTACATACTCTATCACGCGCGGCCTTAAATTCGACAAACGCTACGTATAACGTCCCTCCCTTCGATTTCAATTTCTCATTAATTATTGCATTTAATGTAAATATATTATCTCTCGTTCCCCTACCTCTTCTGTACCCTGCCTGACTTTTGCGCAATTTTTTGTTCTTCTCTATCCACTTCTTTAACGTCCCTGTCATCATGATTGTTAACAATTTATACCCTACATCCAACAATGATACCCCCCCCCCCCCCCATAATGTTCTGCCTTATCCTTTTCCCTGATTTTGACTAATAATAAAAATTATTTCTGTATTCTTTGGTGATTTTTTTAAGGGCTCTCAATATATGTACCTTTGTGGTGAAAAACGCGTTTCTTTTTCACTAACCGTTTCCCAAATAAAATTCGGAATTCGGCCTTTTTTCGGGCCTGTAGGTAGATGTAGCTCTTTGAGAGGTTAGGCTACGGTGTCGACCCGAAAATCAGGGTTTGTTTAAAGAAATGAATTTTAAAGCAATAAGTAAGATGATTCAAATCGTTTGGACATTTATTTGTATGTCCATTAATGAAGTTGTGTGCCAAATATATATATATATATATATATATATATATATATATATATATATATTAATAATTTAAAAAGTCAGACTCAATCTCGTTAAAGGCCTTTGAACGTGACGGGCTCAACGGTATACTTGATTTTGACCCCCGGTTCATCTGAAACAAAAAAAAAACCATTTTGTTGAAGACTGCCCGAGCTTTTTGTTATCGAGTTTCAATCATCGCCATTATTCTGTCGATTTTTCGAAGAAAAATGACATCATTATTGTTAATGACGAATGTAAAAAAAATGTCAAGAAGAAAAACGTCGGTCAAGATAAACTATTACACTGAAAGAGTGTATCAAACTTCGAGTTAATCTGTTCATAAGATGTCGAGAAATCGTGTACACCATTTCGAAAAACAGAGTGTCGAGAAAAACGCGTTTAAAGTTTTACTAGCAGTTCTATCGTTGCGATCATACATTTACCTTTAATCGGCAATTCCTGCACCGTATGTTCATCCTTCCTCTTCAATTTGAGTTGCCTCAAGCGTCGAACGAGCGCTCGTCATTTTTACAGTAGGCTACCCCTTAAACTGTCATTATTCGAAACTGCGGAATCTGCGCTTTTTTTAAACTTCTTTCGTCTCCTTGAAATACTTCGCTATTATTTTTTTTGGTAATATTTGCTTGATTCTCAAGATCGTATGTTCCGTAGAGATCGCAATAGTCTATTCGGGGCCACGTACTTCTTTGGCTCTCGGAAAGACTCCTGTGTTGGCTTTTGTGCCATCACGTTTTGTGGTAGACAGCGGAGTAACGGATAATGAGACTTCCGCTGGAGCACGCGCCACGATCGATACTCCAGGGTCCCTAGCAATCCCCAGACCATAATGATAGAAATCGTGCTCCGAGAGACTGGACTACGG
Organism: Ophion slaviceki; assembly: GCA_944452715.1. NCBI lineage: Eukaryota > Metazoa > Arthropoda > Insecta > Hymenoptera > Ichneumonidae > Ophion > Ophion slaviceki. The sequence continues at coordinate 26,889,210 of OX101785.1, read as the reverse complement.
GGCGCCTATAATCTTCCGTATATAGCCTGGCTATTCCCTGGTTCTTCTTAGACTTGTTTCCTTTTCTTGTCAAGCTAATTCAAGCGCGCAGGCCTCTTGGCACAGAATTTATTGAAATTCTGCTGAGCGTGAAGATAACCACAAAGTCTGTTTGTGAAATTTCATGGAGCCTCACCGCTTCTAACTCGAGACACATGATACGAAAGTCAGCAACTTCTCACCTGTCGCAACTCCATTAAGTGCTGACGTTTGCACTGTTCGATTAATATTACAAGTAACCGCGTCGATATGTTTTCGTAAAAAGTTACTGGAATGCAGACTTCGGCTGTCCAGATGAGGTAAAAAAAAATCAAATTTATTCGCTGTTTCCTCTTTAAAATGGAATGACGAAAATGATTTCATTTCAATGACGTTTAGATGCGGGAAGTTCTATAGAGAGTCAGTCAGAAGCATCATTTACACGAGTGTATCTGGACGGGCAATTCTTTCACGTGTAGCAATGATCCGAGTACAGACTCGATCAAAAGTTTAACGCTCAACGTTCAAGTGTCCCGTCACCACGTGTTTACACTTTTTTGCACTATATATTGTAGCACGACGAGAACTACGTTGAGGGGTATCACAATCACGAGGCCCAAAAAGATCGATTTTTTCAAGAATTATTTTTGAGAAGACCTTTTAATCTATTAACGTAATAATTTGTACACACATCATGGTAACTTTTAACTGTATTTTAACATTTTTTATTTGTAAAAATAATTATTTTGAAAGCTGCTATAGCTGATCTCCGGGAGCACGACTAAAAAAAGGCGTCTTGCGGTGAGCACGATATCTCTGGACTGGATCATCTGAAGTGAAAAAACCAAAAATATTTCGTTAATATAATGGATTATCATGTAATTGATCGAAGGAATAAGCAAAATAATAATTTTTGACAGAATGGCGGCTTCTCAAAAAAAATTGATTTTTGACAAAAATGTAGGCGTTAAATTGTTTATAAAATGGAAAATATTTAACGGTGAGAAAAAACCTTTGATTAATTACCAAAAAATATACTTGAAAAGATTGTGTTAAAATTTGAGACTAATCGGCTCAGCCGATTCCGAGATGTTTTGCTCACCGACTTTAAAACACACAGTTTTGAGAAAAATGCATTCACAATTTCAAAAGCACTTTCGAACGCTCTGACACCCCATGACAAAGGTGCGTGTAACTTCGAGAATGTTCGCCGGGTTGATAAGAAATTTTCTGTGTGTGTACTTAAATATCTGTGTGTGTACTTAAATATACCACATTACAAAAATAAAATAAATAAAAAATCGATTTTTCGAACATTTTAACTGTATATAACCCCTTAACCCTGGTTGACACACTGGATTATTTTGACGCGGACGAATTTGAAACAAAATGCACACTTTCCCAAAATTGAAAGTTTTCAATAATTTTTCACAACAATTTCATTTTATACTTTCCGAATTTCAACCTGATATAAGTGTATGTATAAGCTGAATAAGTGTACGAAATTTCTAGTCAATACGTTCATTAGATGTCGAGCAATCGTGTACCCCATTTTGAAAAACAAGGTTTCGAGAAAAAACGCGTTTGAAGGTTTACTAGCCGTTATATCGTTGTAATAATAAGTTTACCTTCAATCTGCGATTTCTGCACCATATGTTTTTTTTTTATTTTTACCGTAGCCTCACCCCTTTTGACCTAACCACATTTTACGTCCTTCGACCATACTTGACCTCATAATTTTTCGCGGTTTATTCTGCGCTATCCATTTTCCGAAATATCCACCGCAGTCCTTTTCACCGCCAGTTTTTTTTTCGTCTGCCTGCTTTTACCGCACGCGTTTATCCAAATTATTTTTTCACATTTTTTTTTCCTCGTTACGAGCTCGGTAGACCGCGTCAGCTTGTCGCCGCTTGCTCCGAGAGATGCATGCTGTACACATTTTTATTCCCGCAATCCTACGACGATGAAAGAAGATCATTCTTCGCTGTATGTAGTGCAGTTTGGTATGCATCCAACGTGTCCTCCTATACCCTCCGACCTCGCCTCCGACCCACTACCCCCTCTGCTTCACTAGCTCCCTTCGCTGCCTTCGTACAATATCGCGTACACGTGTATTTTGCACTACGTATATAAATGTGAGCGACCAGGAAATACACGCACGTGTATCCCTCGTACGTGCACGCACGCATACACGTCAACTGTGAAAAGTTCGTCTAGTGTCCACGGTCACGAAATAGAGGGCGCTCTTACCGCAATGCGCCATAATAATCAGACCGCAAACCGGCCACGTGCGCGTTCATACTTTCCTCGATGTTTGCGGTGAGATTAACATGCGTTACGAGAAAAAGGTTCTCGACGGCATACAATGAAAATTAAAAAACCTACGAATAAAATTATTCGATGAATAAGTTACTGATAAGAAAAAAATAAATAAAATCAAGCGACAGGTTTTGAGTTTCACTATTTGAATTTCTAGCTTCCATTTTATATATACAAAACTATACTGCCGTCATATGGAAGAAGGCTGCGTCTACAAAAAAAAAAATCGAAAATGCGTTTTACTATACAGAACGATGGAAAATTTTGTACTGATGCCAACGGTACCAAAAATGCATTTCGTTTTTTGTTGTTGTTGCTGATGCCGCCTTCTTTCATATGACGGCAGTATAGCGGTGTTTCGACGTCGACAATTATATCGCCAGTGGCGTTCGATTTGAAATACTAATTTGAAATGTAGGTTAGTATAGGTCTCCACATATGGAGGGTGTCCCTTTTATCTCTGCCACTCGAAATATTTGGGTAATTATCGACGTTACAAAAAAATGTTCCAGACAAAAGTTGTACGTTGTGAAGGGGGCCATCAAATGCGGTCAATTTTTTTTTAATTCGGTGGAGGCGCTGACGCACAGTGAAGGTCACATCCACTTTTTTAAATGGAATGGTACATTTTTTTCAACCATCTTGTGGGGCACCTCAAGCCGCATAAAAAACATTAGAGGGTCAAAGTCGTTCAAGGTCATTCAAGGTCACCTATTTATATTTGTATTTCATTTCGATAGGTGACGTTGAATGACCTTGAACGACTTTGACCCCCGAATGTTTTTTATGCGGCTTGAGGTGCTCCACAAGATGGTTGAAATAAAACATGTATTATTCCATTTAAAAAAGTGGAGGTGACCCTCACTGTGCGTCAGCGCCACCAACGAAAAAAGTGGCCGCACTTGATGGCCCCCTTAACACCGTACAACTTTTGTCTGGAACATTTTTTTGTGACGTTGATAATTAGAGAGTTATTTCGGGTGGCAGAGATAAGAGGGACACCCTGGATATGTATATACGTATACCGGGTGTCCCATTTCAATCTTGCACCTGATTTGTCTCGAACAATACTGCTCCGATCAAATATTGAGTATGATAAAATTTTTAGGGTTCAAAGTTAAAAAATACGTGACGTTAAGATGGCCGACATGTTTTTAAAAAATGGGATCATGAATTCGTTTTCACCGAAACTTATCAGGCCAACACTGACAACTGTTGCATGAAATTTTTGGTAAATATTCGGAATCTCCTGCTAGAATGAGGCTAATTTTTGTTTGTTTGGGTTATACAAACCCAAACGAGCATCCAGAAATTAACCTGATTTTAGCAGGAGCCCCGCTCCCGAATATTTACCAACATTTTTTTGATAACGTTCATAATTTTTAGGTTAGAATACCATTTTTTAGCTGAGATGAAGAGCCGCAGAGACCTAATCCTTGTTTGGATTTGTTTGGATTATCGAACAAACCCAAACAAACTTACACCCACACGCACACTTACACTCGGGATGTTGAAGACTGCATCCTCGGGGTACATTCTGGATAGCGCTAAAATAGTACAAAATGGTATTCTAACCGGAAAAATTATGAACATTATCAAAAAATTTTACACACAAGTTAGTTTTTACCTGATAAATGTTTTGGAGGAAAACATTCATGATCCCATTTTTTTTAAACACGTCGGCCATCTTAACTCCGCCATTTTGAATTGTGGGCAATTTTTTTTGAACGTCCTCTTTGAACCCTAAAAGTTTAATTATACTCAATACTTGATTGGAGCAGTATTTTTTTAGTAATAAATTAGTATATATTAGTAATGTTATAAAATTGCAGGGGTTGTATATTCATTTTTTCAGGCCGAAATAAAAGAATCTGCATAAGTTTAGGGCCAACAAAACGGATATTGGGATAACCACGTTGGAATTTTACGTACAATTCATAGACAGTTCTGATAGGGACGGCGCACGTAGGGAGTCCACATTGGTATCCAAGTGGATTCCGCACTATTTCCCGATTGTCGACGTTTGAGAATTTATTATTTGAAATTCTCATCCGAAATTTGTCGGGGTTTCCAAAAAAATATTCTTTTGTGATCCTGTGGACGAATTTGTTGGGGAAGCCCAAGATGCACCAACACCTCTACAAGGATTGGTTAGGGACATCGCACATAGGGCGTCCTCATTGGAAGCCCCGATGAACGCCGTTTGAGAATTCTTACCACGTTGGAATCGAAAATATTCGAATAGTCACGAAAAAAAATTCGGCGTGTTGAAACATAACTTACACGCTTCGTGAGCGTGTACGTGTGTGGTGATATTATGACAAAAAATGCAGTAAAATAAATAACAAACGATAATTACAGTTGATTTTCAGTGATAGAATTCAAACGGATCTTTAATATTATTTTTTTAAGCGACTTTCTTAAGATTCACTTCTTTTGTGTGTGTGTGTGTGTGTGTGTGTGTGTGTGTGTGTGTGTGTGTGTGTGTGTGTGTGTGTGTGTGTGTGTGTGTATTGTTTAGAAAATTATATCTACAGAACGTGAGGGGATCCATAAAAAATCGCATTGGATTCTGTTCGATAATGTGGAAATCCTTTAGGATACAAATTGGATTCGTACATTGGATTCCAATGGGAAATGCCGATTAGAACCCAGTGTACGAGCATGACTTTCCAGTGTAGGGATCCAAGTATGGGAATCCGATTGAATCCCTACGACAATTGCTTTACGGCTTTCGCCAAATTTGAGTTTATTAATTGAAAAATATTGACTAACCATGAAGTTATTTCTCAAACAAAGTGCCGTCGTTGCTGCATGGCCAATCAGTGTATAAGTGGCCTCTGGCAATTAGGGTCATACGAAATGAAAAATAAAAAAAATACTTTTTGTATAATAATCGAACTTGTGTATGACCGAATACTTTTGTGAAATTTCGAAAATTACGAAAATGACAAGCTGTAGAAAAAAGAACGTTCGTTTCGCCACCGAGAAAGAAAACCAAAAAAACTTTAATCAAAGCCGCGGATAAGAGCGACTGCAGAATAAGTATATTAGCACTATCGGATTAATTTTATCTTCGTGCGCACCTTATCTTTGGCGCCGAAATTTGTCTTCTTTATCGCAAAGATTGGAGCGCTCCCTCCTCTATTGTTCTTGTTAATAATACCGCGATCTGTAATGATTCTGGTAAATAATCCGAACAATTTGTCAGTCCATGTTGAGTCTTTCTGTTACGTAAGTATATTTTTCGTAAATCGGGGCCGTGAATCTTTGACGAAGCATCGATATATACTCGACACATACGAATTTGAGGCGGTACCTTTCGTTCGATCCTCTTTTCGTCATAAATACCACAAGGTCGAGTTTTAAACCTTCCGTGGCCCTCCGTCCTACCCCTTCCCGACATCTCGTACCCCGTTATAAGCTCCTAACAAGCGTATGAATAGCCAAGTAGAGTCGGAGCAAAGGCGACGCTAATGAAACCCAACTGAAGAACGCCTTCATTAACGAGGCACAAAGCTCGTCACGTTATAGCTTGGTACCACATATGACAAACGTATGAACCTTTATTACCATTTTTAGGGTTGCGGCAAAAAGGGAGATCGTAGATCATTTGAGAAAACTGTACTTTGAAGTTGCAAATCTGTTGAATTTTTTTTTTGCAATAGTTGGAATAGTGTATATAGATGAGCGAATTAAACGTAGCGCGTATTTTGGGACTGAAGTACTTTTGCTAGTTGATCATCGATGATGTGATGGAATTGCGCTCGGTGTGGTCCATTTCGAAAATGCACGAGCGATGCAAACGTAAATAGAGAATTGATCAGAAAAGAGGCTTTTATGTACACATTCAAGTGGCATGGAAATTTCATATATTCGTTTTAAACATTAAAAAAGTGATTCATTCAAGTTGCATTAAGGCGGGATATACATTTACAACGATAAAAAAATCGATTTCTTTTTTTCCTTCTTTAAACGATAGACCTATATATGTAGAATGTTTTCCCAAAGTTTCAAAGCGAAATACGAAAAATATTCAAACGTTACAGCCCGTCAACACTGAGCCGCCCGGATTCGGAGCGGGCGCGAACTTCAAACTCGTTTTCCTCAAAACTGCATTATCGAAATTGGCGTGCAGGATTACTCAAAAACTATTAAGCCTATTGAGTTGAAACTTGGTATAAATATTGACACTATTGGTACCTTCTACTTGACGAGAATTGTTTTTAAAAAAATTGAAGAAACAAAACTACTTTTTTCATTCACATTTTACAGAAATATTGCGTGAAATATTGATTTTTTTTGTAAATGCATGCCATTTTTTTAAGTTTGTATTTTCTTTATTTTAATTACCGCCACATAGAAACTATACATGTTCTAACTGAGAAATGTTTGCACTTTTTTGCAAGTCAAAGTCTAAGGGAAGCTAGATTGCACGCCGGCGACTCCCGCGGCGACCTTACTGTAACACTCTGCCACAGCTCCGTCATTTTGATGATTAATTAATTAAAAAAAAATGTTTCGAATACTTAAATGTACCATTAAAGTATACCTAAAGTTTGATAATTATAGAATAATTATATCTTAGTTTAAAAAGTCCCTCAATATTTCTTATTTTTTCCTGTCTAAATGTATATCCCGCCTTAAGGCAGTAATGTTGTCTAGGGAGCTGTTTTTGAGGTGATTTTTAGAATGGAATAACTAAAAAAAATACTAACAAAAATTAGTACACATGTGTATTAATCCTTCAAGAATACATACAAATGAAAACAAATTATCACGTACTTTTGTACGTTTGTTTACAACGTTGCGCGGAAAACGCCCGCAATAGGCGATCGGTGTTGTGGACGTTGTATAAATCTGAAAAAGAAACTAAACATATTCTTAATCCGTATGAGTATGTGATGATTGGTATCAGATTCAGCAAAAAAAAGTTGTTGAAACAAAATACAATTATTTCGACGTAGTTTTGCCACCAACGTTGAAAAACAGTCCACTGAAGGTGTATGCTAAATCTGAGCTCAATCGGCCGATTGGTTAACAAACTATCGTGGTTGCCAATTTGAAAAGCATGGTTACGAGAAAAACGCATTCAATAACTATAACTATATAACTATAACTATAACGCTATAACTCGGTTAATTTTATGAGTATCATTGAACTGTTTTCACATACGTATTTAGAATGGTCTGCACCTTTCGAAAATCGACGTTATTTCGAATCCAAAAATATGCTGCTACTACTCCTTTGCGTTTATTTTTTTTTTTACATAGTGAATCGCATTTACGACATTGCTTTGAGGGGAGGTACCCGAGTAACCGGCGAGAAAAATAGGCAAACTTCGGGAATTTTTATCTCAAAAACTAATGCTTCGATTGGATCCGCGTTTTTTTATTGGAAAATATGTACATTGAGGTATGTTGAGGAATTTTTTAAAATAAATTCGTTAACTGGAAGCGATCCAAACGCGATTATCTCGAAGCATAGTTTTCAAAGCGGTGCCAGATGTATCTCGAAAACGGATTGTCCGATTTTGTCCACATTTGGATACAATATTCTTCGATAGCTTTTCTCGTTCGCCACGTAGGATTTTGTTGAAATTTCAATTTTGGACGGAATTGCGACCGTTTTAATTTAACATTCGTTTTTCATTCGCAATTTCCGACGATTTTGGATTGCATACACATTGCATAAAAAAGCAATGGTTCAATCAAATGAAAAACCCCTTCATGGCACGCGGCACTTCGTAAACACTAGTTATATGGCTGTAGGGGTTAAAATAATGCTTCGATTTAAATTTAAACAACTGAACAAACTGCGATTAGTGTCAGGTTCGTCGTGTTAAAAAATTAAGCGGTTTCTCCACTTGGTTCATTAGTAATACTCGAACAAAACTCGACTTGAACCTTAAAAATCTCCGAAACTATGTAGTGAAACGGATTCATTTTTGTTAAATTATTATGTTTGTATTAATGACAGTTAATGCATCCTAAATTAATCTCTCGCTGATATGAATTTCAATCGTCTACAAGCATTTCGATTTTGGTGTCGAAACTCCTTAATCACAGAGGGCAAAAGATGATCTAGATGGCACGCAGATGATTTTTAAAATTCTATTCTAACGTTTCTTCGTATGCCCTTGCGGGTTTTCACGAACCCATTCCTTTGACTTTTATCTCCTCTTGTCACTTCATTATTTCTCGTCCCATAGCGGTCTCCAACAGTGTCATCCACGGCCACTGTTTCTAATGCGCTAACTGTGTCACACTTGTACAAGCCGAAACCAAACAAACTCTAAAAAGCCTGTGCCGATACGGATGGCTATATTTTCGCTCACAAGGAACTTCCCTCAGGTGACACCCTTCGATTTTGTTAAAATTTGGATATGTTATAAAGCACCGAAAAGTAAGCTATACGTATTTTTTTTATCGGCGGAAAAACGGTTTTAAGGGGTGAAACCACCCCTCGAAGAAAGGCATCTCTAGGGGTAATATAGCAGTTTCACACACAAGGAGTCCACCGATTTTAATGAAACAAAAACGAAAATTCTTCTAATCCGAAGCAATGAAAAATCCACTATAGTGACATAGCAAAAAAAATTAAGAGGTGAACCACCCCTATATTAAGGGATGGTTTCACCCCTTAAAACCGTTTTTCCGCCGATAAAAAAATACGCATCGCTTATTTTTCGGTGCTTTATAACATATACAAATTTCAACAAAATCGAAGGGTGTCACCTGAGGGATGTTCCTTGTCAGTTGGGTTAACATCGGAAACTCAGTCGGTCTCCCGCTCAGTAGTGGCGGTCACCCGTCCCAGTATCGGCCCACGCCACCGATGCTTGACATGGGCTGTCATTGTACAAAGACTACACATTCACTATCGTCAGTGATGATGATTTTGAATCCCACGAAAGTCGGGACGAAAAAGACTAGCTCTAATTTCGCGTTTTTATATCATATTGTGCTATGCCCCAGGTAGGAAATCAAAAGGTTGACGATGGAAACAAACTTGTGCGAGCCTTGTTTCACCGAGCCTGAGTGAGACAGACCTGGGCCACGTTTCATTGCATCGTTCGGAGCAGCCTGGAACCAAGACTGGCTGCTTAGCCTAAACTCAGGGTTATTTCAACCTTTATTCAGCCGGTGAATTTTAAGGCTAAAAAATCAAGGTTGGATGCAGGCTTGTTTCAGGTTGTGATAAAATAAAATAAATTTGAAATAATATTTTTTCTGTACTTTTATGAAAAAAAAATTTAGCAATAAATTTGTCGGGTGCGAAGGCACGAAAAACGAAAGCGAAGGAGGCAGCTCAGAACATTTAAACATATTCTCTTATCGATATTTATGAGGTACACAAAAAAGTTTTTTTCTCGTCACACACAGATTTCGTATATACTCACTCTCTGGAGTTTGCGTACACTCTGTGCATTACGTGTCCCATAAACAACAAATAAAATAAAGTATTATTTTTAAATATTTTTTATATATATTTTATAACAAATAATGAATAATAAATATATATAATAAATAAAATGAATTCTTTACAAATTCATTAAATTTACCCCAATGTAGAATATTGAAAACTAAAAACAGGCCTCATATAGCTTCGAGAAGAGTATGGGATAAGCCTGGTCATAAATGCTCGTGAAGGCTTCATTAAGGCTCGTTTTGAACCTTGTTGTTTCGTCGTTTCAGGCTTAGTATAGGCTTTTCTACCAGCCTTTGGTCAAGTCTGTGTGCAAGAGCCTGAAACCGCGTTATCGTTCAGAGGTTCAGCTAGGCCTGAAATCAGGCTGGTGTTCAGCCTGAATTAAAAAATGTAAGCCTTGTTTCAGAGCTTGGCGAGCCCTTTTTTCATCGTCAATTCCTACCTGGGGCATTCCATGAATTGGATTTCGATAGATTGGATGAATTTTTAAACGACTTTTCACGATCTTTTCGTATAAATGTACGTTTTTTTCAACGATGTTTTCAGATACATAGATGGAGGAAAGTGAGGGTAAGGATAAAGCGAGCACAATCGAGGAGTCCAACGGGCTTGACGAGAATCGGTTGCGCGATGATGCCGTGAGACGCAACCCGAGCACGACGAAGCTCGAGAGTCAGGAGAACATGAAGAACCGCGAGGAAAAAGCATCAAACGTTGGGCTGAAGAGGGTCGGTACGATTGATCCGGAAAAGTCGTCAATAACGCGCGACGATGAGCCGGACGACGAGGAGAGCAAAGTATCCGACGAGGAGGAGAACAACAAGGAGAAGATGACCGATGAGAAACGGGATGACGAGTCTTCGACGAGAACATCGTCTACGAGCACCTCGGACGATGAGTCCGAGACGAGCTCCGAGGAAAAGACCGAAACTTCGAAACACCAAGAGATCGAGGAGATCGTCGCCCCGTCCGGAGAATCCACCAAGGACAATAAAAAGAACGAGGAGACGGTGAAGAACGAAGACACCACAGACGATAGCGATATCGACGATGATCTCGTATCAACCATCAACTACAATACCATCACCTCGTTGGCCGCACTCAAAGATATGCTACAATCCTCCGGCGAGGATTCCGACGGTGTTGACAGCTTCTTTCATCATTATTTTCTCTCGCACGTGAATCGCTTGCCCTCCAGAAATCAGACACACAGCCCCTATCCCTGGGGACGGAGATTGTCCGAGTGCAGGGAGGAGGACGAGTACGAGACCGAGGAGGGTGAGTTTTGCATCGACATATTTATTTTGTCACCCTTGGCAATTCGCTTGAACCGGTTTGAAATCCCTCGCTTTTCGCCATTGAAAGTTTTTAGGGTTCTCGATTCAATAGGAGCCCTGGTCATTTATGCAGGTCCTGGGCTGGGCTGTTGCCATTGGGGTTGCCCCCTGTATTCGTGTAACGCTTGGGTTTGAAAATCTGCAATTATTGGTGAATATTTCCGTGGGTACTTACATGCGAAGCCATGAATGATGTTGAAATTTGCATCGTTCGAATGCAGAGGAAATTACTTCTGTTGACTACTCAATTTTTTTTTGAAGACTTAGGCTTTGTAAATTACTGGAACGTTTTTATGCTTCCCTATTTGAGAGATGTATGACTTCAAGCTGCAGAAAAGAGTTTTGGATAATAAGGAAACCAAGGGGAAAAAATTATGTTTTCCCAGTAATCATTAAGGAGTTACGTGAGTGTGGAAGCTAAAGAAAGCACATTTTCTCTATTAAAAAAAAAAAAAAATATATATATATATAAATTATTTTATTCGAAATTTTACGCACATAAAAGAGCAACATTTCAACAATTAAAGAAAAAAAAATCATCCAAACATTTGGGAAATTCAGCCGGTGGGATCTGGTTTCCGGCGACCCCTTAAAAAAAAGTGTCCTTGTGGTGGTCAGGATAACTCATGATGGCTTTATCTGAAATTAAATAACCAATTTTTTTCTGTTGGTAGTTAAGTATAGCTCGTGATTGAACGAAGGATTTAAAAAAATTGAAATTTGAATTTTTTCCAGAGTTGTATGCAAAATAGTTCAATTTTTGCTACAATTTACGTAGTGTGAGCCTTGTAAAATTAGTTGTAATCGAAAAAAAACCTTCGTTCAATCGCTAGTCAACGCTATTTTGGAGAAGTGTGCAAAATTTCAATAAGATCGGTGCATTGGTTTTTGAGAAATTGTGTCCACTGACTTTAAAAATAGTGTTTTGAGAAAAAGGCGCTATACCTGCGTCGCTCCCGGCCGGTCTTTCCCAACGGGGTGAATTCCCAAAGGCTCTCTCCCCTAGACTTTTACTCCGATTGACTTAAAACTTTGGGAGAATATTCTAGACATATTGTACTATTACATAATAAAGGTAAAAAGGTTAAGTACTGGGAATTAATTAGTTTCGAAAAAACATGAGAGCATCCTGGTTTCAGCTTGACAAGTTTCTGTTTCCCATATCTATAACACTGTTGATGAATTGCAGCGTGTAAAGGCAACATATTGACGCGCGAATTCTTTGAAATTAATTAAATTTAATTCGATATTGCAACCATGCGCATACGTGCGACGCTACTCGGCCTTTTTTCTCTGCCCATCCGAACTCCCGTTCATTCGATTATTTCACTCATATGAAAAAATGAACGCTGTTACATTAGTGACACGTCACGAAATTCACCGATATTTTTGGGTCAACATTTTTTTTGCAATATTTTTAAGGAACAATTTGGTGGAATCTCGAATGATTGTGCACAATTTTTAAAGAAAATAACGAATATATCGGTAAAACTTACTGTTAGAAATTGTAAACAAAAATAGCGGACTGCTGGGGCCAACGTTTTCAGTGACGGTACTTTCCGATTGAATTGAAAAAATAAACTTTAGTTTCCAATGGAATTGGATTTTCTGATTGGATCGCTTAAAAAAACTGTAGTTTTCGAGTGAATTGGATATCCCGATTGGATCTCATTTGAAAAAAATTAACTTTAGTTTCTGATTGATTTCGATTTTTCGATTAAATCTTATCAAAAAATCAACTATTAGACAAGTAAACTTCGAGAGTGCAGCTTTCGGGAAGCGCTCCAGAAGCGCGGTTCCGTTCTGCACATCAATTGATAAAATTCGATAAACCATCATTTATCCACTCGTGTGAAAATTAAACGCGATTGCCCCCTTGAAGTTCGAACGTCACAAAAATAACCAATATTTTTTTTCTCGCATTGCTTAGAATCTCCGAATATTTTCTCGAAACATAGTGGCATTATGAATTTTTTTTCTGAATTCCAATAATTTTAATTCACTTCTGTTTCTCAATTTAAAAAAAAACATATTTATTGTCTTCTTAGATGGCTGTGGATAATAAAGGTGTATAACTTTGTGGGTTTTGGAGTCATGGCGGGGCCTTTGAGACAATGTGTAAAAGACGAGATAGAGCAGGGGGCAAGTATAATAATTACGGAAGATTTAGAAGTTAGAATTGGGGGAAAAGGTGGAACATTAGAATGTGAATAATCCGGGGGGGGGGGGGGGTGGAGACCGGACGAAAAACTCAGAAGATAAAGCAGTAAAAGCGGAAGGGAAAAGACTTCTGAATTTTTGTGACAAGTTAGGTCTCACAGTAATAAACGGTAGAATAAAGGAGATGAAGTAGGTCGAGTCACTTTGATAGGAGGAGGAGGAGGGTGAAGCTCCGTGTTTAATCTGGCAATATGGTTAGAGGACGAGGATAAGGGATTATTCAAATCGTTGGAAGTTTTAGCGAGAGTAGAATCGGATCACCTCCCAATTACGCTTAAAATACAGGGGAACCATGAGCATGGAGAACGGATGTAACATAGAAAAGAAGGTGGAAAAGTAAAAAAAGAAAGTGACCAAATTATTGGGGGACCATAAAGTTGCACGGAATACGAGGAAGAAGTTATGACGGCATGGGAGGAAGGAAACCCTGAGGGCCATGACAGGTGGAGCCGTTTAAGGGAAATCATTTAGAAAGCAGCGGGAAAGGCAGACCTGATTAAAATAAGCGAATGGGGGGGGGGGGGGGCTCGATTAGAGCTCGCTTGAGTGAGAAAGATAGACTCCAAAAAGGGTCTGAAATTGTTTCAAAACATATTTGAAAACTCAAGCGGGAGAAGATAAAAGCGCGCTGAAGGAGGAAAGAAGGAAGTGGAGGGAGCTCAAAGAGGTTAAACGGAGAGAGTTGTTCGAAGAGAGATAGAGAATGGTCAGAGAAAGCAAGGACATGGCAAAATGGTGGAGAGCAATTCGCAGATTAGGACATAGTTAAATATCACAGGCGAAAACACTGGACAAGTGGGGCAGGTAAAGCACTTCAAAAACTTATTAGGTGGAATTGAAAATGGGGAAAAGCGAGTGACCCAAGTGTCACCCTAGGATGAGGATGTAAGCGGAGTAGGCTCAATAATGCCCGAATTAGATGAAGGTACAGGGAAAAAATAATTCATGGACAGTCTCAGAAAATGAAGAAAAAAGAAGAAGCAGCGGCCGGATAGGGTGAAGTCAAGGGGGAGTTATTGAAAAATCTACCGGTTGGGGCAAAGAAGGACGTAGGAGAGATAATAAACAAGATCTGGGACGAGGGAAAACTTCCAGAGATGTGGGAAGTAGTGAGGATTGTCCCATTACACAAAGCAGGGGACGAAAATGAGGCCAAGAATTGTAAAGGTTTCAATTAAGTAAAATTTTAATTCTAAACACAGCGTGCAACATCCTCACTAATATACTAGTCATCAAAATTAAACGATACGAAAAATTTGTACATTTTAAGGTGATTTTCAAAAGGCTATAACTTGCGGAAAAATGGTCGTAGAGCTAAAAAAAGCAAATTGACGCTTAGAGTCTCTAGTTTTGAGACCCGGAGGTCAACATTTTTATCGTTGACCGTTTGTGAGTGAGCTTTGAGAGAACAGCGCCAAAAAAAAATTTCAACATTTTTGCTTGCTTTTCATTTTTCTGCATGTCATTAAAAAAATGAATCACAAAAAAAGTTGTATACCCTCCCAATCAATCGCCGTATTTTCTTCCGCGCTTTGAGCTGAAATTGTTGAAAAAAATGTATTCAAGACCGTGGACCTTTTGAAGAGCAAGCAAGAATTCGGAATTTTTTTTCCGCTGATTATTTTGAGCTCACTCAAAAACTGTCAACGATAAAAATATTTAACCTCCGGGTCCCATAACTAGAGACTTCAAGCATGAATTTGCTTTTCTTTTTATAGCTCTACGACTATTTTTCGCCAAGTTACAGCCTTTTGAAAATCACCTAAAAATTTAGAAATGTGTTTGTATCCTTTAATTTTTGTGACTAGTGTATAATGGCACGCAGATATTCAAAGTGGGTAGAAAAACAGGGTATCTTAAGAGATCTCAGAGATAACATTTCCGTGCTGAATGTATTGATAAATAATAGACTGAGCAAAAGAAGGCAAGCTGTATGTGGCATTTATCGTCTTCAAAGCAGCGTTTGATAAAATAAATGAGCAACTGTTTTTTAGAAAGCCGTATTTTCTTCCGCGCTTTGAGATGAAATTGTTTTAAAAAATGTATTCAAGACCGTGGACCTTTTGAAGAGCAAGCAAGAATTCGGAATTTTTTTTCCGCTGATTTTTTTGAGCTCACTCAAAAACTGTCAACGATAAAAATATTTAACCTCCGGGTCTCATAACTAGACACTTCAAGCATGAATTTGCTTTTCTTTTTATAGCTCTACGACCATTTTTCGCCAAGTTACAGCCTTTTGAAAATCACCTAAAAATTTAGAAATGCGTTTGTATCCTTTAATTTTTGTGACTAGTGTATAATGGCACACAGATATTCAAAGTGGGTAGAAAAACAGGGTATCTTAAGAGATCTCAGAGATAACATTTCTGTGCTGAATGTATTAATAAATAATAGACTGAGCAAAAGAAGGCAAGCTGTATGTGGCATTTATCGTCTTCAAAGCAGCGTTTGATAAAATAAATGAGCAACTGTTTTTGAGAAAGCTATGTTCAAGGGTCTGAGGTGTAGGATGCATAAGATGATCAAAGGGATCTACAAAACGATGATAAACGAAGTTTTCACAAAGGAAGGGCTAACGGATAACTTTGCAACGGCAAAGGTGGCAAAACAGGGCTGTCCGCTAAGCCGAAAGTTATTCGGGATTGCTCTATATGATGTGGATGAGGACTGGGAGAGTAAAAGTTTAGGGGAAACAGTCATGTGTAGTGGGAAATATTATGCGTTGAAATATGCAGATTATATTGCGATATTGGCGGAAGGATCGGGAGACTTGTTGACAATGTTAATTAGTTTGGAAAAATATCTGGAAAAAACAAAAATCGGGTTCAACGTAAAGAAAACAGAAAATGGTTTTTAGAAATAGGACAGAAGAAAATAAGGCGACAAGTAGAAATTTAAGGGAGAAAAAATGGAGGTGGTCACCGAATTTACGTATTTGGGGATTCTTTTCTTATGATAAAACGATAATAGGGAAGGTTAGGAAAGCGGCGAATGCGGTTTTGGGGATCACAAAAGGAGCAGGGTTTGATAATCTGGCACCGAAGTTACAATTAATGGACTTGTTGGTAAAGTCAGGTGCCCTATATGGAATAGAACTTTGGGGGTGGCAAAGAAGAGAAGAGGTTGAAAAAACTGCAATGTCGGTTCATAAACATGGCGTTAGGAATCTCTTGCAGACATTTAACCGGGCATTCCCTACTTTGTGTTGGGCCCTGACCAGACTTGCCTTGTCTGATTTACCTGACCGGGCTCTCTCAAGGAACAAACCGGGAAGATCGCAAAATCGTTTTTTACGTCTTACCTACTATGTGTGGAAATTACAATCTTCCGACTGGGATACATTGCGAGCAAGTACATCTTCACGGAATGTCTTCCCGACCAGAACATTGACACGTTCTGAAAAATGGAGCCTGTCTTTAAGAACTGTGTAAAGCTGCTTTGCTTGTTACCTCATCAAATATATTTATAATTGATTAGGATTAAAGTAATACGTGTGTTGTAATGGTTTTCACCTTTAAAAGCATTCATTTCATTAATGATAATCGACGTGGATGAGAATGCTTATTATAAATACCGGGATTACAATAACTAATGATTTGAGCATAACGAATAACCAAATTATTTCATAATGCAAAAAAGTAACGCAGGTCATGTGTGGTTTTTGAACGCGTTATCGCCTTGTCAGAATTATCAATGCTCAGGCCAGGAAGACATTACCTAAATGTATTTCGCCAACAATATGCCAGGTGGCTTAAAGCGAAGCGCCTCGTGTAAGCACAGTTCTGTCGTACGAGGATAAAAGATCGACCCGGTGTTGTACCATCTACAGAAGTGTTCTGCTTACAGCGTGCACTTGCGCTTATGATTGTGTGATCCTTCTCAGATAATAAGTATCAGTTACCACCTAATACTAACTATTGTACTCGGCTAGATCGCTAAAAGCCCTTCCAGTACTTGATAATTTCCGGGTCCAGTTCCCGAAAAAGGGAACGGCGGTTCAGGGCTTGATCGACGACTTGTTACATGGTGAACCTGACCGACGCTGGAAAGCCTGACCATGGCCTGATATTAACTAGGGAAGGCAGATGAGGAAAAGTAGGGGAGACCTAGGAGGGTTGAGACAATTTTCAGATTTCACCCCATATCTCGCAATCGAAACCAGAGATTCGGGTGAATATAAAAGTGGTTTGTAGCTTTGTTAATCGACTAATGGATTTTCGACTAGAAATGACTCCAGGAATTATGTAACCTAAAAAAACCATTTAAGTACAATAACTCATTTTGTTTCAACTCTCCTCATATCGAGGTCAGTTGAAACAGCTATCAAGGTGAGTTGAAACGCCTGAAAATCGGTACAAAATATGGGTATAAATTATGTGAAAACACATTGTTATAAAAAAACTTTATTAAATATTTAAAATCTTATCGTTGACATTAATCTAAGTCTCACTTTTTTATTCAGTCTGACAAATTTTAATACGTTCTAACTGAAACGAATATAAACTCACGAATCTCACGGAATTAAATAGTAAAATATAGCAAACCAAAAAATAAATTGAAGGAGAAACTTTATGGCAAGAAAGCCAATCAATCTCCATTCTGACAAACAGTTGTGACATACACGTGAAAGTTCTCCACCAGTGCAGCCTTCGTACGACCATGCTTTGCACTGCAGGCATTGCACCCACTTTTCATTTGGCCTGCTGTTTGAATACGATTCCATACAACACACGCAAAAAAAAATCTTCCTCGTCTTCACTTTCCACGTTCTCTTTGTGCTTGATCTTTCGTCCCGTAGAGTAAACTCTTCAGCGGCGAGCTCGTATACTTCTCGACTCGCCATGCCTCTATCCGTTTTCCTAACATATTTATTCGGTATCTGAAATAAAACAAATGCAAGCCTTGCAAACCACATCACAAAATGTAAACGTATGAAAACATTACTGCAACCGAGGTAAGTTGAAACATCTTGTTTCAACCATCTTAGGTGTCAAAAATGCGATGCCACTTGATTCGGAACTAATTATTGCAAAACAACAAAATCAATATGACAAATCGAATGCTCAGTTAGTAAGCTTCCAAACAATGGATATCACATACCATCAAATATATAAACAAGGTAACTAAAGATTAATGAAAAATACGACAAATACTTACTTTTGCCAAATTTTTTTGGCGCGGGTGTCTACGTGACGCAACTGAACTCGCAAGAGCACCGGAGTGAACTGACAAGTGGCGCGCGTCGTAGCAATGAGAGAATGGCATTGTTGCCAGCTCGCTACCAATCACATCTACAGAGACATTGACAGTGTTTCAACTTACCTCTGTGTCAACCCTCCTAGGTCTCCTACTGTTTTCCGACTAAAATTATAGCGAGTAACACGTCGGATTACCGACGGAAAATGGCGGCGGGTACACGAAGTATGGGGACAGAAGCTAGAAGAAGAGGAGGAAACTATATACTAGCAATATTAAAAACGAATCAGAACCGCTGCCAAAAATCTGCTTGAAAGACATCTCACGGAATATCGCTAATGCAAATCCATATAAATAGGGAAGGGAGTTGGAGAGCGCAATTAAGGGAGATGGAGGAAGGAAGGATTTGGAACCTAATTGCAAACGAGAAGCATCTGGAGGAAATTGAGAAAATACTGAAAGAAGGGGTGGAAAAGACCGGGGACCAAGAAATACAGAAAGATTGGGCAGGCATTGACAAATCCTACTTTGCAGGTATGTATTATAGAGATTAAAGCGACGGTCGACAGAGCCAAGTCTGAGAAGATGAGGAATTAAGAGGATACCTCAAAGAGGAATGGGCCAGCTTAAGGTGTGGTAACGTAGGCAAAGTAGGGAAGAGGGGCTTTTCAAGCTGGATTTACGTGTTATGCAACAAAGAGGATGAGAATTTGGAGAATGTATGGACATGCGAAGAATTGAAGGATCAAAAAAAGAATGGGTGGAGAAGGTTGATAGATAGAGGAATAATAGGACAGGAGCATGTTTGAGAAGCTGGACTATCGATACACTAAAGTATAGGATAAGTATAGGATAAGTATAAGGAGTACAACTTTGCAGTGACCGTTTTTTTCAAAAGTTTAAGGCTTTATTATAAAAAAGTGGCTACATATTTTTTAATCAAAGTACTGCCCGTCGCTAGCTACGACCTCGGCCCATCTTTCAGGTAGCATTCGAATCCCGCGTCGATAAAAGTCTTGGTCCTTGGAGGCAATCCAGGAATCGACCCAATTTTTGACTTCTTCGTAAGTACCGAAGTGCTGGTCAGCCAAATCGTGTGCCATTGACCGGAACAAGTGATAGTCGGAAGGGGCAATGTCTGGAGAGTACGGCGGGTGGGATAAAACCTCCCATTTCAGCGTTTCCAAGTACTTTTTCACGACATTTGCAACATGGGGTGGTCGGGCATTGTCATGCTGCAGTATCACCTTGTCATGTCTTTCGTTGAATTGTGGCCGTTTCTCTTTGAGTGCCTTACTCAAGCGCATCAACTGACGTCGGTAGAGTTCCCCTGTGATGGTTTCGGATGGTTTGAGCAGCTCATAGTACACAACGCCCGGCTGTCAGCCCGTCTTCAAAAACTTTCTGCCTTCCGCCACCATGCTTGTTCTCGACCTCAAAATCTCCACTTTTGAAGCGTTGAAACCACCGCCGACACGTTTTCTCACTAATAGAATCCTCCCCGTAAGCATCTACAAGCAAACGGTGGGCCTCAGCCGCAGATTTCTTGATGTTGAAAAAGTAAATCATAACCTCCCGCAAATGCTGAGAATTCGGTTCGTAGGTTGCCATGTTTGAGTGCCTATAACTTTATAATGCATACACGTATCCGTTAGCTTTTTTAAATTGTTTACATTGGCAGAGCCTCTAGTTTAAAATGCCACTTTTTTATTGAGCTAGGGCCACTACTTCGGCCGCAGTGACTCTCTAAGTAAAACGGTCACTGCAAAGTTGTACTCCTAATATAAAGTATACGATACACTAATGTAAGGTTATCAGAGAATTGTGCGAATATACACGACGTCTCCGTAAACTACGGCAAGAAAAAGGTTTGACAAGGAAAGGTTGCAAGGTCGATCTCTCCGTTTTCGATGAAAATTGGCTTGTAGAATGGGTAAAAATAGGCGACACGTATTTTTTTAACTCTGCCCATGTAGGTTTCGCCAATCGAACCGTAACGGCCAATACCTGGGCCAATGTTGGCGGGGCGATGATCGATTACCCAATTGTACGCCAATGCTCGGCTGAGTATCGACTAGCCAACATTGGTTTGCCGATACGAGGCCAATGTTCGGCCAAATATAGACTCGCTAATCATTGGCTTGTCGATACGAGGCCGATGTTTGGCGAAGTATAGACTCGCCAATCATTGGTTTGCCGATACGCGGCCAATGTTCGGCCAAACATGGACTCGCTAATCATTGGCTTGTCGATACGAGGCCGGTGTTTGGCGAAGTATAGACTGGCCAATCATTGGTTTGCCAATACGAGGCCAATGTTCGGCCAAGTATAGACTCGTTGATTATTGGTTTATCGATATGAGGCCGATGTTTGTCGAAGTATAGACTCGCCAATCATAGGTTTGGGGATACGAGGCCAATGTTCAGCCAAATATAGGCTCTTTAATCATTGGCTTATCGATACGAGGTCGATGTTTGGCGAAGTACAGACTCGCAAATCATGTTTTTCCCGATACGAGTCTAATGTTCGGCAAAATATAGACTCGCTAATGATTGGCTTGTCGATACGAGGCCGATGTATGGTGAAGTATAGACTCGCCAACGTTGATTCGCCGATACAAGGCCAATGTTCAGCCGAGTAACGCATGATCGAACCGCAATTCGTACATTGACGATTCATTGTTTCGCGTTGAAGTCATTGAGAGACGAGATAAATAGTTTTCACGAGTTCATTGGACATTACTCTTAACAAATATACTACCAAATCAAAGCACTCATTGTTGGCCGATTCTCGAACGAGCTCATACGCGATTCTCTGCCGATTTTTATGAACCATCCTACACTGACAGAAAAATTCTATAAAAATTAACTAATCGCGTTTATTTACTTATTTTTTATTTGAATTAACTAGATTTCGTGAAATCAAATTTTTCCTATTGCATTCAATTATTGGAATTATTCATTTTAAATATATTTATTTATTGAAATTAAACTTGAACTGATAAACTAATGGTCCGTCTTTATTGCACCACACATATTAAAGGGTTGTGGGGGTGGAGAGGGTGGAGAGAGAGGAATTATATATATATAGGTTATGTTTAAAAATTCTATAACATGTCATTCGATAAAACTCTAATTATCACAATGATATTAACTATTTGATATAGTTTGTGTGATAAAAATAATGTTGAGAATCCATTTGGTGTCTCATGCCATAACTGCGATTCAGATGTTACAAGTACTCGGTAGCATAGGGGCAGCATGCTTAGCTATGAGTAGGTAGGTTCAAGGTTCGAGTCCCATATAGGTGAAATATTTTCTTCGAACTAATCGTTTCGAAAGACGAGGTAATGACGAATTACAATACAAAAATAATTAATTTTTTTTTTGTCAATGCAGGACCAATTTTGTTGATCTATATCGGGTCACAATTATCCGCCAAGATTCGGTCGATAATCGGGCCAAGCTCGAGTGCCAATGATGGCAATCTTAGCGGGGACTTATTGTTGGCCGATTCTCGAATGAACTCCTACGCGATGCTCGGCCGATTCTCATAAGCCATTCTAGGGCCAATATTGATTGCGAATATCGGGCCGCTCTTATCATCCGAGGCTCGGTCGATGATCGGGCCAAGCTCGAGTGCCAATGTTGGCAAGCTCGGCGTCGAGCATCGGCCAATCGTTGGCCACTACCGATCACCCTACATGGGTGCGGAACCCGATCTCAAAGGGTTGAAATGAACCCTCGAAAGTTGGGGTGTTTTTCGTTTTTCGTCGAAAACGTTTTAACGGTACAAGATGTGAAAAATTTTAAATTGCAACAATGTTTATTTTTTCGTGTACTATACTTTGGCGATGAGAACGATATCGTTATCGATGAAAAACGAAAAACATCCCTATTTTCGAGGGTGCGTTTCAGCCCTTGAAAATCGGGTTCCGCAGATATAAAAAAATACGTGTCGCCTATTTTTACACATTCTACAAGGATTCCAAATTTCATCGAAATCGGAGAGCTCGACCTTGCAACCTTTCCTTGTGAGAGGAATTAAAAACAACCGACGGGAGGGTTAGGGAGGTGAAAGTATGCGTTATGTGCGTTGTGATAATGTGTTTTTTTAAATTATATATATATATATAATTCTAAATATATATAGTCCACCAACGACGAGAAAAACATGTTTAGAGGACACTCGTATACGCGCGACGTAACTATAACGTGTAAGTGTTGCGTAGTTAGTGCGTTCGTTTTTTTCTTTTTCCATTATTTCCGCGTTTTCTTCTGGGTTAGATTCAGTCCTCGTCGTACGCATATGTTTGGAATTCTATCGTATGTCCTTAGTTTTTTTTTTCCGATGTATATGTGAACAAATACCTACGATAAGCGACAATGTAAAAAGCAACATGTTGTACAATAAATAGCAAATAATAATATTTATTGTTTTGTCAAATTCTACATTAGTTCGTAAATATTATCTCTTTGCAAATCGATACTTTCGTAAAATTTGATTAGCCGCACGAACGAAGTAAAGATTAATAATACCTTTGCGGAGTGCCTCGAAAGGAAGGGAGCGTTGACAATTAGCTGTAAACGTGACATGGATATTATGGTACCGGTAAAGAGCGTGTGTATATATATATATATATATATACACATATGTGTAAAGTCTAGTCGAAGCCGTCCATCCGCTTATTTATCAAATTACGAAACCATACTCGAGAAACATCATCTTTATTTTCTAACTACGTGATTTTGAGTCGCAACGTGTTCCAGAAATTCCATTAAAAGACCAAAAACGCCGTTGGCGAACGGTTCAGTTTCCGGGTCTTCCGGTCGCCGGTATTATAAACCATTTACAAAATAGGGCAAAAGAGAATCAAAGTTAAACGTAATTGTCATAAGAATCTTGCATTATTGTTTGTTCCCGACGTTTGTTCGGGATCGTTGGACTGCAATTTTTTTTCTCACTACCCATATTTTTTTTGGCCGATTGTTGCAACGAGCATTTTGCAACTTTCTATTTTGAACCGATATATAACAGCGTTGAACTTTGCATCGTTGTAATGCAACGAAAAGTCTTTTTTCAAATTTATTTCTTCATTTTTTTCATCATTCGAACTCTTATCCTGCAAATTTAAGGGGAGGTACCTGAGTAAACGGCGAGAAAAACGGGTAAACTTCGGCAATTTTTATCTCAAAAACTAATGTTTCGATTGGAATCGGTTTTTTTAAATGAAAATATGTACATTGAGGTATGTTTAGGAATTTTTTAAAATAAATTCGATCGCGTTGGATTCGACTGAAAGCGATTCCAACGCGATCATCTCGAAACATAGTTTTCAAAGTCGGTGCCAGATGTATCTCGCAAACGGCTTGTCCGATTTTGTCCATATTTGGATACAATATTCTTCTATAGTTTTTCTCGTTCGCCACGTAGGGGTTTTTCATTCCATTGAACCATTGCGTTTTTATGCAATGTGTATGCAATCCAAAATCGTCGGAAATTGCGAACGAAAAACAAATGTTAAATTAAGACGATCGCAATTCCGTCAATAATGAAAATTAAAAAAAAAAATCCTACGTGGCGAACGAGAAAAACTATCAAAGAATATTGTATCCAAATTTGGACAAAATCGGACAAGCCGTTTTCGAGATACATCTGGCACCGACTTTGAAAACCATGTTTCGAGATAATCGCGTTTGAATCGTTTCCAGTCAACGAATTTATTTTTTAAAAATCACCAACATACCTCAATGTACATATTTTCTAATAAAAAAAACCCGGATCCCATCGAAACATTAGTTTTTGAGATAAAAATTCCCGAAGTTTAACTGTTTTTCTCGCCGTTTACTCAGGTACCTCTCCTTAAGACGGAATGACACCTCATCGCGGTCGGTATGGTAGAACAATTATAGATTCCCAAAAATCTCTGAAACGGCTCTTCAGATCCCGTCGAAACTTTGCCAAACGACGTCAAATAGATAGACGAATAGCTTCCAGCCCCTCAAATTTTCTGAATTTGAGAAAAAAAATGTAGATTGGCTTATCATAAGCCAATCTAGTTTTTTTTTCTCAAATTCAGAAAATTTGAGGGGCTGGAAGCTATTCGTCTATCTATTTGACGTCGTTTGGCAAAGTTTCGACGGGATCTGAAGAGCCGTTTCAGAGATTTTTGGGAATCTATAATTGTTCTACCATACCGACCGCGATGAGGTGTCATTCCGTCTTAAGCTGTAGATTTTTTATAAGAATCCTAATGAATGGTTGATTGATTTTTCTAGCCTGAATTTGGCAATAAAAAATCGGTCTACTAAACTTTCGTTGTGTGCTAACGATGCAAACGATGTCAATATCATGATATTTAAGGATAGAGTGGGCTTTTAAGCTTTTTTCCACCGATATATAAGGATAGAACAAATCGGAGCTCATTCTGCATTCCATTGCACTTTACGATAGAATAATTTGCCTCATTTTTTGTTTGAAAATTAACCAGTGGATTTCGGATTTTTCGGGAGATGACAATCAGAAGAAAAAATCGGCAATCGCGAGTTAAAAAAAGATAAAACACAAAAATGTTCAACATCTCTCTCCATCCTATTGGAGTGTACCTCGTAATATGGCTTCCACACAACCCCTACAATTGCAAGAAGCTACGAACAATATCCTGTGTACGTTGACCTTTTATCAACTGTGCGGTTTTACTTGTCAGTAATCAGTCATCCCATTAACGAGCGGCTGTATTATAGCGGAATCGGCTCTTGACTCCATTAAGGGGGGAAATCCCTTTAGACGCCCGAAAATGAGTCATTTTTCATGAATTTTTTAAAAGGAGTTTAAAAAAGAAAAAAAATTGAAGTGTTCAATTTTTTATTTTTTAAACAATACTAAATGGCGACGTTATAAGGTATTCCTTTAGGCGTCTTTTGAAAAACTGCTCATGTTATAGCTCGAAAAGTTATTGATCGATCTAGTTGAAATTTTAGGAGGTTTAAATAATACAAATTTATTATTAATAAAATATTATAAACATATTAAAAGGTATAAAATTAAAAATTAAGTAGGCTTTGTAATAAAATTTTTATATTTTTGACCATTTTCTTGACAATTTTGACCCCAAAAAGGTAATTTATTTATGCGAAAACCTTAAAACTTTGGGTATATCCTTCCAATGATGTTATAGTGAGAAACCTTCCAAAATTTCAGCCAGATCGATCAATAGCTTTTTAAGCTACAATATGAGCAGTATTTCAAAAGGCGCCTAAAGGAATACCTTATAACGCCGCTATTTTGTTTTGTTTGAAATGATGCGTTTATTTGATCACCTTTAAAAAAATTAATGAAAAATGTCATTTTCAGGCGTCTAAAGGGATTTCTCCCCTTAAGATGCCTGCCGCATAGTCGTGCAACGAAAGAACAATATGAGCCTTCGATATTTCTGAGTGTACACAAAAGCGCTTCTTTAAAAATACTTTTGCTTATACAAAAAGAAAAAGAATAAGTTCGGAAAGTTTTTATGAGTCTATGTCGGATTTTCTCGTCTTGAAAATGTCAGACAAAGAGTTATTCGTCGATTAAAATCTCGGAGTGGGTCATTTTCTCCGAGATTGTTGAATATTTCGGGAAAGCTGATGTTGAAGTTTGCATTGTTGGAGTTGAAAGAAAATTCTTAATTTTTTCATTTCTTTATTTTCATGACTATCTAATTTTTTTCCTTTAAATTTACATCATGGCACTGTAATAAGGATCTTCAAAAATGTTTCAGTGACTTTTGTAGCCTAAATGTACCAGGAAGAATTGGGCAATACGGAAAAAAATGTTGCATATCAACTATGCAAACTTCAATACCATCGGAAAAGAGACGAACGTCGTTCTGTAATTAGGACAATATCAGACTTTTTTCCCGACGTAGTAGCAGTCGTCTCGAAAAAATAAATGGAAGTAAATTTCCGAAAATAATTAAATAATTGTATATTGAGGGATCTGCATAAGCTTGAGGCCCAAAAAGGAGGTCGATTTTCAATATTTTTTCCTAGTGAGAGTATTGGGATGACGGGTCAGGATTTTACACACAATTAATATATAGTCTTGAAAAGTATGATTTTTTTATTGTACAATATTGATAAACAATGAAGTTATTATTTAGACAAATTGCCACCTTTGGTGCATGGCAACTAGGGTGATCTGAAATGAAAAATTAAGAAACGTACTTTTAGTATAATACTTTCATTTAGCCCGACCCTTTTTTTTCATATTTTCAACATTACGGAAACGGCAAACTTTAGAATCAAAAGTTTCATTGCAGACAAAAAAAATCACTTCAATCGTTCGTTATTAACATATAGACAGGAAAAAATCATCGGGTCATGCGATTAAAAAGGTTATAACCTGCGCTTCGTTCGAGTTTGCAGTGAATCGGACAAATAGATTTTGAAATACACGTACACTGTTTCATAAAACTTAGTCTCAAGGAAAATGCTCGCCATAGCGCGTTGGGCGATCTGATCTTCCTCACAAATCGCCATGACGCAAATTTTGGAATTTCTGAAAAACCTTTATTGCAAGTTAAAGAGTAGACTCTAGGCTATACCGCACTGAGAAAAAAATAATGATTGATCCAATATCATTGGTGTTGTTGAATGAAATTTCGTTGGGTCAATTGTAAAATTGTTGGTGTAAATAATAAGATTTATTAGGAATCCAATTATTTGGAACAAGAAAAGTGTTTCAATTCATAACACGAATGTTGTTGATTCGAGTACATAAGAAAAATTAAATTTTGCTGGTTTGATTCAGATAAATTTTCTATTGAGTAAATATATTATTTTGTCTTTACCATATCCGATATTGATTTCCAAATACATTATTCGTTAAGATATTAGCATTTTATTTTGATCAAAAAATATTAAGCGAATGTCTAAATTGGTTAAAAAATTATGCGAAAATAAAATTTGATTCGCGCGCATACACGAAGCGATTAAATCGTAGCCATACTATGTGTAGTTGTTTTGATTGAATATCTGACTAAAAGACATCTATGTTCATTAAAATTATATATTTCATTTAAAAGAATACGTTATTAATATGACACGTGTATAATTGAACTGAATACATTACGGTAATCGATTCAACACTTTCTTCTTTGGTTGAAAAAATTCAACCAAATCGTATACATATAATGGCCGAGCGCCACCAAAATTATAGATGCGAAGAAATTCGTAGTTCTTGAAGCAACCGCTAGAAGCCGCACACGCGCTTGTTTCTCGTAAGCGTAGCACGAACCGAAAATCTATTTAAGCGCCGGAGAAACTCTACATAATATCACTTCTCGGCCTGTGGCTATGATCAAAGTGTAGTATCTGTTCTCATCAGTTGAATATCTGATGATCGTTCTAATCCTCACTTTTTATTTAAGCTTAAAAATATTAACTTTCAATTTTTAAATAAAACAAATTCGTTTAAACATTTTATTGTGACAGTCCTACCCTATTCCAAAGAACTTCTTTCAAATATTTTTAGCACTTCTCGTGAGTGTACATTTATTTGAACGAATAATCAAGAAATGTTTGCAAGTGTACATAGAATCATATTTAAAACATGACTTCTCGAATTCACAAATATATTATTTTCATTGCAATGAACATTTCATCGAATATTATATATTTTTCCTACTAGAGACTAAATGCGTTGTTACAGATGACACCTGTACTTTGTGGCAAAAAATACCATTATTTCGAATCGATATTGTTAATTTTTCAATCATGATATACACTTGTCTCTATCTCATGCAACTCCCTTTGATATTGTACGGAGTACGAAAATGTTACGTTTCATGGCATATTCGTTTCGATGTAGTAAAGAAATAATTCATTCTATTGATTCTATTTTTGTACGAAATAAAAAATGTTGTAGCAACCGCTTAAATATTTCATCCATACATCTACGGATTGTATATAGAATGATTTCAATAGAATATAATTTTATTTGAAGTAAAATGCAGATATTCAGAGAACGGAAGAGATTTTCAAATAAAATAACATGTTATTTAAATCAATCAGATTTTCCAATATTTTACAGTATTGTAACAATCTCATGTATCGGTGGCACTCCGCGTTCAGACATTTACTTGCATCAACCAATATATTTTTTTTATTTAATTGGTTTTCTTTTCAGTGTGCACGTAACAAAAAATCGTATTTTCGAAATTTCAAGCTCATTCAGTCCTCTTAATCAATAGTAATTCCAATAATTATTATAAATTAACATGCTCAGTGTGCGCGAGTTTGTGGAGATTCGCAATCATGACCAACGTTAGAGCCAATACACGACAGAAGCGTTAAAATTGATTTGAATAGTCGACGATTGTAGTTTGTAGTACCCAGCTGTCTCGGGGTACCCGAATTTTTCTCAAAGCCTGATGCACGATGCGCGATGTACACGGCAGTGATATTCTCGAGCCCGCGGGTTACGCAATCGCGAGCGCTTACACACTCGCTCAAGTTGAGTCTTTAAGTGAACGATTATGCTATCGAGGTGTGCGTTACCGCGTGCCGTTTTATGTTCCGCTGCCTTGCTGGCTATAACGAGAAAGCATCTGTACAGAGCACGCGGTCCAACGGAAGCTAAGATTAGCGAGACCGAACGATGGCATCGCCTTCTCTCTGCGCCTGCTTCTCTCTCTCCCTCCCCTTGTGCTCTTCCTTGCGGTTGGTATCGCAAGTGTTATGATATATTGTTGGTACACACATCGGAGTTACCCCCTTAAGCCTCTCACGAGAATATCGCACATTAGTTTCATCACTGGGCTTTTTTTACATCATGTATGCCCACTTCCGCTTTTGGTCAACAATCGGACTATTTATAAACGATAATTATCGTATCAAATTAACTCGCGACGCGTCATTAAGCTGGCAGTCATATTTGTCCGGATGCACACACACTATCGGCGCAAAGTTTGGAAATAATTCTCGTGGCTTCCAACCAGACGCAGTCGTAAAAACTTAATTATGATTACTTTATTTTATAATTCTTCCCAATCATTTTTTATCAATCAAACTGTGTTCCCCTCTGGATGTTACATTTTTAACCCATGAATTTGAGCTTCAGTGCATTTTTCAAAAACAGCATCGTTTTCCAAAGAGCAAATAATCATCGTGCGACGAGAAATAATTTTTTAAAAATGTTGACAGGCAAATAGAAGGTGAAAGTGGACTTTTTCGAGTCCAATTAAGGGGTCTTCTCACTTTAGACGCTAAAAGAGGGTATTTTCATGAATTTTTTTGATAGGTTTATATCATAGATATTGATATAAAAGTTGTTACACTTCATAAATACACTTTCGAAATACATTTACATTTTTTATTTATTTATTCAAGTCACTGTTTATAGACAAAAATGGTAGTTAAAAAGATGTCCTAAAAAAATTGTAGGTCTGCGCCGTTGATGAAATTTCGGAGATGGATCATCCAAAACAAAAAATCAAACGGTTTTATCTTCAGTATGTTAATGTCTTTTGCGCATATCATACGGTTTTTTATATATGCAAAAATAACAAAATGGCGGACATTTTTCGAAAAAAAAAAGAACAAAAAACAAAAAAACCTTTTTTTTCACCGTTTTTGGCAAAAAAATTGTAAATATCAAAACGTTTCAAAAAATCCTTGATATGCGCTATAGTTATAATTGTAAAGAATGTGTGGTTAAAATTTCATAATGATCGGTTCTGTAGTTTCGAAGATTTTATCAACAAGCCGTCGAAAAACGTTGTTTCGAGAAAAACGTGTTCAAAGTTTGTTTGGGTTACAAATACATCATATTTTATATATGCAAAAATAACAAAGTGGCGAACATTTTTCGAAAAAAAAAAAAAAAAAAAAAAAAAAAAAAAAAAAAAAAAACAAAAAACAAAAAAAACAAAAAACAAAAAACAAAAAACAAAAAACAAAACAAAAACAAAAAAAAACAAAAAAAAACCTGTTTTTTCACCGTTTTTGGCAAAAAAATCGTAAATATCAAAACTTTTCAAAAAATCCTTGATATGCGCTATAGTTATAATTGTAAAGAATGTGTGGTTAAAATGCCATAATGATCGGTTCTGTAGTTTCGAAGATTTTAACAACAAGCCGTCGGAAAACGTTGTTTCGAGAAAAACGTCATATTTTATATATGCAAAAATAACAAAGTGGCGAACATTTTTGAAAAAAAAAAAAAAAAAAAAAAAAAAATTGTTTTTTCACCGTTTTTTGGCAAAAAATAGTAAGAATCAAAATTTTTTAAAATCCTTGAAATGCGCTATCGCAATAGTTGTAAAGAATATGTGGTTAAAATTTCATAAGGATAAGGTAAAGTGAGAAGACCCCTTAAGAAGATATTCTTTCTGCCATTTTCCAAAAAATGACACACGACTTTACGAGGACTGTAAAAATCGAGAGAGAGAGAGAAAAAAAGCATTTCTCGTTTCTTGACCCTCACGAAATGTTCGGCCAGATGACCAGTCCGTCTCCACATGTGCAAATTTAACGATTCATGGTCCGCATGCACTTGAGGACGTCGTTATTCAAATTTTCATTGCCCCAAGTGACCGAAATATTGCAGCGGTGATCCCGACAGCCCATTCCAGTTGATCAATTCAGATTCGTCGAATTTGAGTACCGCAGCGTCCATTGAATCGCGTGTAGTGATTTTTAAGTTGGGCATGTTCGATCACGCGAGACCGATGAGATGGATCTCGGGTATGCGTAGTCACGCTTCGTCGTTCTTTTATTTTCGTCGGAAGCGCGCCTGTTTTGATCGAGTTACATACCCACAAGCACGCACATCACGTGGTCATATATGCACGTCGTGTTATTTGTGTATGTGTGTGTTTGTGTGTCGACGCGGATACGATTTTCCGCGATGACGTAATCGTCCGCCGTCGATTAAGCACGCGTGACCGATAACGCACTCTCGTCGTCTTTGCGAAGCTCTGCGCCGTATGACATTACCGCTGCGGCACAATAGGAGAATAACAATAACCACGTCGCGAAACGTAGCGTTCGATTTTCGCAAGAAAGAAGATATATCGATCATAGCACGCAAGGTTTTTTTCTTTCCTCATTTTTGACAATTAATTTGGGTAATTATGCTGCTTGAGGACTTTTCCGAAAAACGACGGAATGTTGTCGTTTTTTGCTGTGAACTGATTTAAGGGATTAGGCCACAGTAACGGGTATAAAAGCATGTTTGAATTTAACAATTTTTTTTCGTATGAAAATGTGATTTACTCAAAAATTAATTACACATCTATTTAGTATGAATATCAAGCTGTTTGAAAATATATATTTTTTTTCGATGTACAAAATGGCCGACTACTCGAAACTTCTCGAAAGAGCTTTTTTCCAATTGGCGTGAGAAATAACTTCAACAATTTTCACTCGATTTACTTCAAATTTAAATGTTAGGTTCCTAATTGCATTTCGCAGAGAAGTACGTACGCAATTTCTGATTAATCGAAAACTTTTCATTTTATGAGCAGTTTATGAGCAGTTATAACGAAATTTTTCACTGAAAATTTATTTCTTAAGTTCAAATACCTACAACTTAAAGCAAACAATATTTTTTAAATTCCGTACGTACTTCTCTAGGTATTCTAATGTAGATTGACGAGAACTTTTGTTTTTTGTTGTAGGTAAAAAATTGTGGATGCTAAATGTCACGCCGCGAAGCGCCTAAAAAAAAGATAACAAAAGAAAATATTAGTAGTCGGCTATTTTGTACATCGAAAAAAAAAATTCTCTATCAGCTTGATATTCATACTAAATAGATGTCTAATTAATTTAATGACTGAATCACTTTTTCATACGAAAAAAATGTCAAACTCGCACATGATTTTATACCCATTACTGTGGCCTAACCCCTTAATTGGGCACCACTATCGATATTCCGTCGAGGGAGGCTGACATTTTGTATCATAAGTTATGGAGTTTTAAGGCGTTACCCCCACTTGTAGCGCAAAAAAGGCCTTTTTCATGAATTTTTTTAAAGAAAACTACAAAACTTTTTTTATCGATCAATATACCATCTTAAAGAACACATCTTGAAGAACTTTCAGTAATTTTTTTATTGAAAAATATTACATTGTTTAGTGGCAAATGGCCGTCAATGAAATAATGTTTTTATATACACGGTTTGCGGTGACCAACATTGCGGCGAAGTGGATCATCTGAAAAAAAATGCGGATGGATTTAGTCAAATATAAGTATAAACTAGTCTTTAATCGAAGGATTTTAAAAAATATTCATTTTTCACAAAATGGCGGACAGTCAAAGTTAATGGTTCGATTTTAACGAAAAAAATCGAACGATTAAAGACTACATTTTTATGTATTAAATAAGCCTGCAAAATTTCAAGAAGATCGGTTCATTAGTGTTCGAGTAATCTTGGTCACCGACTTCAGAAATGCCATTTTGAGAAAAACGCGTTTAAAGTTTCAATTTCAGTTTACACGAAGAAAATTTTTTTTTTTGTAAACTTACATAAAGTCATCTTTTCCGGGTCCATACAGAAGTATGGGCCCGGATACTTATACTTCAAAAAAATGCAATAAAAAAATCGATTTTTTCAAAATTGCAAGTGGGGGTAACCCCTTAAAGTTTCCGGAAACACGTAATAAAATAGGGCATTTTTTAATATTTCGACGCCTACATTGGGGGTGGGAGGTAGGAGGATTTATAAAAGAAACCTTCCTAAATACAATGCCGAAGAGAAATTGCGGCGGTCACTTCCCCCTTTCTCTCTGCATGCGTTGTTTTCGTTTGTTTGGGTTGTTATTAGAGCCCCAATAATTATCAACGTAATACAGTTATAGCCCATTTCAATGTATTCAAAAATTATGTTTGGCGTCTTCGGAGGGGGGGCTCCGCCCCCTCGATCGCCGCATGGGGCTCTGCCCCTTGACCCCCCCGGGGGGTTGCACCCCCGGACCCCCTGCCTGGCCGCTTAAGACACCTTCCGCATACAACACACAAAAACAGGGGGCAGGGGTCATTTAGGACGGCTTCTTTTATACCCCCACTCCCCACATCCTATATACGTGTTCCAAAAAGGTTCGAAAATACGCTTTTTTATAACGTGTTTTCGTGAACTTTAAAACCCTATATCTTATTATGGGAGGGTGACCGCCGCGATTTATTTCCGGCATTGCATTTAAAAAGGCTTATTTATAAATGCCTCCCCTCCCCCCCACCCCCCAATATAAGCATCGAAATATTTAAAAATGTCCTATTGCATCAGGTGTTTCCGCGAACTTCAAAACCCCATAATTTATGGAATTAACGGAAAGTGTCAGCTTCCCCCGACGGAATATCGCTTAATATAATGGAATAAGCAAGTTCACAGTGAAACAAAAATGTTCTCCTCGTTTTTTCGGAAAAGTCCTCAAACTGCATAATTACCTTAATTTGAGACTACCGTTTGTGCGGTTCCGTAGTAGCAGGGTATCCTTATAGGGTTGTCTACATTGTAGGCCCTAAGGACTTACGTTTCTTCCAAGCTCTCAGTTAATCCTTTATATCACCGTGTGCTGTAACAAACCATCCAAGTCCTCACAAAATCCCATATTGACATTCAATCCTTTTCTAAATGAATGTCACACGACGGCTACAAACCGTTATATGCCTTGTTTTTAGAATAATTCATGCAAACCAGATGGCGTTAGTTGGATCAAAATGTGTTCGAAGTTCACTTATCGCGAGATTGCAAGATTCGAGTGTGCGTGAAGGTTGCGAAAAACGAAGATAATATCAAAACGACAACGTAATCGATATCAACAACGTCGGCTTTGTGCCACAACAAGCAAAACAACTGCTTCAAAGCATTCCACATACAGCATAAAGGAATGTGACGTGTCTGTCACACTCTCTTTATTGCTTTATAGCTGCCTCCTGATTACATCGTTTACAAACTAAATAATACGTGTTTTTCTTCATTTAACCCAAGACGGCCACACCTCATGAGAATCCCGTGGTGGTCACATGGGGTCTGTCACACCCCAAGCACTTTAGAGCGCTGTAGCATTTCGTAGAATTATTTTGGGGGCTCAACAAAAATTGAGAACATATTTCAAACGTTTCTCTATTATCCTATCCAAGAACGGAACGAAAATTTTAGTTTGAAGTATGTTTAAAAAATTCTTGAAAAAAAAATTCGCGAAAAAGCCCTTTTTTACAAAAAATGCTGTATTTTTTTTTTGTTTTATGACATGTCAACAAAATTCAAGCAGGGTCTGATTTGTGAAAGCGTGAATTGTGAAAATTTGTGAATCTGTTGATCATCCGCTTCGGGAGACTGCAGGAGCTAGACTAACGCACCGGAATTAGTCCCTGCTACCTGAGCCTAGGAAGGAAGGTTCAATCTAACTGTAGGTAGGGGTAACAGTGTCGGATTTGGGGATTTTCCAGGGAAAATTCCAGCTCGTAAATGGCCTGGGGTGTGTCACACCCCATGTGACCATCTTGGGTTAAACCTACCATAGAGTCAACTACTTTGAAATTTTAAGTTGTAGAGTTCGGAAAGGTTGAAAAAAACGTTTGCTGCTATTAGTCGATTTGTTTATGCTACTTATATAATACAATACAACTCGAACTCAAGATGAACAAATTGTTGACACACACACATGTTATACGCCCGGTAAAAAATATTCAACAGGTTCCATTTAGGAATATTGCTCGTTCATCGTACTAGGCTTATTTCAAAGCACGTTCAAGTTTGAATCGTTGGAATTCAACAAAGATTCTTTTCTATATCTTTGTTTCCTTATTTTTAGTATGGTACGAAATATTTTTGGTCTGCCTATGATTGCAGATATCCAAATAAGCATCTTAAAAAATGGTTGAGTGATTTTCGTAGCTAAAATTGGTTGAAAGATATTTGGGCGAAAAAAAAACATTTTCATTGCCGTCCAGCGATGCGAGCTTCAAGCTCATCTTAAAGCGTAATTATGACGAGAGGAAAATTCGCCAAGGTATTCACTATGGTGCAGTATTGTTACGTATGCAATTTATGGCCTGCGTGTTGGCTTTGGCACAATGATTGCGAACCCAAAGCAGAATGATGTCTACTTAAAATAACTACACAATTATTATCGAGTCGTTAAATTCTTAATCGCTATAATTACGGAACAACCCTATTGGTATATATTTTATAGAGAATTCCTGTTTTAAAACTGCTGAATTTGTGCATTTTCTATCTTGTTTTGCGTATGAGTTGTCTGATACTTTTATATGATGTTAATTCACTCACACAAAATTACGTCTACGAAAAGTAACTGTCGAATCATTTTTAAAGCATAGCAATACGATCAAGGACAATTCCACCGCTACAAATGAGTCGCAACATCCGAACGCAAAGTACCGCAAAACGGAGTTACTTTGAACAGGTTTTGGAAGTTTTTTGTCGGTAACTTTTTGTTAACACCCTAAATTCCAACTTTTTTGTTCCAATAGAATGATGTGTCCTTTGGCTATCAAATGTATAAGAAAGTCAAGCCCCACCACCCACCCACAATTTTTTATATATATATTTTTAAAAGTGTCAAAGTAAC
This sequence comes from Ophion slaviceki, assembly GCA_944452715.1. Taxonomy (NCBI): domain Eukaryota; kingdom Metazoa; phylum Arthropoda; class Insecta; order Hymenoptera; family Ichneumonidae; genus Ophion; species Ophion slaviceki. Next base: position 26,853,117 of record OX101785.1, on the reverse strand, counting down.
CCCGAGTGTGGGGTTTCTTTGACAGGGCATTGAAATGTAACTTATGTCGAAGATTAAGGGTTACGTGGAAAACATTTTGATAAAAAATCTAATATTATATGTATTATGTGTGGAATTAAATGAAAAAAAAAAAAAAACATTTTTTTACAATTACATTGTCATCTTTATCAAGGGAGTGACAGACCGAAAAAGTTCGTTTTAAACGATTTTTTTTGTCTACTGGATTATTTATTTGGGATTTGGAAAAAAGGGATGTTATTAAGCATACATTGAACTTATTTCGTATAAATTATTATTTTTTTAAATTTACACGAAAAATCGGTTCCCTCAGAACCATGTTTTTGAAATCGGCACGCAGCAGAACGCGAACAATTTTCATCCAATCGACTTGAAATTTGAACTGCAGCTTCTTAGGTTCCTTGAACGGTCAGGTACGAGCGCTTATTTGATTAATTGAAAATTGTAAAAAATATATCACTTTTGATATGAAAATTATAGTCCAAAAGACGAACTTTTTTTTCAAACCCGTGTCTATTTTTTTAAAATAATTGTTTAATTTTCCCCCGTACTTGAATACATTTTGTATTCTTTTGACAAATACATTTTTTTTACATACTTCAATATATACCTTATGAAACCTAAAAGATCTTTCCACCACGTATTTTATTCCTTTCTTTAAAAAAAACCAAAGAAAACGGTCGGAAATGGGCAGTTACAGTGGTGTCCTCCCGTAAGGAAACATTTTACATAAAAATATCAAGGACCTGGGGTACTGTTAAAGGGAATTAATCAGTCTTATAATAATCATTGAGATCAAAATCAACTTTAGCAACATTATAATAAACTTGAACAACGAATTGTTGTTCAAGTTGATTTTCTTCTCACTTTAGACGCTAAAAAAAGGCTATTTTCATGCATTTTTTGGTAGGTTAATATTATAGATATTGATATAAAAGTTGTTACACTTAATAAATGCATTAAAAAAAATTATTTATTCAAGTCACTATTTATAGACGAAAATGGTAGAAAAATTTCCTAAAAAAATTGTAGGTCTGCGCTGTTGATGAAATCTCGGAGATGGATCATCCAAAGCAAAAAAATCAAACGGTTTTAGATTTAGTATATTAATGGCTATAGCGCATATCATACGATATTTGATATATGCAAAAATAACAGAATAGCGGAAATAAAAAAAAACTTGTTTTTGTCACCGTTTTTGGCAAAAAAAATAGTAAATATAAAAAAATTTACTTTATTAAAATCCTTTATCTAAAATTTTATTCTTTATCTAAAATTTACTTTTACTTATTCTTTACAACTATAGCTATAGTTGTAAAGAATAGGTATGTGGTTAAAATTTCATAAGGATCGGTTCAGTTGTTTCGTCAAAAAGCTGATTTTATCAACAAGCCGTCGAAAAACGTTATTTCGAGAAAAATGCGTTCAAAGTTTGTTTGGGTTACATAAATACATTTTTTTTTTCAATGTATATTTTTCAAAAGTGTATTTATTTAGTTTAACAACTTTAATATCAACATCTATAATATAAACCTATCAAAGAATCCATGAAAATAGCCTTTTTTAGCGTCCAAAGTGAGAAGACCCCTTAAACCGTATTTTGGCAATCTGTCAAAGTAGGCCCAAAAACTGTCAAAGTTACCCTCAATGTCAAAGTAGTCCTGTTTAACGGTATCGCGATAGCAAAGAGAAACGCGGTTCGAAATTCAACTCAATTCTACTGCAACCCTTTGGTTTAAATATAAGAAATAATTCATTATCGGGCACTCAGAGAGTGCCTACGAGTAAAATTATTTCCCTCACCGTTGAATAATTCGTTTCGAAAAAAAGCGAGATACTGTTATTAATGTGACAGGGTCATCCTGATTCCCTTGTTCGTTAATCTTCCAAAATTTCACGCGTGAAGGAAGTCATTAAGGTTTAATGAAATATTCCAATCGTGTTCGTACCTAACAAGCCAGGAAAGCCAACTTTAATTAAGGAGTGATCTTACACTCGGCTGCTTTTTCTCTCGACAGGATCGAAATTAGAGCCCGCGAAATTTCTTCTCACTCACGCACTTGCGTGTCCGTAGTAATGTGTGTAGCGCGGAAATATGTAGCGACCCCGAGGCGCAAAGAAACGGAATTTGCCTCGGCGCGCACATGAGTAATCCACGTCATTTAATGTCTATGCGATTTTCTTTTTTTATTTATTCGATAAGTCCAGAATTGCCGGAATACGTTTTGTCGAAGCTCTGAAGTTTGCATCGTTGCAATACAACGATTGTTTTTTTCTTCAGTTTGACCGTTGAAAAAATAGTAAACTAGTAAACAGTTGACAAAAATGGAGTCTGTCTGAAAAACCCGATTTTTTCAACTGTTTATTAGTTTACTATTTTTTTTTTAATCGCTTGAAAGATGCGATTTTTTCAACTGTTTACTAGTTTGCTATTTTTTTCAACTGCCAAACTAAAGAAAAAAACAATCGTTGTATCGCAACGATGCAAACTTCAGAGCAGGCGTTTGCATCGTTGCGATGCAAACCCTGCTCTGAGCTTGCAGGAGTCTACCTGAAAGATGCGATTTTTTCAACTGTTTACGATTTCTTTCATCTCGATCGAACCAAACCTCTTGGGCTGGCAAACGTTTTTTTTTTAATCGATCTCCTGGATTATATGAGGCCTGGGTGCGCATGGGAGAGCAAAATTCGTGACTACCAAATGATTTTACATCGAATAAGATGTCCGCCCAATTCATTTTAGCGAAAAATAAAAAGCTCAATTTCGAAGTCTTGTGTTCTATTAATTAGGACCAATTCGAATCTAGCAGTCCAATCGCGTTCTCGACACCGTTGTTGTCGCAAAATCATCCGCTAATTACGAATTTTCTAGGTAGAACTCGATCGGCCCAAATCTCTTGATCCAGGACACGTTTTTATTGAAAAATCCATCTCCTGGGCTAATGAGGCCTAAACGAGAATGGGACTTGAAAATTCGTGACTATCCAACGATTTTGCATCGAATAAAAGCCTACCCAATTCATTTGAGCGGGAAATAAATAATGGTCCAACTTTAGGCGTTGTGTCCCATTCAATCAATTAGGATCAATTTTTATCTAGCTGTCTAATCGATTTCCTGAAAACCTTATCAATGCAAAATCACCTTTTTCACCTTTCACCCCCGATAAGGGTGAGTTCTGGAGAAATATGCAAAGATAACAAAGTGGCGGACATTTTTCGAAAAAAAAAGTGGTTTTCATCGTTTTTGGCAAAAAATTGTAAATATCAACATTTAAAAAGAATCTTGATATGCGCTATAGCTATAGTTGTAAAGAATATGTGGTTAAAATTTCATAAAAATCGGTTCAGTAGTTTCGGAGATTTTACCAACAAGTCGTCGAAAAACGTTGTTTCGAGAAAAACGCGTTTAAAGTTTTTAACGAGCAGGTGAACGTGCTCAGGTAGTAAAGTAAAGGTCACATAAAAATACAATTAGACTTCTCCGATCTTTGTAAAATTTTAGTATGATACTTTTAGATATGTATAATTTCGAAAAATGTAATTTAAAGAAATTCATGTTCGAGTATACGGTTTATTTAGATGCAAAGTACAATTCGCCGTAAGTGGCATAGCATGTAGATCAAGCCTTAAAATTCCAATTGAAAGTGTTTTTTTTTTCTTAAAATGTTTGTTTTACCTGTATTTGTTAATATTTAACATTATCAGGGCAAAACTCTTGAGGGAGAATATGTCGCGCCTCACAGTGCCATCATTTTCGAGCCGCTGAACTGTTTACAGCTTTGTCATACGGTTTGGTAAGGATGCTTGGGATAGCCGAACGAGAAAATAAGCAGTAATTTTAATACGTTACAATTAAATGCACTACAATTATATAGCAAATGATTGGTACATTTTTCAAATAGTTTCTTTCATGCAATAAAGAAAAAAATACTTAGGCTGGTCAAAACCGTCATTGGTGAATGCCAACGAATTATTGATTAAAAAAACAGAATATTAGGTTATTTTCAGAGGTGAGACCACTCTTGAGGCTGAAAAATAGGCTTTTTGGGGATTTTTTTCAGAAAAACTACAAAACAATTCGAGATTACAAAAGAGGGTGCTTATCATACATATCAGTGACTGTATACAATATTTTTTTTAAGCGATTAATTTAAAAATGGCGGCTGTGCAGCGTTTATCTCAAAACTGAATTTTTTAAGTTGGCTGGAAATATAACTCAGACAATTTTCAACCGATTCACTTGAAATGTTGAGTATATCTTGAAAAATACATTGTCTATGGAAGTACGTAGGATTTTTTTTATATTGCATAGTTCATTTGTTATTAACAATTATCTGACGATTTTTTAGGCAAATTTTTCGCTTTCCAAAAAAATCGTCCGATAATTGTTAATAACAAATGAACTATGCAATATAAAAAAAATCCCACGTACTTCCATAGACAATGTATTTTTCAAAATATATTCAACATTTCAAATGAATCGGTTGAAAACTGTCTGAGTTATGTTTCCGGCCAACTTAAGAAATGCAGTTTTGAGATAAACGCTGCACGGCCGCCATTTTGAAATCGATCCCTTCAAAAAAATTATTGTATACAGTCACTGATATGTATTATAAACACCCATTTTTGTAATCTCGATTTACTTTTTAGTTTTTCTGAAGAAAAAAAACCCAAAAAGCATATTTTTTCGGCCTTCAGAGTGGCCTAAGGCCTTAAGGGATAACACCACTCTAGCGGCAGAAAATAAGGCGTAACTTTGACCATTTATTTTGGAAGTATGAAAAAAGGAATAGGATTTCTTTTGAGAGGGTTATTCAACACATATTAAAGTATAAAAAAGTGTTTATTATAACTTTCATACAAAATGGCGGGGACAGAGCCCATCTTGAAGAACGTGTTTTTTACAAATAGCTTCACGGGAGGACGGTTTTCTCGTAAAGTATAAGACCTGGAACAAAAACCAAGGAAAAATTATAATCAATATATTATTAGCTATGGGACTACGTATGGATTTTTTTAAATCAAATTTTGAAAACATGGCGCACTTTGAAAGAAATAAATCGATTTTTTGCCCAAAAAATAAGCAGTAAATTGTTTATAAAAAAGAAAGTTTACATTTAATCAAAAAAACGGCTACGTACTCCCATAAGAAATGGAATTGTTAAGCTACTATCAAAATTTCAAATTGATCCATGCAAAGGTGTTCGAGTAATCCGTCCTCCGAGTTTGAAAAAAGTGGTTTCGAGAAAAACGCGTTTAAAGTTGGACGAGCACTTAAGTGCTTGAAATTTTTGTTTACCTTTAATCTGCGATACCTGCACCATAAGGGATAACACCATCCTAGAGTGGTGTTATCCCTTAAGGATAATTCATTCCATTGAATTAACGAGTACTCGGAGGAATTAAAAATGTTAGTGTTTCATCTCAATATTTCGTTGGCCACTTGCGAATGAACAGCAATGTCGTTGAACCTGGCTATATTTTTTCTCCGTCGAAATTAATTATCCGCACAAAAAAAAAACATTCCGTACCAATTTTTTGATCATGCTTTCCATTATATTTGAGAGCGAAGAAACGTTCCATCAGAACGTATGCAAAATCCCAGAATGGAAGTGTTATATCTCTTCGACGGGTTCGCACACCGATGCCAAGTTTTCCATACAGGCTTAGAACAAACAGAGCAATAATGCATCCATTTCTTATCGTCATGGTGGAAGTTCTGTAAGATTCCGATGCATCCTCATTGGATCATCTTCTTTTACGCCAAACTCCGTCAAACCGCTTAGACGCCGCGTGAAGACAAAAAAAAGAACATCCACCAAAATGCCCTTGCGTCTTCGTTGTTTCAGGCAAAAACAGCGAGGCTGCGTCAGGTGCAGCAGCGATGAAGATCCGGGAGGATCAAAAGTTACCAACAATTCTACAATGCCCGGAAAAGCCGGAGAGCCAAACATCAAAGGCCTCGAGTCCCTCGTCCTCGGAAAAATCGAGTTCGGAGAAGATCGATCAAAAATCAAACGCAACGTCGAGCGTCTCGGAAAGCAGACCAGCCCCCATAGCCACTACGACATCCTCGAGATTCACGACTTGCACCGTGACGTCGCCAACGTCGAGCAAACCACCTTTGAGACGCAGACACACCGCCGGTTCGGGAATGACGTTTCCTGCAACCGATCCACCCTGTTACTCCAGCAGCATGATATTCTCACGTACTAGTCCACTTCCAAGTCCGCACTTGGACAAGAGATTCTTCGACTCGAGCCTCATCGAAATGAAGAGCCAGGCGAGCAGCTCCAGTACCCTCGATTACGACTCGACCGAGGAGATCTGGGTACGACGAATCGATTTTGCCCAGGAACGAAAGAGACAGGTTAGTCACCTATTCGTAGTCCAACCCTTTCTTTTTCGTTCATTCTACTGTTACGACTTCTTTTATTGCTATTTGAAAAAAAACAATCTTAGTGCTGAATTTACGAATCTTGTGTCATCTGAACATTCTAAAGACCCAACATTCTAAAACCCAAACTGAATTGTTTGGGTTTGTTTGTGTTTCTTGACGATTGAGCCAACTGGAGTCCTCTTTACACTCGAATTAATGATTAAACGAACTTACCTAAGTGAAGTTCAATCATGATTGTATGAGCGACACTTCCGAAGAGATCACAATTGTAGTACCCCCCTTTCTGCCAGTGTCCTCACAAAGTTTTTTAAAGCCAAGGCAACGAAACAAAAAATTGTTTCCTATAGCAACTGGTCTATCGCGTGAAATGCGATCCTCATTCTTTTAAAGCGCTGCCGTAACTAAAATGCATGGGTATCTTTTTCGAGATAAATGGGAGGGAGGGACTGATCTCTTCGGAAGAGGCGCTCATACAATCATGATTGAACTTCACTTAGGTAAGTTCGTTTAATCATTAATTGTATTTCGCGCCTCTTCCTCGAGATCACAATTGTAGTTGTTTAAAGTCAGTTACGGCAGAAATATCATCATACTTTTTATTTCAGTTAAACTTTTGTTTAATCTGGAAGAACATTTGACAACTCAAATTTAATGCGCACTTGTTGTACAGTTAGCATTTTACAGTTAGCATTTAGATTTTTAACACGGCTTCAGCAAATGAGGCTGTTTCTGAGCAGAGGTCTCGGTCATAAAAACGCGCAAAGGTTTCTGAGTCCTTTGTCCAACCTGCCGTTCTCCTTATGACATCGATGTTGACTCCCTGTCGTCTGGCCGCCGACGTAGCGGCATGACGTGTACTATACGCTGTGAATAACTCGACATTTATACCGCTTTCAGTCATAATCGTTTTAATCCAACGGCAAAGTGTCTGAGTAGACACGGCTTTAAACGGCTTCCTGAATGATATAAATAATTTAAGAACGGATCCACGCACTTCTTTCGTTTTCTCTAAGTACGAAGACAACGCTGTTGCTACACAGATCGATTTGTCATGATCAAAAAATGGTAGCCGTAAAATCGGCTGCTTTTTATTCGGACCGGATGTCTTTAACCTATCTGGAATTTTTATCTCCAAAGAGTTCGCTTTTGTTCGATAAATATTTCTAATATCAATTAGACACAACGTTTGCATGCGATGTCCTGTAGCCAGAGCTAACAAGGTCACTACTTTTTTCGATAGGCGTTCTAAATTGATATCTTCGTTAGGGTACGAAGTTGATAGATATTTTAACACTATTTGAGGGTCCCAAGTTGAATCGTATCTCGCCGCCATCGGTCGCAATTTTGCTACTCCTTTGAAGAAACGTAGGATAGTTTCGTTTTTTCCAATCTCTGGTCCGATGAGTAAAGATATAGCTGACCTGTAGCAATTTAGTGAACTGTAAGATGTTTTTGTTCAAATTCCTTTGTGAGAAATGTTACCACGTCATTTATCGCCCCCGTAAATGGGTTAATATTTTGATTTTCACAAAACCGCCACCATTTCTTGAGACCGGAATTGTACTGACGAAGCGATGACTCTGATAACGATGCAATTAAAATGTCGGTGGATTCCAACGGAATCTTTCTTCGGATAAACGCTTCCCGCATAGCTTCCCGGCAACCAACGTAAGTTGATGCCACAATGGGTGTGCCTCTCTGTAGGAAGAGCGTATCAATTTAATGCTCGGCCGGAAAATGATGGGTTCCTCATCCATTAAGGATAAGAATAAAGGAAACCATGGTTGAGCTTCCCAATACGGGACAATAACTATGCCTTTTGAACCTTCGCGTTCGATTTTTCGTAAGACTCTCAAAATAAGCGAAAAAGGAGGGAACGCGTAGAAAAACCACTGTTTCCATTTTAGTGTAAATGCGTCAATCGCCATGGAGTCGGGATCTCGTAACCACGATACGTATTGTTCGCATTTTGCATTTGTCCTTGAGGAAAATAAATCAATTTCTGGTCGGCCAAAAAATCGTATGATTTTTCTAAAGGCATTATCGGCAAGTTCGAATTCCGTTTCGGGTTGCAATCTTCGGGATTCGCGATCAGCCTCGACGTTATCGCTAGAGCGAACATACGAGGCCGAAATCCATATTTCCCTTTGCTCACACCACTTCCAAATTTCTTTTGCAAGAGAACTTAAGCCCTTGAAATGACTATCTCTCATGCGGTTAATATACGCGATTGCTGTCGTATTGTCGATTCGGAGTAATATATTACTTTGGTGTTTGTTGCTTGCAAAGCATTTCAACCCGAAAAAGGCTGCCTTCAGCTCTAATAAATTAATATGCTGCTTGGAGTCTTTTACGTTCCAGTAACCATGAGTTCGACGACCCTCGCAAAAAACGCCCCACCCGGTGCGTGATGCATCGGAAAAAATGCTTATATCGTATACAGGATCATTTATGGGCGCACTAGCGGAACGAATATGCATTTTCCACCATGAGAAATCTTCCCTTAAATTTTTTGGACAATTCATTTTTGCATCGAAATCATTATTGTTCGCACTCAATGCTCGGGAACGTACTTTTTCAAATCGACGGATATATATCATTCCATATTTCAGAGCTGGACAACGAGAAACAAGTGTGCCCACGAAAACTGCGAATTCTCGTATCGTACAAGTCGTGATATTACTAAATGTATCTAATAGTTCGACAGTACGTTGAACTTTGTCCGCCGGTAGCTCTATAGACATTTTCCGCGAATCAAATATAAGTCCCAAATATTTGCAACGTTGAGTGGGGATAGTGAGACTTTTCTCTTTGTTTATGATAAACCCCAGCTTTTCTAAAACAGCAGTCGTTTTATGAATATTATTTCTGCATTCTTTGTACGATCTCCCGATTAATAATATATCGTCAAGATAAAAGACCGAAGTAAAGCCCTGTTTTCTCAAATATGCTGCGACTGGTTTCAGGATTTTCGTGAAAACATATGGTGCGACGTTCAACCCAAATGGTAGGCATGTGAATTGATAGCATTGGTCTTTATACATGAATCGTAAATATTTTTTGGATTCCTTTGCAATGGGTACGAGATAGTACGCGTCCTTCAAGTCTAAAGTAGCCATGAAGTCGTTGCTGCCAATTAACCTCCTTGCGACTTTCCAGTCTTCGATTTTAAAATGCTCTGCATTGATAAACTCGTTGAGTTTTTTCAGATTCAATATCAATCTGTATGTTCCATCTAGTTTTAGAGCCAAAAATATTTTTGATAGAATTTGATTTTCTGACGCCGCGATTTTCTCTATCGCACCTTTTTCAATCAGTTTGTTAAGCTGGGCTTCAATTAAGGATTGCTCCTTTTTGGACCAAACGGTGTCTCTCGGTAAGCTATCTTGTTTCGGCGGTGAAGTAAAATGAATTTTGTAACCTTTAACCCATTGTCGAATAATGGGATCGTTGGTCAGTTCAGCCCATGCGCTATCGAAAAATTTCAGTCTACCCGCTGGTATACCTACTTCTGATGGCATGTTTATCGACGTTTGTTGTATCGATGAGCAGGCTCCTTGTGAAACGGCAGTTTCTTTTCCGGTGTGTTGTGCAGTGGTCGTCGATGCCCGCCCAACATCCGTTGGTTCTTGTACGGTGGCTGCCGGGACGGGCCCCTCGAGTTTTTTGGCGTCTTCGGTTGTTGAGGTTTCATCGGGGGTTTTAATTCCTTTGATGCTCGTTCAAGGATTTTTGCTGACTTTATTTTTTCCTCTAGATTAACTCCAAACAGCCATTCGTCAACTGCCGTGTTTGTGAGTGCGGTTTTCAAGGATGAATTTAAATTTGCCAAGATCAGACTCTTTCTTGCCAAAGACTCTTCACGATGGACCGAAGCGAGGAGTCGACCTCCTTCGCTTAAATTTTGGAGTAACTCGAGCTTTTGTGATCCCTCCATTTTTAGCACAATCGAAATCGATTTTCCCACCGCCGCGAGACCAGCGGCAATACGCTCTTGTTTTTCCACAATGCGCTTGTCTCGTTTTATCACTGACTCCTGTACGGCCGCGATAATCTCGGCGTTTAACTTTGGAATGCAGATAAAGATGCAATTTTCAGGAGCCGGGTATTTCTCCAATAAATTTTTAACTTCCTCTGAAGGCAACCCGTTCCGTAAAATCTCCGCCCAGCGGAGAGCGACATCTTTATGTACGGCAGCGGCAAATTTTTTGTCCGACTCGAGACGAGCTCCGATCACGCTTAATACCTCTTCTTGGAGTTCAGCTTCATGTTCCAGAACGACAGGGATGTTTTCGTTAGGATTTTCAATTTCTTGACGGGTATTTACCTCGTCCTTCGGTTCTGGAGGGTCTTGCGTCGTATTCGCCAGGACATTCAGTGTTCTGTCCGGATTTATTGAAATTACTTCCCGTCTTGAATCCTGAGACAATTCTCGGAATGACGTCATGGATTCCCTCGACAGGGATCGGTTTGAACGTTGGCTCGAGTTGGAGTTTTCTCTCACCAATGATCGACGTGCACCTTAACCATAAAATGGTTGACTGACATTTATCGTCAATAATTGAATCGAGTTGTGAGGGCCAAGCCAAAACTCTCAAAAATTTGTGCCATATTTTCCTCTGTCAAACAGAGGCGAACGTTTCGGTAAGAGCCGAACGTTCAGTGCACCACGATAAAATCGTCCGCACATTGAACTAAGGTAGTCCAGTATGCGGTACTTGAAGTTTCAAAACCTCAAGTACCTGAGCGTAATTTTTTGGCAAAACGAAGGTTGTCCCTCCTCTGTAAAATTGAGCTGATGTCTGTACTTACGACGCTTTTCCTTTTTTTCGTTCTAATTTTCTCTCCAATCGTCGAATTTTTCGATCCATTCTATTCTCTCTGTCATCATTTGTTGACGACTTCCTCTTCTTATTATCCATTCTGAATGATATATTTATTTATTTATTTCTCTTCTGCGATGTATAGATGTGAAGACACTGACACAAAGCGAAAGAATGAGGATCGCATATCACGCGATAGACCAGTTGCTATAGGAAACAATTTTTTGTTTCGTTGCCTTGGCTTTAAAAAACTTTATGAGGACACTGGCAGAAAGGGGGGTACTACAATTGTGATCTCGAGGAAGAGGCGCGAAATACAATTTGACGGCTTTCCCCACGGTATATATTATCACGCCAAAATTCGTCCTCAAATTATGAGGTCTCAAGATTGAGTGGGCGAATCGGGAAAGAAAGAAATGAAAATCGATAGGAACATATCACATTACATTGGTAAAATGTCATAAGATTTTCGATTCGTCAGTGGCATCCAGATTGGTGGCGTCGATTTTGTGTTTGTTATTAATTGGCGTCAAGTCGCTGCCGCGTTCTTTTGAGTAGTCCCACATTCTCCCTCTCCCTGTCTCTGTTCCTTTTTTGCCATACTTCCGTTACTTTTCGTCTGTCCCGCGAGATATGTACTGTCGCACGAGATGACGGATATGGTAATTCGAGGACAGATGGCCATACTTTTATCTGCGACGTCCCATTTCGAAGTCCATCAAATAAAACAAATATTTATATTTTCGTTCAGTCGTATGTTTATTAGTAATCAAATTGAACACGAAATAATAACAGTCAAGTATTATCTTCACTTAAGGCCTTAGGCCACAGTAATGGGTATAAAATCATGTGCAAATTTAACAATTTTTTCGTATGAAAAAGTGCTTCACTCATCAAATTAATTATCACTATTTTAATCAATGTAAGATATCCACATGGAGGAATCATAGGGGAGTTCAGTTCAATCATTTTCGTTCAGTCTAGACTCTTCCTCCATGGATGGGCCGACTATCTGAGACAGGCTTCTTGCCTTCTTCCTCTTTTTTCAAATTTTTTAACTCCTTGCCACATTGGCATTTACCACGCTCATCAGATTTTCGTAAATATTCGTTAGGCATCTGAAAAACAAAACGAAAAGTTGTAAATCATAAATAAGCAATAAAAGTAGTAGGTAATATGGCCGTCTGGCCTCAAAAAATTAGGGCCATCACTCCTAAAACGTATGGGAGAGATGGCCCACCCTTGATTCTTCGAAATAAATCAACAACAGTACGTCTTTTAGAGGTTATGTTACAAACAAGTATATGTCCTAAGTGGTACAGCTGAAAATACGGTAAAAAAACATGTCTACATATGTCCACAGTTTAATCACAAACTAAGCGTAGGTTTTGTCTACGCACCTGAAACAAATTAACAGCAAATTACTCACGTTCTCATTTATGTTTGGTGGAAATTCCGATGCAGTGTCGCGAGACTGATGACAACGTCCATACTGACAACGAAAAACCCTGTCCTCTCTTGGTGGAAGTTGGTAATATTTCGGGGGGCCATCTCTCCTCTATGGCCATACATCCTCGACTTACCCTAATCGTAGTCTGCCTAGTTATCTACGCGCCGTCAATTCAGATTTTCGAGACAAGTCAATTATATCTGACCCTCCGTAGTACACATACGAGAATGGTTTATCGTTGACCAGTTCGATGTCTCCTTTGAGCTGTCGCTAGGCTGACATTTGCATCGTTGGAACGCCGGAAAAACGATTTTCTTATTCTTTTTTCGGATCATAGCTGCTCCCGGTTCTCAAAAGCTCCGTTGAAAAAAAAAATATTGCACGGTTCAGCGCGGTAATATCGAGATAATTGGGATGAATTATTTTTTGATGTTGCCTTTTGACGATGAAAATGACATCTGGATCGATAATCGGTGGGTCATACATTAGGGTGTAGTTTCGGCTAAAAGTTAACTTCGAGAATTATTAAACCCGAAGAAGCAGCTTTAGATTTTGGAAAACACATTCTGTCCGCAATTGCGCCCTACCTACATGGCGTATCGGGTTCCTTTCGATTGTTCGCTCATACCGATCAGATCATCATCGGCCGGCCCGATTACATTCGACACGGTATTTCCATTACGTGATTTATTCGATCGCGACGATAACGCGATTACTTCGCGCTATCATGCCAATTATATTCGGTGATACCGCTCACTCGTGCACTAACGTCGATGGCATCGATTAATCGAGTACGCGAATATACGAGACATCGAATAACGATGTTACGTCGGTCACACCGCAATTTCATCGAATACGATCGACACCAACAATTATCGACTGTTCAGCGCGCTTCCTTCCTCCGTAGGTGTTCAACAAACAATATGGTGATGTTAAATTGTCTGAATCGTTGACAAACATAAAATCCGAATTACAAAAAAAAACTGAAAATCACAGAGATACAGAAATTACGATGCTGAAATGTTCATCTTTCGTACGGAATGCAGATCAATATGTTTTTTCTTGCTCAATTGTTTTTTTCCGTGGATGTAAATAACGAAAATATAATACGTTTTTTAGGCTCCACGTTAGAGATGTCCGATTTGAGGTAGTTCTGTGGTATTGATCAAATCTCAGGAATTGGCTGAAATCTAAGTATGGTGTAAGAGCTTCATGGACTGATGCCCAAAAATTCAATTCGATTCACGTTAGTTCATGAGATAATTGCAATTGAATATGGCTATTTTTGTACGCGAACCCTATAGGCATTAGATGTTACTTTACGCTTCGACCGAAACTTTTGGCTCATACGTGTACCTACAGAACTACCTCAAGTCGGCAAAACTCGATTATGGATGAGAGCTTGACAAATAAAAAAGTACAAAGGGCTCCGTTGCGTATACCAACGAAGCCAGTGTCAACATTAGTTGGAAATTTTATGCATATCGCGTATGGCTACGAGCGATATCGAACGAAGCACGCCGCTCCCCATCTCGTCGATGTGTGTAATTGCATCAACCGACTAATTACGACATCGACTAAACGACGCTACCCACAAATTTGTTTACCCAGCAAGAGCATGTATATAGCTACGACTGCAACATCTTGCCTGATTGCGAGAGTCCTGAGTTCAATGAACCTCCTATTGTCGTTCTATTTCTCTTTTTACACCCAGCACTTATACTAATCGGTGCTCGTCGCAAAGTCGTAAAAAAAATCCATAAAATACATTGCAGCGCGGTAATTTGTTTCACGCGAGTTTCGAACGAGGATGTGTGTGTGTGTTTCATAACTGTATTTAATAAAAATATATGTTGACAAATGCATTGCAGGCTTTGCATACATTCATTGTAGAGTGTGTATATACATGCACACAACGTACAGTGGTGTGTGTGTGTGTGTGTTGTGACGGGAAATTCTCTAAACTGGAAGATCGATAACGCGAATCATTTCCTCTAAAGTTTAGGCACAAGAAATCATCATCTTTGATCGCGATTCTCGGGCTGCTAATGTATTTTGTGAATTTTGATCGGACTTTTGAAAATGGATCCCTTCGATTCCCGACTGATACGTAGATGGCTTATTTGACCCAGGGTTCCGTCTTATGCTTATTTTCTTTAGAATCGGCCCATTTTTTGAACGGGCTTCAGCCCATCCGGCTAGGATGACAATCCCATTCGCTGGGTCGTCCTAAAGTTGGCATGCTGGCTTTTGCCAAATGTCCGGAACCAACCTGTTAGGATGTTATTTTCATAAAAGGTATCGGGATATTGGTATGAGCCCATACATCGATCTTTAAGGCTGGTAAAATGCTGCTGGAAATGATACTGAAATGCTTAAATCTGTTAATTAGATGCTGAGTTATGGTCGATGTGACAGAAGCAACGGTTGCAAATCGCCAAATAAGTGTATTCGAATATTGTTTTGCGTTAAAATGATTGTTATTGCGGTTTCGTTGTCGATGTCCATCACAATTTACAAAGTAAATTACCTCAAAGATGGTCCCGGTATTCATCGGTTCATAAGTGATGCCGGATTAGTACTTTAGGGGCTATACCAGTGTGAACGCTGAAAATTTGGGTGATTGTCGGGAATTTTTTGGAAGAAAAGTACTCGATTAAAGGTTTCAGAAAATTAAGAATATATTTGGCTATATTTGACCTATATTACATAATTTTTCATAGAAAGATATTGAGATCTAAGCGACTTGTGCGCCATCGGAGGCGCCAAAAAACAAGTTCCTCCACTGCTGACATGATTCCGGTCGATTGAGTAGCGGAAACCGAAAAAGGAAAAAATGTCGTTAAACTGGAAGGTATTTCCTGTACAATGACGTAGGATTTTCGAAAAATATCAAAATCTAACAAAATGGCGTGGTTATGGAAAAAAGGCTGTTTTCTTGCCTATAAAATGGTCGTTTTTTTCAATGCCAAATCGTCAATTTTCATCCAATCGAAAATATCCTACGTCATTGTAGAGTAATTATATTCAAGAGTACTCAGTTCAAATTTCGTTTAAATTTCGTTCAATTTTCGTTTAAAGATTTAACTAGCGATTTTTGCAAGATAAAATGATATTGATATAAATGATATAAATGATAATGATATTCTTGAAAGTATAAACTGTCGAAAAAAGCAACAAAAAAATCCATTTTTTTTAAAGTGTCACACTCGTATAACCTCTTAAGGCAGTATTGTTGTCTAGAGCGCTGTTTTCGAGGTGATCTTTATTATGGAATAACCTTTGAGTTCGTCTTCTTTCTGCAATTTTTTACACATTTTTGTTAATCCTTCAAGAATATGTACAAATAGAAAAAAAAAAGAAAATTTATTGTCATGTACTTTTGTACGTTCGTTTACAACGGTGCGCGGAAAACGCCCCCAATTGGCGACCAGTGTGAACGTTGCATGAATATGAAAAGAAAACTAAATATATTCTCAATTTGTACGAATATTGTGATGTTTGGTACTAGCTTCAGCAAAATATCTACAAAATGGCATGCTAAATTTTTATCAGCTTTTTCTATTTTCCTAACCATTCTATGAGTTACTTGAGAAGAAAAAAAAATGATTTCGTTTCGATTCGGCTACCAACGTTGAAAAACATTCTACTGAATCGGAGCTCAATCGGCAACTGGTTATCGAGATATCGTGGTTGCCGATTTGAAAAGCATTGTTTTGAGAAAAAACGTGTTTAAAGTTGGTGCCTCTCGACCGAGCTCCCCTCGGGTACACCTTGAAATTTCTATAACTCGGCTAGTTTTATGAATATCATTAAACGGTTTTACAGAGGTATTCAGAAAGGTATATAAAATAAAAAATGAACTTGAAAAAAACGATTTTTTTAAATTTCTGGATGATAATTTTGCCTTCACTCATCTACATAAGGAATCGAAAATTGCTTATAATTCCTTTTATGATAAACAGAGAATGACAAATGTAGTTCGATTGATACGTTTTCCCTGAAATGTGTACTCCGACCCGATATGTACCGCTTCACAAACATCTATCTATACATTATACATACACACGTATGTTAATTTTTTTCGAGGTTAAAATAACTAAGAGTTATTTTTAACTCTGAACCAGCTATATAAATAGTTCAATACTTCCGGACATGCTCAGAAAATGTCATACTTTCGATAAATTTCCTTACGAGAATCTCCATTGCTCAATGCGCCATGAACTCTCGTTACCGTGAATTTAAAAAAAACGGCATAACTCTCAGACGGGATATACTCAAACAAACTCGTGACATTATTAAAAATATTCGGGGCTGAGTTTGATCGAATATGCAAATGAATGTACCAATAACGATGATTGCAAAAGAGGCAAAAAATGCCTGGGCTTTTCGATATCAACGCGGAATGAGTTCTGTGCCAATTCATATAATTGGCGTGGGTTTTCAACACCGCGCCTTACGCGCGAAAAGGAGGTGGAGATTCGAATTAAAAGTTTCGGATCGAGGCCCGCGAGGACAATTAAGGAATAACCTCGTTGCTCCGTGACTCGAGATCGGGCGGTAGTTTTAGAATCTTATTTACTAATGTAATGCAGAGTTTTTTTTCACTGACCACGCTTTTAATTACTGAGAATATCTTACTATAATTGCGCTAAATCTTTCAATTTGGTCAGTCGCCCTGTACCCAAGTCCTCCAATTGCGGTACAAACGGTATAAACGATTTTTTCGTCTAACAAGGGAAGGGCGCCAATCGGGACCCACCGATTTCGCTCAAACTACGTGGGTAGAAGGAGGTTCCTAAAATATTTCACCTGAGTGGGCCATAAGAAAGAGTAAAACGCTCTCCAAAGATTTTCGATTAGAGCTTGAGAGATATTTATTCCACCATTTCCAAACCAGCGGCGTAGCACAGTGGTCAAGCGCGTTGCCTGTCACCCCGCTGGCTTGGGTTCGATTCTCGCTCTACCGATTTTTTTTATCGTTTTTTTTTCTTAAAATTTCTCGCAATGTTCAACTATTTATTGTAGAATTCAAATATATTCAAGCAGTTAAAAACTTAAATGAAGTATGCTTTCCATTGAAGCATGTTTCGGAAATATGTAACTGGTCGAACAATGCTTTTGTAAAACGTGCCGCGTGTGAAAAAGATGTATGTTTCAAATGTTTCTACGATGAATATTATCCTAAAAATTGTAAAATTATTCCTGATAATGAATATAAAGCAACGTACACAAGGGGGCATCCATTAATTACGTGAGGTGATTTTGGCGATTTTTCGACCCCCCTCTCCCCCTGGTGAGATGTCGTGAGATTTTGCTCGACCCCCTCCCTCCGCCCCTAATCTCACGTGAGATTTTTCAAAATGCATACGTTCACGGAAAATAAATTGTAGTAGAAGTAACTGCGGTTGTAGTACCATTTACTCCATCATGTAAAGTAGTAGGGAGACTCTCCCTACGTGATAAAAATTACGTGATTACTAAAATTACTAAAATTACTTAAATTACGTGATATTTGCCTCTCCCCCACGTGAGATTGGGTGAGATTTCGCTCGACCCCCCCCCCCCCCCCCTAAACGCCTCACGTAATTAATGGACGCCCCCTAATTAATTGCAAGAATTTTCGGAATTTTTATTTTCATTAAAAACTTCACCTAATTATATCAATTAACTGCTTGAGTATATTTAAATTTTGCAATTAATAGTTAAACATTGCGAGAAATTAATTTTTTTTAAACGGTAGCAGCGAGAATCGAACCTAAGCCAGCGGGGTAATGTGCTTGACCACTGCGCTACGCCGCTGACTTGGACATGGTTGAAAAAATATCCCTCAAGCTCTACTCGGAAATCTCTGGAGAGCGTTTTACCCTTTCCTATGGCCCATTCAGGCGAAATATTTTAGGAACGTTGAGTGGGAACCAACCTCCTTCTACCCACGCAGTTTGGGCGAAATCGGTAGGTTCCGATTGGCGTCCTCCCCTTGTAAGACGATATTGAACGTGAGGAGTCTAGTAAAGTCAAGAGAAAGTACCGAATCTTCAGAGTTTTTGAGGATACACGGAGAGTGTGTGTATGTGTGTGTGAGAGAGAGATGGAGAGAGAGAGAGAGAGAGAGAGAGAGAGAGAGAGAGAGAGAGAGAGAGAGAGAGAGAGAGAGAGAGAGAGAGAGATGAGTTTTCTCGCAGAAAAAAAAACATGCGAAAAGAAAAAGGTGACTCTTCGTCTCCGTTGCGTACTCGCAAATCCATTTCACAATTATTCGTCTATGATTAGAGGGCCGCGAACGATCAATGATCGATGATATCAAGATTGTTATCGGTAAAACGTGGTGGGGAAATAAATTGCCAGAAGTTTGCAGTTCGTGAACTTAAATGCTGATTCTCGCTCCTGGCTCTGCCGGGAAAACCTTTCTCGTGTCTCACGTGAGATCAACGTTCGAGTTTTTATTTCGCCACGACACGCGCCGTTCTTTTTTATATACCAGTCGCGTTTACCTAATGACTTGAATCGAGTTGGCGCGATAATTACGGCAAAGAATCCACAAATTCGTTTTTTTCCAACTCTTGCTTAATCTGTAACGATAAAAGTCCAATGGACGGAGGGAATGATTCAGAATTCTTGGGAGTTTATTATGAAGCAGCTCGTCGGGTATCGCCGATTTCTCATGGCACGAAATATCGAAAAACTAATTTAGAAATGCTTATTTTTTCACTTGGGCTTTTCCGACCTGGTCATCTCACTATAAAACAGTTTTATGGCAATGTATATGGATAGTTAATAATAAATTAATATATAATTTACTGACATAAAAGTTTCATATTTTTTTTGTACAAACGGAAGTAATAAGCGATTATAACGAGCAAACTAACTTGTTTCCAACTTTCTGCACAAAGTTCTTCAAATCATTTATTAATTTACGAATATTGATAAGTGAATGTACGAATACTTTGAATGATTTATATCAAGGGGTTAGGCTTCTGTGACGATGCGGAAATCGAGGTTATTTCAAAAAAATTATTTTGATAGCATAAGTAAAATCATTGAAAAATCCTTCGGCCATTAATTTGTATGCACATTAACAAAGTTGTGTACCAAATTCCATAAAAAAATATTAATTATCAAAGAAGTTATAAACAATTTCGTAAAGAACCTATGAACGTTGGCGGCTTAACGGTTTACTTGTTTTTCTTCAACCGGACCTGAAAAAAACACGTTTTTTTTCTTCTTAAAATAGATAATATTGGCTAAGACTTGATCGCGCTTTTTTTATCGCGTTTCGATCATCAGAAAAAAATTTGAAGTTTTTTTTTCTATTTTCGAGGAAAAATGACATCATTATTGTTAATAACCAAGGGGAAAACAATGTCAAGAAGAAAAATGTTAGTCAAGCCTAAACTAATCTTACACTGAATAATTGTACCAAATTTCAAGTCAATCCGTTCATTAAATGTCGAGAAATTGGGTACACCGTTTTGAAAAACATCATTTCCAGAAAAACGCGTTTGAAGTTTAGTACAACTTAAAGTTTAGTAAAAATTTAGAAAAAGAAGTTCTATTGTTGTAATCACAAGTTCACCTTTAATCTGCGATTCCTGCACCACATGTTGGACCTTCCTCTTCAATTTGAGTTGTCTCAAGCGACGAACGAGCGTTCGTCATTTCCACAGTAGCCTAACCCCTCAATGGAATCATTTTTGCATGGAATGAGTATTCCTAAAATATAGACTACTTTTCAATTTTTCGCATATATTTATTATTTTTCGACATAGTCGATTCATTATCATTACACGTTTTCGTTTTCTAACACGAACAAATTTTCATTTCGTCTTTTGCTTTTCATTTTTTCTATTTTATTATTACCTGAAGCGTTTTTTAAACAAATTAAGGTCGTAAGTCTCTAATATAGTGTATGTAAAAATGTCTGAGTGATTTTCATAGTCTAAACTGGCCGAAGAAAAAATTCGGGCAATCTAAAAGAATGAAATTTCATTGCATCGAAACGATGCAAATTTCAACGTCATTTTTCTTCTCCGATATTGTTATTTATTGAACGCAGTCCGAGAAAAAAATAAACCCATTCAAACTTGCTCCCTCATATCGACCAGAATTTTTTTTCGTCTTCCTGGAGTATTCGGAATGTAACGCGTACACTAGGCAGCTTTATTTCGATATATTTTCAGATTTTCGTATATTGTAAAATTCGTTCGGATAAGCAGGAACCATTGTGCGCTAGTCTATCGCCCTTTAATATCACTATTACACACGACCTGCAGGTTACAATCGAACACCCTTCAAGCGTGTCTGCTGGATATAGACACTCGGTACATTTCTTTCTTTGTCTCTCTGTGCCACCGAACTACTTCCTCGTTTCTTTCTTTTTCTTCTTTTTTGTCCATTCTTCCGCTCTCTCTGTCTCTCTGTCGTATTTTTCGCTCCGTCTCCGTCACGTTTAATCCAGTCTCCCCCCCCCTTCGCTCTCACCCTTTTTCGGTGAGTTGAAAAAGGGATAAAAGAAAAACTGAATACGAGATTGGACCAAGCAACTGCAGAGTAGGACAAGCCTCAAAAGCTTCCAGATATTTCGGTCTTTTTTCGTTCTGCCTTCGTGCCCAGTTATCGATCATGTATTATTCCAATATCGAGAGAATTTTGGTAATGGCATTGCCTCGAGAACAGCGGTACATATTTCACCTCTTCCATGCATTTTGCCACGTTTGCGGTAGGAAATAAATTTTCTCGAGACAGTTGTGGCGAAAGCGTGCGCAATGAAGTCGAGAAAATCGATACGACAAATATTTTTAACTAGCTGTCGTACCCGGCTCCGCTCGGGAACGTACGATATTCACTATTTCTCGCTATGCACTTCTTTATCGCACCCGCCAGGTTGCGACCAAGTGCGGATTTCCTTTTCGGCATTGTCAAAACGTTTAATTATTCTCTGTGATATTCAAGTACGTAAGTAACGTCATTTGATCACGAAAACCGAAGCGGTACATTCAATGCGGTGAGTGAAGCGCGCGCATGCCCGTGAAAAACGACACAACCAACCCAACCTCGAGCCAGCGTCACGCCAATAACATTCTACCATTGGCCGATGAACGGCAGCGCTACCGGCTTAGTGTTGCGCCACGGTAGGAGTGATCTCTTCGGCCCAACGCTGGGATGTACGGTTGGCCAATGGTAGGCTTACCAGAAATCCTAACAGTTGGCCGGGTATTGGCCCAACATTGGGCTAAAGAGATCACGATCATTGGCTGTCGGTTGGCGTAATCATCGGCCCATAGTAGGGCTAAGGTCGGCTTCATATTGTTAGCGCAATATTCGGGCTAGTGTTGGCCCAGTGTAGGGCTGTCAAAACAACCCAATGCTTAGCCAACAATCGATCAGATTCACAAGTTTCTGTGCTCGATGATTGCTCATCGAAAGAATTATTAGATTCACTAACATCGTTATGCACAATCACTTGTTCGTGGAATGTTTCCAAATTTGTTTCACTATCTACTTGTCTTTTTGTTTCGTTGCCTCTGATCGAATTTTTACACCATATAAGTAAAAATATAGACAATATATTTTTCAAGATATTTAACATTTCAAGTGAATCGGTTGAAAATTGTCTGAGTAATGGTTCCGGCCAACTTAAAAAATGCAGTTTTGAGATAAACGCTGCACAGCCGCCATTTTGTAATTAATCGCTTCAAAAAAATGATTGTATACAGTCACTGATATGTATGATAAACACCATTTTTTGTAATCTCGATGTATTTTGTAGTTTTTCTGAAAAAAAAATCCCCAAAAAGCCTATTTTTTCGGCCTCTAGAGTGGCCTAACCCTTTAAGAACTGTGCAATGCTACTTTGCTTTTCACCTCTTTAAAGGCATTTTTAATGGATTTGGATTAAAACAATACATGTGTTGTATTTCTATTCACCATTAAAAGCATTCATTTCATCAATGATAAGCGACGACGATAAGAATGCTTATCATGAATACCGGGATATCAATAAGTAATGATTTGAGCATAACGAATATCCAAATTATTTAATGAAGCAAAAAAGTACAGCAGGTGATTCGTGATGTCTTAGCGCCTTGTCGCCATGTTGGGAAATATCAATGTTCTGGCCGGGAAGAGATTACCTGAATGTATTTCGCCAACAATCCGCCAGGTGGCTAGAAGCGAAGCACTTCGCGTAAGCAAGGTACCATCGTACGAGGATAAAAGTTCGTCCTGTGCGTTGTACCACGTACATGAGTGCGCTGCTCACAGCGTGCACTTACGCTTATGATTTTGCGACATTTGTGAAATAACCCCTTTGCACTCGAGGCGTTTTTTGCTCGGACAGTGAATGATCGTATTGTTGTAATCACTAACAACCAACTTGTTGTTGTTAGTGATGTAATTATCGTATTGTAATCACTATTGTATTATTGTAATCACTAACGAGCCAACTCTCGAGTGCA
Source organism: Ophion slaviceki (assembly GCA_944452715.1). NCBI lineage: Eukaryota > Metazoa > Arthropoda > Insecta > Hymenoptera > Ichneumonidae > Ophion > Ophion slaviceki. Next base: position 26,829,969 of record OX101785.1, on the reverse strand, counting down.
AAGGGATAATGATCGTATTGTTGTAATGATAATGTAACAATCATGTTGTAACAATGGTCGTATTGTTCTAATCACTAACGAGCCAACTCTCGAGTGCAAAGGGATAATAAGTACCAGTATACCACCTAATACTATCTATTTTACTCGGATAGATCGCCAAAACCCTTTCCAGTACTTGATCGTTATCCTGTCCAGTTCCTAATCAGTTCTCAATCAGTTTACGGAAAAGGAAACGGCGGGTCGGGGCCTGGCCTAAGAACCGCTACATGGCGAATCTGATCCACGCTGGGCTCAGATACCGTGGCCTGATATCATTTAGAGAAAGCAGATGACGAGCAGGACTTTTTCCCGCCTCAAATTGCTACACGGGGAATTACACTTATACTAGGGTAAAATCAAATTTCACTCAATTATTGTTGACACGTGTCGCAGTAATAGGACCCTCTGCCGGAATGTTCAAGGGCAAGCTTCTTGAGGTGGGAAGATCCCGCATCTCACAATCATCGCACTTAATCCAGTCTCCTCTTTGTGGATCTATGGACAGTTAGCTGCATACCAGGCATCGGTACTCGTTTGTGTTTTTATTCCGTTTTGGACATTTTTTCTTCTCTCTTTTCTGTCTTTTCATACGTGTCGAAGGTTTAAGATGTTTTAAATTCTTGTTTGCTGCATCCATCCTCGACTTTTTTGTATTTTCGCTTCTTTTTTTTCATTTTTGTTCTTTTATGGGAGTGCTTGTAAGTACTTCAGCCTTCTGTACTTTTCGTTTTCAGTTGGTTTTCGTTTGTACTTATTGACCATCGAGAAAATGAAGGTAAAAACACGATAAATGAAAAAAAAAAACGGTGTTCGTGAAATGAAGTAGGGTAAATCTGGTACCCGTTGTACCCATACCCGACTTGCTCAAAGGCATGCTTCTTTTTGGCACATTCATAACCTCAAAACCGGCACAACAGGCGACAAATCACGTCACTATATAAGTGATAAGAAGGTCCAAATATAGCATCATAATATCACTAAACTAGTAAAAACAAATCACAAACCAAAATCGATTAGTCAGTAGTTGTAAAACACCAATTATTTGATCAAAACCACCAAAAATCTTTATTTACAACTTACCTTGCAGCCGGGCGATCCGGCGTTGCGCGGAGACTACCTGTGATTGGCCGACTCCCGCGCCACCTTTTTGTACACACATATCCGAACTAGTGTCAGAGGCGCGAAATTTAAAAAGCTTGCCCGTTTTGGGCTAATGTCCCCTACGGTATCTTCCAGAATGTTTCCGCTGTTTTTTTTTCTTTTTCAAAGTGTTCATTGGTTCAAGTATCGAATGCGCATTACTCGTATGGTTAGGATCTACTTCGATTTGCACTTGGCCTAATCGAAAGTCCATTTTCCAACCTGTTTCGGATACCTTTTATTTCTTCCTTCCAAACCTCGACTATCACCGGAGTGTATTTTCTTTCTCCAGCTAAGAAATGTTGTCAATCTAGCAAAAGAAAGAAACATGGAAACACGGGTTCAAGGGCCTTTTTTTCGTCATGGATGACCATTTTAGAAGCTTCATTAGATATTGGAAGAATTTTTTTTCTCGTTCACACGAGGCTTTGAATATCCGAGCATTATGCATTAAATTTCGTACAAATTCGTTGGCCAGCAAAAAATTACATTCGGCGTAAATTGGACCCACGTGTCCGCCTGCTAGACCAACGTGAAAAATTTCGTAACAAATTTTTCGCCTCCACTAGGGGAAAAAATGCAATCTGTTCGTTCATTCTGATCGTGATCATCGCGTATACCTATACGATTTGCAAACGTGACCTCGTGTACTGTGTGCTGTTACGTGAAACGCGTTTCGCTTTGTGAGTGGGAAGTCCCATGGACCGAGAGGGGATGAGAGAGGAGCTAAAAAAAGAAAGACAAACAGAGAGAGGAAGGCCGGGAGAGAGAGAGAGAGAGAGAGAGAGAGAGAGAGAGAGAGAGAGAGAGAGAGAGAGAGAGAGGGAGGGAGATATACAGGTAGACGGAGAGATATAAGAGTAGAAAGCATACACAAGGTCCGCAAATGATGCGGCAAACTTCCGTAAACAACAAGGCAATGGCCGTTACAGAGCGTGACCACGATGAAAAAGAGGATAAGAGAAGAGGGCCGTTTTATATTACGTTGATGCCTCCAAGCACGAAGTCGATATACACGGCAAGGATTGCTCGCCCAAAGCCCTCTGTAATACGTAGTACAACACTCAACGATACTACACAGTGCAATCTTGCGCAACTTTCTCAATACGTGGACACAACTGGACTTGACGAAATATCGTAATAAGTTACTCAAAATCGTGTGCCGCGGTTGGAGCTCCACGAAAATTTAGATTTTCAGCTAGGTTCTCGGCTTTTGAGGTTTGCGGGTCAAAAAAGTGGGTTAAGGGGTTAGGCTACTGTGACGAGGCAAAAATCAGGATCGTAAAAAAAAATTGAAGGAATAAGTAAGGCGATTGAAAAATAGTTTGGACATGTATTCGTATGTACATTGACAAGGCTGTGTAGCAAATTTCATAGAAATATTAATAAGTAAAGAAATTATAAACATTTTCGTGAAGGACTTTCGAACGTGAGGGGCTCAACGGTGTACTTGATTTTGGCCACCCAGTTGATCTGGAATAAAAATAAGGATTTTCTTTTCACAAAATAGATAATATTGGCTAAGCTTTAACGGAGCTTTTTTGTTATCGTGTTTTAATCGTCAGAAAACAAATTTTCGAATGTTTCTGTCCAGATCGAGGCAAAATGACACCACTATTGTTAATAACTAATTAAAAACAAAATGTTAAGAAAAATGTCGGTCAAGGCTAAAATAATATTGCATTGAATACGTCTACCAAATTTCAAGTCAATCCGTTTATTAGATGTCGAGAAAGCCTGTACACCGTTTCAAAAAAAATAGTTCCGACGAAATTCCAAAGTTTTACTAGAATCTACGATTCCTGCACGATATGTTGGATTGTCCTCTTTCATTCGAATTGCCTCAAGCGACGAACAAGCGTTCGTCTTTTTCACAGTAGCTTAACCCCTTAAAGTGGTGTATATCTTCAGGCCGAACTTACGAGTCTAAAAAATTGAAAATTTGTATTAACAACCTAGTTGCAAAAACATTTTTAAATCTCAATATGCATTACGAATTATCTACTGTATGAAAATGTTGAACAAAATGTGGAAACTACTCTCTTTATATATATATATATATATATATATATATATATATATATATATATATATATATATATATATATATATATATATATATATATATATATATATATATATTTATATATCACTGTTATTTTTTCGACTATTATGAAACGGTAGGTTTTTACGGTATGTTTCTTCGTTTATAACTCGAGAAATACTGAATCGATTTTGATGAATCTTTCACTGAAGCACAGCTTGAAGTCTTAAATAGGATTGAGGCTAATAGGCATTACGCTACGTAGTTAATTATGATAATGATAAACAAACATCAGAAAGAACATATTAAAAAGCAACCGACCGCAAACGAAAGTTTACGAAAAATCATAAGCTCTGTATAATTTTTTAGTTATCACAAATGGCCTTCACAGTTCGTTATTATTTCAATCAGCAATATGTAGATAAAACACGAAAAAAAACAACTTTAAACAAAAGACCCAATTGGGTAAGTAACAAAAATTAATAAATAACGGAGCATGCTTTCTCTGTCAATTTGTAAATCTCTATCTCTACATATATAATAATAAAACTGTCAACAATGAATATCGGTCCGATTAAATAAAAATTTCGCTAGAAAGAAAAAGTGTGTACTAAAGCTGATTATAATCTGGAAGATATCGAAAACTCTAACAATTTTCCGATATTATAAAACAAAATATTATGTATGAAAACAAAATCCGGTTCAGTTTGTCTATGCCTAGAAATTTCTAGAAAATGATCATTTCTGCACATAGATATCAAATTAATGTTAAGTAATTATTACTAATTGAGAAAACAAGAACAAATAATATTCGTTGTTAGTTATCCTGACCGAGTAGTTTGAAGTTCCCGGGCATAATTACCGAATATGGATAAGATAGGTAGCATTTGTACCGTCTACGACGTTATCATGATCGCTCGGCCCATTTTGTGTGCTTGATTTTCGCACAAATTCGCTAATAAAAACATTAATAATTTTACAACGGTACTGTGAATCCTCATTTTCACGGTAGCAAGGGTTAATCCGATAATAAGTCGAACCATACCTATTTTTGCAGCTCCGTGGTAGCAGTTTCTTAGCAGATATTACTAACGTACTGAAAAAGGATAGGGAGTTTTCCATAAGCGTAATGAAATTAGCTCACGAGATACGTCGAGTTTCCAATTTTTTCTCCGAAACACGCCACTGCGGTTCGTATCCAAACTGCACAGGATGATCAGCAAAGGGATTATAAAATTCCAGAAAAAAATTCAGCTCGGTGGTAGCATTTCATCTGGCCCCATAACAATAATTTGATCAAATTGAATGATATCAAGCCGCACAGGATTGATCAAATCATGTATTCCATTCACGGTTTAAATAGTGGTACGTCTCTGTCATTTTAACGTAATTTAAGGCAGTATTGTTGTCCAGAGCCCTGTTTTGGAGGTGAGCTTCAGGATGTAATAATCCTCAAACTGTTCAAGTTTTCTTTATGATTTTTTTACACATGTTTATCGATCCCTTACGAATGCGTACAAATTTAAAAAAAAATTATTTTCCTTTACATTTGTACGTTTGTTTATAACGGTGCGCGGAAAACGCCCCCAATTGGCGACCAGTGTGGTGGACGTTGTGTGAATATGAAAAAAAAAAAAACATATTCTCAATCTGTATGATGTGTTGTAATGTTTATCAGCAGATTTAGCAAAACAAAACTTGGAAAATGACAGCATCCTGAACTTTGATCTGTTTTTCCTATTTTTCTGACCATTTCGAGAGTTGTATAAAAAAAATTATTTCAACTCAATTCTGCTACTATAATTAAACAAAAAAGTTTACTGAAGGTGGATGCCAAATCTGAGCTCAATTGGCCAATTGATTATTCTGTAAACACCGAGTGTTTAAAGAAAATATTAATAGCAAAACTTGGAAAAATATGACTAGCAGAAGAATTTTCGTATCCGCGACTTTTCAGAGAAAATGTAAAAACGTCTAAATCTACTAATTTAGTGCAATTTTTTTTATTCCAAGGTGTCGTTGGGTTTAATTGATTTTGACTTATTTTTAATAAGCGCCACTGTAATTTACCAATGATTCGGACGGACCCTCCGGGAGCCCCCACAAAATACGGCCCTCCGCGAAAGGAATACCTTAAGGCCTTACTCCACATTAACGGGTATAAAATCATGTGCGAATATAACAATTTGTTTTCCGTATGAAAAAGTGATTCACTCATAAAATTAATTACACATCTATTTAGTATGAATATCAAGCGGTTAGAAATTATATATATTTTTTTTTCGATGTACAAAATGGCCGACTACTAATATTTTCTTTTGTTATCTTTTTTTAGGCGCTCTGCGACGTGACATTTAGCATCCACAATTTTTTGCCTAGAACAAAAAACAAAAATTCTCGTGAATCTACATTAGAGTACAGGAGAAGTACGTACGGAATTTAAAAAATGTTGTTTTATTCATGAACCTAAGAAATTAATTTTCAGTGAAAAATTTCGTTATAACTGCTCATAAACTGCTCATAAAATGAAAAATTTTCGATTAATCAGAAATTCCGTACGTACTTCTCCGCGAAATGCAATTAGGAACATAACTTTTAAATTTTAAATAAATCGAGTGAAAATTGTTGAAGATATTTGTCACGCCAAATGGAAAAAAGCTGTTTCGAGAAGTTTCGAGTAGTCGGCCATTTTGTTCATCGAAAAAAAAAATTCTAACAGCTTGATATTCATACTAAATAATATGTAATTAATTTTATGAGTGAATCACTTTTTGATGCGAAAAAATTGTTAAATTCGCACATGATTTTATATCCGTTACTGTGGCCTAAGGCCTTAAACATAACGAAAATGTCGAAGCAGAAATAATCTTACTGGCACAACGTGAATCACGAAAATATTGATTTTTGGCCAAAACTTCAACAACTTACCATTTCTTACAAAGTTAATTCAATACTTTGTTGCAGAATTGTTCCCATTTTTATGCGATTCATATTCCTTGTATTTTCGTGTCGACTCGCAATATTTCTTCTCAATGGGTGGAATAAAATAAGCATTTTTGGGGTTGCTGCCAACTTGGCTTGAAATAGCCCATATACATAGTACCGCCTTACCAAGCCTGCTGTACCACTCGAGCAATCGCGTCTAGTCGGTCCGGCTCGATGAGTCTCAAGAATACACATAAAGGGGAATGAGATGGCGCCGCGGAGCCAGACAGTCGAGTGGATCCGCCTAGTGGTTGATCAGTCAACTCGTTGAACGCTCTGACGGAAGAATTTCTCGTACGGGCAACTGATAATTCACACCAATCTCTCCTACCTCCGTTCATATTTGTATTTTGTATCAAGGCAGGTTCGGATCGCGTGGCTTTATTCAGAACTGCGCGGGTCCGAGACTATAATTATGAACAGATAGTGCAATGAGCGAATATGATTGTAACAATGCGTAGCAACAATTGCAAACATTTCGCGATGTTAATTTTTTATGAAAATTCGAAAAAGTTATACAAGAAGTCTAAAATGGTGTTGCATTGGATTAATGCAAAACGTACAGGGAAATCAATATTTTCGAGATATTTTTCACCCGCTCAGATGATTTGTCTCAAGCTGTATATTTTCTTCCAGAAGCTGGATTTCTTTATTTTGTGCCTACCTTTCTGAATCTTGCCTTTTTCTTTCAACCGAATTGATGGGCTCTATTTAGACAAAGCAGAAAGTGCACCACGCGACACATGAGTGCGAAAAAGATAGTCGACATTTAAAAAACGAGATTTTTCACAGATGAATAACATTTAGGGGAAAAGAAAATCATCATCACCGAATTCTACAGAGCTTTTGAGTTGAGAACAAAAATGGTTGAGTTTTTGTTTAAAAAAAAACTCAACCATTTATGAAAAAACTCTGGTCGAAAATGTATGGGGTTATGTTGACCTGGTATATGCTTTGAAGGATAACCGAGTTTTTAAACAATTAATGTTGAAGTATATTGATTTGTTTACAAACACTAAGGGGGCAAAAAAAGTTGCAACTTTAAAGTAGGACATCACTTTGACGGGCCGAGAATAGGTAGTTTTTTCCGATTTTTTTTGTCTACCAGATTATTTATTTGAGATTTAGAAAAGACGTATGTTATTAAGCATACATTAAACGTATTTCGTGTAAATTTTTATTTAACAAATAAAAAAATCAACCAGCTTATTGAGGTATAAAGCCCTCGGTATAAAAAAATGTGGTCGAACGGCCGGATCGATAACTTGATAATGGATAGTCGGAAAAATAAAAATAAAATAGTTTTATAATTTCTATAAATGTAGTTTTCGTTGTACGCAGCTAAAATTCACAGAATAGCAAAATTGTTCCGAAAAAGTGTAATTTTGGCGAAATTTTAACTTTCATATTAATTATTTATAGAAATTGATTTATTTATAGAAATTTTGGTTTTATAAAATTGAAAATCGGACAGTTATAGGTAGAGTTATGATTCCGGCCAGGTTGAGAGAAGTCGTATCGAGAAAAACGCGATGGAAAGTTTTAGTATATCTACGTAAATCGTTGCGCCACCTGCTCTCACTAAATCGTCTGTAACTTGATCAGTTTTCAATATTTTAACTTAAATTGTTTTGACATATTCTTGAATATGTATATTTTGAAAAAAAAATGCAAAAAATCGACTTTTTGGACCCGTCACAATGGTGTTCTGCCTTAAGGGGTTATGCCGTTCTAGAGGCCGAAAAAATAGAATTTTTGGGGATTTTTTTCAGAAAAATTTTGGAAAATTTTTGGAAAGTCAACAATTTCGTCAGGTAATTGTTAATAAAAAATGAAATATGCAGTATAAAAAAAAATCCTACGTACTTCCGTAGACAATGTACTTTTCAAGATATATTCAACATTTCAAGTGAATCGGTTGAAAATTGAGTTATGTTTCCGGCCAACTTAAAAAAAAACAATTTTGCGATAAACGCTGCACAGTGGCCATTTTGAAATTAATCGCTTCAAAAAAATTATTGTATACAGTCACTGATATGTATGATAAACACCCCGTTTTGTAATTTCGATTTATTTTGTAGTTTTCTGTAAAAAAAATTCCCAAAAAGCCTATTTTTTCGGCCTCCAGAGTGGCCTAACCCCTTAAAGCATTTATGAGTCCACTACATCGTGTTCGAGGGAAAACATGTAGAAATCTAGAACAAGACAATTTATAATCATTTCTTTTGGAAAATCGTCAATTCCGCTGGAATTTTGACTCCAATAATCGCAGTTAATATGTCTGCGAGAGATATTTGTGTTTTTATTAAATTCAAATAGTATTAAATTGTCTATATATCGATTTTTTTCTTCTTAAAAACAATGAGACGGAACTGAATAAAACTTGTAACGGAAAATTCGACGTATCCTCATGAAAAAGATCAACATCCTGAAACTTCGTATACACTACACAAGTCCTACATAGGTTTAACTTCAACAAAATTTGAATATATTTTCATTGAACGATCGTTGTCTTTTTCCATGGCACCTGCATTGTAACCTCAGTCATTTATCGCATATCCCCATCCAGTTAAAGTCTCTTTGAATCTAATTCTTAATCTCGACCTTGTACCTGAAGCTCTACTCTCAACAAACATTCATTTTCAGTATCACTCACCTATTTACGTCCATCACTCGATCTCCCTGTATCTCGCTATTTATCAGATAACCATTTCATCGCAACAATACTCGCGATTATTGATACTCGAGGTGATTAAAAAGATCGAAAAAAAAATATACATTCACTCGAATACCAGGAATAACAGTTCAGATTCGATTCGTAAAAAGGAATTAACTGTATATCACGATTGCGATAAAAATCTTGTGGATTTTTACGAAGCTCGGTATTTCCATTTTTCAAGTCGAGGGGCACGCAACTTGGCGCGATATCTGTAATCCCCGAGTCACCTGATGTCGCAAATTTCTAAATATAGACGTATTCCCATCTCTTGGGCAAATAAACGATAATCAGGACACATTATTGATCATTAGTGAAGAGGATTTTAATGGACTGTCGAAGCTCCAATTGTGGGGGCGCACACGCACGCCTATGGGTGCCTGAGTATCGTAAGATCGATAACAATACGTCTGTGCGCTCCAATCGAGTTGCAATTCCATATCTACACCACCGCATCATTGCGCAACTTTGTGTGTGATTTTTTCATGTCGCAATTGAGAGAAAATCTGTCTTTTTTTCCTACACCTCCGGGAACGTAATTCCTCTGATAATGAGAAATCAAGAAGACCGATGAATGAGAAAGAAACGCTGTTGCATCGCTATAATTGCATAAGTTATCCGGAAGTCGGTTTCTGGATGGAATAGATGGGAAAGAATAAGATACAAGTTTAACAAGCAAGTCTCATATTTTGATTGTTGAAGCATGAAAATTGAGCGGGCTCATCGTAAAATATTGATTTTCAGTATTTTTCTCCGATGAGATTATTGGGATGACGAGGTCGGAATTTTACAAACATTTAAGGGGCCAGTCGACTTTGGAGCCACAAAAAAGGCTATTTTCGCGATTTTTTTGAGGATTTTATAAAAAATATGAATATAAAAGTTTTTGGGATTGATAAACAAAGTCTTGAGATACATTTAAAAAAAATATTTTATTTTTATTCATTTTTAAGGCGTTACCCCCACTTGTAGTGCAAAAAAAGGCCTTTGTCATGAATTTTTTTAAAGAAAACTACAAAACTTTTTTAATCGATCAATATACCATCTTAAAGAACACATCTTGAAGAACTTTCAGTAATTTTTTTATTGAAAAATATTACATTGTTTAGTGGCAAATGGCCGTCGATGAAATAATGTTTTTATATACACGGTTTGCGGTGACCAACATTGCGGCGAAGTGGATCATCTGAAAAAAAAATGCGGATGGATTTAGTCAAATATAAGTATAAATTAGTCTTTAATCGAAGGATTTTAAAAAATATTCATTTTTCACAAAATGGCGGACAGTCCAAGTTAATGGTTCGATTTTAACGAAAAAAAACGGCGTTTTTTGGCTATAAAACGGCCATTTTTTTTCGAAAAAAAAATCGAACGATTAAAGACTACATTTTTATGTATTAAATAAGCCTGCAAAATTTCAAGAAGATCGGTTCATTAGTGTTCGAGTAATCTTGGTCACCGACTTCAGAAATGCCATTTTGAGAAAAACGCGTTTAAAGTTTCAATTTCAGTTTACACGAAGAAAATATTTTTTTTTTTTGTAAACTTACATAGAGTCATCTATTCCGGGCCCATACAGAAGTATGGGCCCGGATACTTATACTTCAAAAAAATGCAATAAAAAAAAATCGATTTTTTCAAAATCGCAAGTGGGGGTAACCCCTTAAGTACAAAAACTATAGTTTAACGTAACGCCTCGAAAATAGGTGGGCTAGGTAGCTCCATCACAACTCGGCTTGTCTGAAACAAAAAAATCAAAGTCCATTAAATTCAGTAGACACCAGCTACAAAATGACCTCGGATATAAACTTTTATCAAAAAATGAAAAAATGGCGGATGAAAAACGAAAAAAGTATTAAAAAACGCGGTTTTTTCGTAGTTTTCGCAAAAAAAGAGTAAAAAATCAAAATTTTAAAACCATCGAGGGTGATCTTGTTGCGAATCATGTTTACAATATGTGGTTCAAAGTTCAAGAGAATCGGTTTATTAGTTTTAGAGATACGATGGAGCTAGATTTTGAAAACGGCGTTTCGAGAAAAACGCGTTTGAAGTTTATGAAAAACAGTGTTGCCATATTTGAGTTTTTTAAAAATCAAAGATATTGATAAACGGCGACATTATTTTTTTGTTTAAGTGCTGCCGTTGCTCTATGACTAATAGGTGTAGCTGGCTCTGGCAACTAAGGTGATAAAAAATCAAAAAATATGTTGGGAGTACAAATAAGCCTTCGCCGTTTGACAAAAGATGGCCCCACCAGGAGGTTATGGTTGAAATTGTCAGATGTAAAACGTCATATCGTAAAGTTGGACATCTGGCAAGACCATAACCTTGAAATATTAGCAATTTTGTATCAGCCTGACATAATTTTTATCGCGCGAAAATTTCGAGTTTTATGCCGAATAAGCGTCATTTTCGGGAACGCTTGCGTTTTGCATGAATCTCTCTCCAATAATGCTTCCAATTCCGCGTCTTCGTTTCGGCCTTCCGCTACGTTCTTTGTCTTCGACGTCAAACTCACCGTTCTTAAACTTTTTAAACCACTCCCGACAACTTCCTCACTTAAAGCAGCCCCACCATATGCTTCTACAAGCAATCGATGCGCCTCAGCTGCAGATTTCTTCAAATTAAAGAAGTAAAGAAGATTTATAAAGTTCCCGCAAATGACGCCTATTCGGCTCAAAGCTCGACATTTTCGCACGATAAAAATTATGTCATGCTGATACAAAATCGCTAATATTTCAAGGTTATGGTCTTGCCAGATGTCCAACCTTACGATATAACGTTTTACGCACGGAGAAAAAGAAATCGTTGAATGTGCAAAATGCATTTTGTTGTCTCGAAATTTTGTTGTTTTAACAGTTGCTTAGACGTATTAAATAAGCTACAGTTAAAACCACTAAAAATATTAGTTGGATTAACAAGACGTTTGTTATGCCAATTAAAAATCAAGTTGAACGTATTTAAAGATACATTTTGTTAAACCAACTGAATTTTGGTTGGATGAACGAATTTTTTTTCAGTCCATCTGACAATTTCAACCATAACCTTCTGGTGGAGCTATCTTTTGTCAAACGGCGGAGACTTATTCGTACTCCCAATACTTTCAGTCTAATCATAGAGCATGGCTATGAATACACTGACTATGAATCATTTCCTATGACCGGAATCTTTGTAAAAGTTTGAAAATTACGCAAATAACAGGCTGTAGACAAAAAACGACTTCAATCATTTGTTATCAACAAATGGGTAAACAAATGAAAAAGTTAACCAATGATGCGATAGCAATTGTTATCACTTATGCTCTGTCCGGCTTATACCGTTTTACTAAATATAGTTTTGAGAAAAACGCAAAAAAAGGGTAAATCGCAGCGAGGTATTTCGTTGTAGCACCGTGGGTGAGCTGACCATACATGAAAAACCCCATAACTCGATAAATTTTTGGAATTTTCAAAACATCTTTTGTTGCACACTAAAATTAAGGGGGGAGATACTTTGAGGCGAGGAAAAAGTTTCCGATTTTCATTATTTTTCATTAGAAGGAATAATTTCTTCAAAATTTTTCAAACGTAGCGTATGTTTTATTACTACTTTTGGCTATCACGCGGTTTTTTTTAAATTAATCTTTGAAAATGGCGAAGATATGATACGGTCTTCTGAACGGATTGCGGCGGATGTTGTCAGACGGCGTGACACCTAGCGTCGGCGGGATTAATCTAAAAAAAAACAACGAAGATTTTTTTTTCATTAACACTCATACGCAAAATATGACCTAAGAAAAAGTGCAAAATGTTGAAAATCGATGCAATGTTACGCTTTGAAATAAAAAGAGTGAATTTTCCGAAAAAAGCTAGATCTTGCAATAAAAAAAAACTTTTTTTCAATTTTTAAAACCATTTAGGGTCATGTTTTAGACAATAAGGTTAGAAAGGTTTATACCAAATGTCATCAGAATTGGTCGATTAGTTTTTTAGCTATACGTCAAGCCGGTTTCGAAAATGCAGTGTAGAAGACCGTGCATACACTGCCAAAGAAATTTTTCATTTATTTAAATAGGATCCATTTAACTCAAATAGGTTTTTTCCTTGTCTCACGGTCTACTACGATCTTATTTGTTTTAAAGATATTTTTTATTTGTTTTAGCTATTCTTTTTAAATATTAAGTATACTCAAATTGAGTAAATGAAGAATCGATTCAAATAAATCTTTATTGGCTTACAATGTACACTGTAAATCCAAGTGTACTATATACATAAAATATTTCATTAATTCAAAGTAAAATAAAACACTTTTTAGACCAAATAGATTCCTATAATTATTTGTTGTGTCACATAAACTATATCAATTAGTTAATATCATTGTGATAAGTAGAAAGTTTTATCGAATAATATGCTATAGATTTTTCAAACATAACCTATATATATATATATATATAATTTCTCTCTCTCCACCCTCTCGGCCCCCATACTTCTTTGATATGTGCGTTGCAATAAAGACAGACCATCAGTTCAATCAAATCGAAAAATTGTTGGTTCTACAAAAATTCAATTTAAGGAGGTACACCAGCTTCAGCAAAATGGTGATAGATCAATAAAATTTGGTGAATATATTCTTTAGTATTATTCATGTAGATACAAATTTTTTCAGATTTTTTGGTTGTGCCGTTTTCTTACAAATAATTCACAAGCGTTTATTCTTATACCCGGAATATATACCTATATCTATAAAAACGCTATGCTTATACACGTGAACTTCAATGTTCAATTACTCGATAACGGCACAATGAAAAAATCTGAAAAAAATTGTATTGACATATATAATACTAAAGAATATATTCACCAAATTTTATTGATCTATCACCATTTTGAAATTTTACCATGGTTTAGCATGGCAACATTGTATGAAGCTGGTGTACCTCCTTAATTTAAATGTAAAAAAAATCACAGATTTATTAGGATTAAATAGAATATTTAGTTGTTGGACGATATTAAATAGATTTTGATTTAAATAAATCAATATGTTTGAAATAAATAATTCCAATAATGGAATGCAATGGGAAAAATTTGATTCCACGATAAATCTATTTGATGCAATTTTTTTTAATCAAATAGACGCGGTTAGTTAATATCAATAGAATTTTCCTATCACTGTACGTCCACAATATTTAAAGATTAATACAACAAAAAATCCATGTTGTAATAAAGTAGTAATAAAACGTAATAAAACGTAATAAAAGCCAAAGTAGTAATAAAACGTACCCGAAGACTCAAAAATGGTAAAATCTTAGCTTTGAAAAAAATCCCGAAAATCAACCATTTTTTTTCCTCGCCTGAAGGTATCTCCTCTCTTGAGACACCAGCCTATAAAACGATCGGAATTAAGAAGATTTTTTTCATTTTTCACTTATCTGCAACCCCCTTAATTCCCCCGGAACTGGAACACACCAATTCGCTAAGAGACGATTACAAAGATGCACGTTATCGCAGGCTGTTACGTATAATTAAAAAAAAGTCTCGGGCTCACTCCCGCATTATAATAAGTACGAATACCGAAATTAAGAATGGAAATACATGGATGGCGATAGTCTTGAATTCGTCCTCGTATACGTGGATCGTTCGTGGCATTGCCAAAACTCTGTGTAATTGATCGAATGACCGTAACAGGGTAATCTCAATTTGCTGGTAGCTATGAAGCCTGCTTTGGAGGACATTGGTCACTCCAGAAAGCAATCATTGGGTTGACAAATATTCCCACAAATCAGTGTTGCCAGGTCAGGACATTTCCTCCTAAATTTAGGAGTATTTTACCTGGCTCAGCAGAGAAATAGGGGGAAAAAATTTGTAGGAAATTTTTTAGGAGAATTCTGAAGCGTGGGGCTATTTTTAGGGGATCATAAATTTCCGACGTTTTTTTTTCTCAAAATAAGTAAAAAAAAAAACAACCACAAGGGCACCATTCCGAGTGAACGCAAAAAAACAAGTAAGCCCAAACAAACGAAAACAATCATTCAAACCCAACCAATACAAGCTCCGAAACAAAAGGTCGGTCGCAATGGTAGAGGCTATAAAGCACGTTCGACTCACGCTCAGCGTTGATTGCTGTGACTTCAAACCGACAGCTCGTATGTTGAAGCGTT
Organism: Ophion slaviceki; assembly: GCA_944452715.1. Lineage (NCBI taxonomy): Eukaryota > Metazoa > Arthropoda > Insecta > Hymenoptera > Ichneumonidae > Ophion > Ophion slaviceki. Next base: position 26,814,912 of record OX101785.1, on the reverse strand, counting down.
TCAGCTCTGACAATATTTATAATAATATAAATCCCAGCGATGTTGGAACTCTCGATATATTTCCTGACAATTAGGGCCAAAGTGTAGCTATTCATGCATCAGTGAATGCTTCATTGCAATTATTCTGAACCAAAAATGTAATCAAATATCGTCAATGAGTATAAGTCAACCGATAGAATAGTTCAAAGTATATACTCGACTAATAAGTAAAAAATTGCAACAATAAACATATATATAGACAAATATAAAAGCGGTATTCTTGTGATAAGCAAATTCAAAAAGAAACAAATCCCCTCCAAGGCGCAAAGACAGATTACCATACCACGATAAATGGTTTTACCGACCGTTTCACCTAACTACAACAATTATTTCCACAAACAAAAGTATTCATCTTCATCTATAATTCGCACAGATCGCGAGCAATCAAGTTTCAAAACAAAATACTCAATAGACAAGTGGGAAATGCATTTTAAATAACGGCTATTTGACGACATTTGACCGATCGTGAAAATTACCCTCAATTTACAGCACTGTTCAGGGCAGTGGCTCGGTGAGGGATATTCAGGAGATTTTTAGGGGGAACCAGCGATGGTCTAGGGGAAAGCCGCAAGAACCATCTGGCAACACTGCCAACAATGTACTCATTGCAGAGTAGCATGCACATCAACGTGCATCATTATACACATTTATGCGGCATTTTTTTTTCTTTCCTGCAACAACTAGGCACGTAAACAAATATCTACATTGATAGATAGTAATGTGTTGGTGTGTGTGTATCATGTACACCACTATCTACGATATCAGGGCACTCTTCGAATCGTCGAGTCGACGGGCGATTGTAAACGATAAAACTGGACGCCCTCTCAGGGATTTATATATATATATATATATATATATATATATATATATATATATATATATATATATATATATCTTTCTCTCGGTCTCTCTTTCTTCAGCGAGAAACTCGGCCGAACATAGTGGTTTAAGCACGGCTGAGACACACACACATCTCAGTTAGCGTCGAAAGCCCGATCGCAACGCGCCGCGTCTTTTCTCGCCGATCGTGAGTTGCGCGGGCGCATCTCATGGATCGCAATGGCGGTATCGGATCACCGCGTGGTGGTTCGCGAAAATCATCGTTGACGATATTACCGTTGTCCCTGATCCATCCGAGGGTACGAAAGTTCTCGCTTGGAACGAACTTCGAGCGTTGTCCCGACTATTACGTCGGCAAAGTGCGGAAATATTCGTTGGTACCTTACTTGGATCGATGTCCGGAATTTCACGGAACGTACAAGGTCGGTCGAAATGTTACGTGCAGGGAAGAGTAGGTAGAAAGAGGAGAAGAAGGAAAGAGAGTTGGAAAGGTTTGCATTTGGATACTCTGGAATTATGACGATGTTTGCATCGTTGGAATGCAATGAATTTTTTCTTCCTTCTTGATTGCCCAATTTTCTAGGCATCTTTCGGCTACGAACATCATTCGATATTTGTTTAGTGTCGTTGCTATAAATCTTTGAACTAAATACGCGGAACTGGATTTTTAATGATAATAATAATGAAGAGAATGAAACATGCGTTTTGAGTGCATTATCCACTTATGCAAACTTGAATACCATTCAGGATTACATTAACGGGGTAATGTAGTCTAGAAGCTTGATTAAAAAAAATTAATTCTTTCTCAATCCATTTTTTTTTAGTATTTTTTATTGATGTTCCAAGAACTTACGAGAAAAAAATTGAAAAGATTATGGGCCTCTAAACATGGCAGTGAATAAGGGTTTGACGCGAGTGACATGCCGTAAAACGTGGATATTTTGACATTCAGGGTAACTTTGACAGTTTACGGGGCTACTTTGACAGAGCGCCAAAATACGTTTTAAATGTGTGCGCAGCGGGCCCGCTTGACCTTCGGTGGCGGGCGGCGAGTGCGGAGAAAAAACTTGAACATCAATTTGTTGTTCAAGTTTATTATAATGTTGCTAAAGTTGATTTTGATCTCAATGATAATTATAAGACTGATTAATTCCCTTTAACAGTACCCCAGGTACTTGATATTTTTATGTAAAATGTTTCCTTAAGGGAGGGCACCACTGTAACTGCCCATTTTCGACCGTTTTCTTTGGATTTTTTTAAAGAAAGGAATAAAATACATTGTCAAAGGAGCTTCTAGGTTTTTAAGATATATATTGGAGTATGTGAAAAAAAAATTATTTGTTAAAAGTATACAAAATGGCGCCGCACGAGTCACTATAGCACTATTGTTTTTTAGCCAACCCTGTCCGCCGCACGCAGTAGAACTGTCGTAAATTTAGTCCCGGAACTAAGAGTGAAATATTTTCGTTATTTATATTATTTTTAGCAGTCAAGTACGGGGGGAATTGAAAAATAATTAAAAGAAAAATAGAGACGCGTTTGAAAAAAGTTCGTTTTTTCGACCATAAATTTCATCTCAAAAGTGATATATTTTTTACAATTTTCGATTCATCGGAAAGAGCGCTCGTACTTGTCTGATAAAGCAATCTACGAAGCTACAGTTAAAATTTCAAGTCGATTGGACGAAAATTGTTCGAGTTCTGCTGCCTTAATAACGATGATAATTTGGTTATAAAAAATCGTTGTTTTTTTTTTTAATTTCATGTATAATGCATGAAATATTACATGTTTTTTTATCAAAATGAGTCCAATGTAACCCTCAATCTTTGACGTAAGTTGCATTTCAATGCCCTGTCAAAGAAGCCACAAGTAGCCCCAACACTCGGGGCTACTTTCACACATTAAAAAATGTATATATCAAATTGTGAGGGGGTGGTGGAGCTTGACTTTCTTATACATTTGATAGCCAAAGGACACACTGTTCTATTGGAGCAAGAAAAGTTGGTATGTAGGATTTTAAAAAAAGTTACCTACAAAAAACTTCCAAAACCTGTTCAAAGTAGCCCGGTTTTACGGTAATTCCAAAGCTCCCATTAATCTGAAACAGAAATAGAACCAATTTTCTTGATTAATAAGAATGTCATTATGGCAGGTACCAAAGAGGGAAAAAAAATGTAATGGCGACTGTCTGAAAAGGTTGTTTTCTCGCCGTATTGTTTTTAAGCTAACTTTATTTGTAAACAGTAATAATACTTATTTCGCAATGCCCAAGGTAGTGGCGTTAAAGGGATATCTACTGAAGGTCCATACCAAATTTGAAGACAATCCGTTGAATAGAACTCGACTTTTTAATGAGGTTGAAGTTTGCATCGTTGGAACGAAACGAAAATTAATATTTGTAAATTATTTTCATCTATTTTAGCAAACTTTGCTTACAAAAATCCTCTAACCATTTTTCAAGATATTTATTTAGCGATCTACAATATGAATAAAAAAAAAAAGGTTTTCGATAACAATAAAAAATGACAAATGAAATGTAAACAAGAGCTTTCGTTGCGTTCCAACGATGCAAACTTCAGCAGCATACTTTTTATGGCATCTCGGTTGAGAAAAGTAGTTTTGAGAAAAACGCGTTTAAAGTTTTGGGTACAATTTCAGACAACTTCGACTATCTAAGTGGTATGATGGCATGTTATACTTACGTTATATTAATCGACCATCCCTACCTCGTAAAGTGCGCCTTCTTCGACTTCGAAATTATGATTTTCTAAACCTCGTTCTTTCCTGCCAGCAGTTCTAGCTTCCTTAGAAGCTTCTGAGGTTCGTGGCTCCGACCGATAGATCCTATTCTGGTCTCGTTCCAAATCGCGATAACCATAAAGATATTGGAAATTTTGGATTTTCCTTTTGAGGACAATCTTAAGAGTCTATACTTTAAGAAAATGGCAAAAATCGTTTTTTTTTCGACATTTCCAGACTAGAATACTGAGTTAATCTATAACGTTGAAGTTTGCATCGTTTGAATGCAACGAGAGTTGATTTTTCTTTCACATTTTTTTCTCATTTGAGACCCACGACCTCAACGGATAAAAAAAAGATTGATTACAATAAAAATGAAGAAATGAAGAAAAATAAAAAGAGAACTTTCGTTGCATTGCAACGTTGCAAATTTCAACGCCATCTTGGCTTATCTTTTGTAACTAAAACTAATTTGCAATCAACGCTTCTGACACATTATTTCGACCCTCAAAAGCAAGTATCTGAGTCATAATGTGGCTCTTTCTAACTCATTTCGAGGTTTCGTGACTCGCGAGAACCATTCGCGAGCTTTTGTAATTCGCGAACATTTCTCAGAGCTATTTTTTACGCGAGATGAAAGGCCCCATTGAAAGTTGGAACGAATTAAAAGGATGAAAGAGTTGAAAAAGGTACCGCCATAGTGGACTTGCGGAAAGCCATGTGCACGTAATGATGGAATAAATATTCATCGGTGCTTCGTTTTCGCTTTTTTCGTTGCGTGAAAAACTTCCGCTCGCGTATACTTGTGAAAGACGAGGCTGAAAAACAAAAAAATCTGTACGATCCATCATGATGGAGAAGTTTGACTACACCGATTTCCAAGTATATTGAAGTCCGTCAAAGCAGAACTGTATCGCATCGCATCTTTTATGTATCCGAATACATCGATCGAGATCGATGAGGGAGATTAAGCTCGCATCACTGCTCTATTAATAACGGGAACACGAAGTGGAAACAGACATTCCGTAATTTACGAGGCAACCGAGACGTGTCGTCTTACCACGTGATGAGTTTTTTTAACGCGCGATTTTTTTTATCGTACTTTTCGTGTATTTTTCACGACGTCAACGCATTTAATAACGTGGAATATTTTTCCGCTTTGACAAGCGTGCCGAAGATTGAACAAATACTTTATCATTCATGCATTTCGTAATAACGTCCTGTTCATAGTAAAGTCGATATTTTCAACTTTCCATATCTGCGGAACGACAAAATCGACATTTTAATGGCAGATGATGAAAAAATTAGGGCCGGGTTGAAATTCCGAACTTTGAATAATCAGAACGCTCAAAACTCCGAAAGAATTTTACACGAATGACCAAAACTCCGAAAATCCGAAGACCGTTAAAATAATTCGGCTATGGAAGTTTTAAAAGTTTCAAAATTTTCCATAAAAGGACGAATTATTGCAAGCATTTTTTTTATTAAGGAGTCATTTTACGCCAATTTTGAAATTTGTCTAGACAATGTTAAACGTTTTACATTATTTACAGTCAACTGTGTAGACTTTCGCTGGCATGATCTTGACGAAACTCGTAATTTCGGAACATTAAAATTAGGAATTTTGAACCGTCGGAGCATTCAAAGTTCGGAATTCCAACCCAACCCCTATGTCAAGTTCATGCCAGCGAAAGTCTACCCAGTTGACTGTAAATTATGTACAATGTGTAACATTGTCTAGACAAATTTCAAAATTGACGCAAAAACACTTCTTAATAAATAAAAAAAACTTCAAATAGTTCGTTGATTTATTGAAAATTTTGAAACTTTTAAAACTTCCATAGCCGAATTATTTTGACGGTGTCCAGATTTTCGGAGTTTTGGCCTTTCGTGTAAAATTCTTTTGGGATTTTAATCTTTCGGGGTAGTATTCTTTCAGAGTTTTCAGCGTTCTGATAATTCAAAGTTCGGAATTTCAACTCGGCCGCATCTTCAATTTCGGAGAATTAAAATTCGGAATTTCAAACCGTCGGAGCATTCAAAGTTCGGAATTTCAACACGGCCCTAAAAAATTGAACTTTTTAAATATATGACACAGGGATGAAAATTGTTTTCAATAGTTACCATAAATGGTTCCCAAAATAGACAGTACAAAAAGCACATCGAAAATTCTGAGCAAACGTGCTGCTGTTTAGAAAAATGCCCAAAGTGTAAATCGCGAGATTTTTTACGGTGAAGAGACATCTCAGTTTCATTCTCGACAAATCTTATATATTCGTTATTCGGATGACTCTTTATTGGACTTTGATAGAATCGATAGTTGACAACCACTGAATACAGTTTTAAGCGGCCTGAGAAGCGAGCTCCTGAGGATTATAAACCGAAGTAAACGTGACTACCGTTCTAAAAAAATTAATAAACAGTTTAACGCAAAAATTCATTAAAACGAAAAAAGTTTAGTCGAAAATATCACAGGTATGCTTTTTTTTCGTTTATTTTTCAAATTTTCGAAATGTTCATACTTGTTTTTAATTTCTCTGCGAATTCTTGTATAACTCGCCCCTCACGGTTTGCGTGTTTCCTTCGCTCCGGCTCTCAGTCTCTCTGTCTCGCTCTCTCTGGCCGCGCCGTTCGGCTGTTTCTTGTAGCTTCGAGTCTCGTTTTCCGATGCTGCTATGCCGCCGGTTCATCCCGACGTGACTTCGCCGTATGCCTCGCAAGTTTATTAGCCGCCCGCCGCCCGGTATTTCGTCCAAGTTTGTTTTTTCTCTCGTTTTTTTCTTTCGATTTCACGTGCCAATTCCGCACTCGGGTTCTCAACCGTCATTCAAGAAACAAATACACAAGCAACGGAGGATCATTTATCGGAATGATTTTTACATTGCCGAGAGATAAAAATGGTTCTCGAAAAGTGCAACATTTGCTATTGCAAAGCAGTCGTTTGCGTACGAATCATGACGAAAATTACGGTTCTCCGAAATTTCATACTAGAGTACACAGAATATTGTAAAAAATTATACAAGTTTTTTTTTGTTGCGATTTTTTAAAACCCTACACTGAGAGAAAAAGTATAACAAAACTAACCATAGTTTATTAAGGGAGCCTTTGTCCTTGGAGTGCCATATTTCAGGTGTTTACATTTTATTTTTTTTAAAGGAAACGAGTAAAGCTTTTTGAGTGCGGTTTTTTCCTTGCTTTTATTCATGATATACAGAACGTTAAAAAAAAATTTTTTTTTTGAAAAAAAAAACCAAAATGGCGGCCGTTGCAGCTCGGCGAAAACAGGTCCTCAAATCGCGGGAGGTAAACGGCTGACATCACTGGCCCCTCTTTGTTGATCTGAAACACAAATTCAAAGCATATTATCAATCTGTGACCCTTTGGTCATGGAATGACGGATGGGTTTTTCGTTTAGTACAAATTTCGGAAAATGGCGGCAATTTAAAAAAAATCGAATTTTCGCGTTTTTTTTCGCATAAAAAGATAAATAATAAATGCAAAAATGTATCTATCGAAAAAACAATCCGTCATTCCGTGAAGACATATTTTCTGAGTATGCTCTCCAAATATCAGGTCGATATGTTAATTACAGCGGTCAGGAGAATGTCAGCCATTTTTAAAAACGTGTTTTCGAGAAAAACGCGTTTAAAGTTTTGTAATGTGTTTACCCAAATGTGTTTATAATTACCGCTAATCGGCAATGCCTGGTCCATAGAGGCATCCCTCCTCTTCTTCTAGCTGCTCATGTTGAGCCGCTAACATCTCCCGCTGCTTTCAAGGACAAAGTCTCCGTTAATGGTATTAAATTTTGCATCGTTGGAATTCAACGAAGTAATATTTTATTTCGTATTGCCCAATTTTTGTTTGCACATTTAGGCTAGAAATATCACTGAAGTATTTCTGGAGTATTCCTTATTAGGAATTTATAACCTAAAACTGCAAAAGACGAATTTAGAGAGTAATAAAAATAAAAAATGAGAAAAAAATATTTTGTTGCATTCAACGATGCAAACTTCAACTTCTATGTTTATTGGCAGAACCTAATAATAATATGACTGACACAATGATTTATATTATGATTGGCCTGCCAACAAACTATGATGCTGATGTTTGGATCACCGCGATGTGATGAAAATGAATTTAAGCGCCAATTTTTTTGGCAGGTTTAGGCTACGGAAATTGAACCAACGCTTTTTCAGAGTCATTGTTAGAGATTGCCAAAGTAAAACTGCACAAGAAATTTTTTTTATAGTATTCAAAATGAAGCATAGAAAAAACGATGAGAATGTTTTGTCGCATTCGAAGGATGCAACCTTCACATTTTGATTTATCAATAAAAGGTATTATTTATTTGAAAAGTACGATTATTTTTATTTTCATATAAGCTACAGACATGGAGGTTATGTGTGGAACACAATACCCGATTAATGGCATACAAGGTATGGACTTGGGAGACATATTCATTCAACAAGATGGCGCAACCTACCACCCTGCGGGCAAAACAATGCAGTTGTCCGTGCAGAAGTGCGACTGGGAATTCCCTACTTTGTGTTCGGCCCCGACCAAACTTGCCTTGTCTGATTTACCTGCCCGGGCCCTCCCATGGAACAAAGCGGGACGATCGCAATATTGTTTTTTTACGTCTTACCCTCTATGTTTGGAAATTACAATCTTCTGGCCGGGATACATTGCGAGCAAGTACATCTTCACGTAATGTCTACCCGGCCAGAACATTGACATGTTCTGAAAAGTGGAGCCTGTCTTTACGAACTGAAGAACAGCTACTTTGCTGTTCACCTCATCAAAGATATTTATAATTGATTGGGATGAAACTAATACATCTGTTGTTATTCTATTCCTCATTAACAGCACTCATTTCAACAATGATTATCGACGAGGATAGCAATGCTTATCATAAATACCGGGACTACGATAACTAATGATTTGAGCATAAAGAATAGCTCAATTATTTAATGAGGCAAAAAAGTAAAGCAGGTCAGTCGTGGTTTTTGAACACCTTGTCGCCATGTTGAGAAATATCAATGTTCTGACCGGGAAGACATTGCCTCAATGTATTTCGCCAACAATCCGCCAGGTGGCTAGAAGCGAAGCGTTTCGCGTAAGCAAGGTACCATCGTACGAGGATAAAAGTTCGACCCGGTGTTGTACCACCTACAGAAGTGTTCTGCTTACAGCGTGCACTTGCGCTTATGATTGTGTGATTGGCCCGACCAGAGCCTTATGTAATCTAGAGAAGGCAGATCAGGGGCAGTACTTTTTCCCGACTCAAATTTCTACACGGGTATTGCAGACGAAGTTTCATGGTCGTGTTATCTCTCGCCGCGACGATGTCAATTCACCACCAAGATCGTGCGATTTGACGCCATTGTAATTCTTTCTTTGGATTTTTGTGAAAGACAAAGTGTATGCCAATGAACCACAGACCATTGAGGAGCTCAAGGTAGCAATTGGACGCACCATTAATGAAATTAGTCCGTACTAATGCCAAAATGTTATTTAAAATTTCGCCAAAAGAGTGAACGTTTGCAAACAGGGACGAGGCCGTCAATTATCGGATATTGGGTTCCACACATAACCTCCATGGTTGTACCTTATATTACAACAAAAAAATTCGTACTTTTGAAATGAATCATACGTTTTATCAATAAATTAAAATGTCAAGTCATTTTGAGACACCCTATATAATAAATTAGGCGGTTGTTGCGAATACCATGAACGGCTCTATCAAGGTTTTCCCACGTTTTATGATCTAATCTAGCTTGATCTTGGAAATCGTGCTCACGTCTCTTTCGAAAGGCAGAGAGTGTAGGCATGCGAGGCTCATTACACCCTTAAACTAGCCACGTGATCCCAAAATCGAAGTATCGATCGGACCGCTCTCGTATACTGTAGGGAGTTAGTTTTGTGTATCGTTATTTTAAGAATCTTAGCACATGTACATTTACGTACATCTCCCCAATTGTTTTACTTATTCGTCCCTCTTAAATTTCGAAAAACGATAATGGAAAGATTATTTACACACAGACGCGGCTCACTTTTGGGTTATTAATATCATAAATTTTTTTAAACCGAACGCGATGATTTCGGATCTGAAGTCGTTTGCCTCAGTTTCATACTTGCGTAATTGCTTTGTATGACGTTTACACGCATGACGCTTGTTGTCTTCGACAGTCGCGGCTGTACACAAATGCATAATTCGTCAGGATAGGGATAAAACAAACGCAAAGCCAAATCCACAAATGATTTATGAAGTCGCGGACACTTGAGCACAAAGCTCTCGAATTGGGAGTAAAAGTTTGGCAAATCGCCGGATAGGCAGCCTCACCGATAACTACGAGGGTCGTACAGAATGTATTTTCTTCGATGCGAATCCCCAAAAATAGTTCGTGGTCGATTTATAAACTCATGAAAGCCAATAAAATAACAGGATTTTTTATTGGCTCAGTGCAAACGAAACGTAGGTCGCTTAATTATTTTTACAATGAAAATGTCACACTGTGACAATAATATAATATTTTATAGCCGTATTTATTGCCAAAAATATAGTACTGCTTTTTGATATTTTAGCAGTTGCATAAATTATACACATATGTTAACCGCAGCCACCAATCTTACAAGCATGGGTTGATTATTCAACGCTATATAATATATTAGGTTGGTAAGAAAGTCTTGCGACACTAAAGTGCTCGGTTAAATATTTTTTCTAGCAAAGCAGTTCGAGAACATTCGAGAGTAGAAATTGTCAGAATGTTCTTGGGACTTCCATGTCAAAGGGGATGATAATGCGCTCGTTCGTTGCGATCACATAGTACTAGTGAATATGGATCAAAGAACACTTCGAGTGATCGTCTATTACGATCTTTTACACGGACGTGCTGTAAGATCCGCTGTTACTAATATGTGCAGTGTGTTCAATAGTAACGTAGTTCATCATTCAACAGTATTCCATTGGTTTGAACGTTTCCGTTCTGGCGAAATATCCTTTGAAGACAAACCTAGGTCCGTCAGGAAAACTGTTGTTGACGACGAAGCATTGCGATCTCTTCTACGAATGGAACTTAATGCACCGTCACGAGAGTTAGCAAACGAACTCGGCTGTAGTCACCCCACGATCCTCGAACATTTTAAAGGGCTTGGATATAGAAAAGTAATATCATCTTGGATACTCCACGATCTCAGTGAGTCGAACAAGGCAACACGCATTTCTATTTGCCTTTCATTGTTGCTTCGTTCGCACAGAATAGATTTGCTCGAGGAAATAGTCACTGGAGGTGAAAGCTGGGTGTTATACGTTAACCGAACACGAAAGCGCCAATGACTACCTCAAGGGAAAAAAACTAGAACCAACTCTTAAACCATCCCGTGGAGAGAGAAAAGTTCTACTTTGTTGGTGGAATTTCGAGGGCCTGTTATATTACGAGCTTCTTCCGCCTAACACCACAATAAATGCTGAGATCTACTCTACGCAATTACGGAAGCTGTCTGAAATGAGTAAATAAAAACTTCGTAAACGTCGACAAGCTCGTCTTATTCACGGGAACGCTCGGCCCCACGTAGCTAAAATGACACAAAAAAGTAGTTTATAATTAGAATGGGAAGTACTACCACATCCACCATACTCACAGGATTTAGCCCCGTTGGATTTACATTTTTTCTGCTTTAGATAAGCTATTTACGTCATAAACAATTTGTCATTCAAACGGATCTTCAAAATACCCTTGACGAGTTTTTCAATTCATGAACTACGGATTTCTGGGCGGTTGGCATTCAAAGTTTACCAGAGCGTTGGACACGAGTTGTTGATGAAGAGGGCGACCATATTATAAATTAATCTTATGTTAATAGTATTTTAGGTTTATTTAGAAAAAGTGTCGTTTGCGGCGCAAGACTTTCTTACCAACCTAATAGGTTTTCTAAAAATGGATATTCCCTTCACTATAAAAATTTAACTCCCCCAAGATCCTAATAGTGAACGGTACTAAATGTATATACATTGATGAAAATGTTGCTTCTGGTTTGCGACGATGCATATAGTGATTCAAGTGATGTTTCTAGTGATATAGTACCATATCATATGATACGGCATGCTATATGCATAGTAATGTGTGTCCTAAAAGAATAGAAGGTGAACTACAAAGAGAAGTGTTGAACTGATATTGTATTTTTGCAATGCAACAAGCATATTACACAGTGTGCTTGTTGCAGTTTATAAGGAACGCGTAGCTCTGTTTACCGTGGGTAAATTTTACCCGGACCTAATTTTGGGTCTAAATATCTATGGGTCCTAGTTTCAATTAAAGGTCGGTACTCCAGGGGGTGAGGATTTGCAGTGTCACTATGCCACTAGTCTTTCCCTAGAAGTACCATGTCTGGCGAGTATCCTGTTCCAATTTTACTTAAAAATATCGGAAATTCAGAAAGTTATGATTTTTTTAGTGAAAAGGTGTGTTTTCTGACAAATTGACCGATTCACGATTTTTTAAAAACATGTTGGCGTTTGATTTTTGGAATTTCGACATTTCACACATGTTCAAGAATGTTCAAAGTATTTTCTAGTATTTTTTCAATCCCCTACCGAAGTGTGACCACGGATGGTTAAAACTACTAACAAGGAACATCACTTAAGTGTCCGTCTTGGATTCTGTTGAAACTCATTTATGTAATAAGGCATTGGAAATTATTAGACACGTATTTTTTTTTATCGGCGGAAAAACGGTTTCCATGATGGAAGACACTTCTCAAAGTAAGACGAGTCACCCCTTAAATTAATTTTCTTCAATGTTTTTATAGTGAATTTTCGCTTTACATTATAAGAATTTTGGTTTTTGTTTCATGCAGATCGGTGAACTGCGTGGAACTGCAAAATCACCCTTTGATACGCCCTTCTTTGAGGAGTGGTTTCCGCCCTTAAAACGTTTTTTCGCCGATAAAAAAATACGTGTCTAATAGTTTTCAATGCTCTATCACGTAGTATATGAGTTTCGACAAAATCGAAGACGGGAACTCGGGTGATGTTCCTTCTAAACCATGATTGCTCCAACTGCAAATGATTTACGTCTTCGCTTTAAGTAAACAATACCATAATTCTTTTGAATAGTCACCTTTCATAAGTTCTCCCGACAAATTATACTCAAGAAACATTAATTTTAACCAGATGATTCGTACACACTTAAGCCAAATAGTAGAAGATTGACCTGAACAAAAACTAACGTACATCATACAACATTAGTATTTGTGCGCCAGTTTTTTGATAGCACTAAATAAACCATACCTATATTGTCAAGCGTGTTACAATAGTTAATCATTATTTAGGGTGTAATAAATAGTCATTACACTAGCCTAATCGTATGTTTAGATATACTTTTTGCTTATAGTTATGTCAATCATATTATAATTGCGGTATCAATAAACTATAGGCAATTTGACTAGATCCTCTTTTACCATGGGCGTTTGTCTTAAATACCATAGACTTTTTTTTCAGTGCACGAAAGATTCTCGAGTTGTCGTTTTTCATGAAAACAGCGTATGACGATGGGGGCGTATATTGCATATACTTATCAACTATAGATACTTATTTTTAATAAATAGCGTAGACTTGCCTCAGTCATTCTCCCTAACGATGCTTGGTTTATTTACTCGTAAATATGTATGTATCATGTAGATTTATTTATTATTCTAATATATATCGAACCTGAAAGTAACAAATTCTTGAGACACGTATATTGTACGCACATTTTTTTCAAATATTTGAAAGGGGTGATTCACGAATACTGTTCTTTAAGCCTGCCATGTGCAATCGGACTGAGAGAAAAAAAAGTGTTCACAGTCGATTCATGATGGTGCGGTACTGTCGTATACGTAATTTGTGGTCTGATGGTTACTTTTAAGTTTTATTTTAATTGAATAATATAAAAAAAACAATTATAATATGAATTTAAATAGAATTCAAATTTAAATAATTCAAATGTCTATTTTAATAACTATAGAATTATACTTGAATCGTACCGGTGCGATTAAGAACATCCCAACGTACACGAATTGGGGGCAAAATCCGAACGTAAATTATCACGGCACCAAACCAAAACGTGGTTATTGTGTTATCAAAATGTGCGCCATCTTTCAAAAGAGAGAACTACTTTTTCATAGATAGGTATCACTCGATATAATTGTGCAACATTTCAAATAGCAGAGCTTTACTAATATGCCCGAAATAATGCCGTTGAAGTTTACATCGTTGAAATGCAACAAACATTATTTAAATCTTTGTATCAACTCTTTTTGATTATTATACACAATCTTTTCTACTGCATCAGATTGTACGTCTCTGAACAAGCATCTTTAAAATTAATTGAGTCATTTTTGTAGGCAGAATCTGCCAAAAAGAATTTAAAGAATTCAGAAAAATTAATTTCCTTCGCGTTCCAATGATGCAAATTTAAAAGTCATTTAAAATTTGAATTAAAAATGATCAAATATTCATTTATTGATTATTTTAGGGATTCGCAGTGGCAGCGAGTTTTTTAAATCCAAGTTACCCAACATGGCTGCCTAGTAGCATCATCTACATCCGTGAGTGATGCCGCGACACGCGTAATGTACAAAATACGACCGAGGTACGATTTTTAGGCAGGTACACCCTATCTCTAACGCGGGAGGAGGTGCGCGCAAGATGATAACGCTAAGGTCATGTTCAAATAAAACAATACATATCTGAGTCAGTCAACTTTAATTATTTTTAAAACTAATCAACATTTATTAATTTTTTAATTTTGGAAGCAAAAAAATCATTCTTTCTGTTTTGTACCATTCAATAAATATTTTTAATTAAACCTTTATTTTTCTCATCTTACCCCGTATGCGGGACAAGATGAAACAGCGCTGGGATAATGATGGGACATGAATTATTGGCATCTTTCGCATATAAAAGTGGTTTCATTCTCAATACCATGAATTTGATAAGCCAATCGTCTAAGTTCTGTAGGATTAGTCCGAATAATCTTGCTTTTATATCATTTTGATCATTTGTAAGTTCTTTTTCTTCCCCTGGTAGAAACACCGGTTGAAGAGGAACTAAATGCTACCTGTGTGAACTTGGCAACTGACTTTACAGAAAGTAATTTTTTTTTTTGCATTCGTTTGTACTCGGTTTGTACCCGTTTGTACCGCCTTTAATTTCGTTTGTACCTTAAGGGGGAAAAAAGTACGAGGGTATGGAAAAATGGACCGCAACCCATTTAGAGCTAAACAATTTTAATAAACGCGAATGAAAAGAGAATCGTTTGTACCCGTTTGTACCGTCGAAAATTTTTTTTTTTGAATTTTTTTTTACAAAATTTTTTTTGGAAAAAACATTTTCGATTTTTTTATTTTTTTATTTCCGTTCGTACCGACAAGTATATCGTTTGTGCCACCTAGCAATTGTTTCTACTCATTCGTATCGATGAGTATTCTACTCATTCGTATCGAAGAGTATTCTACTCATTCGTATCGATGAGTACAGACAGGTACAAACGTTTTCGCGTTGGTACAAACGATTGCTCGATAGTACAGACTGGTACAAACGTTTTCTCGGTGGTACAAACGATATACTTGTCAGTACGAACGGGTACAAACGATTCCTCGATAGTACAGACGGGTACAAACGATTTCTGGGTGGTTAAACCGATATACTCGTCAGTACGAGGGGGTAGAAACGATTGCCAGATATTAGAGACGGGTACAAACGATTGCTCGATAGTTCAGACGGGTACAAACAATTTCTCGGTGGTACAAACGATATACTCGTCGATACGAACTGGTACAAACGATTGCTCGATAGTACAGACGGGTACAACCGTTTTCTCGGTGGTACAAACGATATACTTGTCTCTACGAGGGGGTACAAACAATTGCTTGATATTACAGACGGGTACAAACGATTGCTCGATAGTTCAGACGGGCAGAAACGTTTTCTCGTTGGTACAAACGATATACTCGTCGATACCAACGGGTACAAACGATTCCTCGATAGTACAGACGGGTACAAACGATTTCTGGGCGGTACAAACGATATACTTGTCGAAACGAACGGGTAGAAACGATTGCTCGATAGTACAGACGGGTACAAACGATTTCTCGGCGGTACAAACGATATACGTGTCGATACGAACGGGTACAAACGACTGCTCGATAGTGCAGTCGAGTATAAACGTTTTCTCGTTGGTACAAACGATTTACTCGTCGATACGAATGGGTACAAACGATTACTCGATAGTACAGACGAGTATAAACAATTTCTCGATGGTACAAACGATATACTCGTCGATACGAACTGGTACAAACGATTGCTCGATGGTGCAGACGGGTACAAACGTTTTCTCGGTGGTACAAACGATATACTCGTCTCTACGAGCGGGTACAAACGATTGCTTGATATTACAGACGGGTACAAACGATTACTCGATAGTTCAGACGGGTACAAACGTTTTCTCGTTGGTACAAACGAGACACTCGTCCATACCAACGGGAACAAACGATTGCTCGATAGTACAGACGGGTACAAACGATTTCTCGGCGGTACAAACGATACACTTGTCGATACGAACGGGTACAAACGATTGCTCGATAGTACAGACGGGCACAAACGTTTTCTCGGTGGTACACATGATATGGTCGTCAGTACGAGGGGGTACAAACGATTGCCTGATATTACAGACCGGTACAAACGATTGCTCGATAGTTCAGACGGGTACAAACGTTTTCTCGTTGGTACAAACGATATACTCATCGATACCAACGGGTACAAACGATTGCTCGATAGTACAGACGGGTACAAACGTTTTCTCGGTGGTACAAACGATATACTCGTCAGTACGAACGGGTACAAACGATTGCCCGATAGTACAGACGGGTACAAACGTTCTCTCGTCGGTACAAACGATATACTCGTCAGTACGCATGGGTACAAACGATTTCTCGGTAGTCCAGACGGGTACAAACGTTTTCTCGGTGGTACAAACGATCTACTCGTCAGTACGAATGGGTACAAACGATTGCTCGATAGTACAGACGGGTACAAATGTTTTCTCGATGGTACAAACGATATACTCGTCTCTACGAGGGGGTAAACACGATTGCTTGATATTACAGACGGGTACAAACGATTGCTCGATAGTTGAGACGAGTACAAACGTTTTCTCGTTGGTACAAACGATATACTCGTCGATACCAAAGGGTACAAACGATTGCTCGATAGTACAGACGGGTACAAACGTTTTCTCGGTGGTACAAACGATATACTCATCAGTACGAGGGGGTACAAACGATTGCTTGATAGTTCAGACGGGTACAAACGTTTTCTCGTTCGTACAAACGATATACTCGTCAGTACGAAAGGATACAAACGATTGCTCGATAGTACAGACGGGTACAAACGATTTCTCGGCGGTACAAACGATATACGTGTCGATGCGAACGGGTACAAACGACTGCTCGATAGTACAGTCGAGTATAAAAGTTTTCTCGTTGGAACAAACGATATGCTAGTCAGTACGAATGGGTACAAACGATTGGTCGATAGTACAGACGGGTACAAACGATTTCTCGGTGGTACAAACGATATACTCGTCGATACGAATGGGTACAAACGATTGCTCGATAGTACAGACGGGTACAAACGATTTCTCGGTGGTACAAACGATATACTTGTCTCTACGAGGAGGTACAAACGATTGCTTGATATTACAGAAGGGTAAAAAAGATTGCTCGATAGTTCAGACGGGTACAAACGTTTTCTCGTTGGTACAAACGATATGCTTGTCAGTACAAATGGGTACAAACGATTGCTCGATAGTACAGCCGGGTACAAACGATTTCTCGGCAGTAAAAACGATATACGTGTCGATACGAACGGGTACAAACGTTTGCTTGATATTACAGACGGTACGAGGGGGTACAAACGATTGCTTGATATTACAGACGGGTACAAACGATTGCTCGACGGTACAGACAGGTACAAACGTTTTCTCGTTGGTACAAACGATATACTCGTCAGTACGAATGGGTACAAACGATTGCTCGATAGTACAGACGTGTACAAACGTTTTCTCGATGGTACAAACGATATACTCGTCAGTACGAGGAGGTACAAACGACTGATTGATATTACAGACGGGTACAAACGATTGCTCGATAGCACAAACGGGTACAAACGTTTTCTCGTTGGTACAAACGATTGCTCGATAGTACAGACGGGTACAAACGATTTCTCGGCGGTACAAACGATATACGTGTCGATACGAACGGGTACAAACGACTGCTCGATAGTACAGTCGAGTATAAAAGTTTTCTCGTTGGAACAAACGATATGCTAGTCAGTACGAATGGGTACAAACGATTGGTCGATAGTACAGACGGGTACAAACGATTTCTCGGTGGTACAAACGATATACTCGTCGATACGAATGGGTACAAACGATTGCTCGATAGTACAGACGGGTACAAACGATTTCTCGGTGGTACAAACGATATACTTGTCTCTACGAGGAGGTACAAACGATTGCTTGATATTACAGAAGGGTAAAAAAGATTGCTCGATAGTTCAGACGGGTACAAACGTTTTCTCGTTGGGACAAACATTTTCTCGTTGGTACAAACGATATACTCGTCAGTACGAATGGGTACAAACGATTTCTCGATAGTCCAGACGGGTACAAACGTTTTCTCGGTGGCACAAACGATATACTCGTCGATACGAATGGGTACAAACGATTGCTCGACAGTACAGACGGGTACAAACGATTTCTCGGTGGTACAAACGATATACTCGTCGATACGAATGGCTACAAACGATTGCTCGACAGTACAGAGGGGTACAAACGTTTTCTCGTTGGCACAAACGATATACTCGTCAGTACGAATGGGTACAAACGATTGCTCGGTGGTACAAACGATATACTCGTCGATACGAATGGCTACAAACGATTGCTCGACAGTACAGAGGGGTACAAACGTTTTCTCGTTGGCACAAACGATATACTCGTCAGTACGAATGGGTACAAACGATTGCTCGATAGTACAGACGGGTACACACGATTGCTCGATAGCTCAAACGGGTACAAACGTTTTTTCGTTGGTACAAACGATATACTCGTCAGTACGAACGGGTACAAACGATTGCTCGATAGTACAGACGGGTACAAACGTTTTCTTGGTGGTACAAACGATATACTCGTTAGTACGAGGGGGTACAAACGACTGCTGGATATTACAGACGGGTACAAACGATTGCTTGATAGTACAGACGGGTACAAACGTTTTCTCGTTGGTACAAACGATATACTCGTCAGTACGAACGGGTACAAACGATTGCCCGATAGTACAGACGGGTACAAACGTTCTCTCGTCGGTACAAACGATATACTCGTCAGTACGCATGGGTACAAACGATTTCTCGATAGTCCAGACGGGTACAAACGTTTTCTCGGTGGTACAAACGATCTACTCGTCAGTACGAATGGGTACAAACGATTGCTCGATAGTACAGACGGGTACAAATGTTTTCTCGATGGTACAAACGATATACTCGTCTCTACGAGGGGGTAAACACGATTGCTTGATATTACAGACGGGTAAAAACGATTGCTCGATAGTTGAGACGAGTACAAACGTTTTCTCGTTGGTACAAACGATATACTCGTCGATACCAAAGGGTACAAACGATTGCTCGATAGTACAGACGGGTACAAACGATTTCTCGGTGGTACAAACGATATACTCGTCAGTACGAATGGGTACAAACGATTGCTCGATAGTACAGACCGGTACAAACGTTTTCTCGGTGGTACAAACGAAATACTCGTCGATACGAACGGGTACAAACGATTGCTCGATAGTACAGACCGGTCCAAACGATTTCTCGGCAGTATAAACGATATACTTGTCGATACGAACGGGTACAAACGATCGCTCGATAGTGCAGATGGGTACAAACGTTTTCTCGGTGGTACAAACGAAATACTCGTTTTTACGAACGGGTACAAACGATTGCTCGATAGTACAGACGGGTACAAACGTTTTCTCAGTGGTACAAACGATTGCTCGACAGTACAGACGGGTACAAACGTTTTCTTGGTGGTACAAACGATGTACTCGTCAGTGCGACGGGGTACAAACGATTGCTTGAAATTACAGATGGGTACAAACGATTGCTCGATAGTTCAGACGGGTACAAACGTTTTCTCCTTGGTACAAACGATATACTCGTCAGTACGAATGGGTACAAACGATATACTCGTCAGTACGAATGGGTACAAACGATTGCTCGATACTACAGACGGGTACAAACGTTTTCTCGTTGGTACAAACGATATACTCGTCAGTACGAATGGGTACAAACGATTGCTCGATAGTACAGACGGGTACAAACGTTTTCTCGTTGGTACAAACGATATACTCGTCAGTACAGACGAGTACAAACGTTTTCTTGGTGGTACAAACGATGTGCTCGTCCGTGCGACGGGGTACAAACGATTGCTTGATATTACAGATGGGTACAAACGATTGCTCGATAGTATAGACCGGTACAAACGTTTTCTCGGTGGTACAAACGAAATACTCGTCGATACGAACGGGTACAAACGATTGCTCGATAGTACAGACGGGTACAAACGATTTCTCGCGGTAAAAACGATATACTTGTCGATACGAACGGGTACAAACGATTGCTCGATAGTATAGATGGGTACAAACGTTTTCTCGGTGGTACAAACGATTGCTCGATAGTACAGACGGGCCCAAACGTTTTCTCGGTGGTACAAACGATATACTCGTCATTACGACGGGGTACAAACGATTGCTTGATATTACAGATGGGTACAAACGATTGCTCGATAGTTCAGACGGGTACAAACGTTTTCTCCTTGGCACAAACGATATACTCGTCAGTACGAATGGGTACAAACGATTGCTCCATACTACAGACGGGTACAAACGTTTTCTCGGTGGTACAAACGATATACTCGTCAGTACGAATCTGTACAAACGATTTCTCGATACTACAGACCGGTACAAACGTTTTCTCGGTGGTATAAACGATATACTCGTCAGTACGAATGGGTACAAACGATTGCTCGATAGTACAGACAGGTACAAACGATTTCTCGGTGGTACAAACGATATACTCGTCAGTACGAATGGGTACAAACGATTGCTCGATAGTACAGACCAGTACAAACGTTTTCTCGGTGGTACAAACGAAATACTCGTCAATACGAACGGGTACAAACGATTGCTCGATAGTACAGACGGGTACAAACAATTTCTCGGCAGTAAAAAAGATATACTTGTCGATACGAACGGGTACAAACGATTGCTCGATAGTACAGATGGGTACAAATGTTTTCTCGGTGGTACAAACGAAATACTCGTTTTTACGAACGGGTACAAACGATTGCTCGATAGTACAGACGGGTACAAACGTTTTCTCGGTGGTACAAACGATTGCTCGACCGTACAGACGGGTACAAACGTTTTCTCGGTGGTACAAAGGATATACTCGTCAGAGCGACGGGGTACAAACGATTGCTTGATATTACAGATGGGTACAAACGATTGCTCGATAGTTCAGACGGGTACAAACGTTTGCTCCTTGGTACAAACGATATACTCGTCAGTACGAATGGGTACAAACGATTGCTCCATACTACAGACGGGTACAAACGTTTTCTCGGTGGTACAAACGATATACTCGTCAGTACGAATGGGTACAAACGATTGCTCGATACTACAGACGGGTACAAACGTCTTCTCATTGGTACAAATGATATACTCGTCAGTACGAATGGGTGCAAACGATTGCTCGATAGTACAGACCGGTACGAACGTTTTCTCGGTGGTGCAAACGAAATACTCGTCGATACGAACGGGTACAAACGATTGCTCGATAGTACAGACGGGTACAAACGATTTCTCGGTGGTACAAACGATATACTCGTCAGTACGAATGGGTACAAACGATTGCTCGATAGTACAGACCGGTACAAACGTTTTCTCGGTGGTACAAACGAAATACTCGTCGATACGAACGGGTACAAACGATTGCTCGATAGTACAGACCGGTCCAAACGATTTCTCGGCAGTAAAAAAGATATACTTGTCGATACGAACGGGTACAAACGATTGCTCGATAGTACAGATGGGTACAAATGTTTTCTCGGTGGTACAAACGAAATACTCGTTTTTACGAACGGGTACAAACGATTGCTCGATAGTACAGACGGGTACAAACGTTTTCTCGGTGGTACAAACGATTGCTCGACCGTACAGACGGGTACAAACGTTTTCTCGGTGGTACAAAGGATATACTCGTCAGAGCGACGGGGTACAAACGATTGCTTGATATTACAGATGGGTACAAACGATTGCTCGATAGTTCAGACGGGTACAAACGTTTGCTCCTTGGTACAAACGATATACTCGTCAGTACGAATGGGTACAAACGATTGCTCCATACTACAGACGGGTACAAACGTTTTCTCGGTGGTACAAACGATATACTCGTCAGTACGAATGGGTACAAACGATTGCTCGATACTACAGACGGGTACAAACGTCTTCTCATTGGTACAAATGATATACTCGTCAGTACGAATGGGTGCAAACGATTGCTCGATAGTACAGACCGGTACGAACGTTTTCTCGGTGGTGCAAACGAAATACTCGTCGATACGAACGGGTACAAACGATTGCTCGATAGTACAGACGGGTACAAACGATTTCTCGGTGGTACAAACGATATACTCGTCAGTACGAATGGGTACAAACGATTGCTCGATAGTACAGACCGGTACAAACGTTTTCTCGGTGGTACAAACGAAATACTCGTCGATACGAACGGGTACAAACGATTGCTCGATAGTACAGACCGGTCCAAACGATTTCTCGGCAGTATAAACGATATACTTGTCGATACGAACGGGTACAAACGATCGCTCGATAGTACAGATGGGTACAAACGTTTTCTCGGTGGTACAAACGAAATACTCGTTTTTACGAACGGGTACAAACGATTGCTCGATAGTACAGACGGGTACAAACGTTTTCTCAGTGGTACAAACGATTGCTCGACAGTACAGACGGGTACAAACGTTTTCTTGGTGGTACAAACGATGTACTCGTCAGTGCGACGGGGTACAAACGATTGCTTGAAATTACAGATGGGTACAAACGATTGCTCGATAGTTCAGACGGGTACAAACGTTTTCTCCTTGGTACAAACGATATACTCGTCAGTACGAATGGGTACAAACGATATACTCGTCAGTACGAATGGGTACAAACGATTGCTCGATACTACAGACGGGTACAAACGTTTTCTCGTTGGTACAAACGATATACTCGTCAGTACGAATGGGTACAAACGATTGCTCGATAGTACAGACGGGTACAAACGTTTTCTCGTTGGTACAAACGATATACTCGTCAGTGCGAATGGGTACAAACGATTTCTCGATAGTCCAGACTGGTACAAACGTTTTCTCGGTGGTACAAACGATATACTCGTCGAAACGAATGGGTACAAACGATTACTCGATTGTACAGACGGGTACAAACGATTTCTCGGTGGTCCAAACGATGTACTCGTCGATACCAACGGGAACAAACGATTGCTCGATAGTACAGACGGGTACTAACGTTTTCTCGTTGGTAAAAACGATATACTCGTCAATACGAATGGGTACAAACGATTGCTCGATAGTACAGACGGGTACAAACGATTTCTCGGTGGTACAAACGATATACTCGTCAGTACGAATGGGTACAAACGATTCCTCGATAGTACAGACCGGTACAAACGTTTTCTCGGTGGTACAAACGAAATACTCGTCGATACGAACGGGTAGAAACGATTGCTCGATAGTACAGACGGGTACAAACGATTTCTCGCCAGTAAAAACGATATACTTGTCGATACGAACGGGTACAAACGATTGCTCGATAGTACAGATGGGTACAAACGTTTTCTCGGTGGTACAAACGAAATACTCGTTTTTACCAACGGGTAGAAACGATTGCTCGATAGTACAGACGGGTACAAACGTTTTCTCGGTGGTACAAACGATTGCTCGACAGTACAGACGGGTACAAACGTTTTCTCGGTGGTGCAAACGATATACTCGTCAGTACGACGGGGTACAAACGATTGCTTGATATTACAGATGGGTACAAACGATTGCTCGATAGTTCAGACGGGTACAAACGTTTTCTCCTTGGTACAAACGATATACTCATCAGTACGAATGGGTACAAACGATTGCTCGATACTATAGACAGGTACAAACGTTTTCTCGGTGGTACAAACGATATACTCGTCAGTACGAATGGGTACAAACGATTGCTCGATACTACAGAATCGTACAAACGTTTTCTCGTTGGTACAAACGACATACTCGTCAGTACGAATGGGTACAAACGATTGCTCGATAGTACAGACGGGTACAAACGTTTTCTCGTTGGTACAAACGATATACTCGTCAGTACGAATGGGTACAAACGATTTCTCGATAGTCCAGACTGGTACAAACGTTTTCTCGGTGCTACAAACGATATACTCGTCGATACGAACGGGTACAAACGATTACTCGATAGTACAGACGGGTACAAACGATTTCTCGGTGGTCCAAACGATATACTCGTCGATACGAACTGGTACAATCGTCTGCTCGATAGTACAGACGGGTACAAACGTTTTTTCGGTGGTACAAACGATATACTCGTCGATACGAACTGGTACAAACGTCTGCTCGATAGTACAGACGGGTACAAACGTTTTCTCGGTGGTACAAACGATATACTCGTCAGTACGAACGGGTACAAACGATTGCTGGATAGTACAGACGGGTACAAACGTTTTTTCGGGGGTACAAACGATATACTCGTCGATACGAACTGGTACAAACGTCTGCTCGATAGTACAGACGGGTACAAACGTTTTCTCGGTGGTACAAACGATATACTCGTCAGTACGAACGGGTAGAAACGATTGCTGGATAGTACAGACGGGTACAAACGTTTTCTCGGTGGTACAAACGATATACTCGTCAGTACGCACGGGTACTAACGATTGCTCGATAGTACAGACGGGTACAAACGTTTTCTCGGTGATACAAACGATATACTCGCCGATACGAACGGGTACAAACGATTGCTCGATAGTACAGACGGGTACAAACGATTTCTCAGTGGTACAAACGATATACTTGTCGATACGAACAGGTACAAACGATCGCTCGACAGTACAGACGGGTACAAACGTTTTCTCGGTGGTACAACCGATAAACTCGTCAGTACAAACGGGTACAAACGATTGCTCGATAGCACAGACGGGTACAAACGATTTATCGGCGGTACAAACGATATACTCGTCAGTACGAGTGAGTGCAAACGACTACTTGACATTACAGACGGGTAAAAACGATTGCTCGATAGTATAGACGGGTACAAACGTTTTCTCGGTGGTACAAACTATATACTCGTTGATACCAACGGGTACAAATGTTTTCTCGGTGGTGCAAACGATATACTCGTCGATACCAACGGATACAAACGATTTCTCGGTGGTACAAACGATATACTTGTCGGTACGAACGGAAATAAAAAAATAAAAAAATCGAAAATTTTTTTTCCAAAAAAAATTTTGAAAAAAAAATTCAAAAAAAAAAATTTTTGACGGTACAAACGGGTACAAACGATTCTCTTTTCATTCGCGTTTATTAAAATTGTTTAGCTCTAAATGGGTTGCGGTCCATTTTTCCATACCCTCGTACTTTTTTCCCCCTTAAGGTACAAACGAAATAAAAGGCGGTACAAACGGGTACAAACCGAGTACAAACGAATGCAAAAAAAAAAATTACTTTCTGTAAAGTCAGTTGCCAAGTTCACACAGGTCTAAATGCTCCACCAGTTCCATTTCGCCCCTTCTAACGTAAATAGTGGTACGGTGTAAAATATTCCGGGTTTGCGATAACTTGTATTCATCTCGCCCCATTAGACGATTAACGAATTAACGGAGTCCTCTAGTTTCTCGGCTGTTTTTTTACGGCTTTTTCAATAATTTTTTACCGGCAAAGCATCGAAATAATCAATCTCATTGTTTTTGCATAATCTTTATTAACATTTAAATAAGCTTTACAAATTTTTTGAAGTCAATATATATAATAGAATAAAGGTTATAGTGGCCGACA
This sequence comes from Ophion slaviceki, assembly GCA_944452715.1. Lineage (NCBI taxonomy): Eukaryota > Metazoa > Arthropoda > Insecta > Hymenoptera > Ichneumonidae > Ophion > Ophion slaviceki. The sequence goes on along the minus strand of OX101785.1, from coordinate 26,789,053 downwards.
GGAAGACATCAAGTAAAAGAGGTGCTTGACGGTGACCAAGATTGCGGCTGTTCTGCTTATCTGAAATCAAAAAACCAAACGGCATTTTAATCTTCATATTTAAGACTAGCGATTGAACTAGAGTGAATTCTAAATTACAAAAATTGACTTTTTTATACACTTTTGAAAATTACATTCTATTTTTTCCTCATTTTTTCTTAAGTTTTTCGCTCGTACAAAATAAACTATCGAAGCAATCATGATAATCCTAGTTCAATCGCTGGCTTATAACATATTAAAGATGCTGTATAAATTTGAACAAGATCGGTGCAGTAGTTTCTGAAATATCGTGGTCACCGTTTCGAAAAATGGTGTTTCGAGAAAAACGCGTTTGAAAGTATACCTGCTCCGTATACCTGCTCCGTTCCAGGGCCGTAACTTGTGAACCACTTCGAATATCGAAAAATCCTTTGGCACACATTTTCTACACATGTTGTAGATGTGATTTATGAAGAAAAAAATGGATTTTTTCGACCCGAGAAACTAGAGAACCCCGTTAACAAAAAATCACGCGATATCTTGAAAATTTCTGACAAACCGTTCTTATTATATTAATAATTAGTACTTTCATTGTGTTTACCTACCTGTCTCTAATCAATATCAGCAACTCAAATAAACTGAACCGATGTTAAACTTTACCAAAAATGACATCGTTTTGTCAAAAAATCGATATTGTTTTCTCACTCGAGACGCGTGCTTCCACCACAGTTGATACTTTCACACTCATTCACCTCACCGCCTCCCCTCCAAAGTCCAACGGGGGACCACTGTGCTCGCACATACTGTTTAGTGGCTAGGCTTATGATTCATCTTACCCCGCGTATTCGCTTTGCCCCGAGTTCCCCTATATATATTGAACGGACGCAACGATATATTTCGTCTAGTATCCACAAATAGGACGAAGCTATAAAGCAAAAAGAAACAAGCACAGTTGTAGAGAAACGGAAGTTGAAATCGGCATCGAGAGCCTGGAATATCGCGTTTATATACAAAATAATTCTTTCGCAGCGGAGTTCAAACCACCGAACGATCTAGTAAGCTAATGGCGTAAGGGCTCAAAGGTAGCCACTTTGGCAACTTGTGAGGTTTCCGCATTTATATCCATTGTTGCGAGATCTTTATCGCATAGCAGAGCACTCTTCAGCGGTTGTGCAAATTTGTTTTTGCATCGTTCTTTCCAAAGAGATGAGAACGTGCTGGTATACGTTCTCATCTCTCATCATGTTCGATAATAAGGAAAGGTTCTGCCTTGTTGGGCCAAAAATCGATTTTTCACCAATTTTTTATGCGAAAAGTATTAAATATAGAATGTTGATATTTGGTATGTTGACTAAGCGGTCTTTATTGAACATCAAAATATTTGTTTAAGTTTGATAAAACATTATGGTGGGAGTGGGAGGAGCCACGTGAGTGCGCGGGCGATGACCTTCTTCGCTTGCGGAAGTGGTAAGTCCCGGACAGGTAATCTGAAGCAAAAAAATCAAACATAATTTTACTTAGTACAATATTGTATATAAGTTGACCTAAAATCAAAAAGAAAAGTTGAAAAATAAAAAAATAGTGAGCAAAAAACGTCGAAAATGTTTGGGAAACAAAACAAACTTCCTTATGATGGCTTACTATTTTTTTATTTTTCAATTTTTCTTCTTAATTCTAGGTCAACTTATACAGAATAGTGTACAAAGTAAAAATATGTTTGATTTTTTTGCTTCCCATCACTTGTCCGGGATTTAGGACTTCCGCAAGCAAAGAATGTCATCGCCCGCACACCGACATACGTGGCTCCTCTCACTTCCACCACCATGTTTTGTCAAACTTTAAAAAATATTTTGATGTTCAATAAAGACCGCTTAGTCAACATACCAAATATCAACATTCTATATTTAATACTTTTCGCATGAAAAATTGGTGAACAATCGAACATTTTTTGGTCCAACAAGGCAGAACCTTCTCTTAAGGCGTTGCCCCCACCTGTAGCGCAAAAAAAGGCCTTTTTCATGAATTTTTTTAAAGAAAACTACAAAACTTTTTTAATCGATCAATATACCATCTTAAAGAACATATCTTGAAGAACTTTCAGTAATTTTTTTGTTGAAAAATATTACATTGTTTAGTGGCAAATGGCCGTCAATGAAATAATGTTTTTATATACACGGTTTGCGGTGACCAACATTGCGGCGAAGTGGATCATCTGAAAAAAAATGCGGATGGATTTAGTCAAATATAAGTATAAACTAGTCTTTAATCGAAGGATTTTAAAAAATATTAATTTTTCACAAAATGGCGGACAGTCAAAGTTAATGGTTCGATTTTAACGAAAAAAAACGGCCGTTTTTGGCTATAAAACGGCCATTTTTTTCGAAAAAAAAAATCGAACGATTAAAGACTACATTTTTATGTATTAAATAAGCCTGCAAAATTTCAAGAAGATCGGTTCATTAGTATTCGAGTAATCTTGGTCACCGACTTCAGAAATGCCATTTTGAGAAAAACGCGTTTAAAGTTTCAATTTCAGTTTACACGAAGAAAATATTTTTTTTTGTAAACTTACATAGAGTCATCTATTCCGGGCCCATACTTCTGTATGGGCCCGGATACTTATACTTCAAAAAAATGCAATAAAAAAAAATCGATTTTTTCAAAATCGCAAGTGGGGGTAACCCCTTAAAGTATTCCTTTCACGAACCCGAATTTTTAACGATTGACTGATTTTCGTCTATAATCCATTAAAAATACATCCCAGTATACTGGTAAAATAACAAGCCAAGTTACCAAAAATTTGTATACCTTTTAACGAATAATTCCGACTCTAAAAATCGTCTTATTTATCCAGCACTTTATGGAGATGACACGCTGGCCACATCTCATAATTTATGCACTAAATAACTCTAGATGTCTCCGAAAGTCTCCGAATGTTTGAAGAAAATATGAATGATAAAATTTAGGAAATGTGACTAGCAGGAGAATTTTCAGAGAAAATCTAAAAATGTCTAAATCTACTAAATTTTTAATTCCTGTTTATCGTTGAGTATAATAATTGATCGTGACTAATTTTCATTAAGCGCCACCGTACTTTAACAATGATTCAGAAAGGCCCTGCTCATGCCGCCACAAAATACGGCTCCCCGCGAAAGGAATACCTGAAATAGGAATTCGGTAGAATCCAAGCGTAGTCGGTCGCATCCAATTTCGGGATACGGTGTCGTTCGTGTGACCATGCAACGTGAGGAACATTTATTTTCCGGAAGCTCCTGTTTATCCATTTAACGAAAATATAGCGTGATGCGGTAGACTGCAATGCGAGGTACGGGATGCAGTTCTAGGTCTGCATACGAAGTGGAGTGTAGCACCGCCTGCGGCCAGCTTTAAAGCTTGCACCACCAGCCTTCTACTGCGGCATGAACTGATAGAGAAAAAAAGTGAGATAGCACCTTGTGAAATTGAAAACAGTTTTTCGCATTTTTATCCGATACTAATTGTTTTGCATTAATTGCAGTAACGTCACTTAAAAGTGTTCACCTGCTGCTATGTTTACAAATTATTTTAAATTATCAAATCAAAGTTTATAAAAAATATAAAGTATTATAAAAACTGACAACATTATACAAAATTTCTAAACATGAAAGATATATGAAAAGAAACGTATTTTTTACTTCTTCGGCATCTCAGGGAGTTATGGAGCCCGAAAAACGAAACCTGGCGAATCTTATTACTCTTCACACGTCGATCTTTTTTTTTTTGTCGAAATGCTATTTATTTGCCTACTTGGCACGTTGTGCTTCCTTCTCGCTGTATGATCGCCCAATGCAGTTGAATTTTTGGGAGCGCGTGATTACGATCGGCTATTCTGAGAGACGAATCAAGTGGCCGAGAAAATTATATTGCATATAGAACTTCGATGTCACGTGCGAGAGCGACGATGACGTTTCTCCGATTGGCGAGGTGCTCTGCGCTAAAGCTAGCACGGAGGAGCACGAAACGAAGAGAGCTTTTCATGATACATACGTGTGATATTACCAACTGGTTCAGGGGAGCCGACAGTTTCGACTAGAGATATTTGGGGACTGAGTGGTGTGAGAGATTCTCTCCCTCCCTTTCTCTCAGCACTCTCTCTCTCTCTCTCTCTCTCTCTCTCTCTCTCTCTCTCTCTCTCTCTCTCTCTCCGCGGTTTTCTGTTCGGTCTTTTTCTGAGCTCTAACAGCTATTCAGCGAAGGAAAATGCCAGTTCTCGAAGCGACAGCCTCACGCACGCTACCAGTCGCGCTGTCATTTTTTCTCTCTCTCCCAACAATGATGAGTAATTGCAAAACTAATAATCTTTCGACGAGCAATCGCGGAACATATAGATTCACTTTAACATTTAACGAATCCTCGTGAAACATGTAAACATCACCAAGTGCTTTCAATCGTGTATAAAAATATGGTTCAGAGTTCATCGACCCGTTGGAGAGAAGAGCCACTCGCGAATCGGCTGGCGATTGTTTGCGACCAATCTTTGCCCAAAGTGATCGTTCGAATTGACAATACGGAAGAAAAATTCTGAAATAATTTTCGAAGCATGTGACATTTAGCGGAAGATTTTACCAGCCACGGAGAAGAAATAGAGATGTCGCGGTTCTTATCGGTGAAACGTGAAACAAAGAATTCATTTGACGCGCCGCCGATAATTATAAATCAGTAAAAAAAATCGCGGTGTGAATTCCTCGTGCCAATGACGTATCCGAGAGTCCACTAACGTTTCTTCCCGCTTTTATGACGTGTCTCCACGTACCTTTCTCGTACGCATCGTTCGCCAAATCTTATCTTCGACCACTCGCAACTTATCTTTCCGGACTTGCTGTCGGATTCTTTTTCAGTCGTATTTTTTTTTAATTACTTTTACTCATTCGATGTGCACACGCTTTCCAGCATGCGTCGCGGCGTGCGAGCAAGAGCTCACATAAGGAAATGCTCCCCCGAGCACGCAAGCCCTCTCTGACGGGATTCACGCGAAGTGCCGCGACGCCACCTTTTTCTCGTACTCATTTTTGTGAGTGCAACTTATCATGTGACAAGATTAGCAAGCTTTGTACGCGCATCACGCGTGGCCGGAAAATCTGCCACAAATGTTGGGAAGAATATTTCAAATCGACATTTACAGAGTAAACTTATGGCCTCGAAGTTTGCATCGTTGGAATGCAACGAAATTTGTTTTTTTTTTTTCTATTTTTATTTCCTCATTTTTATTATTTTTCAAAATCTTTTTTTGCAAATTGAAATTCCAGATCTCTAAATAAACGTCTTAAAAAATGAACGAGGTTTTTTCGTAACGAAGATTTGCCGAAAGAAATTCGAGCAATTGAAAAATAGTCTTTTTCGTTACATTCTGATGATGCAAATCTCAATCTCATGTAGACTTGCCTGAAACGTATACCCTAAGCATTTTTGTTGTTGTTGGCAACAACTTTAGTTGTGGGCAAAAGTGATTAGCGTTATTATGGTCAATGTGATCAATCTTGATCGTAGAACATAAACGCAAAATTACCCGTGTAGAAATTTCTTAGGGTTAGCCTGATCAGGATCAGGCCCCGATCAGGATGTGATACGGGTAACACCTATTACGGGCATCGTGATTCGGCGCCGACCAGGCCGGAAGTATCTAGGCCCTAGATCAGGCAACACTGAAATGGCCCTGCTAAGACCGTCCCTCATAAGATCCTACTAAGGCTTTCCCCGATAGGTCCCTACCAAGGCTTGCCCTGATAGGCCCTACTAAGGCTTTCCATGACAGGGCCATACTAGGTTTTCCCTAATGAGGCCCTACTGAGCCTTTCCATGATAGGGCCATACTAGGCTTTCCCTGATTAGGCCATAAATGGGCTTGCCCTATAACTGCCTCAGCAGTCGATAGATGCACATAACCTCTTATTTTCCACATGGGAACTCGATTTGACAGCATCATCGCTTCGGAGTCTCGATGTATTCCTGAATTCTATAAAAAAGGTTTTATGGACTGTCATGACAAAAAACGTTATGCAACTCGAATGCGTGTTAGAAGATCTTGACAGGTTTGTAAGGCCGAGAGAGAAGAATTACATATATATATATATATATATAAGGTTAGTTTGAAATATCGATAGCATGTTATTCGATAAAACTCTTTAATTATCACAATGATATCAACTAATTGATATACTTAATGTGATACAACAAATAATTATAGGAATTCATTTGGTCTCTTATGCCATATCTGCGACCAAGATGTTACATGTACTCGGTAGCATTGAGTGGAAAGCGTGCGTAGCTATAGGTAGGAAGGTATTAGGTTCAATACCCATATACGTGAAATATTTTCTTCGAACAAAATCATTTCAGCAGGCCAGGGTATGACGAATTATGATACAAAATCATTGTAGTAGAACCCTAAATTAAGTGGTACATTTCATTTTGAATTTTCGAAATATTTTATGCATATATGATACTTGGATTTACAGTGTATATTGTAAGCAAATAAAGATATATTCGAATCGAATCTTTATTTATTCAATTTGAATATATTTAATATTCAAAAAGAATAGCTGAAACGAATAAGATAAGGCCGTGAGACATGGAAAAGAACATATTCTATTTGAAAAGGTTCTATTTAAATTAAATATTTCTTTCTGATCAGGCAACCCGGTAGGGGCCTCATCAGGCAACCAGGTCAGGTTCATATGTGACACAACATTACATTTCCTAGTAGGGCCTTTTCAGACTGCCTCATTAGTGCTCTACCAGGGCAATCAGGCAACCTGAACGGGCCCTGATTTGGGCCCCATCGAAATTTCTACGCGGGTAACAAACTGTTGGAACACGTGTATGAAATTAACTGTCTGCTCGTTGACTTCGGCAGGAAAATCGTGAATCCAAATGAAAATTAAGTGTACTAAAAATAACTATAGCATTATTCTCAAACTGGGATGATACAGAACCGTTCTTCTATAACTATATCGTTCACAGAGCGTTCCGTCTGTAAAACTGCTGAACTAGTTAATTTTGTTTTTATTTTACACATCAATTTTCTAATATTTTCATGTGATGTCAACCCTGCCTGCAATAACTTGTGAGACTCGTGGAAACAAAATGGGGCGAAACGTTCGTAATTATTTCTCAAACACCTTATAAAGTTAAACGAGTTGTACGCCACACAGGTACAACCAGTTGTACCTCACACGCATTTATACATCACGCGACATGTTCGATTGGCACAACTTCGATTTCTCTCCCGAATCGTTAAATGACTCGACACATGGCCGACACGCGGTTGATTGTGGCACGCACCGTTCAAAATTTCATCGTAGGGCAAGGGTCTGATGTACTCACACAAAGTTATGTCTACCTGAAATAATCATACAATTATGCTTGAACCTTACCCGGTAGGATTAAAGGCAACCCTACCGGTACGAATTAGGCGCGACATCTGATCGCAGATTATCATGACGACAAACGAAAATGTGATTTTTTGCGGTTATAAAAATTCACGCCATTTTCCTAAATAAGGAACTTTTCGCGTGTACCACTTAAGGGGTATCCTCACTTTAGACGCTAAAAAAGGCTATTTTCATGAATTTTTTTGATAGGTTTATATTATAGACGTTGATATAAAAGTTGTTACCCTTAATAAATACACTTTCGAAATACATTGTTTTTAAATTATGTATTTATGTAACTCAAACAAACTTTAAACCCGTTTTTCTCGAAACAACGTTTTTCGATGGCTTGCTGATAAAATCTTCGAAATTACTGAACCGATCCTTATGAAATTTTAACCACATATTCTTTACAACTATAGCTACAGCGCATATCAAGGATTTTTTTTAATTTTGTTATTTACGATTTGTTTGCCAAAAACGGTGAAAAAAAACGTTTTTGTTTTTTTGGCAAATGTCCGTCATTTTGTTATTTTTACATATATCAAAAATCGTATGATATCCGCTATAGCCATTAACATACTGAATCTAAAACCGTTTGATTTTTTTGTTTCGGATGATCCATCTCCGAGATTTCATCAACAGCGCAGACCTACAATTTTTTTAGGACATTTTTTTAACTTCCATTTTCGTCTGTTTAGGTAGTTCTGTACGTACACGTATGAGCCAGAAGTTTCGGTCGAAGCGTATAGTAACAGCCAATGCCTATACGATGCTGTTGGTTGTACATTTTTTCCAGAGCTTTTACCCTCTATATGTCCCACACATTCGCACCTCATGTATAGATAGGTCTCATACTTTTATAGAGAGCGGCGCTGTAATCGTGGCAACAGCGCGATTTTCCTGCAGTCATTGCGTTGAGCTTTCTTCGATCCGTCGTTCGCGAAATATTTTATATAAATTAAAAAAGCGTGAAAATGTCAACCTAAATGCGATACAAAGGAAAGTTTACAAGAAAAAAGGCGCTTGCTAAAAGACTGAAAGCTGCGGCAGCCATGTGTCAAGCAAATGCGGCTAAACGCGATGAGAATAACCATAACCTCAACGATCAGCAACAAAAATTCGCTGTCGAAGGACGTCGGATCGTGGATTTACAACATGTTGCCGACAGTTTAAATTGTATTCGCTGTAGCAAACCATTTACATGCATAAATTGAACAAGTTAAATTTGTTTGCAGAATAAATTTATTTCACATCCGCCTCAGAATTACTAGAACTTGGGGAAAAACATACGCTTCGAGTTCTCAGACCACGCGCCGATTGGCTGGCTGCAGCGTACACTGTTGCCATTCCGTTACAGATAATTGGGCCCGAGTTCGGTGTGGAATAAAATGACCACTTTTCATAAGTTGATATCTCTGAAACTAAACGGTCAAAATTTGTCATTTTTTAAAATCAATCCCACAATAGTACTGCGTACACGTGAGTTTTTATTTTGAAATCCTAAGATCCGTTTAGAACCTATATCGAGAAATGCGAGCAAATTCCTATCGGTTTACGTGTTAGGTATAGATCGCGTACAAAAATACCCATATTCAATTGCAATTATCTCATGAACTAAACGGTGGATCAAATTGAATTTCTGGGCATCAGTCCATGAAGGTCATATCTACACCATATTTAGATTTCAGCCAATTCCTAAAATTTGACCAAAAGTACAGAAGTACCTTAATAGTGACTTAAGTACATAATTTTTTTAAATGTATTTCGAAAGTGTATTTATTAAGTGCAACTATTTTTATATCAATATCTATAGTATAAACCTGTCAAAAAAATTCATGAAAACAGTCTTTTTTTAGCGCCTAAAATGAGAAGACCCCTTAAGAATGCAAATGTGCAGTACTGAACAGAGTCTTACTAACACTACCAAAATAGACAAAATAGACAAAAAAAACAAAACTAAAGACCAAAATCTTTACTTTTTGAATACTTTACGCGATTGATAATTTTTGCAATTCTGACTTTCCAACATGATTGATCATCAGTTTCATTGACACCCACCAAGTGTGACGAGTCGTGCGAAACAGTACCGTGGTACGATATACACTGATAGAAAAATTCTATTGATATCAACTAACCGCGTCTATTTCATCTTTTTTTAATTTAAATCAACTAGATTTTTCGTGGAATCAAATTTTCCCGAATTGTTCGAATTATTTATTTTAAATATATCTATTTATTCGAATTAAAATCTATTCAATATCGTTCAATACCTAAATATTTTATTTAATCCTAATAAACCTGTGATTCGGTTTCATTTGTTCAATCCCAATCTAGTTGAATCCACCAAATAGATCTATTTGATTTTTTTTAAAGTGAAATTAAACCATTTTTCTATTTGATTGAACTAATGGTCTGTCTTTATTGCAACACACATATTAGAGGGGTGTGGGGGTAGAGAGGGTGAAGAGAGAGGAATTATATATATATGTATATATATATGTGTGTGTGTGTGTGTGTGTGTGTGTGTGTGTGTGTGCGCGTGCGTGCGTGCGTGCGTGCGTGCGTGCGTGTGTGTGTGTGTGTGTGTGTGTGTGTGTGTGTGTGTGTGTGTGTGTGTGTGTGTGTGTGTATTGGTAATTATTGAAAAATGTATAGCATGTTATTCGACAAACTCTCTAATTATCACAATAACATTAAGTAATTGATATAGTTTATGCGATACAACAAATAATTATAGGAATTTATTTAGTCTCTTATGCCATATCTGCGAAAAAAATGTTACAAGCACTCGGTAGCATAGAGGCAACGTGCTTAGCCATGAGTAGGTAGGTTTTAGGTTTGATTCCATATAGGTGAAATATTTTCTTCGAAAAAAATAATTTCAGAAGGCCAGGGAATGAAGAATTACGATACAAAATCGGTGTGGTAAAACTCTCAATTAAGTGTTTCATTTCATTTTGGATTTATGAAATATTTTATGCTATAGTACACGTAGATTTACAGTGTACATTGTAAGCAAATAAAGATTTATTTGATTCGAATCTTTATTTATTCAATTTGAATATATTTAATATTTAAAAAGAATAGCTGGTAGAAATAAAAGAATATCTTTGAAACAAATAAGATCGTAATAGGCCGTGAGACAAGGAAAAACCTATTGGATTTAAATAGATCCTATTTAAATTTTACAACAATTTCGCAGTGTAATCTTAGGTGCGATATAGGCAATTCTACCTTAATTGCGTTCTCTGGAAGAAATTGTCAAGGCGGAAGCGCAGCCGGATCAATATAACAACGAATCAAGCATCGAGGCGTCTCGTGTGTGTGTGTGTGCTTATGCAGTAACACTTTGTTGGCTGAAATCTCTTTGAGCGTTTTCCATACATGGATCCTGTTTTCTCATACACGAAGAATCTACCCACAAACGATTTTCGGGCACGAAGAGATACAACTGGTTATTTGTTTACCGCCTTAAGAGGTCCCTTGATACTCTTGATCGACCTGCATCTTGCACGTGAGTGCATGAAACACTGACGTCGCTGAACCATCACGGATAAATTTGCTTCGTTCCGTATAACTTGCAAACGGCACCTGTTGACCCATTCTTTTGCGATTCCCCATCCCCCGCCCGTCCCATACAAGTCTCTTCGCGGCCCTTGATATACACACCCAATTTATTGCCGGAGGAAGCAGACAACCTTCTCGGTTAACATGCAAAGACAAATATCGGGGTGTATTTTCGGACGAGTCCACTCCACATCGTCAGGGTATATTTTGCCACGAGGATTTGGGCCGAGCTCATTTTTTATTCCCCGAGAGACGAGGTCGACTCCTAATTACGCGTTAGGACACTATGAGACTCCTAAATACGTATATATATTGACGGATTATACGGCGATGATTTTTGCTACATCGGCAGGGGCTATTACCAGGTTAGGGGGTGTTTGCGTTTGATTAGGGTAAACTGTCGGTAGCCGGGGGAAGTTTTTCTTTTTTTTGGAATGGGGGTGCTTTTCGATATAACTTTGTGGAACTTCTCACTGTGGACCAGGCGAAATCGTTTTCAATCGCCAGCTCAGAGGGATTTACATAGGATTAAAGGGCTGATCCTTTTTGCTAGATGATTGAGGAAATATTGGTTAAATTGAGAGCATGTTTGTTGTAACGACTAAATGTATTATTAGTAGAGATATTTTTTGAGTGTGTTAAGATTTGTGTTTTACAGGACACCACTGTAACTGCCCATTTTCGACCGTTTTCTCTGGAATTTTTTTTTCAGTCAACCCTCTTTGCGGCACGCAGTAGAACTGTCGTAAAATTAATCCTGGAATTAAGAGTGATATATCATCTTTAATTATATTAATTTTAGCAGTCAAGTACGGGGGAAATAAAAAAATAATGAAAAAAAGTATAGAGACGAGTTTGAAAAAAAAAATCGTTTTTTCGACCATAATTTTCATATAAAAAGTGATATATTATTTATAATTTTATATTTTTCAGCTCTAAACGAATATGCATCATATTTTTGAAGGTGCAAAGAATTTTTTTAAAGTGTATCCAAAAAAACGATTGTTCGAAAATTTTACAATTGTGTCGTCCCTTAAGGATATCTGAACAGGCAACTTCAATCCACACTAAGAGAAGTAATTTGTTTGCATCAACTAAATGGGGACCGTTCGACGTGTTTTTCTTTGAAGAAACCATACCGTTATTTGCTTTTAGGAAAATGCTTATTATACTTGAAGGAATGATTGTGTTCCGAGCATACGAGTCATTTCGAATCAACTTTTCAATGGGCGTTAACTTCAAAGAAATCACTTTTTTAAGGTAAATAAATATTTGGTGGGCGAAATATAAGAGCACTGTGCGTTGCATTCCGAGCGAGAGTATCAGGTTGTGCGGTGACCGCGTAAAGAATAAACCTTAAAATAGAACTTTTGAAGTTTTCAATGAAAATCGAGTTGATTGATTTAATTTTGAACCGTTAATGCAAATTCGTCGTTTTATGATGAAAAGGTCCTCGATTTTGTATACAAATGCCAAAAGGAAAAATGTTTGCTGATGGAATGAATGAAGTTATCAGACTCGAATAAAATACTATTAGAGTCATATGGGATTGAAGTATGCATTGTTGGAACGCAACGAAAATTCTTTTCAGTTTCTTATTTCCATCGTTATCCAAAATCATATTTTGCAAATTCGTCATAGATCGCTAATAAGAATCCTAAAAAATGTTCGCGTAATTTTCGTAGCTCAAGGAAATTCGGATAATGGAAAGAAAATAATTTTCAGTCATGGTGTCATACATTTTTCTGTCAAAAGCGGTATCTGTTTTGGGCGCTATGAAACATTTGTTTCATTTAAATATATAATTTCTTTGCGATTTATGATGAAGTCTATATAACGTGAATAAAATGTTATTATAGTTGAGTATCCGATTTTTCCCAGTTGTAATCGATTGAAACGTTTAGCCGAAGTGAATATATTACTTCATGGAAAATCGAATAAAAGTCTAGGTGGTCGAGATTTTAAAAAAACTTCAATATAATTTAAACAAACGATTTCTCTTGTCGCATATCTTAGCACCCTCGTAGTGGCGTTGATAAATATTGAGATACGGATATTCGTTGTTCGTACTACCGAATCTCAAAATTGAGAATCCCCAAGCTTAATGCGCTATCCTATTCGTTGCAAAAGGATTCGAAATTGAATTTTAAATGTCAGTTTTTAAAACCGAGTTTTAAAAAGTATTCGAAATTGAATGGCAAATGTCACTCCCCAAAATGACCGTGTTTGGTAGAATAAATAAATAGACTGAATACGTGCAGCCACTCATCGTCAAAATTTCATCGAAAATAAATTGCGGTTTATTCGTTCGGGAAATAATTATCGGGGAAATGTTTACTGTCGGCTCAAATACTTCGCTCTGCCTTCCCGGCGGCAAAATCATCGTTCATCGTGGTGGTAACATTGTCAAGGTAAAATCTTCTAAGATACGGAGCCGTAGTTTATCGACGCGGTCTTCGTTTCATACTCTTGAGATAACGAAGAAATCTCTTAGTTTCACGATGAATTTCTAGTCTCTTGTGGCTCGCTTGGAGTCTGAGGATAATATTGAAATAATATCGATAAAGAGATGGACTTATATCACGAGTTTCGTCTCATAGTAATTTTTATAGTAATTCGACTTGTTTATATTGATTAAAGAGTATTAATTTAGTCTTCATTTAATACTTTAGTATTAATTTATTTAATATTGATTAATTTAATCCCTTAATTAGTATTAATTTAATAGTAATCAAAAATTAATAGTTTCATAGTGATTAGACTTGTTTATATTGATTAAAGAAGAATCTTTCTTGTATCAAAGGATCGCAATTCATTTGATGCCAAGCTGCTGCTCCTACAAGTGGCCTTAATTACTATAACTCGCACGCGATCTTTTAGATTAGCCTGGTGACGGAATTTACGTTTTTCACCCCGCCATACAGCAACATATCATACAACAAGATAAATCCGAAATTACGAGCAATATTATTAAACAGTAAATAATAGATGTAGAAAATTTGCGGGACTTCCCTATGAGGAATTAGAGGACGAGAGGTTCATGATTTATTTTACTATATCCCATAAATCATATGCTAAAAATAAATGTTTAATGCAGTTAAGGAACCATAGTAGTATCATGATATTGAAGTTTGCATCGTTGGCACGCAACGAAAGCTTATGGTGTTAAAGTTGGTATCGTTGGAACGCCACCAAAATTAGTTTTTTTAAATTACCAAAGCATTTTTTTGTCGTTTTGAGCTACGAAAATTACTCAAGCGTTTTTTCAGGATTCTTTTTGAAAATCTACAACATTAATTGGCAAGAAGATATTTTCGATAATAATAAAAATACGAGAAAAAATGATTTTCTTCGCATTCTAGCGATGGAACTTCAACACCATAGAAGTTTAGTAGACCGATTTTTTTTTTGGCAAATCGCTGAACCGTTTTTAGGATCCTTATGAAGAATCTAAAGTCTAAGTTTGCAGAATAAGAATTCGGATGATGAAAAAACTGAATAAATAAATTTGAAAAGAGAATTTTTGTTGCATTCAAACTTCGCAAACTTCAACACCGTGTAGTATCGGCGTCCAGAGTTTTTCAAATTCATATCCGAGGAAAAGTAGGGAAAAAATCTAAACATCGTTTTCAAGGAATGGACCCATAGTTGTCTTGACTTCGTGGAACTGATGGACTTTTTAAATTTCATCATGAGCAATTGATCTATTGCGAAATGACATTTAAGGTAGTACCTCCACAGAAGAGTCGAATTAAGAAATGGTTAAAATTTGACATATATGTTATTCAATACATTATCCAAACATCTGTGCAATTTGAATAAGTTTGACCACCCCAAACCTGAGATATTTACACTTAAAGTTGGCTTGGTTTACACGCAACAAATGCGTTATGATGGCCAAACAGAGCATCATTAATTTTACCGTCAAAACTAAAATTAAGAAATTGATAAAAAACGAGGATAAGCTAGAGTAAGATATCACGAATAATGTGAAAAAAAATGAGAATGATTCACCATCTAGTTTCCAAGATATAACCATGAAAAGCCGTCACAATTTTGGTGCAAAGCCTGGCAAAGCCTGGCAAAGCCTGAAAAAAAAACAATTGGGGCAAAGCCTGGACAGTCCCGGCAAAAAGTTTACTGGCAATGGTAGATCAAAAACACAATATAAAATATATTTTACGGCAATAAATTATATCCATCGTATTATCTACTAATACCGAGTCAATATTGCGTAGTTTTTAATTTTATTTATTACTAATTAAACCAATTATCAATCTTTTAAACATGAACATGGTATGTAAACTTTTGGTTGAGATTTTCGCGGAGGAACTACCTTAAGAATTTGGGATTTGAAAAGCCGCGAAATGAAAATGGGTCGGTGAAAATATGGAAGCTAGAGGAAAATCAGTTGATGCATTTATCATGATGATGTCAATTGAGCATATGATGTTTATTTTTCAGGAACTCGGTTCGCAGCCATTACCGACGATCGTGACCGAGGATGTCGATCACACGGGACAAAATGCTCAGGATCAGGGCCACAGGCCAAGAGCCGGTAAGTAAATTAATGTAATAACAAATGTTTATCCCAATTGTGCGTTAATTTCTGTTAGTAATAAAATCGGAGTAAATTATATCTCATTATTATATGTTTTTAATCTCATATTTATGGTAAGTCTCTATTAGTCGTGTTAATAAAGTAAATCACGTATTGCTTATCCGAACAAGCAGCTTTTCTCATTTTTACTGCACCTATACCTTCGAAGTCAAAATAAAATGTACAATGTAGAAATTTACAATTTTTTGCGGTTTTCGAAAGTTTTTTTTTCATTTATCTCAATCGTTTATAAATTCTCAGATAGGTATGGATAATATAGCAGTTGAGAAATTATATGTACAATCTGTGGTTGATTTAGATTATACGGGTCGATTTGAGTTAGCGTATTATTTATATTTTCTGAATATTTCTGACCATATCTAAACAAAGTCGACAATTTGACGTCGTTGAAGTTTATTCAAAATGCCTAAATCAGGACGATTTTCAGATAATTTGAAGATTACCCACTAAATACCAGGATAAAATAAAAAATTGTCTTCGTTTTAAATGAACCAAGCCTTCCATTAAAAATTAAATTAAACGGGTAAAGGAAAGAACCGTTAGGACAAAAAGTATTACATATTTTCGTAAGCATTCAAAAAATGTAATAACCTGCAAGGTGTTCGAATAACTATCGTACGGAAGTTTGCATCGTTAGAAGGCAAGGGCATTTTTTTTCTATTGCCGTATTTTTTTCTTCAATATTTAGGCTACGCGAATTACCGAAACATTTTTGACGATCCTTATTAAAAATCTATAATCGAAGTCTGCAAAATAGATTTGAGATAATGATAAAAATAAAGAAATGGAGAAAATCAAGAAGAATTTTCGTTGCATTCCAACGATGTAATCTTCAACACCATGGATAACTTTGGACTATCAGAACAATTTATACTATGGGGCTGAAGATTGCATCGTTGGAATGCACCGGGCATTTTTCTCAATTTCTTATATCCATTATTATCCAAAATCATCTGTTGCGAAATTGTTTTAGATCGCGAAATGAGGAGCCGAACATTTTTTGCGTGTTTTTCGCAGCTTAAATTTGCCATAGGAAATTTGTAAAATTGAAAAATAAAATCATTTTCGTTGCATTCCAACGATGCAAACTTCAACGTCATTTTGTACTTGATATTGACACTTCTAAAAGTCTTTGTATTATATCTCAATCATTCCCAGTGGTTGTAAAATTAGGAAAGTACAACAATAACCACAACAACAAATAAAATAACATGCAATTTCTCCCAAAAAATGGAAATTAAAAAGAAATTCTACAATGCAACGAATCTGAATTCTAGCATTGATCTTCGCCGAAATATCAAATTAATTATAACGAACTTGCAGGACCTAGAATACACCACCTAAAATGCACCATTTCGAAAGTTTTTCTTCAAATTAAATTTCGTAGATGTACGTTTTAAAAGAATTGCGCGCTTCCATCATGCTTTCTTCATTTCCATACATACAGGTGATATTTTTCCCGTCCACAGTCGATTAAATTCTTATCAAAATAAGTAGTTCATTTTTACGTTGAATCGCTTCTTTCTTTTATTTCACTTTACATTCGAAGGCCGGGCTTTTCCGAAACTACGGACGCCAACATTCGCGTCTTATCTCTGATGATAATCCGATAATCGTTCGGTGCCAAGTTGCCGTTTGCTTTATACGTGGTACTTTTTTTGGCCGACTGCGGAACAGGCACTTGGGGCTCTCATTCGAAACCGATCAGAAAACCGACGTCGGGCAGTGCACCGGGCTCGGGAAAATCTACTCCCGTGCCTCAACAATTGGAGGCTGCGTCGAGCTCATCGGGCTCGACCAAAGGACGAAAAGCCTCGGGTACGCGCTCGGGCTCGAACAGTCGCAGCAATAGCCGTAGCAGCAGCGCCGAGAGGCGCAGGAGCGGCGACGAAACGGCGAGCCCGACAAGAAAAACGGCCCTTTTCGACGCCTTCAGGCCCAGAAGCAAATCCGATGCTAGCAAAGCCAGAAAACCCAGTATTATTGCAAACATGAAGAACGCCGTGCAGGTGAGAAGTGTTATCTCATCGAAAAAGGACTCTAGAGTCTGCATTGTTGAAAGTATCGAAATGTTTTCTTTTTTAAATCATGTTATTGCAAAATTGCACATTGAAAAAAAGTTTCATATGATATTCATATTAAAAAAAACAAGCTTTTATTTAATGCACTAAAATAATTATAAAATTATTTTAGTATATTACATAAAATACATAAAATATAAAAATTCTATAAAAAGTAGAAAATAATTTTTTTTACCAAGTCACCTATATGTGACTACAAATAAAAGCTTGTGGCACTCAACTTTTCAAATGTTTGATGGATTTGATCAATTTAGTTTCATTAACCGTATTTAATTTGGCACGATAGTAATTAGAGAAATTATTATCACACGTTTGTACTCAGTTTTAGGATTTTTATTTAAGAAATCTAAGGTTATTTTACAGTAAATCAAATACAGTGGATATGTTACCGGATTTATGCAAATTAAAGATTATTTGTCTAAATTTTGAGCGCCCTAAGCTTTTATTTACAGTCACATATGGGTGACTAGATAAAAAAAATTATTTCCTTGGTAAAAGCTTGTTTTGGAAAAAAAAATTCACATATAAATTATTTTCTACTTTCTAGTATTTCATTGATTTTACCAGAGCTCTGAAATTTTTGCAAAGAGGGATTCTTCCAAACGAACCGGCGTTATTATTGGTTGATTGTCAGGAGAAATCCTGGAGAACTGTGATGGGTGGCATCTATAATGTTGGCTCACCACCTATTGGACCTTACCTTTCAACCTATTTGACCTATTGGACCCTTTTAACGATTGTGCGGTCCGTGAGCACTTAGAACCAACAGGTTCTCATGCACTTTCCATGTATTGTCACGTCTTAGATGCGTGTTTGCAAAATTTCAGAACTCTAAGTGGTCGGGGAGTGGGCGAAATATCGATTTTCCTATTTGCATCTCACAGACAGTCGTTTTTAAGGGGTCTTCTCACTGTAGACACTAAAAAAGGCTATTCTCATGAATTTTTTTATAGGTTCATAATATAGATATTAATATAAAAATTTTTACACTTAATAAATACACTTTCGAAATACATTTCACAAAAAATTATTTATTCAATTCACTATTTACAGACGAAAGAGCTAGTTAAAAAATGTCCTAAAAAAATTGTAGGTCTGCCCTGTTGATGAAATCTCGGAGTTGGAACTTCCGAAACAAAAAATCAAACGGTTTTAGATTCAATATGTTAACGGAGACTTTGTCCTTGGAGTGCCATATTTCAGGTGTTTACATTTTATTTTTTTTTAAAGGAAACGAGTAAAGCTTTTTGAGTGCGGTTTTTTTCTTGCTTTTATTCATGATATACAGAACGTTAAAAAATTTAAAAAAAAAACCAAAATGGCGGCCGTTGCAGCTCCGCGAAAACAGGTCCTCAAATCGCGGGAGGTAAACGGCTGACATCACTGCCCCCTCTTTGTTGATCTGAAACACAAATTCAAAGCATATTATCAATCTGTGACCCTTTGGTCATGGAATGACGGATAGGTTTTTCGTTTAGTACAAATTTCGGAAAATGGCGGCAATTTAAAAAAAATCGAATTTTCGCGTTTTTTTCGCATAAAAAGATAAATAATAAATGCAAAAATGTATCTATCGAAAAAACAATCCGTCATTCCGTGAAGACATATTTTCTTAGTATGCTCTCCAAATTTCAGGTCGATATGTTAATTACAGCGGTCAGGAGAATGTCAGCCATTTTTAAAAACGTGTTTTCGAGAAAAACACGTTTAAAGTTTTGTAATGTGTTTACACAAATGTGTTTATAATTACCGCTAATCGGCATTGCCTGGTCCATAGAGGCATCCCTCCTCTTCTTCTAGCTGCTCATGTTGAGCTCAAATTGATTTTTTGAAAATTTCAAGGACAAAGTCTCCCTTAATGGCTATAGCCATTTTTCGAAAAAACAAAAAAGACGTGTTTTTTTCACCGCTTTTGGCAAAAAAAATAGTAAATATCAAAATTTAAAAAAATCCTTGATATGCGCTATAGCTGTAATTGTAAAGCATATGAGGTTAAAATTTCATAAAGATCGGTTCTCTAGTTTCGAAGATTTTATCAACGAGCCGTTGTTTCGAGAAAAACCGCGTTTAAAGTTTGTTTGGGTTAAATAAATACATAAAAAATAATTTTAAACGTATTTGGAAAGTATATTTATTAAGTGTAACAACTTTTATATCAATATCTATAATATAAACCTATCAAAAAAGATCATAAAAATAGCCTTTTTTTAGGGTCTAAGGGGAGAAAACCCCTTAAGTTGAATCATGCATTGTCCCCTCTTAGATGTTTGTAAAATTTCAGAACTCTAAGTAGTGGGGAAGTGGATGGAATATTGATCTTCCGTTTAGCATCTCACAGAAAATCATGTCATATATATATATATATATGACATGATTTTCTGTGATATGTATATGATGTATACATGATATATATATATATATATATATATATATATATATATATATATATATATATATATATATTTAAATCGAATCATGCATTGTCACCTCTTAGTTGCATGTTTGCAAAATTTCAGAGCTCTAAGTAGTCGGGAAGTAGGTGAAATATCAATTTTCCGTTTTGCATCTCACACCAAGTCAAGTTAAATAAAAGCTTGTAATATGCAGCATCTTTAAAATGCTATGAACTTTTGTTTAAAATTGGAAATATTAAGACGCTCAACAATCTACAGCAACATTTTCTCCCAGGTGGATTACCTTTCGAGCACATATGATCTTGAAGTTCCCCCCGTTGGAACGGAACGAAAATTAATTATTTTTTATCGATAAAATTTATTTTCGGCCTAGTTAGGCTATGAAAGTCATTCGAACGTTTTAACGTATTTTTGCTACAGATTTACGACCTCAAGTTGCAAAAAAAGGTTTCGAATAGTAGTGAAAATGAAGAAATGAGAAAAAAAATCGTTGCATTTGCCGATGCAAACTTCATAGTCATCGAGCACACGACAGGATACACTTTGCTTGTCCGTTTACAGAGCGTGTATTTCCTTTTTTATCGTCAAATACAAGCTGTTCGATACATTTGGAATTTGCAAAATAGCTGACAATCGGTGAATATAGATGACTCGCAAGGACACCGTTTCCGGTGTCCTCCTCCGATTTCGTTCAATTTTTGATACGTCATTTTTTTATCGAAATCTGAGAGACACGTATTTTTTTATCGGCGGAAAAACGTTTTCAAGGGATGAAAATTGTTCTTCAAGTTGGACACTGACTTTTGCCGTTTTTTCATATTTCCAGTCGAGCTATTAGATTGGAACCAATTGGAGGATAATGCTTATGGCAAATAATGAAAAATGCACTTTTTCAATTCCAAGGGGATGGATTAATAGAAATATATAAGGTTCGAAAGTCGAAAGTTTGTATAAATTTTAAGCTTCTCGTTATATTTTTACGGAACCAGTTGCATTTGAAAGAGCTAAAAAATAGACAACACGTGTTTCACGAAAACCCCCGTTTGACGATTTTTTTTGTAGATGCCGCCTTTTTCCCTATGACATCATATCGCTCATCCACTGAAAAAAAGTCATAACACAAAAATCCTGTTTTGAGAAAAACGCGTGAAAATTTTTTCCCGCCTTCGTGCCACAAAATACAAAATATCATAAAATCAAGAAAGGTTAACAAATTTCACAATAAATAAAATCGTTACAGGCTAATTTAGATAAACATTCACAGTGGCCTCACGAATGTGCGAAAAAAATAAAATAAAAATGCATTTTTCTCAAAACAGAATTTTCAGTATTATGAAAGTTTTTTAGTGGATGAACGATATTGTGAAAAAAAACCCGACGAAAAGGAGTGCTGTTATAATAATTGTATTGAATGTCAACAGTTCAAACATTTCAGTTGAGACTGTGAGCTGAATATTCGACAATTTGGAAAATTCTCGGTTGAAAAAAATATTAAAATGAACAATAAACTTCTTAAAAATACAATAGATATAAATCAGGCCGAGCTCCGAGATAATACCTTTTAACTTTTCCCATCCCGAACCTTTCTGCTAAATCCGAAGTTACTTCGCGGAGTCTTGAAATTTCAGTACGTGCCCTACGACAAAAACGCACTGTGTTTGGCCCAATAGTTTATGGTGTTTGGATGAAATCCCGCGACGGTTAAAAAAAGTATCAGGTCTTTTACTTCGGTAATTTTACTTCGAGCGAATGGCTAACTTCATTAATTAATTGATGACCTGTTTTTTTCTTCTTTTTCTCGTGTTCAGCAGTCGCTGCATCGTGGCTCTCACGGTAGTTCCGCCACGGACGTCCACACGGAGAAGGATCATCACAAGGATCACAGAGACAGCAAGGATCCTGGTGGACGTCCGCGGGCGGGCTCCGAGAGCAGCAGAAATCCAGTCAGCAAAGTCATGGATCTCATTAGACATCGAAGTCATAGCTCCATCGGTACGGAGGACAAGAGAAAAGCGGTGAGTCAAATCTTCAATTCGTATCTGTTTTTTTTTTTGTAAATTTCTTTCAAATGTACTAAATACCTGGCGAGTGATGAGAAGATTGGAAAAGTCACTTGAAAATATTGGGAAATCGCGCATCAATGAATAATCACGACAGCGGTTTCTCTCATGCTGGCGTCGATAAGTTCGCGGTCTCGTCTTGGTAATGCGGATTTTGCCGCGCGCTACGGATACATAAACTACGACGCAAGCTCATCAACGGCCTCTCATTTAACAACCGTCGGTATGTGAAATACCTGCCAAATTGATATTAATCGCGAAAAGTTGAACTTTTGTCGAACGTGTCGACGTTTGAAATGAAAATAATATTTATCGGTGCAACGCACAAATCTCCCTTAAGGGTTGTCATTTTATTTGAAGTTAAAGTTAACTTGAGGCTACTGTGACGACGGAAAAATCGGGGTTATTAAGAAAGAATAATTTTCAGGGAATAAGTAAGATGATTGAAAAATCGCTTGGGCATTCATTTGTATGTACATTAAGGGGTTAGGCCACAATAACGCGTTTTAAATCATGTACGAATTTAACAAATTTTTTTTCGTATGAAAAAGTGATTCACTCATGAAATTAATTACACATCTATTTAGTATGAATATCAAACTGTTAGAAAATATATATATTTTTGTTCGGTGTTCAGAATGGTCGACTACTAATATTTTCTTTCGTTATCTTTTTTTTGGCGCTCTGCGGCGTGACATTTAGCATCGACAATTTTTTACCTGGAACAAAAAACAAAAATTCTCGTCAATCTACATTAGAATACCTAGAGAAGTACGTACGGAATTTTAAAAATATTGTTTTATTCAGACGTTGTAGGTATTTGAACTTAAGGCGTTACCCCCACTTGTAGCGCAAAAAAGGCCTTTTTCATGATTTTTTTTTAAGAAAACTACAAAACTTTTTTAATCGATCAATATACCATCTTAAAGAACACATCTTGAAGAACTTTCAGTAATTTTTTTATTGAAAAATATTACATTGTTTAGTGGCAAATGGCCGTCAATGAAATAATGTTTTTATATACACGGTTTGCGGTGACCAACATTGCGGCGAAGTGGATCATCTGAAAAAAAAAATGCGGATGGATTTAGTCAAATATAAGTATAAACTAGTCTTTAATCGAAGGATTTTAAAAAATATTCATTTTTCACAAAATGGCGGACAGTCAAAGTTAATGGTTCGATTTTAACGAAAAAAAAACGGCCGTTTTTTGGCTATAAAACGGCCATATTTTTCGAAAAAAAAAATCGAACGATTAATGACTTCATTTTTATGTATTAAATAAGCCTGCAAAATTTCAAGAAGATCGGTTCATTAGTGTTCGAGTAATCTTGGTCACCGACTTCAGAAATGCCATTTTGAGAAAAACGCGTTTAAAGTTTAAATTTCAGTTTACACGAAGAAAATATTTTTTTTTGTAAACTTACATAGAGTCATCTATTCCGGGCCCATACAGAAGTATGGGCCCAGATACTTATACTTCAAAAACATGCAATAAAAAAAAATCGATTTTTTCAAAATCGCAATTGGGGGTAACCTCTTACGAAATGCATTTTCAGTGAAAAATTTCGTCATAACTGCATATAAACTGCTCATAAAATGAAAAGTTTTCGATTAATCAGAAATTACGTACGCACTTGTCTGCGAAATGCAATTAGGAATATAACTTTTAAATTCGAAGTAAATCGAGGGAAAATTGTCGAAGTTATTTGTCACGCCAATTGGAAAAAAGCTGTTCCGAGAAGTTTCGAATAGTCGGCGATTTTGTACATCGGAAAAAAAATATATATTTCCTAACAGCTTGATATCCATACTAAATAGATGTGTAATGAATTTTATGAGTGAATCACTTTTTCATACGAAAAAAAGTGTTTCCAACACCTTTGTGTTGGAAAAAATGCGTTTCTTTTTCGCCGCCCGTTTCCCAGAAAAAAATTCGGATTTTTGGCATTTTTTCGAGCCTCTAGGTAGATGTAGCCCCTTAAAAGAAATAATATCGGCTAATACTTGACCGAGCTTTTGTTGTTATCGTGTTTCAGTCATTAAAAAAAATTCAAATTTTTTTCTCGATTTTTCGACAATAAGTGCTGTTAATATTGTTGATAGCTAATGAACTACTATTACAATGGATAGGTGTACCAAATTTTGAGTCAATCCGTTAATTTGATATTGAAATTTCCATCATTGGAACGCAACGAAAGTTTAGTAGCCCAAACTATTTTCCGTAAATTTGGACTACGGAAAACACGCAAATGTTTTTTAGGGTCCTTATCGTAAATCTGCAGCCCAAATTTGCAGGATAAAATTTTGGATGATGAAGAAAATGAAGAAATAAAAATTAAAAAAGAATTCTCGTTGTGTTTCAACGATGCGAACTTTAACATTGTCCGTTCATTGGATGTCGAGAAATCTTATAGATCGATTTGAAAAACATAGTTTCAAATTTAAAGTTTTACTAGAAGTTTCATCGTTGTAATCATAAGATTACCTTCAATCTGCGCTTCCTGCACTATTTGTTGGACCTTTCTCTTCAATTTGAGTTGTCGCAAGCGGCGAACGAGGGTTCGTCGCTTAGCCTAACCCCTTGAGACGTTAGGCTGATAAATGAGACTTTTCGGGGCTTTTTTCCCGAGAATACTGAAAAAGCAATCAAAATGACGTTTTGAGAGTTTATTCTACATGTGTCGAGACAACCAAAAAAAGTATGAAAAAAATACAAAATAGCGGCTACACTATAAAAGCGTTCTTTTAAGCGCTCTGCAGGAAAACGTAGAAGATTTATGAATCAACATCCAGAACAAAAAAATCGTCCTTTACATCAGTTTTGCCAGAACAGTACAATCTATTATTAAAAAATATGATTTTTTTTCGCAAAATGGAATTATTTTGAATAATCCTTTTTTTCGGTAAAAAAACAGCCTTAATTTGTTTATGAAAACGAGAATTGTTGATGAATCGTAAAAATCGCATGTACTTTAGAAAATCTAAAAAAGCTCTCAAAATAAAATAAAAACATTTCGCGTATAATTTCTTATGTATTATCATTCGTGTCATGTTTATACATCATTTATAAGGTCAATATTTCACCCACTTCCCGACTACTTAGAGTTCTGAAATTTAGCAAACACGCATCTAAGAGGTGACAATGCATTATTCAACTTAAGGGGTCTTCTCACTTTTATAAGGTATTTTTTTCTACTCCTATGTAACGCCTTAAGAGCACGCATAAGGTCAAGTTTTTCCAATCAAGTTTCAGGTTTTTTTTTTCAGAAAAAACATGTTATGGATGTGTAGAATTTATTGACGCAGAGCTTGCCGATTTTATTTTGCCCCAAATATTATCAACCTCTGAGAAATCTCTGTTCGAAAATGTCAACTGTCTCTCTCGCACTCATATGTCACTCTAGTGCGGCTTCAACTTCACTTTGAAGACGTCTAGCTTGGATAATAAAGTCGCGATTGATTTGAAAACTTACGAAAAGATTGATGCTCATTTTGGCTCAAAACGTCCACTAATATTATCGGCAAAGGTTTTTTCAAATCGCGTCCTCCGGCCTCGCGATTGCGCTTCGAAAATTGCGGATAAACGGGAAATCCCGCGACGATTATCTAACACGACCCACGTACACGTTGACCCGCTGAACGCACAATTGTAATAACTTGATGAATTTTGACACGAAATCCTCTTTGTATCCGAAATATCAATTTTTCATAATAACGCACACAAAGTTGACATCGCGTGTCAACTTTGTGACCCTTAATAGCGAATAAACCGCAAACTATCCACATAAAAAACTTTCCGATTATATGATATTGATTATTTGCAACAAAACAATGCTTTCGTACAGAATTTAAATCCCCATATAAATTTCACGCGAAAGTTTTCTGGAACGTAATATTAGGATAAAGTTCCGAAAAGGACACACCTCCGATTAATTTGGAATTTTGTGCACCCACGTATTTTTACTCGCTGATCGCGTCTATGATCGTGAAAACACTCGCAAATTTGATTTTCAAGGTTAAAACTCACAAAAACTGATTTTCAAAAAAAAATTCTATTTTATTGTAATAAATATTGATCTTAAAGAAAAATGTTTCCTACAACAGTTGTAGCCGATAAAAAAATTCACATTTTATATTCTGTACAAGTTTTATCTAAATCCAGTCTGTTTCGAGAAAAATGGGATAAATGCTCCGAAAAGTACATTTTCCTAAACTCCATTAGTTTCGATATCATCTACTAACGCACTTTACCGCGGGAAGGTTTAAATTTGTTTGGGACAACACACAAAAAAAAACCACAACAACACAAAACACAACAAACAAACCCAAATAACACACAGCACAACAAACAAACCCAAACAACACACGACAAATAAACGCAAACAAACTCCAACCTTCCTGCGGTAAAGTGCGTAAGTAGATAATATCGAAACTAATGGAGTTTAACAAAATGTACTCATTGGAGCATTATCGCGTTTTTCTCGAAACAGAATGGTTGTAGACAAAAACTGCATAGAACATAAAAGATCAATTTTTTTATAGGCTACAACTTTTGTGGGAAACATTTTTCTCTAAGATCAACATTCATTAAAATAAAGTGAAACAACTTTTAAAAAATCAGTTTTTGTGAGTTTTGACCTTGAAAATCAAATTTGCCGGTATTTTCGCTATCATATTCGTAATCATCGGGTCAAAATACATGGGTACAAGAAATTACAAATTAATCGGAGGTATGTCCTTTTTCGGAACTAAACCCCAATATAACAATACGGTGGTACAATTTTCAAAAATCATTCTGCATAGTGAATGAATTGCAAAATTAATCGAGTTTAAACGTTTGCTGACCCAATTGTGGAGAGTAATGAGAAAAAAATAAAGAAAAAAGAAATACTTGCGTGGATTGACGAAGGTGTCACGACGGAAATTGAAATCGTCGCCCGTTTCTTTTGATGTTTCGTTCCTCTCGAACGTGACACCGTGAATCCACTCGGTGTGGAGTTGTCTCCGTGAAGAAAAAAAGAAGAAGTCCAGCTCAGCAGATAATGTTCAGTGAAGTCCTTGTCGAGATTTCACACAATGGATCCGAAACAAAAGGTTTCCCCGAGTCCACCCCTGACACCCACCCTCATAAATGTTCAGATTCGCGACTCTCGCGACGTTGCCATTTTTTGCTACTTCGCCTTCAAACGATACTTTTTAGTGGTGATGTGGAATTTCATCAATTGAACGCATCTGCAGTCGCTGTACAGTGTCGTTGCTTAGCTCACTTTTCGCCGCTAGATATATCGTGCATCAACTTTTTCCCAATATTGAGAATTGTAGATACGAAAGTATAATCCCGTGTATTTGTGTATCGTGCATTTTATCAATGACGAGGGAGTTCGCTGTGTTCCGCGATAAAGTTTGTCAGCCCGAGGAAGGATGATCGAGTCGGTCGAGATTTGTCGACTGCATTTCCGGTAATGGTGTTTTACGTCTGGCAGCTGCTGCCTCCTAACGATCGATAAAATATCTCTCGCATGCTACACACGATTATAGGCCTGGTTATTGAGTTGTGACAAATATTTGTCCCGTTTTCGACGCTAGGTAACGTAACATAGTTTTTTTTTTATACCGGTGCCAAAATCACGTACGAAAATAGCTTTTACATTTTGAAAAAGTACCACTCCAACTCTGATTTGAGTAAAATTTATTTTATCATCAGTGAGCCCTGGTGGTTGTTAAATTTTGAGCGAACAAAAAATTAAGAACATTTTCGTTATATTATATTGGGATGTTGAATAAGCACCCGCTGGTTTTTTCGTGAACATTAATGGTTTTTTTTAATGATTCCTAATGCCTTCACACGTTTCGAAACTGTTGTGTGATCAACTCCTACTGATTCTGCAAGTTCAGCCAGTGTCTGACACACGTATTTGTGAAGTAATGCCTCCAATTCAACACATCAAAATCATTATGTTTGAAGCGTTTAAACCAATCTCTGCATGTTGTTTCTGACAGAGCATGGTTGCCGTAAGTCTCAGCAAGGATTCTGTCTGCTCCAGCTTTAAATAAGGTAGTGCATTAAAATTCCCCGCAAATACTTTTTTTTAGCACGAAATTTGACATGATTAACAGTATGAAAAAAAAGTTGTTTACCCTTCGGCGAAAAAACATACACTGAATTTCAAGCTTGCTTATAGTAATTCTATATAGATGCGTTCTCAATCTTAAACTACACGCACGCAGTTCTGGTAACGCCATCTGTTGGAAAACAGCGAGAACTTATTCAACATCCTAAGGGGGCATACGGAAAGTCTCATGTAGGGTGATCGGTAGTGGCCAATGATTGGCCGATGCTCGACGCCAAGCTTGCCAACATTGGCACTCGAGCTTGGCCCGATCATCGACCGAGCCTTGGATGATAAGAGCGGCCCGATATTCGCAATCAATATTGGCCCTAGAATGGCTTATGAGAATCGGCCGAGCATCGCGTAGGAGTTCATTCGAGAATCGGCCAACAATAAGCCCCCTCAAGATTGCCATCATTGGCACTCGAGCTTGGCCCGATTATCGACCGAGTCTTGGCGGATAATTGTGACCCAATATAGATCACCAAAATTGGGCCTGCACCGCCAAAAAAAAAATTAATTATTTTTGTATTGTAATTCGTCATTACCTGGTCTCTCGAAATGATTAGTTCGAAGAAAATATTTCACCCCATAATGGGGCTCGAACCTTGAACTTCCCTATTCATAGCCAAACACGCTGCCCCTATGCTACCGAGTGCTTGTAACATTTGAATCGCAGATATGGCATAAGATACCAAATGGATTCTGATCATTATTTGTATGACATAAACTATATCAATTAGTTAATATCATTGTGATAATTAGAGAGTGTTATCGAATGACATGTTATAGAATTTTCAAACCTAACCTATATATATAATTCTTCTCTCAGACCATTAGTTCATTAGTTCAAGTTTACTTTGAATAAATAAATATATTTAAAATGAATAATTCCAATAATGGAATGCAATAGGAAAAATTTGATTTCACGAAAAATCTAGTTAATTCAAATAAAAAATAAATAAATAGACGCGGTTAGTTAATATTAATAGAATTTTTCTGTCAGTGTAGGATGGTTCATAAAAATCGGCAGAATATCGCGTATGAGCTCGTTCGAGAATCGGCCAACAATGAGTGCATTGATTTGGTAGTATATTTGTTAAGAAAAATGTCCAATGGACTCGTAAAAAGTATTTATCTCGTCTCTCAATGATTTTAACGCGAAACAATGAATCGTCAATATACGAATTGCGGTTCGATCATGCGTTACTCGGCCGAACATTGTCCTCGTATCGGCAAACCAATGATTGGCGAGTCTATACTTCGCCAAACATCGGCCTCATATCGATAAACCAATAATGAACAAGTCTATACTTGGCCGAACATTGGCCTCGTATTGGCAAACCAATGATTGGCCAGTCTATACTTCGCCAAACATCGGCCTCGTATCGACAAGCCAATGATTAGCGAGTCTACGTTTGGCCGAACATTGGTCGCGTATCGGCAAACCAATGATTGGCGAGTCTATCCTTCGCCAAACATCGGCCTCGTATCGACAAGCCAATGCTATATTTGGCGAGCGAGTCTATATTTGGCCGAACATTGGCCTCGTATCAGCAAACCAATGTTGGCTAGTCAATACTCAGCCGAGCATTGGCGTACAATTGGTTAATCGATCATCGTCCCGCCAACATTGGTCCAAGTATTGGCCGTTACGGTTCGATTGGCGAAACCTACATGGGTAAAGACAGACCATTAGTTCATTAGTTCAAGTTTAATTTGAATAAATAAATATATTTAAAATGAATAATTCCAATAATGGAATGCAATAGGAAAAATTTGATTTCAGGAAAAATCTAGTTAATTCAAATAAAAAATAAATAAATAGACGCGGTTAGTTAATATTACTAGAATTTTTCTGTCAGTGTAGGATGGTTCATAAAAATCGGCAGAATATCGCGTATGAGCTCGTTCGAGAATCGGCCAACAATGAGTGCATTGATTTGGTAGTATATTTGTTAAGAAAAATGTCCAATGGACTCGTAAAAAGTATTTATCTCGTCTCTCAATGACTTCAACGCGAAACAATGAATCGTCAATATACGAATTGCGGTTCGATCATGCGTTACTCGGCCGAACATTGTCCTCGTATCGGCAAACCAATGATTGGCGAGTCTATACTTCGCCAAACATCGGCCTCATATCGATAAACCAATAATGAACAAGTCTATACTTGGCCGAGCATTGGCCTCGTATGGGCAAACCAATGATTGGCCCGTCTATACTTCGCCAAACATCGACCTCGTATCGACAAGCCAATGATTAGCGAGTCTACGTTTGGCCGAACATTGGCCGCGTATCGGCAAACCAATGATTGGCGAGTCTATCCTTCGCCAAACATCGACCTCGTATCGACAAGCCAATGATTAGCGAGTCTACGTTTGGCCGAACATTGGCCGCGTATCGGCAAACCAATGATTGGCGAGTCTATCCTTCGCCAAACATCGGCCTCGTATCGACAAGCCAATGATTAGCGAGTCTATATTTGGCCGAACATTGGCCTCGTATCATCAAACCAATGTTGGCCAGTCAATACTCAGCCGAGCTTTGGCGTACAATTGGTTAATCGATCATCGTCCCGCCAACATTGGTCCAAGTATTGGCCGTTACGGTTCGATTGGCGAAACCTACATGGGGTAGGTAACGCGAAATTTCCCAATTTTCGCCCCCCCCCCCCCTATCAGTTCCAGGGCCGTTACGCCTGCCCAACTCCCCCCCTCTATTCCGTTACGTAACGGGTGCTTTGTCGTCATGATTGCGATTTTTTCATAGACATAACTAATTATGAAAGGATCAGGTTTATACTCATTTTATTAAGTATATATTCATCTAGTTTTATACCAATTTTTATCAAAAAATCTTTAAAATTAACCGAGATACATGACTTGATTTGAAGACGAAAAAAAAATTCTCTTCATTGTCCCATCGATATCTTTATAAAAGGTTATCTGTAAATAAAACGTCAACAATTTATCGATATCTATACAAGTGTAGCTATCGTTATGTGTGGCCGTTTTTTATTTTGGTTTTTTTACAAAATGCCGACAGATTGGAGATTTTTTTCTATTTTCAGGGCCCTTTTTTTTGTATTCTGTCTTTAAAAATAGTGATTATCGAAATTTTAAAAATCGGCTACGTAGAACCTTAGTTACTGCGATTACAAAAATGTCAATAAAGAAAATTGAAAATCGGTCGATAAGTTTTTGAGCATTCGCTGGGACAAGGTCGAAAAAAGTAGTTTCGAGAAAAACGCGTTTAAAGTTTTCGTTCCGCTTTTCATGATACAAAGTTATATTTTTTTCTAAAATATTGATACTTACATTAAAGTATCTAGTCGCGGGCGATATGACGGTTCTTCATCATTATATTTCAGAAAATAATGTGAGCCTGCACTTCGTCTATTCTGAACGTTGCCAGACCTGTAGGGACTGAGGGCACTAACCGGTCGCGTTACCTGTTCTCACTGAAGTGACTGTAACGCCGTCAATTTTCGGACTTGTGTATAAAAATGTTGCCAACACATTTTTTAATATACCCATGTAGGTTTCGCCAATCGAACCGTAACGGCCAATACTTGGACCAATGTTGGCGGGACGATGATCGATTAACCAATTGTACGCCAATGCTCGGCTGAGTATTGACTAGCCAACATTGGTTTGCTGATACGAGGCCAATGTTCGGCCAAATATAGACTCGCTCGCCAAATATAGCATTGGCTTGTCGATACGAGGCCGATGTTTGGCGAAGGATAGACTCGCCAATCATTGGTTTGCCGATACGCGGCCAATGTTCGGCCAAACGTAGACTCGCTAATCATTGGCTTGTCGATACGAGGCCGATGTTTGGCGAAGTATAGACTGGCCAATCATTGGTTTGCCAATACGAGGCCAATGTTCGGCCAAGTATAGACTTGTTCATTATTGGTTTATCGATATGAGGCCGATGTTTGGCGAAGTATAGACTCGCCAATCATTGGTTTGCCGATACGAGGACAATGTTCGGCCGAGTAACGCATGATCGAACCGCAATTCGTATATTGACGATTCATTGTTTCGCGTTAAAATCATTGAGAGACGAGATAAATACTTTTTACGAGTCCATTGGACATTTTTCTTAACAAATATACTACCAAATCAATGCACTCATTGTTGGCCGATTCTCGAACGAGCTCATACGCGATATTCTGCCGATTTTTATGAACCATCCTACACTGACAGAAAAATTCTATTAATATTAACTAACCGCGTCTATTTATTTATTTTTTATTTGAATTAACTAGATTTTTCGTGAAATCAAATTTTTCCTATTGCATTCCATTATTGGAATTATTCATTTTAAATATATTTATTTATTCAAAGTAAACTTGAACTAATGAACTAATGGTCTGTCTTTATTGCAACACACATATTAACGAGTTGTGGGGGTAGAGAAGGTGGAGAGAGAAGAATTATATACATAGGTTAGGTTTGAAAATTCTATAACATGTCATTCGATAACACTCTCTAATTATCACAATGATATTAACTAATTGATATAGTTTATGTCATACAAATAATGATCAGAATCCATTTGGTATCTTATGCCATATCTGCGATTCAAATGTTACAAGCACTCGGTAGCATAGGGGCAGCGTGTTTGGCTATGAGTAGGGAAGTTCAAGGTTCGAGCCCCATTATGGGGTGAAATATTTTCTTCGAACTAATCATTTCGAAAGACCAGGTAATGACGAATTACAATACAAAAATAATTAATTTTTTTTTGGCGGTGCAGGCCCAATTTTGGTGATCTATATTGGGTCACAATTATCCGCCAAGACTCGGTCGATAATCGGGCCAAGCTCGAGTGCCAATGATGGCAATCTTGAGGGGGCTTATTGTTGGCCGATTCTTGAATGAACTCCTACGTGATGCTCGGCCGATTCTCATAAGCCATTCTAGGGCCAATATTGATTGCGAATATCGGGCCGCTCTTATCATCCAAGGCTCGGTCGATGATCGGGCCAAGCTCGAGTGCCAATGTTGGCAAGCTTGGCGTCGAGCATCGGCCAATCATTGGCCACTACCGATCACCCTACATGGGTATGAACTTTCGAGAATTATAAAAAACAAAAATAAACGTTTTTAAATTTTGCTTGGGGAAAGTGGGAAAGCTACTGTGCAAGTTCTTGCACAGTGATTTCCCCCCTTTAACTGACATTTCGTATAAATTGCGCGCGAGTTTTAAATTCGAAACTTGAACATGCAGAAATTTTACTATTTCTGGCAGTTTTAAAATCGTGACGTAACGCAAACGTTGACCCCCCCCACGTACGTAGACCGTAACGCCTAGCCGGACCCCCCCCCAGCCACCCAAATTGCGTTATGTAATTTGCGTACGCCCTCTAATAATACTCGAGCTCAACAGCCAATTTGGTGCAGCAAAACTGTATATTTTTTCTGAATCTTATCCCTATACTGAACCTATTTGAACACTGAATATTGATATTCTACTTAAGAAGACAGAAATATACTATTGTTTTATAAAATCTAGTTTTAGTGAAAAATGTAAGTTTTATTGAATATTTTTACATTAAGTAAGCTTCTTTTTCGTTATTTTCTTGATTAAGACTTGTCGAGGCAATTGTGTATTAAACTCCAAACGTAATCAGCCATTACGTGTGTTCCATCTTCCCTGATACCTATCTTCCATGATTTTCATGGCTTGGTGCGAGCGTTCTCCTTGCTCTTCCCTGGAGGAGCTAAGACTTTCTGCGAATTTATCTCGAGTCTTTATTTCTATCCCGCAACAACAAGCAAAAAAGTATTTTTTATGAAATCTGTAATCGTTTTTCGAAGTTTTTTAAAAACATACTTTCCGGATATATAGCAAAATGTCTTAGGGTAGTTCGAACGAGCACATCTTCCCTTGCTACCGTCAAAATATTACTGAATTAACTCATAACGGCAAACAGTTTGAAAAAAAAGTTCTTAAATGAACTGCTAACTCTGAGACTAAAATTCATTTGACAATCTTGTGTGGTAACTCGAAATATAGGTTGGTATAAGTCTCACCAGGAGACACTTGACAAAAATCACACAAATGTTGCACCAAGAATTTTTTTGACTTGTGTCACCATTTCGGAAAAAACATTGGTCAGACATTAAGCATTATTGCCACTACCGTTTTGAGATATTTACGAAACCTCGGGATAGTCAAGAAGCCCGATACTTGCCCGCCGCATTGATTGAGCGATAAAAATCTGGTGGTCCCAATTGGTGTGATTCCTGGTGAGAATTCACTTGTTGCGATGCTTCCGTTACACCGTTCGGCGAAAACGTTTGCAACTTGGCTGGCACTTTTTAGTACATCCAGAATGTAAGCCCGCATTTTGCACCTTTCGACTACCGTTTATTTAGAGCTTTGCAAAACTTTCACAATGATGTCAATTTACTGGACTTAAACTCCTGCCATAATTGCTTAGATCAGTCCTTCACTAACAAAACGCATAAATTCTATAAGAGAGGAACCCTTCGGCTATCAGAAAGATAAAAGAAAATCAGCGATCGAAATGGCGCACGCATAGTTGATTACATTAATTTCTAAATTTCCCAATAGCCGATTTTAAAAAAAACTGAAAAGGCGGACGTATGTATGTTACGACCCAATACAATAATGGGACAAGTTTGGGAGTTAAGAAATATTAGTCAATTTATAAGCACTGAGGACTCGCAAATTCTGTGCAGAAGTTGCCGTAGGGATCCGAATGGATTCCTGTACTTGTTCCCACTTCCCCATAGGGATCCAATGGGTCATCGCATTAAATATTCTAAAACGTCACGCTCATACATCGGATTCTAATCGTGATTCGCCATTGCAATCCAATGTGAATCCTCTAGGATTCATACATTAACGAACAGAATCCGATACAATTCTTCATGGATACCATCGCATTATGCACGTTGAATTTTCGAAACAAAATGTAAAAATATCCAAAGTGACTGGATTTTGAAAAAAAAAGTATAAATCGCTTAAAAAAGTATATTTTAAAAATCGGTTTGTATCACACCACTGAAAATTCACTGTAATTATCGTTTGTTTTTTTTATTTTACCGCACTTTGACATAATATCACCACACACGTGAACGCCCGCGAAGCCTGCAGGTTATGTTTGAACAAGCCGAATCTTTTTCTGTGACTTTTCACATATTAGCGACTTGAAGGTGCTAAAAGTTCTCAATCGGCGTTCATCGGTGAAGAGTGCCAAATCCAATTGGAGTCCAATGAGGACTTCCTATTAACGGTGTCCCTAACGAATCCCCATGGGGATGTGGGTGTACATTGGGATTCCCAACAAATTTGTGCACCGGATCAGGGATCACGGAAGAATTTTTTGTTGTTGTGATATCCACCAACTTCCCGTTGAGAATTTAAAATAAAAAACTTCTCAAACGTCAATCGGGAAGTAGCGCGGAATCCACTCAGATCCCTGAAGGAATATGGTAGGATCTGAGGACTCCCGAATAAATTTCTACACGGGATAAAGTGACGTCGCTATAAAATAACGTCTAGTAATATATTTTTTCACAGCAATGCCAATAAATGATACAGTATCATTAGTCTTTTAGACAAAAACATGCAACACAATAAACACTGACCTCGAAAAAGGGCACATTCACGAAACAATGCCCGTGGAGTTGACGATCCTATCAGAGTTCGTAGTTTGATTATTTCGTGAAAATTCTTGTTTGTGTTGGAGTGAACATTGGATGATTTTCCAAAAGACATTAGGGCTAGGATTCGGCCAAAACTGAAGTTGGTTCGTTGATATGCAATTAAAATGATTATCTCCTAATTGCTTGAATTTCTTTTGGCCGCTCTTGCCTACGAAACTCCCTCAACGATTTTTTAGGTGCTTTTTCAGAGATCTGCAATCTGAATGTACAAAAAAAAATTGCTTGATAATGAAAATGAGAAAATAAAATTTTTACAAAGAACTTTCGTTATCTTTCAACGATATAAACTTTAACGCCACACAGTAGGAGAAAAGCCCAAAAACCTGGCCAAAACCCCAAAAAATAAATTTTCGAAATAGGGTCAGTTGAGTAGTCATTCAGGTAGAGGACTAGTAACTGCATTCTATTGTGGAAGGGAAAGCCCTTTAAGTGTATACCTGCGCCGCAGCGTCAGTTGGCAGTTAGTGTTCGTGAAGAGTGTACGTGTCACGCGCTGAACAGACGAAAATAACGCTGACTTCAAAAACCCATAACCTTAAAGTGACGGGTTTAATTTCAATTCTGCAACATGGATACGACTTCTGGAGGTATGTAGAACATGTTTTTACATCGGTTGAATCTAAAGTTTATGTATAAATGATTGAAATGTAGTATAGCCTTCGGCATAAATAAAATTGAATAATTTTGAAAACTTATATTTTCAACGGTCCGAAAAGTTATATATTTTGTCACATTTTGCAAAGCTCCTAGTCTCGGCCTTTAGTTTAATGTATAAGCTTTCGAAATTTACAAGAGTTACCTGCGGAAAACGTGCGTCTTGTCCGTTATGATTTTTTTCGCATCGTGCGGTAGCCGAGCGTGCACGCGGCACTATTGAGCAGCCTCTGCGCCTCTACCTGAGAATGGGTGAAGTAGCATCATAACGGACAAGACGGCTGTTATACGCTTGAAATAAATTATTTTAATATATATGTATGTGTATATATATATATATACATTTTCTGTGATTTAATTATGATATATACGTATGCATATATATATATACATATTAAAATCAAGCACATAAAAATTTCTTAAATATGAATGAAATGTTACAACATTCAAATAAAATATTTGAATATATATATATATATAGAGACGAATTTTGCGCCGAGATTGAAGCCGTGCCGGGAGTTGTAATAGATACAAACTCGGATAATGATTCTGACTCCGACTCCGACTCCGATTACGATTTTGATTAAGAATAAAATTTTCTATTTTTGAAACGTTCCGTATGTATTTTGGAAATAAAAATAATAATTGCGTAGAATACACTGTTCACGTTTATTTTATTATGATGATTTTTTTAAATATATTAATTTATCTATTTAGCAGGATACTCGGCCATTTTGTTTATAACAATTTGCTGTAAGCTCTTTGTTGCAAGTTATAAACAATAGATATCGGATTGGTAATCAGCGACCTTGAAAACCCGTATATACCAATTTTTGTCAACATCTGGTAACTTTTTAACGTTCATGTCGGCCATATTGGATCGGCCATTTTTTTTACGATAATTTGGCTTGCGGATTCGTAATCAGCGACCTTGAAAACCCGTAAATACCAATTTTTGTCGACATCTGGCAACTTTTTAACATTCATGTCAGCCATATTGGATCGGCCATTTTGTTTACGATAATTTGGCTTTCAGATTCGTAATCAGCGACCTTGAAAACCCCTGTAAGCCAATTTTCATTCCCGTCAAAGGTCATTTGAGGTTTTGGCCAGGTTTTTGGGCTTTTCTCCTACTGTGCGCCATAGAGTGGGAACGCCTCGCACGAAAATTCACCATAGTACAGTTCTTGATTCAATAAAATAGATAATAAAATAAATGAGTAGAAAGAGCATACGATCACAAATAGCTCGCGTAATACGAAAAAGGAGAAATAATTTCACAAGCAGGATCAAGAAACTTCAAATTTTAGTGACGTTTACAAGAATGACCCCCGTGTTTACTTG
This sequence comes from Ophion slaviceki, assembly GCA_944452715.1. Taxonomy (NCBI): domain Eukaryota; kingdom Metazoa; phylum Arthropoda; class Insecta; order Hymenoptera; family Ichneumonidae; genus Ophion; species Ophion slaviceki. The sequence goes on along the minus strand of OX101785.1, from coordinate 26,751,057 downwards.
CTCCGTTCCAAGGCAGACGATAAAGAGTTCTAATTTTTTTTCCGTGTGAACGTACAAATACGAGGACGGGGCTCAGTGCAAACATACGACCGCTTTAATGTGCGCCGAGACGTTACAATGACGTGCTATAATATCGCGTTACGACACGAACTGCTCTCCTCATACTCCTACTGGCTCCCCTCTCTTTCTCGCAGTTGAGTTCTTCAGTGTTTATGCTTTCGCGCTCACCTATATGCGTAAAGGCTGATTCACAATTCTTTGAACAATTATTTTATAATGTGACAACAAAAGCGTTTTCATTGAATTTCGATTCGAGCATCGTAGTAGGTACAATCCTAGTCTAAAGTTTGATTCCATCACAATTTCGATGCTACGCGATACGATGAAAATTTGAAAAACACGGCGAACATGCTTTAGGATTTTTAAATAAACAATTTTCGGTGTCACCAATGTCAACAAAATATTTTAAACTTCGTCGAAAATGTATTCGTCTAAGAAATGAAAATTCAAGGATAAAATGATTCATTTTTTGACGCAGGACATAGTTGCTTTTTCCGAATTTATATGAATTTTTAAAGAAACTTCCCAATCTTCCATGCTTTTTTCTTTTTACAAATTTGCAGGGCACACAAGATCAAACGGTTCAAACAGAGCTAATTATGAACCGTTAGGTAATCACGGTCACGAAGAAATGAAAATTCGAGTGTCAAAATATTTAGACAATTCGGAAAAAGTCATGAAAGCATCCCAAAATATACAGGGTGAGGCACATAAAGTGTTACAGAGCAATAGCACTCAAACTATTGATCATATACAAAAAAGTTTCAGTGTTCGAGAAGGCCGTCATACTGGACCACCCTATTTTTTTTATCGGTGGAGGTCAAAGTCAACTCCACTTTTTTAAATGGAATGGTACATTTTTTTTCAACCAACTTGTGGAGCACCTCAATCCGCATAAAAAAACATCAGGGGGCCAAAGTCGGTCAAGGTCATTCAAGGTCAATATCGATGATACAAATCTAAATATCTCGGATCACCACCAAATATTTGGTAGTGATCCGACATATTTAGATTTGTGTTTCATTTTAATAGGTTACCTTGAATGACCTTGAACGACTTTGACCGCCTAATATTTTTTATGCGGCTTGAGGTGCTCCAGAAGATGGTTGGAAAAAATGTACGATTCCATTCTAAAAAACTGGAGTTGACCTTGACGTAGCTTCAGCGCCTCCACTGATAAAAAAAAATAGGGTGATCCAGTTGTACGGCCTTCTCGAACACTGAAACTTTTGTCTGAAACATTTTTAGATGTGATCAATAGTCTGAGTGCTATTGCTCTGTAACACTTTATGTGCCTCACTCTGTATAAGTATCGATTAATTTTCTACAAAGTAGGCGAAAACCTTTTTTAGTATTTATTAAACGTTGTACTTTGAGCCTTTTGTGTATTACTCTTTTAATATTGGTGGGGTTCGAAATTAATGTGCCTGACATAACTTGCTCTTTTTAAGTGTTTTCCGCATATGGATCACTCAGGGAAATGTGTATATATATATATAATGAATTACAAAACAGGATAACAAATTTAAAACATATAGAAGAGAAACTGCATACAGTATGTTTGTACATGGATATACACCTATACATATGTATAAATCGAAGATTTAGCGACGTACTCAAAATTCTCACTCCGCGATTTGAGTGCGAATAATCCTTATGGGGTTAGGCTACTATGATGACCCAAGAATTAGGGTTATTTAAAAAAATCTACAGATATCACACAAAGTGCAACTATTTCATGGCATTGAACATGTAATCAGACTTTTCGGGTGATCAAAAAACAGGTACATGTAAATAATATGAGTTGCGTTTTATTGTTTTTAAAAAAATATTGATACACTGAGGTATATAATTTGGTTTGTTTAGGTTCGTTTGTGTTTGTTTGTAATATAAGTTGTAATATAATTTTTGAATTAATAACAAGATTAGAATTGGGTGGAGAGAGGGCATTTTTCAACCAATCACAGGCATTCAGCATGTCGCAACTCCCCCACTCTACTACATCACAATGGCAGTGGAGTGGGGGTAGCGTTAGGTACGTGTGACATCCAGCTAACTTAGACCCCTATACCCAGCCTACCTCAACAAGCATATACAGTTTTAAAAGCATTTTTAATGCTAACATAATGCGGAACGAATACGTAAAATAATTGAAAAATCGTTTGAACAGTTATTTGTATGTGCGGTAATAAAGTTGTGTAGCAAATTTCATGAAAAATGTTAATAATTATAGAAGTTATAAACAATCTTGTGAAAGACCTTTAAACATGAGAAGCTCAACGTTATACTTCATTTTGGCCACTCGGTTGATCTGAAACAAAAAAAAGAGTTGTTTTTGTTTCAGATAATATAGATAATATGCGCTAAGACTTGACCGAGCTTTCTCTGTTACCATGTTACAATCATTAGAAAAAAAAAATTCTCGATTCTTCGAATAAAAGTGACATTGTTTTTAATAATTAATTACAAAAATGTTAGGGGGTTCTGTGGGTTTCAAAGAAAAAAATAAAACATATTTTCTCTTTAACAAAAAAAATAAAATATATAAATTATTTTATTCAAAATTTTAAGCACATAAAAGAGCAACATTTCAAGAATATTAAAAAAAAAATTATCTAACAATTTGGGAAATTCAACCAGTGGGACCTGGTTTCCGGAGACCCCTAAAAAAATTGTCCTCGTGGTGGGCAGGATAACTCATGATAGTTTTATCTGAACTTCAAAAACCAATTGTTTTCTGTTAGTAGATAAGTATAGCTCGTGATTGAACGAAGGATTTTAAAAAATTGAAATTTGAATTTTTGGCAGAGTTATATGCAAAAAGGTTCAATTTTTTGTATAATTTACACTACGTATAGCCTTGTAAAATTAGTTGTAATCGAAAAAAACCTTCGTTCAATCACTAGTCAATGCTATTTTGCAGTGTGCAAAATTTCAATTAGATCGGTGCATTAATTTTTGAGAAATCGTGTCCACCGACTTCAAAAATAGTGTTTTGAGAAAAATGCGATGCACCTGCGTCGCTTCCGGCCAGACTTTCCCGACGGGGGCAATTCCCAAAGGCTCTCTCTCCTAAACTATTACTCCGATTGACTTAAAACTTTGGGAGAATATTCCAGACATATTGTACTATTTAGGAAATAAGCTATATATTAAAAAAATGGATTTTTTGAAATATTCAAACCTACGTAACCCCTTAACAAGAAAAAAAAGTCGGTCAGGACTAAACTACTATTACACTGAATAAGTGTACAAAATTGTTATTCGATCCGCTCATTAGATGTCGAGAAATCGTGTACACCGGTTTGAAAAGCATAGTTTCGAAAAAAAGCGTTTGAAGTTTTACTATTAATTCTATCGTTGTAATTTTCAGTTTACCTTTAAGCTGCTATTTCTGCACCCTATGTTGGACCTTCCTGTCCAATTTGAGTTGCCTCAAGCCACGAACGAGATTTCTCCATTACCACAGTAGCCTAACCCCTTAAGGCGTTACCCCCACTTGTAGCGCAAAAAAAGTAGCTTTTTCATGAATTTTTTTAAAGAAAACTACAAAACTTTTTTAATCGATCAATATACCATCTTAAAGAACACATCTTGAAGAACTTTCAGTAATTTTTTTATTGAAAAATATTACATTGTTTAGTGGCAAATGGCCGTCAATGAAATAATGTTTTTATATACACGGTTTGCGGTGACCAACATTGCGGCGAAGTGGACCATCCGAAAAAAAATGTGGATGGATTTAGTCAAATATAAGTATAAACTAGTCTTTAATCGAAGGATTTTAAAAAATATTCATTTTTCACAAAATGGCGGACAGTCAAAGTTAATGGTTCGATTTTAACGAAAAAAACGGCCGTTTTTTGGCTACAAAACGGCCATTTTTTTTCGAAAAAAAAATCGAACGATTAAAGACTACATTTTTATGTCTTAAATAAGCCTGCAAAATTTCAAGAAGATCGGTTCATTAGTGTTCGAGTAATTTTGGTCACCGACTTCAGAAATGCCATTTTGAGAAAAACGCGTTTAAAGTTTCAATTTCACAACGGATTCTTCTCTTTCAACGCTCATATCTCAGTCAATTTTGTTCGGATCGACTTGAAATTTTCAGGACATATTCTCAAATACTTATACTTCAAAAAAATGGAATAAAAAAAAATCGATTTTTTCAAAATCGCAAGTGGGGGTAACCCCTTAATAATCGTACTCGTTTCCCCTCTCGGTATAGCAGAAATACTAGGCTTTTCCAACCGGAAAGGTACGCATAAATAGATCATTTAAAAAATACTAATCTAGAGTGTCCCGCACGTTCTGAATCGACCTGTATGCATATTCTATTTAATGCATGTGTGCTTTTGCACACGTGTGATTCTCTCGTACACACACATACACACACAATTTTTAACGGGAAGTTAACCGAGTGGGAGTCGAGCACGCGGTTCTTCTGGTGATACACGTTTTTCCGTGCTCAGTTACTCCGTGTGCCGCTTCGGGAATAGATCCACTTTTTCTCGTCTATCGTACCTACACACACACTTACGTCTATACTTCGTACGTGAAATAAACATCGCTTTATAGGTATTGAAACTCAATCCGCTCCATAGGTAGATTGAGTGTTTGAATTCGGTTTAATTCAATGAACAACCACCTTAAATACGGGGCAACCAAGAATAATTGAACTTTAATTCGATTAAACCGAGATAAAAATATCGTTGGTCCGACGAAGCTCCAATTTGCGCCAGTGAATTTGTTTTTTCTTGTTCCTGCAACGAAACGTGTCGGTTTATCGCTTCTTCTCCAGTCGTCACGTGGGATGTTGAAGTTTGCATCGCCGGAACGCAACGGAGATTTTTAAAAATTTTCAATTTTTTTTAGCTGTGAAAATCACTGAAACATTTTTACGCATTCTTATTAGAGATTTGCGATCTTTATTTGCAAAAAGAAGGCTAAATGAGCAGAAGAAAAGAAGAAATAAAAAATTACCGAAAAAAATCGTTGCAATCAAACGAAGCAAACTTCAACGTCATCTTCACGTTTTCTCAAAAATGATGACGAGCCGATCGAAAAGTAGAGTTGTTTCGGCTAACCGACATAATGGTTTCTTTCTAGACATTAAAGCCATCCGAACCTCAACGAGATTAAGTTTGTGCTGATCACGAATTGGTAGTGTCGTTTGCGAAATTTGTCTCGAGTAACGGAGACCACAATTGCGCCGTGTCGATAACAAAATGTTCGTCTTGTTTTGGCTAATCGAAATGGATTTTTGGCTTGCTACAAAAAGAAGCCAAAGAAATTTTGGCGAGACTATTTTGTGTCGATTGTTCGGATTGAACGAAAGGCATTTTTTTCCCGCCTAGAAGTGAATGTGACTCGAGACAATTTCGTTTACTTCGCGTTCGACGATTGACTTCGATCAGTTCTTCGCGAATCTGTCGTGTGCAGCGACGTCGTAAAATGAAATTATTCGTATCTCGCGAGTAGCTAGTTGGATCGTTGGTGAACAAAGTAATGGGCATCAATTGGCGGTTTTCGTACTGCAAACGAACCCAGGCGGCGAGTCTTCTCATCCTGCAATCTCCGGTTGTCGCGCACTTCTTTTTTCGCTCGGAGCTCTTAGCAGCTCGCTTCGCGTAATTCAATTTGCGATCTCCTTCTGTGTGCCGAGAAAGACACACACACCTACAGAGATGGACATAGACAAGGGAGGCACACTTTTACGAAAGCCACATTTGAAATTTGGCTTCTAAAAACTGTTATTGCGATAACAAGCACACCAATTATTCGATTCGAAAAAGCATCAAGTTTCTTTTCTCAGAAATGCTTCCGCAATCGAAGTTTCATATTTCTCTTTATTCCAATATCGTGAGAATTGGAAAATCGAACGATTGTTGACGAAACTATTCGACGAATCGGACAATTGAACTGTAAATGATGTTACGTAAAGTGATTACGTTCGTCATACGAATCTCTTGTTTTCCGCGTGCTAAGACGGCGAAGCATTGAAAGGATTCGATCTCGAGTCTTCTTTTTTAGGTAAATTTCTTCGTGTTCCACGTTGGAAAAAAATACTCCGGTAATTAAATTTAAAAATACTCCGGTAATCAAATAATCCGGTAGTTAAACGAATAAAAAATATCTTAAGGGGCAATATACCTTTGTGAGGGCAAAATCAAGGGTCATTTTTGACAATTTATTTAAGGAAAACAAAACTATATTTTTAATTCGGTTTTTTATACATGTTAGTACAAGTCTTAAAATAAAAGAAAACTTTTTTTTAATTATTTTGAAACAAAATAGCGGCGCAGTAGTCGATGAAAAAAAAACTCTTTTTTTTCATAGTCCTATACGGGCGTATTCGCACAGGTCATAATTTTCAAGCTGGAACAAAAAACGAAAAATATTTTGAAAGTAGATATAAAAAACTAGTGCATTACGTAGGGGTTTTCAAAATATGGATTTAAACAAAAATGGCGTTAATATGAAGAAAAAAAAATCGGTCGAGTATCGACCATAAAATTTGTATATTTCTACTTATCGAAAAAATCCTGCGTACTTGACTAGGACATGTTGTCAAGGAGCTGCAGTTGAAATTTCGAGTCAATCGATTGAAAAGTCGAAGCGCCACGCATACGCCCGTGTCTAAAAACATAGTTTCGAGAAAAACGCGTTTAAAGTTTTAAGTACTGTGAAATCATCGAAATTTCGTGTCGACCTTAAATCGGCGATGTCTGAACCATACAATTGTCCTTCTAATTCAACATTTTTAGTTAGTTAAAGGACATTTTAAGGAGGTTGGACCGATTCAGTTGAGTCAAATGACGGTTTATTGATTTTTTTTTCAATGTACCTCAAAAAAATGCATACGAGGTACAGATTTATTCTGTATATGCTAATTTTTTTAAATATATAATTAAAGGGCAAAAATATGTATTTCAATGGTTTTATTACGTAAAGTAGAAAAACTTTTGTGTTACTACCAACTTGAAAAAGTACAACATTATCGATGATCATTATGAAAAAACTACGACAACGAATGTTTTATACAATTCACAATGAAATTTTGAATAATTTATAATTATGCCTATTTATATTTACGTCACGAGATTGGCCCATGGTTTACGATGGGCAAGATGAGGATTTTTTTTTCTAAATGTTTACAAAGGTTCAGTTTGCGTTAATCCGTTGTTAGAAATGGTTTATCTTGGTGCTAAATGACAAAAAAAATGACATAACCTTTAGTGTGAAAGTCTTGCCCATCTAACCGAACGTTGAATTACATACATTAAACTATTTCTTACCTCTGGTGTTTGGTGGTAAAAAAAAGTTCTAAAAATTCGCAGACTCAGTATAGTCTAGCCAACGGCATGTATTTTTTTTTATTAAATTTAACCTTGGATCGTGGCTAACGCTCCAACCACCTTAAACCGACGAAAAAAATGCAAAAAAAATGTACAAAGGTATATTCCCCTCAATTGGAAACGGTTCGAGTAAAAGGAAAACAAATCACGTGATTTTTTACTTCGAAAAAAAAGCGAGTCGTTTATGAGACTTTGATGCAACAACTTCGAATACAAGCTTCGGGACAGTCTGAAAAAGAGAATTGAAAATTGAGGCGGGAATTTAGTTTTTTCCGCGATATTGCACCGATCGAATAAATAATAAAAATAACGAAAATGATGACGTGCAGGGCCATTCGCGAAAAATGTATCATCGATAAAACACGAAATATTTCCTCGTCGCCAGACTTCTCAGAAACGAGCGAATTGCCAATTCTATTATCTCCCAAAGCCCTAACGGATTGACAAATCGCCCCGTGGTTTCGTCGTCGTGTGATAAAATAATGAATAGACAACTCGAAGAAACGATAATTGCTTTTAGGCTGACGCGATGTCTGGTGCAAACGCGCCTCCGTATGAGCGTACGTGCGTTTTCCGCATAGTTTCGAGATAACGCAGGGTTGAGGGGTGAAAATGTGGCATCATTCACGTTCTTATCTACGGACTGAAGAACTAGAATAGCTGTGCAAATATCCGCCTTATTCGTAATTAGCGTAATAGCGATGAATTTTCACTAGCCTAGAAAGCACATCGTCATCCCACTCTTCGCACCATTGGAATTCGTACGAGTGGCTCAACTCGAAGGGCATTGAAGTTTGCATCGTTGGAATGCAACGAAAGTGTATTTTTTTTTCTTCGTATTCCCATATTTTTTTTTCTTCGTATTCCCATATTTTTTTAGCACATTAAGACGACGGAAGTCGCCGGAAATTTATGGGAATCGTTATTAAAAATTTGTAACCAAAAATTGCAAAAAAGATATTAGATTATCATAAAACGAAAGGAATGAAAAAATCAAGAGGAGTTTTCGTTGCATTCCAACGATGCAAACTTCAACACCATCAACGCGATAAAATCGAATTCGTTTGGTCATCCGTATGATTGATATAATCAATTGATAAATAAGAAATCCGACGATCATTATCAGCTGATAATGGTTGTCGATTTTTTTCCGGTATAATTGAATTACAAATTACATCCGTATAAATCAGGATTAATTACGTCAATTCGCTCGTGCACTACGTAAATTAATACGTTAACGTGACATTAAGGCGTTATACGCAGTTGCAAGGCCAAAAAAGGTCGTTTTTTCACGATTTTTTTCTGGAAAAGGATTTCATTTGGGCAAAACGAAAAGTATTAGGCAGTGTAGTGGCATCGTTTAGCTTTAGATTGGCATTTTTTATTTTCAAAAATATTCATTAACATTGCGCCTGTAGGAAGTCTCCTGGAGGTCCCCGAAAAAAAAGTGTCCGGCGGTGAGCAAACTATCTCTGGTTTGGATTATCTAAAATGAAAAAACCAAAAAGATTCTTTTAGGAGATACATGAATCCAAGTATTGATCGAAGGGATAGTCGAAATTTTCATTTTTGACGAAATGGTGGCTCCGGAAAGAAACAATTTCGATTTTCGACCAAATTTTTTCCGTTAAACCGTTGAAAAAAAATAGAAATAATTATCGGAATTCTTATTCCTTCGATCAATACCTAAAGAATATATCTGACAAGGTTGTGTTAAAATTGTAGACCAATCGGTTGAGCCGCTTTTTGAGAAATCGTGCTCACCGACTTTGAAAACACCGTTTTGAGAAAAACGCGTTTGAAGTTTCTCGGACGCTCGGAGATGCGCTCCGAACGTCCTTACAAATATGTGTGAATTTCCGAGAATATTTGCTGGATCGATTTGAAATTTTCAGGGGATATACTCACATATTCGTACATTCCAAAAATGCAATAAAAAAATCGATTTTTTGAAACTTCTAACTACGTATAACCTGTTAAGGCTGTTATGGGGTTTAGCCGTCGGGGGTGAAGTACAAGGAGAGCGCCCTACCCATGTAGGGTGATCGGTAGTGGCCAACGATTGGCCGATGCTCGACGCCGAGCTTGCCAACATTGGCACTCGAGCTTGGCCCGATCATCGACCGAGCCTCGGATGATAAGAGCGGCCCGATATTCGCAATCAATATTGGCCCTAGAATGGCTTATGAGAATCGGCCGAGCATCGCGTAGGAGTTCATTCGAGAATCGGCCAACAATAAGTCCCCGCTAAGATTGCGATCATTGGCACTCGAGCTTGGCCCGATTATCGACCGAATCTTGGCGGATAATTGTGACCCGATATAGATCAACAAAATTGGTCCTGCATTGACAAAAAAAAAATTAATTATTTTTGTATTGTAATTCGTCATTACCTCGTCTTTCGAAACGATTAGTTCGAAGAAAATATTTCACCTATATGGGACTCGAACCTTGAACCTACCTACTCATAGCTAAGCATGCTGCCCCTATGCTACCGAGTACTTGTAACATCTGAATCGCAGTTATGGCATGAGACACCAAATGGATTCTCAACATTATTTTGATCACACAAACTATATCAAATAGTTAATATCATTGTGATAATTAGAGTTTTATCGAATGACATGTTATAGAATTTTTAAACATAACCTATATATATATATATATATAATTCCTCTCTCTCCACCCTCTCCACCCCCACAACCCTTTAATATGTGTGGTGTAATAAAGACGGACCATTAGTTTATCAGTTCAAGTTTAATTTCAATAAATAAATATATTTAAAATGAATAATTCCAATAATTGAATGCAATAGGAAAAATTTGATTTCACGAAATCTAGTTAATTCAAATAAAAAATAAGTAAATAAACGCGGTTAGTTAATTTTTATAGAATTTTTCTGTCAGTGTAGGATGGTTCATAAAAATCGGCAGAGAATCGCGTATGAGCTCGTTCGAGAATCGGCCAACAATGAGTGCTTTGATTTGGTAGTATATTTGTTAAGAGTAATGTCCAATGAACTCGTGAAAACTATTTATCTCGTCTCTCAATGACTTCAACGCGAAACAATGAATCGTCAATGTACGAATTGCGGTTCGATCATGCGTTACTCGGCTGTACATTGGCCTTGTATCGGCGAATCAACGTTGGCGAGTCTATACTTCACCATACATCGGCCTCGTATCGACAAGCCAATCATTAGCGAGTCTATATTTTGCCGAACATTAGACTCGTATCGGGAAAAACATGATTTGCGAGTCTGTACTTCGCCAAACATCGACCTCGTATCGATAAGCCAATGATTAGAGAGCCTATATTTGGCTGAACATTGGCCTCGTATCCCCAAACCTATGATTGGCGAGTCTATACTTCGACAAACATCGGCCTCATATCGATAAACCAATAATCAACGAGTCTATACTTGGCCGAACATTGGCCTCGTATTGGCAAACCAATGATTGGCCAGTCTATACTTCGCCAAACACCGGCCTCGTATCGACAAGCCAATGATTAGCGAGTCCATGTTTGGCCGAACATTGGCCGCGTATCGGCAAACCAATGATTGGCGAGTCTATACTTCGCCAAACATCGGCCTCGTATCGACTAGCCAATGATTAGCGAGTCTATATTTGGCCGAACATTGGCCTCGTATCGCCAAACCAATGTTGGCTAGTCAATACTCAGCCGAGCATTGGCGTACAATTGGGTAATCGATCATCGCCCCGCCAACATTGGCCCAAGTATTGGCCGTTACGGTTCGATTGGCGAAACCTACATGGGTATGCTTATGCACGGAGCCGATTGACTGTTACCAACTATTAGCTTTCAAATAATCGTCATATTAAACATACGTTTTCGAACTATTTTTCTACATCTATTTGTAAAAATATACACGTTTGAACGTTCGGTGATTACATTGAGTGTTTTCATTACTTTGTATAATTATTTTCTATAACTTTTTCTCGCTCAATTAACGCGAAACGAATTGACAACGTCGTAAATTGTGGTATATCATAATGCCCAGGTTGGCAGAAGTGTCTCGAAGTTAGAGACACACGCGCCCCGTTCGTAACCTCGAAAAAATGAATATCGGTCCGAGTAAAAAAAAATCCGCTGGAAAGAAAAAGTGTGTACTGAAGCCGTCCATAATCTCAAAGAAATAAAACACTTTAATAGTTTTCCGGTATGCTAAAAAAAATTAATGTATGAAAAAATTCCGCGTTATTTTGTTTTTGCCTAGAAATGTCTAGAAATGTATAATGTCTGAACACAGTTATCAAATTAATATCAAGTAATTATTACTAATTAAGAGAATAAGTGCCAATAATATTCGTTGTTAATTATCCTGACCGAGTAGTTTGAGGTTCCCGGGCATAATTACCGAATACGGATAAGATAGATAGCATTTGTGCCGTCTACGGCGTTGCCATGATTGCACATTCAAATATTTTGTGTGCTTGATTTTCGCACAAATTCGCTATCAAAAACATTAATAATTCTATAACGGTACTGTGAACTCTCATTTTCACGGCACCAAGGGTTAGTCCGATAATTAGGCGAATTAGCGTAATGTAATTAGCCCACAAATTACGTCGACTTTCCGATTTTTTTTCCCAAAAAACGGTACTGTGAATCGTATTCAAACTGCACAGGATGATCAGCAAAGAGATTATAGAGGTCTGGAAAAAATTTCGGTTCGGTGCTAATGTGTTGACTTGACTCCATGACAACCTTAAAGTGAACACAATGATACATGTCGAGAACTGTATTTGAACAGTAAAGTGAACAGTAAAGTGAATTTGTATTTGAACTTGAATCAACAGTATTTGAACTTGAACCAACAGAATTTGAATCAACAGTATTTGAATCAACAGAATTTGAATCAACAGAATTTGAATCAACTGTATTTGAACAGTAAAGTGAACACAAGTACTGTAAAGTGAACACAATGATACATGTCGAGAACTAAATTTAAAAACTGAACTTATTTTTTCTATTTTGTCGTGACGGAGAGTCATGTTACTAGCGATAGGTCTGATCCAAAGATTGCGTATGCAAAATACAAAGAAAAAGCGATTATTAATTTACCCGAAATATTGCTTTATTCGAGACCTTTACACCGAAGGCATCAATTACCTTGTGGGTCTTTTTTCATACTTAACTACGTCGAATTGTTTTGGTTTCTTTGTGAGCAATTCATGAGGAATCTCTCTACAACAAAATGGGCAGCAACTCGTCCAAATTATGAGCTAATGTAGCCTTGACGCTCGAAAAACGTAGTCGAAAGTATAGCTCGGCGGATAAGTGGCAAAAACTTACTTATTTTTCTGTACTTTGGTCGCTGCGATTCGTTTTTTTTTCTACGCCACATAAATATTGCGTGAAAATAGGATCTTATCCGAAAATTTTTCGTGCAAATGTTCCTAATTAAAAGTTTTATTCTATACAAATTTAATTATTTTTTTGGTATGACAAATATTTAAAAAGCAAGAATCAATGAAACTGCTTGTTGGAACGTTAATCTTGAACAGAAGAAAGCTGGACAGCATTTATTGACATGGTTTGAAAAATTCATTTAAGGGGTCTTCTCACTTTAGACGATTAAAAAAGGCTATTTTCATGAATTTTTTTGATAGATTTATATTATAGATATTGATATAAAAGTTGTTACACTCAATGAATACACTTGCGACATACATTTTTTTTAAATTTATTTATTTACGTCACTATTTATAGACGAAAATGGCAGTTAAAACAATGTTCTAAAAAAATTGTCGGTCTGCGCTGTTGATGAAATCTCGGAGATAAATCATCCGAAACAAAAAATCAAACGGTTTGAGATTCAGTATGTTAATTGCTATAGCGCATATCATAGGATTTTTAACTTATGCAAAAATAACAAAATGGCGGACATTTTTCAAAAAAACAAAAAAAAATTCCACCGTTTTTGGCAAAAAAACATAGTAAATATTAAAATTAAAGAAAATCCTTGATATGCGCTATAGCTATAGTTGTCAAGAATATGTGGTTAAAATTTCATAAGGATCGGCTCAGTAGTTTCGAAGGTTTCATCAACAAGCCGTCGAAAAACGTTGCTTCGAGAAAAACGCGTTTAAAGTTTGTTTGGGTTACATAAATACATAAATTTGTTTTTTTTTTAAATGTATTTCGAAAGTGTATTTATTAAGTGTAATAACTTTTATATCAGTATCTATAATATATATACATATCTAATATATATACATACATAATATATATACATACATAATATATATACATACATATATCTAAACAGATCAAAAACATTCATGAAAATAACCTTTTTTAGCGTCTAAAGTGAGAAGACTCCTTAAGGAAGTATTATTGTCCAGAGCGTTGTTTCGAAGGTGATTTTTAGGTTGGAATAACCTTTCGACCATTCGAGTTTTCTTTCCGAAATTTTTTACACATGCTGATACTTCCTTCAAGAATATGTACAAATAAAAAAAAAACCATTATTATCATGTACTTTTGTACGTTTATTCGCAATGATGCACGGAAAACGCCCCCAATTTGCGACCAGTCTTGTGGACGTTGTATGAATGTGAAAAAAACCAAACATATTCTAAATCTGTATGAGCATTCTCATGTTTGGTACCAGATTAAGCAAAAAAATTTACAAAACAGCGGCATGCTGAACTTTGATTATCATTTTTTCCTATTTTTCCGACCATTCTATGAGTCATATACAGGGTGTCCCAAGTCAACAACCCAATCTCTAAGTTCTGAATACATGCCATCATTCCGAACAAAAAAGTCCTTTACCAGTTCCTCTTCCAGTATAGAAATTTGAGTCAGGAAAAAGTACTGGCCCTGATCTGCCTTCCCTAGATAGAATAAATGACCAGGAAAGTTGTAGGGAATAGATCGGGAAATAACCAGGAACAAACGAGGGAATTAAAAATGACGTTTCAGAGTCTTTGGAATTCTTGAGGAGGTAAAATGGGGAGTGTATTCAGTTTAGTATTTCGACTACATATTGTTTGTTGGTTATCTACTACCTAAGGTAGTCTATGAGTGTATACATACGCTTGCTCGCATTTCCTAACAGACAAAGAGACAGAAAAACATACACAGATCACTATCCGAGCGAAAAATGCCGAGAGTGCAATGGGTTATTTCACAAGTATCGCAAAATCATAAGCGTAAATGCACGCTGTAAGCATAGCACTTCTGTACGTGGTACAAGTCACAGGACAAACTTTTATCCTCGTACGATGGTACCTTGCTTACGCGAAGCTCTTCGCTTGTAGCTACCTGGCGGGTTGTTGTCGAAGTACATTCAGGTAATGTCTTCCCGGCCGGAACATTGATATTTCCCAACATAGCGACAAGGCGTTCAAAAACCACAAATGAGCTGCTCTACTTTTTTGCCTCATAAAATAATTTGGCTATTCTTCATGTTCAAATCATTAATTATCATAGTCCCGGTATTTATGATACGCATTGTTATCCTCGTCGATTATCATTGATGAAATGAATGCTTTTATTGGAGAATAGAATTACAACAGATGTATTAGTTTCATCCCAATCGATTATAAATATCTTTGATGAGGTGAAAAGCAAAATAGCCTTTGTTTAGTTCTTAAGGCCGTAGGCCACTCTAGAGGCGAAAAAATAGGCTGTTTGGGGATTTTTTTTATACAAAAAAATCGACATTACAAAAAGGGTGTTTATCATACATATCAGTGACTGTATGCAATCATTTTTTTGAAGCGATTAATTTCAAAATGGCGGCTGTGCAGCGTTTATCTCAAAACTGCATTTTTTGAGTTGGCCGGAAGCATAACTCAGACAATTTTCAACCGATTCACTTGAAATGTTGAATATATCTTGAAAAATACTTTTATCAACAATTATCTGACGATTTTTTAGGCAAATTTTCGAAAAGTGAAAAATTTCGTCATAATCGTTAATAACAAATGAACTATGCAATATAAAAAAAATCCTGCGTACTTCCATAGACAAAGTATTTTTCAAGATATATTCAACATTTCAAGTGAATCGGTTGAAAATTGTCTGAGTTATGTTTCCGGCCAACTCAAAAAATGCAGTTTTGAGATAAATGCTGCAGAGCCGCCAATTTGAAATTAATCGCTTCAAAAAAATTATTGTATACAGTCACTGATATGTATGATAAACACCCTTTTTTGTAATCTCGATTTATATTGTGGTTTTTCCGGAAAAAAAAATTCCCAAAAAAACCTATTTTTCGGCCTCTAGAGTGGCCTAACCTCTTAAAGACAGGCCCTACTTTTCAGAAGATGTCAATGTTCTGGCCGGGTAGACATTACGTGAAAATGTACTTGCTCGCAATGTATCCCGGTCAGAAGATGTAATTTCCGAACAGAGAGGGTAAGCCGTAAAAAACGATTTTGCGATCTTCCCAGTTTGTTCGAAGGGACAAGTTCCTCTACATCTCTTTTGTTTCAATTCCGGGAAGGCTGGTTATCGAATCAAATGAGATTCAATCCGTCGAACGTTGAATTTATCAAACGATCTTAACTTTCCCCCATCGATATGCGTATCGTCAGTATATCGGCGCAACAAAATTCTTCGATCGACTTTTTTCGTCACGTGTACCAGTCGAAGTTTGCATATATGTATTTGGTGTACGTGTTCACCGCCGACACACACGATCTCTTTGTCGACTCACCTCGTCGATGCGATCGTACGATGTCACCTACGGGTTATTCGACAATGCAGCATTTGCATTGGAAATTTCGTCGCCGCGGAGGCTCTGTGTTCGCGGCGACAAAAACCTCTCCAAGCCGAACAGATGAGGCCCTCATCTGTGCCTGATAAGAATTTTCTTGTTTGCTCCGATTGTTATCACCACAAACGATGGGGTTGCAGTAGAAAAAATCTCATTCGTATTAAACGCATTTGAATCTTGGATCGTTCTATTGCCGTTAATTAATTCTTACCAAATTCACACGATATTTATTAGTCGAATGAGTTTCCCCAGTCGGACGTGCACACTTTCCGAAAAAAATTCAACATTTCGTAATCGCTCAATTGTTCGTAGGCAAAGTAGCGTTTGCAGATCGAATGAAAACGCTTTAGGTTGATCCATTGAAATGTAAATCCAAGTGGAAATGATTCACAGCTGGATCGAACGATCCAGTTGGAGAAAGAGACATATGTGACAAGTATGCAGAAACGCGCATCAGTCAGTTTTACGACATGACACGTGACAAACGGATCAACGAAGGCCAACCTTTGCAGCTCTTCGACAATGTTTTCGTTCCGACCCGATAGAAATTCAACCGTTGCGAATAATTGTATTATTGTTCACAGGCAAGACGACGCAGTTTTTTTTTCTATTCATGCATACGTCTTGATTCACTGCTAGAAACGAAAATACACTGAAAAAGAAAAGAGAAAAAAACATGCGGTATCGAAAATAATACCGTATAAACAGCGTCTCAAAATGTCCTGACATTTTTAATTGCGCACCATTGTTTTGTGGCGAACATAGAATTCAAATCTTTGACAACTGGCATCAGGAAGTATGGAGAATTACACGATCGAGCAACGCATAGAAATTGTTGTTTGCTGCATTGTTACTGCATAGGTATCGCAGACGAAGTTTCATGGTCGTGTTCTCTCGCGCCGCAGCGATGTGAATTGTCTACCAAGATCGGGCGATTTGACGCCATAGGACTTCTTTCTTTGGGGTTTTCCGAAAGGAAAAGTGTATGCCAATGATTCACAGACCATTCCGCAGCTCGAGGAAGCAATTGGCCGCAGAAATTAAGGGGTTAGGACACTCTAGAGGCCGAAAAAATAGGCTTTTTGGGGATTTTTTTTCAGAAAAATAAAAAAATAAATCGAGGTTACAAAAAAAGTTGTTTATCATACATATCAGTGACTGTACACAATAATTTTTTTGAAGCGATTAATTTCATAATTGCGGCTGTGCAGAGTTTATCTCAAAACTGCATTTTTTAAGTTGGCCGGAAACATAACGCAGTCAATTTTCAACCAATTCACTTGAAGTGTTGATTATATCTTGAAAAATACATTGTGGAAGTACGTAGGATTTTTTTATATTGCACAATTCATTTGTTATTAACAATTAATTGACGACATTTTTCACTTTCCAAAAATTTGCCTAAAAAATCGTCGGATAATTGTTAATAACATTACAAACTATGCAATATAAAAAATGTCCTACGTACTTCCATAGACAATGTATTTTTCAAGATATATTCAACATTTCAAGTGAATCGGTTGAAAATTGTCTGAGTTATGTTTCCGGCCAACTTAAAAAATGCAGTTTTGAGATAAACGCTGCAGAGCCGCCATTGTGAAATTAATCGCATCAAAAAAATGATTGTATACAGTCACGGATATGTATGATAAACACCCTTTTTTGTAATCTAGATTTATTTTGTAGTTTTTCTGAAAAAAATCCCTATAAAGCCTATTTTTTCGGCCTCTCGGGTGGCCTAAGGTCTTAAAGAAATTTTTCCGCAATTATGCCAAAATGTTATTAAAAATTTCTTCAAAAGAGTGAACGTTTGCAAACAAGGCCGAGGCGGCAATTTATCGGAGATTGAATTCCACACATAACCTCCATGTTTGTACGTAATATTCAAATAAAAATATTCGTAATTTTCAAATAAATAATACATTTTTTAATCAATAAAAATGTCAGGTCAAATTGAGAGACCCTATAGTAGGAAGAGCAATTGTATCACGAACGTTCTTTTCATAAATGCAACTCTCCCTTATTACGAAGACAAAATTTGAATTGAAAAATCATCTCCGAACTCACATTTGCAAAATGAATAAAATTAATATTTAATTAAAATCATCTACAAACTGTAAACTGAAAAAAGGCTTCTAACTTTTCATTAAATTTTACCTGTTGATTCGTCAATTTTCGTTAGAGCGTGAGTGACGGATAATTTCATCGTTCTACTTCGACCTATTCGGGTGAGGGTACTCAATTAAATGACGAATAAAAATTGAAGAGTTTTCTAAAGACAAGTCACGTTTGAAACAAAACTTGTCGCCGTTTAAAGATTATTGGCGAGACATAATGAATTATCGAGCAAGTGATACATGCCAGCCGAAATGAAAAGAAAATATTTCTACGTAATTCATCGAATAACATAAATATGCAGCATTTTCAATTTGACTGCCTATATTATTTACCCGTTTTCTTCCAATATTAAAGAAATACAAAACGCGAGGGTTTAGTAAGCAACTTCTTCTTCGACATCTGCATATGTCGTTTGATGCTTTCTTCCTATGAATGAAGACTCTATAGTTGCAAAGCGTTCGAACTTCGAAGAGATTATGTCGAAAACTTAAGTAAGATCAAAAACTCAGATTGTTGGCTTTCATATCGAACCAGGTTACTTATCGTCCCACCCCCGCATCTTACAAAATGTACCTGTAAAATTTGTTCAGCCGTTTTACGCTGGCTCCACTCGTAAATTTCATCCGGTTTCTACAAATATTTTTCAGATTTCACGTGTTTATGATTAAAGAGGACTTACGATAAAATAGACGGGGAATATAATTTCCTCGTGCCGATACAAGACATTATTTTGTTGACGGTTCTCAGGCGTCTATCGACCTGCCTTCATTTCTATTCTAATGCTGTGTGTTCTCTTGGTGAAAACAAATCCAAAGTACCATTAGCTCTGTTTTATGCATACACACATGCGACGCAAACCATCTTTTGTTTCCTCACTCTAAAACTAAGTTATGCAAAGAGGCTCATTAGAAAATCATAATGCACTCATGCGCACACAGTCACACTTACACGTACATACATGTTGCTCGGGCACTTGTCGTAAATGCGCGGTTGCATGATCCATTAATTCATTCGCGACAGCGAGTTTGCGCCAAATGATTTATTGTAATCAACGATCAGCCATTTTTTAAACTTTTATTACCGACGATTTTACGTCCTCTTCGTCCGGTTGCGGAAAATGGAAAAAGATCAGATTCATCGAGTTGCATTTGACACAGTTACAATTTGCCTCGAAAAAGATCGAGGTTTCTATTTTATTGTTTGTCTAATTCATCAATATGACAGAACTTAAGGTATTTTACGAACCCGAATATGCAACAATTAACTAATTTTCGTCTATAATCAAGTAAAAATGCATCCCAGTATACTCGTAAAATTTCAAGCCAAGCTATCGAACTTTTAACGAAAAATTACACTCAAAATCGTCCCATTTATACGGCACTTTATGGAGGTGACACGCTGGCCACATTACTAAATTATAAATTTTTTTTAAGATTCCCCAACGGAAATAAAAAGACGGAGTCACCGAATGTTTAAAGAAAATATTAATGATAAAACTTAAAAAATGTGACTAGCAGAAGAAAATGTAAAAATGTCTAAATCTACTAAATTTGCCGAAATGTTTTATTCCATTTTATCGTTGGGTATAATAATAGATTGTGACTTATTTTTATTGAGCACCATTGTAATTTGCCAATGACTCAGAAAGGCCCTGGTTATGCTCCCACAAAATACGGCTCTGCGCGAAAAGAATACCTTCATCTATTTCTGTGAAATAGCGTTCCTTTTTTCGACTTCCCTGATAATTATACAAATTTAGGCTTCAATCCATAGGATTTTCATATGTATTTTTTTTTAGCGTCACTAAATATATTAATAATCGTCTCTGTAAAATGCCGGGGTCGGTTATCGACCTAATTGCAGAGAAAACAATATTAAAATTGCGTATTTTTGTGAAGGAATTCCGTGACGACATACAAAAACCCAATTTCCGGTCGCTACAGATGTGTATATAATAGTGGGAATCCGTCAGATTCTTAAAAATAATCAGATTCACATACTTAACACTTGTAGTAATTCAATGCTCCCAGAAAAAATTACGCTTATTGACCTCATTTTTATGTAATATCGAGTTTAATTTGAACTTTCGGTATTGGATTAATTACCACTTGCTACGATAAAGAGACGTCACAGCAAGGCAACAGCTGACTGTAATCCTAACCTCATCTCACTCATTCGAATTTCCACACATATTTCATTTTTAACCGACATATTTCGCCGACACAATTTTTACACGGTTTTTGCCAGTCGTGGTCCGAATACAATGCTTTATATTTCCCGCACCTGACATTGTTTTGACAGATCGACGTTGAAAGGCATGGAGGTTAAACTCGCCTGGTTGAGTGAAGAGAGACGGAGATAGAGCCAATGTTGCCAAATATGAAACCTAGAAAACTGCGCGAAAAAAAAACTATTTTTTTATTTTTCCAATTAAATGTGAACATTCATCAACAGTTTACACGTGGAAACTTTTAGTTAATCCAAATTATTTTTTTTTGCATATGTTAAAAATACAAATTGTACAAGTCTCAAGTATGATCAGTATGATTAGTGTGAAGCGGATAGGAGTACCTTAAAAAAATTGAATGATAACAAGTCACTGATTCGAAAGAAAATGAATATTTTTTCATTTTTTGAATTAATTGTAAACATTCATTAAATAGTTTACACATGGAAAATTTTAGTTATAACAATTTTTATTGTATACGTTAAAAATATCAATTGTACAAGTCTGAAGTATGATCAAGCAATAGGATTACCTTAAGGAGCTTTAATACCGTTCCTTGGCTACAAGAGTGGGGATGAAAATACAATGAGTTTCCGGCAGGCTGCCAACTTCTTGCAAATAAAATTTCGTGTAAAAATTCATTATTATTGGGCAACCTCCAACTTATAATATTGTTGAAAAAAGTGTCCCACTCGGGAAATTATATTGATAGTTATCATTTTTGCAATTAAATATGCATATGTTGCAATTTTATTCAAGAAAAAATAACCGACAGACTCGGCAATAGCAGCAGTTCCTGCTATTGGCACGACTGATCATTAACTAGACGAAATTTCGTATGCATCTGTAGAATCTATTTCCGGAAAGAGTGCAAGATAGTACATTGATAAATATTAAGAAAAGTTCAAGTTACCGTATAGACGGTTAAGTTTCGAAAAAAACGCGTTCAAATCTACGTGAGCTCAAGCCAGCCTTTCGCACGGGCGGCAACGTTTATCCTTGCAACTCGGTCTTGCATTGATATTTCGAGGAAAAAAAACATTTCCAAAGACCTGCGAAAATATCGAGAATAATAATCAACAATAAAAAGAGATCGATCTTTTGAAATTACTGGCTGTACGTGACCCCGTAAGACACATTTAGCAGTCCATTTCAGTAATTTATAATTCCGGGAAGGCTAGCGTTGAAATTCGCACCTTACGACTTGGCCATCAAAATTTTATGATTTCTTGGAAACTTTTGTGATCTGCGGAAAATATCAATACGATACGGTCGAGAAAAAAATAATTAGAAAGTTCTTCGGGCTGCGGTAAAGCAGGAAAATAGCTTACTGTTTCAAAGTTGCACATTTTCCGCCCATTTTGACGTCGATTGAGATCGCGCGATCATCAAGTCTTTTTTGTTTCCACAGGCTAGTCACTCGATTTTTACATATTTTCTATCGCACGATCGCTCGTGATTTGAAACGTGGGTATTCGCATATTGCAACAAGGTTCCGCGCGCAACTTCAGGTCGAAAACGATTAGTACAACCGAATCGATACAATTATCGAAACGTATAGTGTGTGTGTGTACGTGCGTGCGCGCGCGTGTGTGTAGGCATGTGTGTTAGTGATAATATATAAAATGACTCTCTCTCCTCTCTCACTCACTCACTCACTCACTCACTCACTCACTCACTCACTCACTCACACTCACTCACTCACACTCACTCACTCACACTCACTCACTCACACTCACTCACACTCACACTCACTCACTCACTCACTCACTCACTCACTCACTCACTCACTCACTCACTCACTCACTCACTCACTCACTCACTCACTCACTCACTCACTCACTCACTCACTCACTCACTCACTCACTCACTCACTCACTCACTCACTCACTCACTCACTCACTCACTCACTCACTCACTCACTCACTCACTCACTCACTCACTCACTCACTCACTCACTCACTCACTCACTCACTCACTCTCACTCACTCACTCACTCACTCACTCACTCACTCACTCACTCACTCACTCACTCACTCACTCACTCACTCACTCACTCACTCACTCACTCACTCACTCACTCACTCACTCACTCACTCACTCTCTCAAATTTCGACTGCCTCAATACCCCCACGATATTTATCGGGCGACAAAAATGACAGTCGCAATTGGGCTCCAATTTCGTTCTAAATTTCACCCTGGAAATCTACGCACTTTCACGAAAATAATATTTTCGTATGTTCCTATAAGTCGGGGACAAAATCTGTTTTTCTACAATCTGGCCTCTTGTCATTTTTATTTAACGCAAACATTATTTTCGTTCAACAAAAATTAATTTCCATTTGCATGCAATTCCAAGGAATGCATTCAGTTTTCAGAATATAGTAGCGATTTGGTTTGTAATGACTCGATGACGAGATTTTCTTGATTCCAAATGGCACAGAGAAATGGCAACGTACGGAAGTCTTGGTCTGATTATGTATATCGCTTATAGTATCAATAGTGATGAATTTTTTTTTCATCCGCATTCAAGTACTTCGTGTAGCAATGAAAGATTATGAAAATCAACAATATCTAGGGTCGTCTATTTGTAATAATAATGTCAAGGACATATTAGTACATTCGTAAAAAGAATTCTTCAATTTACGTTTCGGAAAACTGATTTTGTCTGAAAAGTTACGCTACGATATGAATTTTTCATTTACAGTTCGGTTTTTTCGACAGGGAAAAATTTGTCGGCAGTAAACGATACAAACATGGATTCGATCAAATTGGAAGATTTTAGGGTCAGAGATTGACCCGGCCGACTCAAAATATCCCGCTGTTATATTGTCGATGTGCAAAATAGGTTGGAAAAATACAGAAAACTTCATGCATATACGTATGAATCTGTGTAAACTGGAGGAAAGAATGTATATGCGAGTACAATCGTTTCTTGTTTGCCGACCTGGGAATGTCGTTGTCAACATTGACTCGAGAGGTGTTTTTTGTTCGTCTTGCGACGCGAATATATGTTGTGGCGAAAAGAAAAAGGAACTGGATTGGCCTTTTTGTTTTGAATTTCTTCACCGGGTAGTACATGGCTAAGGAACATCGGCTCGATGAAGAATATATATCGACATCTTATATGGAATATATATATATAAAATAAGATTATACATATAATTTGTAACATATTTACATAATATGTCATGGAGTTGTTTACTGAGCACACCGAAACTCCCCTTCATGAGGAAAAATGGATGACACTTCAATAAATGGACATTTCCTTCGTTCTAGGAGCATCTTTTTTTTGTTTTTAGTTCTTTATTTAATTGCCATCTGTTATTTGATAACCGTCGGCACTTTGGTTGATGTGAAGGTCGTTTGCAGGGTCGTAGTGAGTATCCAGTGATACCTGACTCACTTGACTCGTAGGTGATGTCAGTATTTCCCTTTACACCGGAAACTGATTTTGTAGGTCCCTTGGTTTGAACTTCTGGAGCCTTCTCGTAATTGAATTTTCGGATAGCAGGTTTGAAGCTAGTTCATTCGGGTGATTTACTATCGTCATTCCGTAATTTTGGATGTGGTGTTGAATTTCTTTTTTGACTGTGCCAATTTTAAAATCTTTGTGGATGATAGAGGCACGTACCAGGGTGCATTATCCATTATTCTAACAAGGAATAGCACTGAAGTGCCCGCCTTCGATTTAGTTGAAACTCATATATATGATAACGCATTAAAAACTATTAGACATGTCTTTTTTTATCAGCGGTAAAACGGTTTTAACGGGGGAAACCATGCCTAAAAGAATGACGTGTCGAGCAGTGATTTTGCACTTTCACCCACAAGCAATCCACCGATTAGAATGAAACAACAACCGAAATTGTTCCAATGTAAAGCGACGGAAAATCCACTGTAGAAGTATTGGAAAAGCATTACATTAAGGCGAGATATACATTTACGACGATCAAAAAACCGATTTATTTTATTTCTCTTCAAACGATAGAACTATAAATGGAGAATATTTTCCCAAAGTTTCAAAGTGAAATTCGAAAAACTTCAAACGTTACAGCCCATCAACGCTGTGCCTCACCGCTCGGATTCGGAGCGGGCGTGAACTTCAAACGCGTTTTTCTCCATACTGCATTATCGAAATTGGTGTGCAGGATTACGCAAAAACTATTAAGCCGATTGAGTTGAAACTTGGTAGAAATATTGATAATATTGGTACCTTCTACTTGACGAGAATTGTTTTTGAAAAATTGGGAAAAAAAACGATTTTTTTAATCCACATTTTTCAGAAATGTTGCGTGAAATGTTGATTTTTTTTTGTAAATACGTGCCATTTTCTTAAATTTGCATTTCCTTCATTTCAATTACCGTCACATAGAAACTGTACATGCTCTAACTGAAAAAAATCTTTCAACTTTTTTACAAATCAAAGTCTACGGGAAGCTAGACTGCACGCTGATTCGCAACTCCCGCGGTGACCTTGCTGTAACACTCTGCTCCGTCATTTTGATGATGAATTAATTTAAAAAAACTGTTCTGTATACTTAAATATACTATCAAATTACACCTAAAGTTTGATAATTGTAGAATAATTATTTCTTAGTTTAAAAAAGCCCTCAATATTGCTCATTTTTTCCCTGTCTGAAGGCATATCCCGCCTGAAGGGATAAAGGGGCCTTTGAGGGTGGTTTGCCTTTTTAAAATCGTTTTTCCGCCGATAAAAAAAAATACATGTGTAATAGTTTTCAATGCTTCATCACATATATGAGTTTCAACAAAACCGAAGGCGGATACTTAAGGCGTTACCCCCACTTGTAGCGCAAAAAAAGGCCTTTTTCATGAATTTTTTTAAAGAAAACTACAAAACTTTTTTAATCGATCAATATACCATCTTGAAGAACACATCTTGAAGAACTTTCAGTAATTTTTTTATTGAAAAATATTACATTGTTTAGTGGCAAATGGCCGTCAATGAAATAATATTTTTATATACACGGTTTGCGGTGACCAACATTGCGGCGAAGTGGATCATCTGAAGAAAAAAAATGCGGATGGATTTAGTCAAATATAAGTATAAACTAGTCTTTAATCGAAGGATTTTAAAAAATATTCATTTTTCACAAAATGGCGGACAGTCAAAGTTAATGGTTCGATTTTAACGAAAAAAAATCGAAGGATTAAAGATTGCATTTTTATGTATTAAATAAGCCTGCAAAATTTCAAGAAGATCGGTTCATTAGTGTTCGAGTAATCTTGGTCACCGACTTCAGAAATGCCATTTTGAGAAAAACGCGTTTAAAGTTTCAATTTCAGTTTACACGAAGAAAATATTTTTTTTTGTAAACTTAAATAGAGTCATCTATTCCGGGCATAAAAAAAACTGCACTTCAAATTGCACTTCAAAAAAATGCAATAAAAAAAATCGATTTTTTCAAAATCGCAAGTGGGGGTAACCCCTCAAGTGATGTTCCTTGTAAGAGTTTTGGATTGTAGTCTCTGAAGGATTTCAATGTTAAAGCTGCTAGCTGTGCTCCATATCTGAATGCCGTACGTTGGTATTGGGTTTCGTATGACTTTGCAGATGTTTAATTTGTTTTAGAGAAAAAACTTGGACAAGCTAGTACATTTTTTAAATGTTTACGTTCAGTTCTCGTCTCTAGGTTTTGATTCGTTTGGCCCATGTCAATCTCGTGTCTTTGTGCATTCTCAAGTATCTGACCTGTTGTGCAATTGGTAATAGGTGGTCATGGAGGCAGTTCCCTCGTCTGGTTGCAGCTATGATATGCACTCACTTAGTTTCGCTGGATTTTATACGCTTTTCATTCAGCCGTTGTTGGACGTTATTTAATTTCTTGAACGTCTTTCGAAGACGGAATATTCCATTGGTTTCAGGAAAATATCTGAAAACCCCCTAATAAATATATTTCGATCCGCAACAAAGGTACCGTCCCATTTTCGCCGAGGAATAAGTTCAGTGTTATTCGTAATAATGATTCAACGTAAATAGAAATTATTGTACCTTTTTTTAACTCCGGGCGCGTTTCCGTTGTTCCAAATTATGAACATTTCTATTGTCTGCTCTTGAAATTGCAGGATCACCATTTTTCCTCGCCTATAACCTGCATCCAATTAATAAGTTGTTTCGTATATTCCAATATTCGAGAGCAATATTCATTACTGTAATTCAGTAGTGTTTGTTACTCGCACGCAGCGAGTCCTTGAAATTTCGGTACTCGTACTGGTGGCTTTCAGTTTTCTACGCCACAGCACGTAAATATTCAAGCTTGTTTGGCTATCTTGTTGTTCACACAAGAGGCAACGAAGGATCCCCCTCGACCCAAATGCATTATACGAGCAGGCGAGAAGCGAGAGTTACAAAACCACCGAGCTTCGTGCCGGTACCATTCAAATAAAATGTACTCGGAAAAAATAAAAGAAAAAACCATAAACTCGTGACGGAATGATAAAGTTTCACGCGCGACATAAATAAATCCTGTTGCGATAAAACGTAACATTTAATCGAATGACGAAAATACAACATCGAGTTAAAATTGAATAAATATTCCGGAACAACGGAGAAAAGTGGTGAAGTGACGAAAAATTGTGAAAATAATACGTTTCTGATTCGCTACCGTGAATGGTGTTGGCATTTCCGGACAATAGTCGATTTTTTCTCTCGTAAAATAATTGATTTTTAAAAATAAAATATACGAATTGGTGTGAAAAAACAATAATTCAAAGGAGGGGAATTTAACGGGACGTGCATGTCGATCGCCGCGGCTGTGTGAACATCCGTGAGAGATGTCTTCGTACTTCCGTTGGATAAAGAGCGGAAAGAAAGATGAATACTTGGGAAATAAGCCCAGGAGTCGTTCACTGGACTCCAAGAGTCTGGAATCCTCGGGAATACGACTTGTCTTGCAAAATGTACTACCATTTCTATTTTTTTTTGCCTGTTTTCATTCCAATATAAATACTCATCCAAACGTCACTGTTTTTTTTCTCCAGTTTTATTTTCATTGTGCACCGTATGATTATAATATTATGCATTCTCGTATTGCAGAAAGCAGCCGCCCAACACCAAGCCCAAGTAGCAGCCCAAGGTAAGACGATTTGCCCAATCTTCTATAATTATATCGGGATGTTGAATAAGTTCTCGCTGTTTTTTCGTGAAAATGAAAGTCTTATTTTCAAAAATCATTCTTAATGCTTACAAATGTTTCAAAACTGTTGTGCGATCGACTCCAAATGATTCTGTAAGTTCAGCTGGCGTCTGACACGAGTCTTCATGAATGTCTCCAACTCAACACATCAAAATCATTATTTTGAAGCGTCTAAACCAATCTCTGCATGTTGTTTCTGACAGAGCATGGTCGCCCTAAGTCTCAACGAAAATTCTGTGTGCTCCAGCTGCAGATTTTTTTAAAATAAAGTAGTGCAGGAAAATTCGCCGCAAATACTCTTTTTTCGACACGAAATTTGATATGTTTAACGCTATGAAAAAAAAATTGTTTACTCTTTGGCGAAATGACATGCACTGAATTTCAAGCTTGCTTATAGTTCTTTATAGATGCGTTGCCATTTTGAGGGGTCTTTTCACTTTAGACGCTAAAAAAGGCTATTTTCATGGATTTTTTTGATAGGTTTATATTATAGATATTGATAAAAAAAAGTTGTTACACTTAATAAACACACTTTCGAAATACATCAAAAATGTTTATTTATCTATTTAAGTAACTATTTATAGACGACAACGGTGGTTAGAAAGTCTTAAAAAAATTGTAGGTCTGCGCCGTTGATAAAATCTCGGAGATGGATCATCCGAAACAAAAAATCGAACGATTCTAGATTCAGTCTGTTAATGGCTATAGCGCGTGTCATATGATTTTTGATATATGCAAAAATAACAAACGGTGGACATTTTTCGAAGAAAAAAAAAAACAAACAAAAAAAACGTTGTTTCACCGTTTTTGGCAAAAAATAGTAAATATGAAATTTAAAAAATCCTTGATATGCACTATAGCTATAGTTGTAAAGAATATGTGGTTTACATTTCATAAGGATCGGTTCAGTAGTTTCGAAGATTTTATCGACAAGCCGTCGAAAAATGTTGTTTCGAGAAAAACGCGTTATAAAGTTTGTTTGGTTTACAAAAATACATAGCTTTTTTAAATGTATTCCGAAAGTGTATTTATTAAGTGTAACAACTTTTATATCAATATCTATAATATAAAGCTATAAAAAAACATGAAAATAGCCTCTTTTAGCGTCTAAAGTGAGAAGCTCCCTTCAACTACACGCCCGGAGATCTGATAACGCCATCTGTTGGAAAACAGCGAGAACTTATTCAACGTCCTAATACACGTTTAAAAAATAAAAAACACGTTGAAGGCGTGCGTCGAGCGTAAATTACGTTTTATACAGTTCGCTACGAAATCGAACGAATATTCAAATTGATGATCCGCGGAGACAATAAAAAAGAAAGCACGCGAACCACTTTTCCAGATCACCCGACGACAATTTTGAAATTTATAGCGGGTAAAACGAACAGCAATGTCTGTTCGTGAAACTTTAAGAAGCTTTACCGTTTCCAATTGGAGATATTTGACATGAAGTTGACGTTTTTTCGAATACCGCTTATATAGCAGCTGTGTCAGATGCTAATGCTGGCCCGGTGCTTTTAATATTACGCGTCGATACGTTTTTATAAAAAAAAACAAGACCAGACAGCAGCTGACTATTATCCAGATGAGGTTAAAGAAATAAACTCGTTGACCGTTCTGTTTACGAATTACAATCACGAAAAAGATTAACTCTGAACCAAGGTCAGCTGCGTGAAGTTGTACGATCGTCACTCAGGAGAATGCTTTATTATGACTGTATCCCGATTGACAATTCTTTCATGTGTGCAGCGAACGAAGTATTGACTCAATCAAAAGTTCAACACTCAACCTTCAATAATCGCTATATTGTACCGTGTGCTACAACAAAAAAATTTCTTTTCTTCGATTTTGCAGTGCGAGAACCGCGTTAACGAGTCTGTATAAGCTTCGGATCCAAAAAACAGGTCGATTTCCAATATTTTTTTCGTATGAGAGTATTGGGATGGCGAGATCGGGATTTTACACACAATTAATACACAGTTTTGGCAAGTTAATTTTTTTTTTATTGACAAGTATTGGTCGACAATGGAGTTATTATTGTTTGAAGAAAATGCCGCTGTTGCTCCATGGCCAATCGGTGTAGGTGACTCCGGCAACTAGGATGATCGGAAAAAAAGAATTAAAAAAATGTAGTTTGAGAATAATAATATAATTTTCGTATGACCGGATACTCTATGGAAAATGATTAAATTACGAAAATGGCAAGTGGTAGAAAAAAAAGTCTGATTTTCGACAACAAAAAAAAACAAATAATTATTTGTCATTTACAAATGGATAAACATATGAAAACAACATCCGGTCGTATGAAAATGTTACAAACTATGCTCTCTGCGAATCCGACGACCATGCTTGTAGAATTTTAAAAAAATCTGTGCTTCAAATTAAGGGATTAGTCTACCGTGACACACCAAAAATCGGATTTATTTTAAAGATTTATTTTTAAATCAATTTTTATTTTCAATTTTATTTTCAATATATAAGTCTTAAAATAATAATCAAGACTATTGAAAAATCGTTTGGTCATTTATTTGCACGTGCATTAAGGGGGGAGATACCTTTAGGCGAGAATTTTCTTTTTATTTTGATGATATTGTTAAAAAAAAAGATTTCTTCACCATTTTTGAGACTTGAGGTATGTTCTATCACGGCCTTTGGTTGTTACAGCGTATTTTTTTTTATCAATCTTCAAAAATGACGGACGTATGGCACGATCTTCTAAACGGGCTGTGGCGGATGTTGTCAGACGGCGTGACACGTAGCGTCAGCGGGATTAATCTGAAAAAAAAACCAACAAAGATGTTTCTTTCATTAACGCGGTCCTCTAGTTTCTCGGCTGTTTTTTTACGGCTTTTTCAATAATTTTTTACGGGCAAAGCATCGAAATAATCAATCTCATTGTTTTTGCATAATCTTTATTAACATTTAAATAAGCTTTAGAAATTTTTTGAAGTCAAAATATATAATAGAATAAAAGTTATAGTGGCCGACAGGAAGACATCAAGTAAAAGAGGTGCTTGACGGTGACCAAGATTGCGGCTGTTCTGCTTATCTGAAATCAAAAAACCAAACGGCATTTTAATCTTCATATTTAAGACTAGCGATTGAACTAGAGTGAATTCTAAATTACAAAAATTGACTTTTTTATCCACTTTTGAAAATTACATTCTATTTTTTACTCATTTTTTCTTAAGTTTTTCGCCCGTACAAAAAAAACTATCGAAGCAATCATGATAATCCTAGTTCAATCGCTGGCTTATAACATATTAAAGATGCTGTATAAATTTGAACAAGATCGGTGCAGTAGTTTCTGAAATATCGTGGTCACCGTTTCGAAAAATGGTGTTTCGAGAAAAACGCGTTTGAAAGTATACCTGCTCCGTATACCTGCTCCGTTCCAGGGCCGTAACTTGTGAACCACTTCGAATATCGAAAAATCCTTTGGCACACATTTTCTACACATGTTGTAGATGTGATTTATGAAAAAAAAATCGATTTTTTCGACCCGAGAAACTAGAGGATCGCCTTAACACTCATACGCAGAATACGAACCAAGAAAAAGTGAGAAATGTTGAAAATCGATGAAATGGTACGCTTCAAAACAAAAAGATTGAATTTCCCAGAAAAATAATTACAATTTGCAATAGAAAAAGACTTTTTTTATTTTCAAAAACATTTAGGGTCATGACCCTAAATGATTAAAAAAAGTATTTTTATTTCAAATTGTAATTTTTTTTTCACAAAATTCAATCTTTTTGTTTTGAAGCGTCCCATTTAATCGATTTTCAACATTCCTCACTTTTTATTGGTTCGTATTCTGCGCACGAGTGTTAATGGAAGAAAAATCCTTGTTGGTTTTTTTTCAGATTGATCCCGCTGATGCTACGTGTGACCCTAAGGTTTGAAAGATTTATACCAAATTCCGTCAGAGTCGGTCGATTAGTTTTGTAGCTGTACGTAACGCCAGTTTTGAAAATGCCGTTTAGAAGACCGTGTCAGAGCACTGCCATTTTTGAAAATTAATTAAAAAATACCATGTAACAGCCAAAAGTGACGATAAAACATACTCTAAGTATCAAAAATGGCAGAGATATCTTTCCTAAAAAAAGTCCTGAAAATCATCAATTTTTTTCCTCGCTAGTCCTCCGTCACAACGTCGTGTACCAAATTTCGTAAAAAAATATTTATACTTAAAGAAGTTATAAACACTCAACGGTGTACTTGACGACCCGGTTGATTCGAAACGAAAAAAAACGCGTCCTTTTCTCAAAACAGATGATATTGGCTCAGACTTGACCGAGCTTTTTTGTTATCGTGTTTCAATCAGCAAAAAAAGTTGAATTTTGTTTTTTTTCGAGGAAAAATGACATTATTGTTAATAACTAATGAAAAAAAATGTTAAGAAGAAAATCCTCCGTCAAGACTAAACTACTATTACACTGAATAACTGCGCCAAATTTCAAGTCAATACGTTCATTAGATGTCGAGAAATCGTGTACACCGTTTTGAAAAACATAGTTTCGAGAAAAAACGCGTTTAAAGTTTTACTATCAGTTCTATCGTAATCATAAGTTTACCTTCAATCTGCGATTCCTGCACCATATGTTGGACCTTCCTCTTCAATTTGAGTCACCTCAAGCGACTATCGATTTATTTGCAATTTCCATAGTAGCTTGACCCCTTAAAGCGAAGACCCCAGACTACAAAACGATGCAATAAAAAAAACCGTATTTTTTAAACTTCAAGCTCAGACGAGGCTCTTAAACACCCGTGACTCATATCTTGCCGCAACTTCTCTTTATCCAGAATCCAGCACAGTTCTGGAAAAGACTACTCGAGGTTGAATAAATACTAACCAATTCACGCGAATTCCAGAGTATACTGGTGATGCGGAACTATAAAATGTTCAACGGCTTCCTTCAGAGAAATACGATCGTTCCCCTTAAAGTGCGCTAGCAGGTACTTCAATAATTGCCCAAATCGATCCTCTCGGCGAATCCCTCCGATGAGTACTCATAAAATCTAATTTCGTTGGGAAGAATCTTATCTACGGAGTAATTACGATAATACCGACGGTAGTGGAGAAACTTCGGCGGGGTGTCGTCCGATGGCGCTGCTCGCATAGCGGCGAGCTCGCTACAGAAACCCGACGCTGCGCGCCTGCGCTCTAACAATTTCGATTAAACCACTTCTCGTGTTTCTCCCCCCTGTCCCTCTTACTTTCGTACTACCGTCCCTTCTCTCATCCTCACTTTTTCTTTCACACTCCCTCTACGCCCTTTTTTTCGCATATTCAGCAAATATGTAGTCAGCGTTCGTTTCCTTAGCAGTTCGAAAAACTTATCGTGAAATTTCGGTAATTTCTGTGCGTTTCCGAAGCACCAAGTACGGTGAAAAGTTTCCGTGATTCCCTTTTCGTAATTCTCACTCCGAATCATACCAAATGCGGAAGCCGCCATAGTTCCTGCATTGTCCGCGAGCTGCGCCGCCAAACGCGGAACAGCACACCGGTGACAAAGATCGAATCAATGCGTTTGAAGCAGTCTTTCGTTTTTTACATTGTTCGCCGCGCTTCGCATTGTTATTCGACTCACCAGCTGGCCCGAAAATCTCATTATAGATCGCGCACACATTTATACTACGAGTATGGATCGGGTATTACTGTGAAGCCGGCAAAACAACAAGATTACGAGCAGACGAATGTTCGGTTTAGTGCGAAGCGTGTGTCGCGACGCACTTGTCCGAAAAACGTTGTTTTTCACATCGGTAGCGTTTTGTTTTGCTTTCAAACGTTTCGTGAGTACTCATCTACTCGTTTGAGTCTGTTTGGGTCTTTTTTACACATAGCAGCTTTATTTCGTTCTTTTTTTTACGTGTCTCGTCTCGGAGCTCGTATTACACGGAACAACGAAGTGTTCGTAAGAAGCTTGCTCGGTTTGTTCGTCCTATTTTTAGTCCCACGCAATAAACGAGCGTAGTTCGCGACACGTTTGCGTACGAAGGTATAATGTCAGCGTAACATTGGTGGAAGTTCCTCACCCACACGCAAAATTACCTGCAGAATATGTGCGCTAACTTTTGTTTGTGTTTCAATGAACAAACATTGTGGACATTTTGGTGCTACGCTAGGTGGCGTTTTTAATACCCCCCGCGTGACCGACAAACCTTCAAATGCGACTCACGAGCCACGTCGATTCACGCGTAATATGCAGAAAGGCTCCACCCTAAATCGCAATAAATTTCGTTCGCCCTCGCGATTCATAACTTTGGCACACGACGGTCGATCTTTCGCCAAGGTCAACCTAACCTCACCTGGGCCGAGCTGAAATTATCGCGAGCCAAATAAACGACGGAACAAACACGAATAATGGGAATAAATGTAGTTGGAAAAACTACGTAGCTGAGAATTTTGGTTCGAATGCACCGGTAATTCATTGGTTGGCGTTGGAAAGGGAAAATTGGACAATTGATAGATTCGGATGTAAACCAACCAGTGAATGGACGACTAACGACCCTGTAGGATTCAAATGGACTGTAATATGAAAATATTATAAAAACTAATTTTTCAATTGCTATAGATAAGAAAATATATTATTCCGATTGTAGAACAAAAATATTCGAAGTAATTGGAATAAATAATATTGGAGGAATCGATAAATAAGTAGCGAAATGACTAAATCGTGAGTGAACGGACGTGTAGCGTAGGTGATCGCTGTAAGGGATAACGATTTATTATTTATTTTTGTTAAATGCTAGATTTTGAGATCACTGTGTTAGACAAATATTATATTATAATGTTCTTATATGTATATATATATATATGAGTATTATATTTGTTATTATGATTTCATTATAAAAAAACTACCAAAGTACGTTTCGACAGAGAAATAGAAAATTAAATTTTGACAAAATTTTAAAAATAAATGAAATGATTTAATGACATTTATTTAAACATACATTTTCATCTTTTAACGGTGATTGATTAATTATTAAAGTAATTAATTGAAGTAAAGCAAGTCATTAACTATAGTAATAATAATTAATTCATTGGAGATTGACTCTATCTTAAGTAATGAAAGAAACAGCCTCAAAACTCATAAAAACGTTTGTTTTCGCCTTCAGAACACCTGTTGCAAGTACCACAAAATAGAAAAATCCGTGTGGCGTTGAATTTCGATATTAAGGAGTTACGTGGGTTTCGAAGCCAAAAAAGCACATTTTCTCTATTTAGAAACAACATAATATATAAATTATTTTATTCAAAATGTTAAGCACATAAAAGAGCAACATTTCAATAATATTTTCAAAAAATTCATCCAAAAATTTGGGAAATTCAGCCGGTGGGACCTGGTTTCCGGAGACCCCTAAAAAAAGTGTCCTCTGGTGGTCAGGATAATTCATGATAGCGTTATCTAAAATTGGAAAACCTATTTTTTTCTGTTAGCTGATAAGTATAGCTCGTGATTGAAAAAAGGATTTAAAAAAAATTGAAATTTGAATTTTTGGCAGAGTTGTATGCAAAATGGTTCAATTTTTGGTACAATTTACACTCCGTATAGCCTTGTAAAATTAGTTGTAATCGAAAAAAAACCTTCGTTCAATCACTAGTCAATGCTATTTTGAAGAAGCGTGCAAATTTTCAATAAGATCGGTGCATTCGTTTTTGAGAATTCGTGTCCACCGTCTTCAAAAATAGTGTTTTGAGAAAAATTCGTTCCACCTGCGTCGCTCCCGGCCGGTCTTTCCCAACGGGGAGAATTCCCAAGGCTCTCTCTTGTAGACTTTTACTCCGATTGAATTAAGGGGTTAGGCCACTCGAGAGGCCGAAAAATAGGCTTTTTGGGGATTTTTTTTCAGAAAAACTACAAAATAAATAAAAATTACAAAAAAGTGTGTTTATCATACATATCAGTGACTGTATACAATAATTTTTTTGAAACGATTAATTTTAAAATAGCGGCTGTACAGCGTTTATCTGAAAACTGGATTTTTTAAGTTGGCCGGAAATATAAGTCAGACAATTTTCGACCGATTCACTTGAAATGTTGAATATATTTTGAAAAATACATTGTCTGTGGAAGTACGTAGGATTTTTTTTATATTGCATAGTCCATTCGTTATTAACAATTATCTGACGATTTTTAGGCAAATTTTGCACTCTCCAAAATTTGCCTAAAAAATCGTCAGATAATTGTTAATAACAAATTAACTATGCAATAAAAAAATCCTACGTACTTCCATTGACAATGTATTTTTCACGATATATTCAACTTTTCGAGTGAATCGGCTGAAAATTGTCTGAGTTATATTTCCGGCCAACTTAAAAAATGTAGTTTTGAGATAAACGCTTCAAAAAAAATTATTTTATACAGTCACTGGCATGTATGATAAACACCCTTTTTTGTAATCTCGATTTATTTTGTAGTTTTTCTATTAAAAAATCCCAAAAAGCCTATTTTTTCGGCCTCTAGAGTGGCCCAAGGCCTTAAAACTTTGGGAGAATATTGTAGACATATTGTACTATTAGATAATAACATTTTTTTAATGAATTTTTTGAAGTGTTCAAACCCACGTAAGCCCTGAATGAGGTTGGAGCGTAAGCCACAATACAAGATTGAACAAACAAAAAATATATGTTATTGTCTCGGCTATACCGAGTTCTTGGGATTTGAAAAAAAAATCACCACAAAACACCACAGATGAAAAATACTATTTACGTGCGGTTAGATGGGCAAAACGTTTACACTACGGGTAATGTAATCTTCTTTGCTATTTAGCACCAAGATAAACCAGTTCCAACAACGGAACAACGCAAACTAAACCTTTGTGAACATCTGGAAAAGAAAAAACTCATCTTGCCCATCGTAAATCATATATATTCTATACTGAACCAGCAAGGTTTGACAAAAGAGCACGAATTTTGGATGGCGAATGAAGAGCATTACTGCCAACCTCAATGTCCGCAAAGTTGCCGTATGTCGTGCAACACTTAATATTAATTAATGGTAATAATAAATAATCTCGTGACATAAATATAAATAGGCATAATTATAACAGACTTACAATTAAATTCTGAGTTGTATAAAACATTCATCGACGCAGTTTTTTTTCATAATATTTATCGATAATGTTATACTTTTTCAAGTTGGTAGTAACACAAAAGTTTTTCTTATTCGCGTAATGAAAATCTCAAAATGCATAATTTTGCTCTTTAATTATATATTTCGTGAAAAATTAGCATCTGCAGAATAAATCTATACCTCTCATTCATTTTTTTTAAGTTCATCGAAAAAATATTCATCGACCGTCATTTGACTCAATTGGACCGCTCCAACCTCCTTAAACTGAAAAAATCGAACGTAACGATGACGTTGAAGTTTTCATCGGTGTAACGCAACGCAAATCAATTCTTTTTAGTAGTTCGATTTTTCTTTTCGACTGTGC
Organism: Ophion slaviceki; assembly: GCA_944452715.1. Taxonomy (NCBI): domain Eukaryota; kingdom Metazoa; phylum Arthropoda; class Insecta; order Hymenoptera; family Ichneumonidae; genus Ophion; species Ophion slaviceki. Next base: position 26,713,938 of record OX101785.1, on the reverse strand, counting down.
AAATCACAAACTTTTTCACGTATCCTTCTTAGAGATTTACGACCCCAATTTGCAAGACAAGAAGGGTGTAAATAAGCATAATGGTAAAAAAATGGAAAATTAGCGTTGCATTCCAATGATGCACAAACTTTAACGTCATTTTTAGCGACACCTGTAATTTTTTTGGTAAATTATAGCGATTGGAGTTTTTATCGACAATGCATATTCTTTACTTATTTTAAATAAAGGATGTCTCAAAATGACCTGACATTTTAATTTATTAATAAAACGTATTATTCATTTGAAAAGTACGGATATTTTTATTTTAATAAAAGGTGCAAACATGGAGGTTATGTGTGGAACACATTATCCGATAAATGGCGCGCAATTTAAAATGTCAGGACATTATGAGACACCATTTATAAATCAGCTTTCACTGATCGGTTTACCCTGTTATATCATTTTACGTTATTGTTGCATTTGATGAGTGAGACCGATATGCGGTCGTCTTTCGGACTTGTAATCCATTTAGCACGAATATTCCAGTTTTTTCAGAACATTATGAGGCTTGCTAACCATCTTGATTGCCAGTGCCATAACAAACTATAAATACGACAGAAGCAACCAATTCAAATAACGACGAAATCACCCAAAACGGTCTTCGCTTTACTTTTCATCTTCACGAAACGGTTTACTCTTCAACTAGAACATTTATTCGAGGATTTCGAATTCCAGCCACTATGGCTCTGACATTTTTGTCCCCCACGTATCCTTCATCAAAACCAATAAGACTCATTTGAAATGATAACGTTAACGGAGACTTTGTCCTTGGAGTGCCATATTTCAGGTGTTTACATTTTATTTTTTTTAAAGGAAATGAGTAAAACTTTTTGAGTGCGGTGTTTTTCTTGCTTTTATTCATGATATACAGAACGTTAAAAAATTTTTTTTGAAAAAAAAAAAAAACCAAAATGGCGGCCGTTGCAGCTCCGCGAAAACAGGTCCTCAAATCTCGGGAGGTAAACGGCTGACATCACTGCCCCCTCTTTGTTGATCTGAAACACAAATTCAAAGCATATTATCAATCTGTGACCCTTTGGTCATGGAATGACGGATGGGTTTTTCGTTTAGTACAAATTTCGGAAAATGGCGGCAATTAAAAAAAAATCGAATTTTCGCGTTTTTTTCGCATAAAAAGATAAATAATAAATGCAAAAATGTATCTATCGAAAAAACGATCCGTCATTCCGTGAAGACATATTTTCTGAGTATGCTCTCCAAATTTCAGGTCGATATGTTAATTACAGCGGTCAGGAGAATGTCAGCCATTTTTAAAAACGTGTTTTCGAGAAAAACGCGTTTCAAGTTTTGTAATGTGTTTACACAAATGTGTTTATAATTACCGCTAATCGGCAATGCCTGATCCATAGAGGCATCCCTCCTCTTCTTCTAGCTGCTCATGTTGAGCTCAAATCGATTTTTTGAAAATTTCAAGGACAAAGTCTCCCTTAAGGGGCTATACCAGTGTAAACGTTGAAAATTTGGATGATTTTCGGGAATTTTTTGGAAGAAAAGTACTCAATTAAATGTTTCGGAAAATTAAGAATATATTTGGCTATATTTGACCTATACTACATAATTTTTTCATAGAAAAGTATTGAGATCCAAGCGACTAATGCGCTGCCTTCGGAGGCGCCAAAAAAAAAGTTCCTCCACTGCTGACATGATTCCGGCCGATTGAGTAGCTGAAACCGAAAAAGGAAAAAATGTCGTTAAACTGGAAGGTATTTCCTGTACAATGACGTAGGATTTTCGGAAAATATCAAAATCTAACAAAATGGCGTAGTTATGAAAAAAAAGTCTGTTTTCTTGCCTATAAAATGGTCGCTTTTTTCAATGCCGAATCGTCAATTTTCATCCAATCAAAAATATCCTACGTCATTTCAGAGTAAATATATTCAAGAGTACTCAGTTCAAATTTCAAGTCAATCGGATAATTGCTCTTTGAGTTACAATGTCAGCAAATTTGAAAAATCTAATTTCGAGAAAAACGCGTGTAAAGATTTAACTCCCGATTTTTGCAAGATAAAATGATATTGATATAAATGATGTAAATGATAATGATATTCTTGAAAGTATAAACTGTCGAAAAAGGCAAAAAAAATCGATTTTCTTAATGCGTCACACTGGTATAGCCCGTTAAATGTAATCATCCCTAGCGAAGCCTACGATGGCGAAAGTGATAATCGTCCATACAATAGCTACATATGATCACGACAACAACATCAATAACAATCAAAATGTCACCGAAACTTCCTCAAGTCCCGTTTTTCCATTATATTATTTTTCATCTCAACGAATAAATCTCGAAGGAACAACGAAAAAAGATGAAGCTCGATAGTGTTCTGTCGGAGTGACGAGTGCTCGCTTCACTAATGAAGACTGCACTCTGGTGTGCGTGTGTTGCTGTTGCCGGTAGGTACGTCGTAGTAGCTGCGGGGCAGCGAGTGCGCATGCGCAAGCTGGCCATGCCCGGAGCCACGTTTCCGAAACTCGGCGGCACCCTTGCACTTGCACGCTACATATTGCCCTCAGTTGTTCGCGATACGTCCACGTGCGCGGATAGTTCCGAGCTTGAGTTTCAACGACGCATGGCCAAAGCGACGAACGATTGAATGAATAAGTACACGGAGTGAGACTCCGTTAATGAAAACGGCCACAAGTTGGGCTCGAAAGAGAATAACGATGTTTAAAAATGATTAAAGTGTAGGTGTTAACCTGGAGTGCTTGACATTCGTAAAGTCTACGCGACAAAACTGCCACAAACGATAGGAAAGAAGATATATCATCGAAGCAATCGAAACACTTGAGCACAACGAGAATCCTTATTAAAAAATAAAAACAATTGCGCTTACCCCTCTCATAAGCGTCGCAATGATTTTCTTGTAACTCTCGTCACTTCGATGCGTCCGACGTCTGCCGAGGAACCACGAATCTCACGTACACACCGACCAGTCCAGTGAACGATATTGCATTTTGCGGTTGGTAGGTGGTTCGATATCGGTGCCCCGCGCTTCGTGCAACTTCGTCGCAAAAGCGCAACGGCGCGCACACGACTTGTTTTTTTCGTCGCGTCTTTCGCCCCGGTAAATAATCGATTTTCTCCGAATCCGCGAAGAACGAAACTTCGGGAATGAGAAAGAAATACATCGCGATGTGCTCGGCGTGACGGTTACGCGAGAAAAGAAACCGCGGCCGAATTGACAATAGCGATAGCAGAGGATATTTCAAAGTCGCGTTATCAGTTGTACGATCGTTGCAAACGTCGCGAGAAAACGACAAAGATAAGCCAGATGATTGTAATAGCAACGACGAGCGATGAATTTGAGGCTTTTTCGCACGGAAGAAACTCACGAGTGAAAAAGAAGTGACGAGAGCACAAATCTACCAGCAGGTTATAAACAATCGGGAATGAAAATCGTCGAATCTCTTCGTTCAATGTGAAGGGGATGATCGTCATCTGTACGAAGATCCGATGGAAATAATTCCAAAACCACCACGCTGTAGAAGGCTTGTCGGGACGATTGTCAACGCGAAATAGAAAACTTCGTTGTTCCATTTTTGTTCGTCGTTTTGCGTTTTTTTTTATCTCTTCCACACTGGTAAGCAGACGAAATTTATGAAACTTCACAATTGATTCATTCTCCTCTTCAATCGCGCCACATTACGGATTACCCTACCTTTCAAGTAGAATTTCCATTGGTGTGTCGATGTTTCACTGCTGGATTTAATTACACATTGTCCCCGGAATTCTATTGCCGCAGTTTGCGGTGCAGGAAGTTGGCTGCCGTTCTGAATCTCGGTTTAAAAATAACGCTTTCGAATGGAAATGTAGAAAATCCTGCTTTTAAGAAACGGATAAAGTATCTAATTTATTTCTCATCGCGATGTTTTGGCACATCGCGCCACTTGGTGAATTCTGTCTTAGCCAAATTCAAATACGGTGCGTGTCGTCGTGTTTACACACACACACACACATATATATATAAACACGTTTTATTATATATATATATATATATATATATATATATATATATATATATATATATATATATATATATATATCAAAAGACGCGGCAACGTCTTGACGCCAAGTAATAAATAAAAAAATTCGACGCCGCTGATCGATGCCACACCGATGTCGACGCCACTGACCGACTGACGAACACGCCGCGACTCTTTATACAGTAAGATGGGCTTTAGCAGACGACGTTTTAACTTTGATTCGATATTACGCGTAATCGCGGCGACGAATCGAAAATTTAATGACATTTGAGCAATGAAATATGATTTTTTTCTATCGATTTTGTTTGGATCACTTTTCGATCCGTCTACTCAATCTTGAGATCTCATAATATTCGACCGAATTTCCGAACGATTTTTTGACCACGAAAATTATTCCACAGTCGTCGATTTGTTGAATGGAATAAAGTCGCTCGGTCGCATCGTAACATACACTACATACGTCCTTTTATGTATCACTTAACACTTTTTCCCATAGATATAGATATAGACGCTCGCGCAGCCTCGAGTCGTAGCTCTGAGAGCCTGTGCATATATATATATATATATATATATATATATATATACCTAGGCATTCTATACCATACCAAATGTACAGCCGGCAAAGTCTTTAAGGGGCTATACCAGTGTGAACGCCGAAAATTTGGGTGATTTTCGGAAATTTTTTAGACGAAAAGAACTCAATTAAATGTTTCGGAAAATTAAGAATACATTTGGCTACATTTGACCTATATTACATAATTTTTTCATAGAAAAATATTGAGATCCAAGCGATTGATGCGCTGCCTTCGGAGGCGCCAAAAAAAAAGTTCCTCCACTGCTGACATGATTCCGGCCGATTTAGCTGAAACCGAAAAAAAAAAATCGTTAAACTGGAAGGTATTTCCTGTACAATGACGTAGGATTTTCGAAAAATATCAAAATCTAACAAAACGGCATAGTTATGAAAGAAGTCTGATTTCTTGCCTATAAAATGCCCGTCTTTTTTAATGCCAAATCGTCAATTTTCATCCAATCAAAAATATCCTACGTCACTGTAGAGTAAATATATTTAAGAGTACTCAGTTCAAATTTCAAGTCAATCGGATAATTGCTCTTTGAGTTACAATGTCAGAAAATTCGAAAAATCTCATTTCATATTCTTGAAACTATAAAAATCTTGAAAGTATACAAATTTCACCTCATTTTCTTGAAAGTATAAACTGTCCAAAAAGGCAAAAAAAAATCGATTTTTCGAAAATGTCACACTGGTATAGCCCCTTAATAGATGCGATTGGCGAGAGCCCGTGTAGAAATTTGAGTCTGGGGAACTGATCAGGAACGGGCCGAAGAACAAGCGGTAAATGACCAGGAAAGTCGTAGGGAATAGATCGGGAAATAACCAGGAACAAACGAGAAAATAAAAATGGCGTTTCAGCGTTTTCGGAATCCTTGAGGGCATTCTTGAGGACGTAAAATTGGGAGTGTATTCAATTTAGTATTTCGACCCCATACTGTTTTCGGTTATCTACTTGCTAAGGTAGTATATAAGTGTATACTTACGCTTGCTCGCATTTCCTGATAGGCAAAGAGACAGAAAAGCGTACACAGATCACTATCTAAGCGAAAAAGGCCTAGAGTGCAAAGAGTTATTTCGAAAGTATCGCAAAATCATAAGCGTAAGTGCACGCTGTAAGCATAGCATTTCGGTACGTGGTACAACTCACAGGACGAACTTTTATCCTCGTACGATGGCACCTTGCTTACACGATGCGCTTCGCTTATAGCCACCTCGTGGATTGTTGGCGAAACACATTCAGGTAATGTCTTCCCAGCCACAACATTGATATTTCCCAATATGGCGACAAGGCGTTCAAAGACTAACCTGCTTTACTTTTTGCATTATAAAATAATTTGGCTATTCTACATGCTCAAATCATTAGTTATCGTAATCCCGGTATTTATAATAAGCATTGTTATCCTCGTCGATTATCATTGATGAAATGAATGCTTTTAATGATGAATAGAATTACAACAGATGTATTAGTTTCATCCCAATCAATTATAAATATCTTTGATGGGATGAAAAACAAAGTAGCTTTTCTTTAGTTCTGAAAGACAGGCTCCACTTTTCAGAACATGTCAATGTTCTGGCCGGGTAGACATTACGTGAAGATTTACTTACTCGCAATATATCCCGGTCAGAAGATTGTCATTTCCGAACATAGAGGGTAAGCCGTAAAAAAAACCATTTTGCGATCTTCCCGATTTGTTTCATGGGAGGGCCCGGTCAGGTGGATCAGACAAGGCGAGTCTGGTCAGGGCCGGGAACAAAGTAGGGAATGCCTGGTCACATTTCTGCATAGGAGGGCGCGCGGGCATAACCCAAACAAACCCAAACAAAATGTCAATAGGTTATCATGTAAGACATGTTCTTCTATGTTCTTACATGTTCTTGCATGTTGAACTATTGAAGATCCCAACAAACCCAAACAAAATGTCGCAAGAGTTCAACGTGTAAGAACAAATAAATACCATTCTATTGAAACGATTTATTAAATTAATGATTTTGAGCAAACAAAACATGTTTTATTTGTCCATCATTTTATACTTTACCCGATCTCCTAATGACATGCTATATAATTCCTAGGTATTGCATACATTCCCTAGGTACCGTATGTAATGGTTAACGATAGATAACATATTTTATACATTGCCCTGACGAACCCGGTATTGTACAGGGGTTATACGTATATATATATATACACACACACGCGCAGGCACACACATCTTCAAACAATGTTATTAGGTACAATAAAATTCTTATGGCGTTGAAGTTTGCATCGTTGGAGATAAACGAAAGGAATTTTTTTCTCATTTTCCAAATTACCTCGGGCAGATTCGAGCTGCGAAAATCGGGCAAAGATTTTTTAGATTTTTTATTTAGCGATCGGCAAATTCAATCTGCAAAATATGATTTTGGTTAACGATGAAAATAAGAATATTAAAAAAAAATTCTTCGCATCCAACGATGCACACTTCAACATAGTAAATTCTTGGCAAATTGCTGCTCTCCAAGCGGTAGCGCTCGATAATTTGTCCACGGAAAATTCAACGGCTACTTTCAACTCATATAACTCAACAACTCATTAATACTTGTCACGCTTGGTTGAATATTTTTCAAGGTAACCTTTAGAGCTTGAATAAGCTTTTTTTTAGAAATAATCTCGATGTAGCTATTTTTACACATATGACCACTGTTTAAAAATCCATAGATTCCTATTTAAAAAAAAAAACATTTTTCAAATAATTGCTTTTTGTTTAAAAATAATAGGGTAATTTTTCAAAAAGCTTTTGAAATCTTAAGGAGTGAGCTTGGGGAATATTTGGCCTGGTTTGACAGATCTTAATGAGTTGTTGATATATTCAAGTTTCAGTGCAAAGAGCGAATTATTACAATGTTAAAGTTTGCGTCGTTGGAACGCAACGAAAATCAATTCTTGTCAATAGTTCAAATTTTTTTCGGCTGTGATAATCACTTAAACATGTTCACGTATTTTTATTGAAGATTTACGGCCACGATCTGCTAATAAAGGAGTCTTTAAATCAGCATAAAAATAAATAAATGGAAAATTAGCAAAAAAAATCGAACCGCTATCACTTGGGATTGGGTTGGAGCCCAAATTTGGCATGAATTATGGTATCAAAGTTTGTGACTATAATAATAACTGATTAAAGTTTGAGACCATAAAAATCCGTATTAAAAATCTATAACCAAAACCTGCAAAAAAAGATTTTATATAATGATAAAAATAAAAAAATGAAGAAAATGCAGAAGCATTTTCGGTGCATTCCAACGATGCAAACTTCGGCACCATCGTGAATTTTTGTTATGTTTAATCACCGTGGCTGTTACGCATGTGGAAAACAGAGAAAACCGAGAAAACTCCGGGAATTTCTTTCCTTCTAGAACAGTGTTTGTCAACCTTTTTTATAAGGCGGCACACTTGAATCTCTGTAAAATTCTTACGGCGAGACTTCGTATTGGACTTCGCCCCGCGGCGACCGCCCCGCGAAACGACACTCGTCACGATCGGTGCCCGGGTATTATCACGTGATACATACATCCGCCTATTTTTTGGCGGCACACAAGAAATACACTCACGGCACACCAGTGTGCCGCGGCACACCGGTTGAAATTCACTGTTCTAGAATAATCGTGGAAAAATAGGAATTTTGAAAATTCTCTGCAATTTTTTCAGAATTTACATTATGCAAAAATTACGAATGAAACCGACTTGAAAAAAAAACTAAATTAAAAATAAATATTTTTATATATTTTAAATATTTATATTATTCTTCATTACATACAAAGAAAATCATGTCAGTTCCAAACATTGAAAATGTTAAAGACCAAAAACTAATTTACTCTAAAGCGCTGTACATTTGCATTCGATTTGTCGACACACAACCACACAATTATTATTGTAGATAAGTGTTTATATTGTTTTTTTATTTATTGGCACCGACATAAAAAATTCTGTTTATAATAAAGCGCCGGTTCTGTATTTGCTTTTAATGTATTTTTTTTTTAACTTTACAGTGTTCAAATTATTTTTAGGATTTCAGTTTTTTTTCTCCATTTTTTTTATTTTAATGTTTCATATTTCTATATATTTGAGCTTGAAAAATTATGTTCTTTATTCCACCCCAATCTCCCTGGAATATTTGCAAAATCCGTGTGGAAAACTTGCAAAAGTTAGGGAATTTCTGAGTCAATGAGGCGTACCAACCATGTTTGTTTACATTTACATTGTTTAAAGAGCCAACATTGATTTCTATTGGGTGTTCCAAATTAACTGCAAGTTATTTATTTATTTACACGTATATGTTTATTTTTTCAAATTTGGCTTCGATTGAATGTTGATATTTGTTACGTATATTTGTAGCGTCTTTCACATGAATCTTTTACATAACATGCAGTTCCCGATGTCACCGTAGATAACTGAATGTGGTCAGACGCGTTTCCCGAATAAAAGAGATCCTTGCCTCGTGAACCGGTTCCCTGCTCTCCGTCCCGTAGCTTTATCACTCCGATTGGCATTTTTTTGCCTGTAAACCGGTTTTTCTACTATTACTCATATATACCAAATTTCATCGATTCACGTCGTTGATAATGTTTTCTCTCGCACGCTCTTTTGTTCCGAATAATCGTAATTTTTATTCTGGGCATTTTGGGGATATCAGGAGCATTTAGACGAATGAGGAATGTGAAAGAAAATCACCGGATTGAAGAAATTTCGATGACAAAACGAATAAAAAGGCTTGAATCCATACAAAAAAATATCGGATTTGCTTATACAATTATTTATTTCTATACATGTGCGGTAAAAAAGGGAACTGACGTCTTTTCCATGTCTCTGGAAAAAAATGTTCGACGTCTTTCATAACGCTTGCTTTGTCTAGACATTTTTTCAAATTTGGAAAACCGGTTTATTGCTGAAAAAAAAATTGTCGAAGGCACACGAACTTTTTGTCGCATAGATAACGAAATAATAATTTCAGCATTTAAATATTCGATAATGGAGTTTTTTTATATAAGTATTTTTTTATTACGTCTATGTCGAATAATAATCATTTATATGGTATGACGATCTTGCTAATCTTTGATCCATACTCATGGGACCTTGAACATCAAATTGAAGAATTTTTATTCAGCCAATTTACATGTTCTGTCATTGTATTGCGCACTTTTCGTGGTATTTACTTTTAATAGCGGAATTCAAAAAAACGGTCATGCTAAATTACTTTTTTCATATTTTAAACCCCGCGTAGTGGACGGGTTAAAAAAATTATTTGGAAGTTGAACTCTATAAAATGAGTACTGGGAGAGAAATAAAATTACGCAGAAGCAATGGCGAAATTTCGAGATGGCATTTTTTTCTTAGATGTAGATCTATTTTAAGAGCTGGAAAGATCCTATATTATGCTTTTAAAAATCTAGGAACTTTTCGAATAAATCCGGCAATTCTTCTATTTTTTGACGATGTTGAAGTTTGCATAGTAGCAACGCAACGAAAATCCTTTTTCGTCATTTCCTTTCTTCATTTTCGTTATCGTCAAAAATCTTGTCTTGCAAATTTGAACTGTAGATCTCTGATGAGGATCCTGAAAAACGTTTGAACTATTGTCTTGGCACAAATCTATAAAAAAAAATAAAAAAATCGGCTTCGAAATTATCGTCGCGTTCCAATGATGCAAACGTCAGTATCACATTTTTTCGTTATCTTTCAAATACTGCCGAACAGTTTATGTAAATATTTAATAATCTAGGTGATTTCCAATAAGATTGAAGTTTGCCTCGTCGGAATGCGACAAATTTCATACTGACGAATTTGTTTTTATTCCTTCCAGCCATATTGGCCTATAAATTATAGGCCATTAATAGTAAATTATTTTTCCAGACAATTATTCAGCGATGTAAGATAAAAAAAAAACCAAAATAAAAATGTGAAAAAGGATTTTCCATAAGGTGGCGTATGCAAATTACGTAACGCAATTTCGAGGGTGGGAAGGGGTCCGGCCAGGCGTTACGGTCCTACCTACGTGGGGGGAGGGGGAAGCTAAGGTTTGCGTTACGTCACGATTTTAGAACCGCCAGAAATAGCCAAATTTCTGATGGGCTTGATCTTTGCATCGTTGGAATGCACAACGATTTATTTCACTTCCTTATTTTTATTAGTGTTGAACATTAAATTTTGTAGATTCGGGTCTTAGATCGCTAAATATAAGCTGCAGAAAAAATGATCGCAGGCTTTCTGTGGCTTGATCTTTTAAAGACAATTTTGGAAGTTCACTAATAAAATATTTCGTTGCAAACTTCAATATCATAAATTTCTGCATGTTCAAGTTTTGAACTCAAAATTGGGGAATTTGACGTTACGTAATTTGTGTACGTCCCCTATCAATAAAAAGGAAAAAATTAAAATCTCATGAAAAACTTTCGTTGTATTCCAAAGAGCAAACTTCAACACTATAATTTCCAAATCATCTACGCAAAATCGAGATCAGCTACATTATCTATCAACTGTACAAATGAATAATCCAATTTTTTCATCTACTTTCAAGGTTTATTTTAAAAGAAAGTAAATTAAACTGTTCAATAAAAGTATTCCCCGTTGCTTTCTATAACTTTAAGCCATCTTTCAGGCAGCTGATAAATACCATCTCGAAAAAATGTTACGTCTTTGGACACGATAAAGTCGTCAAGCCATTTTCGAATCTCATCCACTGATTGGAAATGCATATCGGACAAGGCGTGTTGCATCGACCGGACAAGTGGTAATCGGATGGAGCAATGTCTGGTGAATATGCCGGGTGCTGCAAGACGTCCCAGCTAAGACTCATTATGATGTCTTTTGTATTGAAAGCAATGTGTGGCCTGGCGTTGCCTTACAACAATTTCACTGGACCTTCTCCTTTGCCAGTATACGGGCGTTTTCGTTCCAATTTTTGACTCAAGCAGATTAATTGACGTTGGTAGCAGTCCGCAGTAACTGTTTTTACCATCCATGATTCCAAATAATCGTTGTCGCACTTCCGAGGGCCTCCAGGGCGTTGATTGTCACTCAGACAGAAATCACCGCTGTTAAACCACTTAAACCAAAATGCGCACACATCGTACGATGCAACACCTTCGCCGAGAAAGGAACAAAAATCGATTCGCACGCTCTTGCAGGACTTTTTCCTTGTTGGAATTCGTAAAGAATGCAGTGTCGGATATGCACCTTATCTGTTGCCATTTTCGACTGTACTGAACTGAATAGTTTTGAAGGTTATGTTAAGCTTTCCGGCATACCAACTGTCATTTTTAATAACTGTATGTCAACACTATATAACCGCAAAAGAGCGGGAATATCAATTCATTAAAAAAATCTTAACTGCTTAAAATAATTTGGATTATTCATGTGTACACCTAATACATAGTTTCTGGACAATCTAGATATTCATTATCATTGCTATGTCCACACACATGCACACACGATCGGGCGCTATTGCAGCGGTTGCAAATGAATATTCACGATTTGGCATGAATAATGCTTGTCGTTAAAGAAATGCCAATTGGGACAAGCGATTATATGCAGAGTCGCCCATCTGCGTATCGTTCCGGCATTAATTTCGATCAGTAGCGTAAAACGTTTCATTCTTCACATTTAAATTTTTCTGAACAACGACAAGTGCTATGAAAGTTGAATACGGCTGCACGAATTCACGTTGTATCTACTGCAGTTCAGATTGCAGTGTGAAATTATAGCTAAGCAAGAGCAATAGTGCCATCGCGGTAAATTCAATTGAACCAATAAGAGAACGTATTGTCAAGGGGTCAATAGTTTTCCAACTCTCGAGGGGAGTTGATGCCCTGTTAATGTTTGTCAACAGATCGCCGCGATAACAGAGCATTGATCGTAATTATTTTAGCGCCACGGGCAATACATTTTCCCAGGGATATTATTAATACACTCGGGAAATGTATGTATAGATCTTTTTGAATGAAATAAAATATAAAAACAGTTGACGCGTTAAAAAAAATCTAAATCAAGTTTCTCATTGAAAATTGTAGTGAATAAACTTTTCTGTATTTAAGGAGGTTGGAGCGGTCCAGTGGAGTCAAACGACGGTTTATGAATTTTTTTTTCAATGAACCTCAAAAAATGGTACGAGGTATAGATTCATTCTGTAGATACTAATTTTTCATAAAATACATAATTGAAAAACAAAAATCATGCATTTTTATATTTTTATCACGTAAATAAGAAAAACTTTTGGGTTACTACCAACTTGAAAAAGTATAACATTATCGATGATTATTATGAAAAAACTGCGTTCGCGACTGTTTTATACAACTCCGAATGAAATTTTGAGTCATTAATAATCATGGCTATTTATATCGATGTCACGAGATTATTTATTATTACCATTGATTAATATTAAGCGTTGCCGAAATACGGCAACTTCGTGGACATTGAGGTTGGCAGAAATGCTCTTCATTCGCCAGCCAAGATTCGTGATCCTTCATCAAACCTTGATGGTTCTATATTGAATGTATATGGTTTACAACGGGCAAGATGGAGTTTTTTTCGAAATATTTACAAACGTTTAGTTTGCGTTAATCCGTTGTTAGAAATGGTTTATCTTGGTGCTGAATAGTCAAAAAAATTACATCACCCGTGAAAGTCTTATCTGTCCAACCGCACCGAAAATTGCATTCATTAAACTATCTTTTATCGCTGGTGCTTTGTGATGAAACTATTTTTTTCAATCGTAAAGACTCAGTATAGTTTAGACAATAAAATATATTTAAAAAAAATTAATCTTGCATTGTGGCTAACGCTCCAACCTACTTAACAAGAATCTGTTGATCAAAAGATCTTCATCCTGCACATTTGGATGAGGCTGTAATTTATCACCGCAAGACTCGAAGTTTTCTGTGCACTGTTCACAAATCATACCGCCACAGATATTACTCCGTCACATGCATTAGTAATTTGATTTTAGGAAATCAAAGCTCCAGTTGAAAAAATAATACATCTGAATCACAATCTCGTCGAGAGTACGAGGCGCAATACTTTAAATCCGGAACTCGTCTCGCCCTAGTTCATTGCAGAGAGGGGTTAATTGTTAGGTCAATAGAGCGTGGTTTAGGCACAATTGAAAGTTTCATTGACCCGGGCCGCGTCAATATTTATGTCCTCACTGAACCTTCCCTTACATCATTATTCACCATCAAATTGTTACTGTAACCAAATCGTATTAACCCTGCTCGGTCGCACTGGGATGATGTCCCACTCGAAATTTTACTTCGAAATTCCTGTAACGAGCTTCTGTAACTCGGTAGCGACAGTTTTCGTTATCGTTAGCTAGCGACAGCCAATAAGAGGCCCCCTTTCTTCTGTGATCGAGCATGCGATTGGCTGTTACTATTTGTCGATAACGAAAACTGTCGCTACCGAGTTACAGAATCCAGGGGATGCCTGTGATAACAATTTATAGCATCAAGTATAAATGGCGTTGAAGTTTCCACCGTTGGAATGCAACGAAAAGTCTTTTCTATTTTTTTCATTTCTTTATTTTCATTGTGATACATGATTTCTTCGGTAGATTAAGATCGTGGATATCGAATGAGGATGAGAATAACCGTTTGGATGATTTTCGTACCCTGAATCGGCGAAATCAATGTGAACAATGGAGGAAACATGAACTTTCGTTGCACTCCAACGATGCAAACTTCAACATCATAAGTATAATAACTTTTGTACTTAAACAAGCGTGGATTCACATTCTAGAAGAATTCAAGAGTATTCATACATTTTTTGAGATTTTTTCGAGCCCTTTAAGGTAGTACTAGCCAATTGACTAGTCAACGGAAAATCTGTAAATTTTCGAATCTGAAGAAAGCAAAATATAATACATTTAGGTATAATAATAATCATGATACGGAAAGGAATCATTTGAGAAGTATATGTGATAGCTGTGTGTATTATATTATGAAAAGTGAAGTATTAAGGCGTTACCCCCACTTGTAGCGCAAAAAAGGCCTTTTTCATGAATTTTTTTAAAGAAAACTACAAAACTTTTTTAATCGATCAATATACCATCTTAAAGAACACATCTTGAAGAAATTTCAGTAATTTTTTTATTGAAAAATATTACTTTGTTTAGTGGCAAATGGCCGTCAATGAAATAATGTTTTTATATACACGGTTTGCGGTGACCAACATTGCGGCGAAGTGGATCATCTGAAAAAAAAATGCGGATGGATTTAGTCAAATATAAGTATAAACTAGTCTTTAATCGAAGGATTTTAAAAAATATTCATTTTTCACAAAATGGCGGACAGTCAAAGTTAATGGTTCGATTTTAACGAAAAAAAAACGGCTGTTTTTTGGCTATAAAACGGCCATTTTTTTCGAAAAAAAAAATCGAACGATTAAAGACTACATTTTTATGTATTAAATAAGCCTGCAAAATTTCAAGAAGATCGGTTCATTAGTGTTCGAGTAATCTTGGTCACCGACTTCAGAAATGCCATTTTGAGAAAAACGCGTTTAAAGTTTCAATTTCAGTTTACACGAAGAAAATATTTTTTTTGTAAACTTACATAGAGTCATCTATTCCGGGCATAAAAAAAAACCACTTCAAATTGCACTTCAAAAAAATGCAATAAAAAAATCGATTTTTTCAAAATCGCAAGTGGGGGTAACCCCTTAAGATAGCAATGAGATTTGACTCGAGTTGTCTCACCGGCCGCCATTTCGTAATTCTGGCAATATCCGTGGTAACGCTGCACTCAGGCGCTTCCGATAAATGTCAAGCGTGTGTGTAAGTGTGTGTGCAATGTGCGTATTGTAACTTCGGTCTTACATACATTGTAACAACAGATATGGATCGACATATAGTCGTTCGAATTTTAGACGTAATGGAATTGCGTTAAGAACCTACAACTTTGGGGCCGTCCATAAATTACGTCATTTAAAAATAGGGGGGGGGGTCTGGTCGTTAAATGACGGTAACGATCATTTGATTATAACGATAGGAAGAATAGGATGATTCCAGGGGGGGGGGGTGAAAATCAGCTAAAATCGATGACGTAATATATGGACGGTCCCTTTTGTTGTTGCATTCAAATTGACCGGCTCGATTCGGCCTCCTGGATACGAGCACAGCTGACGGCATGCGGCGTTGCCAAACCTACACCATCTCTCCCGCCATGGCAGACGCGGCTAGCGAACGCGAAAATTAGTCGATTCAATCGATAATATCTGCTCGAAATGTCCCGTAACCTATATTTTTTTATGGAACCTACGAGACCGCGATAATTTTCTTGTTATTTATTGCTTTCGCATAGCGCCGTATCTATTCGCGAACTATTATTATTTCCGTCCCAAAGTTCGATACGCACGGATTCCCTATATGGTGCGGGTTAAATGCATTGATTTAGTGAATTAATGACTATTGAATTTAGCCGGTAAGGCATGCGGAGTGTTCGCAGACGTCATTTTGTATGTCCCTACTACAGCGTACAGAATTTTTTCTTTCCTTGCGGAGATTCGTGCACATACTACCTTAAGGTAGTCATAAGGTTTCATAATTTGTATTGAGCTTCATTAAATATATTAATAATTTCAGGGTCGTTTATCGACCTAATTACAGAGAAAAGAAATATTAAAATTGCGTGTTTTTGTGAAGGAATTCCGAGACGACGTACAAAAACCCAATTTCCGATCGCTAAAAAGGTGTATATAATAGTGGGAATCCGTCAGATTCTTAAAAACAATCAGATTTACATACTTAACACTTGTAGTAATCCAGTGCTCTCAGAAAAAAATACGCTTATTGAACTAATTTTTATGTAATATCAAGTTTAATTTGAACTTCCGGTATTGGATTTATTACCACTTGCTACGATAAAGAGACGTGACAACGAGGCAACAGCTGACTGTAGTCCTAACCTCATCTCACTCGTTCGAATTTCCACACATATTTCATTTTTAACCGACATATTTCACCGACACAAATTTTCCACGCTTTTTACCAGTCGTGGCCCGAATACAATGCTTTATATTTCCCGCAGCTGACATTATTTTGACAGATCGACGTTGGAAAGCATGGAGGTTAAACTCGCCTGGTTGAGTAAACAGAGACGGAGATAGAACCAATATTGCCAAATATCAAACCTAGAAATACTGCGCGAATCGTTGGAATAACTATTTTTTCATTTTTCTAATTAACGCGGTCCTCTAGTTTCTCGACTGTTTTTTTACGGCTTTTTCAATAATTTTTTACGGGCAAAGCATCGAAATAATCAATCTTATTGTTTTTGCATAATCTTTATTAACATTTAAATAAGCTTTACAAATTTTTTGAAGTCAAAATATATAATAGAATAAACGTTATAGTGGCCGACAGGAAGACATCGAGTAAAAGAGGTGCTTGACGGTGACCAAGATTGCGGCTGTTCTGCTTATCTGAAATCAAAAAACTAAACGGAATTTTAATCTTCATATTTAAGACTAGCGATTGAACTAGAGTGAATTCTAAATGACAAAAATTGACTTTTTTATACACTTTTGAAAATTACATTCTATTTTTTACTCATTTTTTCTTAAGTTTTTCGCTCGTACAAAAAATAAACTATCGAAGCAATCATGATAATCCTAGTTCAATCGCTGGCTTATAACATATTAAAGATGCTGTATAAATTTGAACAAGATCGGTGCAGTAGTTTCTGAAATATCGTGGTCACCGTTTCGAAAAATGGTGTTTCGAGAAAAACGCGTTTAAAAGTATACCTGCTCCGTATACCTGCTCCGTATACCTGCTCCGTATACCTGCTCCGTATACCTGCTCCGTTCCAGGGCCGTAACTTGTGAACCACTTCGAATATCGAAAAATTCTTTGGCACACATTTTCTACACATGTTGTAGATGTGATTTATGAAAAAAAATCGATTTTTTCGACCCGAGGAACTACAGGACCGCCTTAAGTGTGGACATTAATTAAACATTTTACACATGGACAATTTTTTTGCATATGTTAAAAATAAAAATTGTACAAGTTTCAAGTGTGATCAGTGGTATGACTAGTGTGAAGCGATAGGACTACCTCAAGGTTAAGATCAGAGTGAAATTAATCGCAAATAGTGATTATGTGACGATCAATAGTTTAGGACAATAACTTCGAAGATTGTAAAATCATTTGTAATAGAAATTAATATCCATTAGTTGTAAAACAATAATAACAATACTGTGTAAGCTTACAAGAACATTTTCACGATCTTCGCAATAACCATTTGTAAGCAATTTAGTCACCACAATCATATTACAAATATTTTAACGCCATTCAAATTTAATTTCGGTCACGAGGCTTCTTTTTCTAATTTTAAACCTGTTAGTTTTCATTACTTGTTTTTAATGGTTAACAGAAACTTTGGAGATTATAATGGGGTACGTCAAGGATCCACTCGTCACAAGCACAATAGTAATTATTATACGAAAATAAACAGCTCGGTACCATATTAATAACTGTACGCGAGCCAGCGGACAATTATTACACTTCCCTTCGTTGCTGTACTTTTCTCCAATGTGTTGGCTCATTTATTAAATTGGGAGACGACCAATCGATCATTAATCGCGTCTTCAGTCTCCGTTTCCAAGACAACATAATTAATTGCGTTTCCATTGGACCGCAAAACTGTGTTCTTTTTAGCCTTGTTCCTTTGACGAAGCGTAAAAAAAGAAAAGCACGAAGGATCAAGCGATATTTTCGGATTGCTGGTTCACTTGGCGCTTTTATACCGTCATGAGGAATTCTCTGCGTCGCATGTTTGTTGCCAGATAGAGATTGTCGGGAGAGAGGAGAAAGAGCGATGGAGGAGGGAAGGGTCCCATGTAGGTTTCGCCAATCGAACCGTAACGGCCAATACTTGGACCAATGTTGGCGGGACGATGATCGATTAACCAATTGTACGCCAAAGCTCGGCTGAGTATTGACTGGCCAACATTGGTTTGATGATACGAGGCCAATGTTCGGCCAAATATAGACTCGCTAATCATTGGCTTGTCGATACGAGGCCGATGTTTGGCGAAGGATAGACTCGCCAATCATTGGTTTGCCGATACGCGGCCAATGTTCGGCCAAACGTAGACTCGCTAATCATTGGCTTGTCGATACGAGGTCGATGTTTGGCGAAGTATAGACGGGCCAATCATTGGTTTGCCCATACGAGGCCAATGCTCGGCCAAGTATAGACTTGTTCATTATTTGTTTATCGATATGAGGCCGATGTTTGGCGAAGTATAGACTCGCCAATCATTGGTTTGCCGATACGAGGACAATGTTCGGCCGAGTAACGCATGATCGAACCGCAATTCGTATATTGACGATTCATTGTTTCGCGTTGAAGTCATTGAGAGACGAGATAAATACTTTTTACGAGTCCATTGGACATTTTTCTTAACAAATATACTACCAAATCAATGCACTCATTGTTGGCCGATTCTCGAACGAGCTCATACGCGATATTCTGCCGATTTTTATGAACCATCCTACACTGACAGAAAAATTCTAGTAATATTAACTAACCGCGTCTATTTATTTATTTTTTATTTGAATTAACTAGATTTTTCCTGAAATAAAATTTTTCCTATTGCATTCCATTATTGGAATTATTCATTTTAAATATATTTATTTATTCAAATTAAACTTGAACTAATGAACTAATGGTCTGTCTTTATTGCAGCACACATATTAACGGGTTGTGGGAGTAGAGAAGGTGGAGAGAAAAGAATTATATATATATAGGTTAGGTTTGAAAATTCTATAACATGTCATTCGATAACACTCTCTAATTATCACAATGATATTAACTAATTGATATAGTTTATGTCATACAAATAATGATGAAAATCCATTTGGTATCTTATGCCATATCTGCGATTCAAATGTTACAAGTACTCGGTAGCATAGGGGCAGCGTGTTTGGCTATGAGTAGGGAAGTTCAAGGTTCGAGCCCCATTATGGGGTGAAATATTTTCTTCGAACTAATCATTTCGAAAGACCAGGTAATGGCGAATTACAATACAAAAATAATTAATTTTTTTTTTTTTTGGCTGTGCAGGCCCAATTTTGGTGATCTACATTGGGTCACAATTATCCGCCAAGACTCGGTCGATAATCGGGCCAAGCTCGAGTGCCAATGATGGCAATCTTGAGGGGGCTTATTGTTGGCCGATTCTCGAATGAACTCCTACGCGATGCTCGGCCGATTATCATAAGCCATTCTAGGGCCAATATTGATTGCGAATATCGGGCCGCTCTTATCATCCAAGGCTCGGTCGATGATCGGGCCAAGCTCGAGTGCCAATGTTGGCAAGCTTGGCGTCGAGCATCGGCCAATCATTGGCCACTACCGATCACCCTACATGGGGTCTCGTATCCCAGCTGTTCCGAAGCTCGCGATTACGCAAGAACCGGATTCAAGGTCATGGCGTTTAAAATCCCTCCGAAGGGACGAGCCTTGGCCCTACGGCTTGTTGCGATCCAACGTGTTTATCAACTTCACGCGATTCACATATTCCCTTCGTGATCCCTTCGTCGATTACTCCCGTTGAGAAAGCGCCAAAAGGGTTTTATCCTTGATAGAATAAATTTGGAGGAATTTCATGAATATTTTAGTCTGGCATATTCATGTGGCGTTAATCCGGTGTATCGAACTTTAATTTCCTAAAGACATCGTAATCTTCGCAGATGGCCATTTGCAGTTGACACTTTGTGAGAATGTCTACAATAACGAAAATCGTTGAGTCACTTTCGTTGTGATTAGCCAGCATTTAAATGCGAAAAACTCGGCGATACATTTTTAAAGACTCAATGAAAATTGAGGTTTTTAGGGATCTGAATGGTGAATTCGTATCTAGGGGGTAAAAATGGAATATGGACTTATACAAAAAGAAAACTAAAAATCCAATTTTTTTTTGCATTTTGGCGAAAAAGCAGTGGCTTCATTGAATTGCCCGTCATTTTTGTTCGGTTTCGATTGGAACCATCGCTCTGTCCTCATTCTTTTCACAATCGTTTCCTTTTTAAAATACCGTTTGATTCATCGAGCCCCGGATATTTTTCGATTTTTGGCAGAACTTCAAAGTTGGACCATCAACTTTCGCGAATTTTTTTATATGCCAAACATTGATAGTATCTAGCAATTGAATCAGCAGACATATTCAAAATATAGAAGAAAGAACTGCGACAAGGGAGTTTAACAATAAGAAAAGGGTGGATTACCCACCCCCCTAAGCTTGCTGTCCGGAAAAAATGAACAAAATGTGTTAACTTTAATTTTATCCCCCCTCCAAAGTGTTACCCGTTTCGTTCAATCGACCGCACCCTTTTTAAATGTGGGGTGAGAGATAGAAAAACAAAGGGTGGCTCATCCCTTAATTTTTGTTTTTTTTGCAATGTACCCGTTGTGGATTTCTGATCGTTTTGCATTAGAGGAAGTTTCGTTTTTGTTTTACTGATATCGGTGGACTGTTCGCGGGTGAAAATGCAAAATCAGCCCTTGACATGCTTTACTCTAAGGGGTGGTTTCATCCCTTAAAACTGTTTTTCCGCCAGCAAAAAGAAATTATGTTAAAGTTTGCATCGAAAATCCTTTTTTACTATTTATTTCTTCATTTTCTTCATCATCTAAAATGTTATCCTGCTAATTTGGGCTGTAGATTTCCGACAAGAATCCGAAAGAAAGTTTTAATTTTTTTCGTAGCTCAAATATACGGAAAATAGTTCGGGCTACTAGACTTTCGTTCCAACGATGCGAACTTCAATATCGTCAAAAAAATACGTATTCAATAGTTTTTAATGCTTTGCCATATACATGAGTTTCAACAAAATCGAAGGAGGACACGGGTGGTGATCCTTGAAAGGAGCTTTTCCAATCTACAGCTCTCAACTTTTGGTGTCGAGTTCGTTTCTTTGATGTCAAATTCTACACGTCTATACTCTCGCACTTTACCACCCAGAGGTCGATTTTTTTCATCAGTGCAAATGATCACCAGCCAATTTTCAGTAATTGCTGAGAAAAAAATCATCGAGGTGGCGGCGCAAACATTGCTGCTGGACTCTTTGACTTGGTAATAAAAAAACAAAACTGTAGAAGGGGTTTGGAAGGTTTTGCGGCCTTCATTGAACCCCGATGAATGTATTTTACACTCTTAAGAATTCGGAGTTGGGAGCATGCATATATCTTCGTCTTTTATATATAGTTGGCACGGAAAGTTTCGACACGAACGTTGAGAGAGAAAGAGAGGGGCGAGACCATGTGGAAATCAATAACAGTTGCTGCGTCCTAGTTTCACGGTTGCGGTCCTACGTTACAATTACTGTGCACACTCGAAGTGCAGCTGCAGGTACCCTTACGGGCGCAGTACCCCGAAAGAAACTCTTCGCGTATACTATTATTGGTATTTTTATTTATACCCTAGCCGATTACCCCTCGTTCGCGCGAATGCACCGCTGAACTCTACCGTCTTGGGATCATCTGTCAACGCAGTTTTCATGACGATGTTTTCACCGTTGGAAAGCAACTAAAATCCTGCTTTTTTGTTGCTATAATCCAAAATAATTTTTTTTCGCTTATTTAGGCTGTCGAAATGAATAAAAATCATTCAAAAAAACGTTTTAGCCATTCACGTAGTCTAAATCTGTTTAAGGTAGCTCTATCGCCAGGCTTCAATCTATAGGATTTTCATAATTTTTTTTTGAGCTTCACTGAATATATTACTAATCGTCTCTGTAAAATTTCAGAGCCGGTAATCGACCTAACTACAGAGAAAAAATATTAAAATTGCGTGTTTTTGTGAAGGAATTCCGAGACGACATACAAAAACCCAATTTCCGGTCGTTACAAAGATGTATATAATAGTAGGAATCCGTCAGATTCTTAAAAATAATCAGATTTACATACTTCACATTTATAGTAAGCCAAGGGTCTCAGAAAAAATTACGCTTATTGACCTAATTTTTATGTAATGTCAAGTTTAATTTCAACTTCCGGTATTGGATTTATTACCACTTGCTACGATAAAGAGACGTGACAACAAGGCAACAGCTGACTGTAGTCCTAACCTCATCTCACTCATTCGAATTTCCACACATATTTCATTTTTAACGACATATTTCGCCGACACACAAATTTTCCACCCCGTGAAAAATTTGCCGGCGCTTAAGATGCGGCCGACGCTTGGTACGATAGTCAGCACCAACCACCAATACCCAGTGTTGGTCCATTATACGGGCCAATGATTTGGCCATGATTCTGCCAGTGCTCATTTGAAGCATGGCAAACCAACGAACACCCAACCTTGGGCCAAATATCGATTACCAACTGTGAGCCAACTATCGGGTCCCAGTGTTGGCCCCGAACATGGGCCAATTGGTTGATCATGGGTTTGCCAGTCTCGAATTGAAGCTCGGCACACCATCGAAGAGCCAACGCTGGGCCAGCACTAATTAATGACCGTCGGCCAATTGTCGGGGCGAGCGCAGGCCCTGAGTCTGAGCCAATCGTTTGACCGTGGTTTTGCCAATGCTTGTTTTTAGCATGGCAAACTGACGAATTGCCAATCGTGGCGCAACTCTGGCTTTGAACGGTATAGTCCATAGATATATACAAGAATGCTTTTTTGCTATGTATATGTATATATATGTGTGTGTGTGTGTGTGTGTGTGTGTGTGTGTGTGTGTGTGTGTGTGTGCGTGCGTGCGTGCGTGCGTGCGTGCGTGCGTGCGTGCGTGCGTGCGTGCGTGCGTGCGTGCGTGCGTGCGTGCGTGCGTGCGTGCGTGCGTGCGTGCGTGCGTGCGTGCGTGCGTGCGTGCGTGCGTGCGTGCGTGCGTGCGTGCGTGCGTGCGTGCGTGCGTGCGTGCGTGCGTGCGTGCGTGCGTGCGTGCGTGCGTGCGTGCGTGCGTGCGTGCGTGCGTGCGTGCGTGCGTGCGTGCGTGCGTGTGTGTGTGTGTGTGTGTGTGTGTGTGTGTGTGTGTGTGCGTGTGTGTGTGTGTGTATGTATGTATGGACTATACAAGAATTTTTTTACGCATATACGTATCTACGTATATACGTAAAAAAGCATTGGCAAAACCACGGTCAAACGATTGGCTCAGAGTCAGGCCCTGCGCTCGCCCCGACAATTGGCCGACGGTCATTAATTAGTTCTGGCCCAGCGTTGGCTCTTCGATGGTATGCCGAGCTTCAATTCTAGACTGGCAAACCCATGATGAACCGATTGGCCCATGTTCGGGGCCAACACTGGGACCCGATAGTTGGCTGACAGTTGGTAATCGATATTTGGCCCAAGGTTGGGTGTTCGTTGGGTTATTATATATTTTTTTATTATCGCTGCATGCAATTTTCTACGTCCTGTGATAATAAAAACTCATTACTCTTATCTGAAATTCAGTTTATTAAAAATAAAATTGATTTATACTAAAGTTTTGTGGTTTATTAAAAAAATGCCGAGGTATTATGACAGTATTAAGAAACGCCGAGTGTTAAAACGACGACAAAAATTAGAAGACTCTTTACAGCAGGTTAGGATCAGAGGCAACGAAACAAAAGGACAAGTAAATAGTGAAAGAAATTTGGAAACATTCCACGACCAAGTGATTGTGCATAACGAGTTTAGTGAATCTAACAAACTGTGATTGAACTATGTAACGAGTTCTGTGATAAAAACGTATGTTTTCAGTGTGTGTAATTTAAAAAAAGAATTATAATTTCGAAAGCGACTGTTTGAAAAGAGACTGTGATAATTTATAAAATAAAGGCTAATAATATACCATTTTTTAAAGTTCCATTTTTTTGTGTGGCATTTTAAATAATAGCGGGTGCCCATAATGCCATCGTCGGTCCATAGTTTGGCCAACGTTGGCTATGCATTGGGTTGTTTTGACAACCCTACACTGGGCCAACACTAGCCCGAATATTGCGCCAACAATATATGAAGCCGACCTTAGCCCTACTATGGGCCGGTGATCATGCCAACCTTCAGCCAATGATCGTGATCTCTTTAGCCCAATGTTGGGCCAATACCCGGCCAACTGTTAAGATTTCCGGTAAGCCTACTATTGGCCAACCGTACATCCCAGCGTTGGGCCGAAGAGATCACTCCTACCGTGGCGCAACACTAAACCGGTAGTGCTGCCGTTCATCGGCCAATGGTAGAATGTGGTTGGCGTGACGTTGGCTCGAGGTTGGGTCGGTTGCGTCGTTTTTGCCCAATGTTGGGCCAATACCCGGCCAACTGTTAGGATTTCCGGTAAGCCTACTATTGGCCAACCGTACATCCCAGCGTTGGGCCGAAGAGATCACTCCTACCGTGGCGCAACACTAAACCGGTAGTGCTGCCGTTCATTGGCCAATGGTAGACTGTGATTGGCGTGACGCTGGCTCGAGGTTGGGTCGGTTGCGTCGTTTTTCACGGGACGCTTTTTACCAGTCGTGGCCCTAATACAATGCTTTATGCTTCCCAAACCTGACATTGTTTTGACAGATTCACGTTGAAAAACATGGAGGTTAAATTCGCCTGGTTGAGTAAAAAGAGACGGAGATAGAACCAATGTTGCCAAATATCGAACCTAGAAATACTGCGCAAAAAAAACTATTTTTTCATTTTTCCAATTAAATGTGAACATTCATTTAACAGTTTACACGTGGAAAATTTTAGTTAATCCGAATTATTTTTTTTGCATATGTTAAAAATACAAATTGTACAAGTCTTAAGAATGATCAGTATGATTAGTGTGAAGCGGATAGGAGTACCTTTAAAAAATTGGATGATAACAAGTCACTGATTCGAAAGAAAATGAACTTTCGTTGCATTTCAACAATGCAAACTTCGACATCATGGATTTTTATCGTTTTAAAAATTGAAATTTCGTCTCGCATGTGTCTAACAGATTTAAGGGGCTAGTCCACTTTGGAGCCACGAAAAAAATACTATTTTCGAGATTTTTTTGAGGATTTTATAAAAAATATGAATATAAAAGTTGTTGGGCTTGGTAAATAAAGTCTTGAAATACATTGAAAACAAAAAAATTGTTCATTTAAATTCATTTTTAAGTACAAAAACTACAGTTTAACGGAACGCCTCAAAAATCGGTGGGCTAGGTAGCTCCATCCCAACTCGGAAACGGCTTGTCTGAATAAAAACAACCAAAGTCCATTAGATTCAGTATGACACCAACTACAAAATGACCCTCGGATATAAAGTTTTATCAAAAAATGAAAAAATGGCAGATGAAAAACGAAAAAAAGTTTTAAAAAATGCGTTTTTTCGCAGTTTTTCGCAAAAAAAAGAGTAAAAATCAAAATTTCAAAACCATCGAGGGTCATCTTGTTGCGAATCATGTTTACAATATGTGGTTCAAATTTCAAGAGAATCAGTTTATTAGTTTTAGAGATACGATGGAGCTAGATTTTGAAAACGTTTCGAGAAAAACGCGTTTGAAGTTTATACCATAAAAAACTCTTAC
This sequence comes from Ophion slaviceki, assembly GCA_944452715.1. NCBI lineage: Eukaryota > Metazoa > Arthropoda > Insecta > Hymenoptera > Ichneumonidae > Ophion > Ophion slaviceki. Next base: position 26,687,814 of record OX101785.1, on the reverse strand, counting down.
CTAAACTCAAATGGGCAATTCCTTCACTGTACAAAATCCCTTCTGATTGCTCATCATCGTCGATTTCTTCAAGTCTTGCTTGCTTTCGATTTTTTGAAACTTTCAAAGTGGACTGGCCGCTTAAACGGAGTATTCGTGTTAAATTTCATGCTTTCAGATCAAATCATATGCGGAATCGGCAAAAATGTTACCCCCCCCCCCCTTCACCTCCTTAAGTTTGGATGGTGTTGAAGTTTGCATCGTTGGAACGCAACGAAAATTTCATTTTACATTTTATTTTCCATATTTTCATTATTATAAGCGGTCTTTTTTTTATAGATTTATAATGTAGATCGCTGAATAAATGACTTAAAAAATAAGTGGAAGATTTTTGTAGGCGAAATCTGCCAAAAGAAATTAAGTTTGTTGCAGTCCAATGATGCAAGCTTCAGCATCGTACGTTTGGGGTGGGCGTGGATTATCTCTAAGTTTCCGAGGCAGGTAGGATTTTATATTTAGAGACTCCTCAACCCTCCAGCGCACACGTTTTTCCCAAGCCTGAATTATCCCAAGTAACGTCTGTTGGTGGAACGCTTTGGATTTTTTAGTCGAATTTCCCAGTACCTAAGCTTTCCGAGCCGTATCTCTTTGAGCTTTCTCAAATAAGTAGCTTTACGTTGAGGTTTCTTCCTCCATAAATCGTTCGTTCAAAAAGACTCACACTGGATGAAACGCCAGGGGTTGGTGGCCGCTGGTGGAAACGAAATTGAAACGGGGGTTTTTTTTATTGCGAAAAATGTCTGGTCTCCGCATCATCTTGGTAAAAAATCGAAACACAGTATTTCGAGGGCAAAAGCAGATATAAATATTGCGCCGTTTATGCTATCGTATGTGCGCAACATGATCGTTAAATTTGCCAACTATAAATGGTAAGAGTTTATTTTATTTATACCTTTTAAATTATTTTCTTTTCTTACTATTTTTCAGGTGGATAGGATAAGCTAATCGGTCTAATTTTTTTTTACAAATTGAAGCACCGTTAAAGCATACAAAATGATTTTCGAATAATTTGTTTATTTATTGTATAACGTTGTTTTTATATGCGGAAAATTGCGTGGGAAAAACATGGCGTCCGATGGTGGCCAGGATTGTGGCCGCATATTTTATCTGAAGAAAACATTTTCAAAATGATTATTAATCTGTAGGGAAGCCGCTATGTTCCTGTGGAGGTTTTTTTTAGTGAAATTTGAAAAATGGGGGTGGTTTGAACAAAAAGTATTAAATTTAGCCTTTTTTGGACAGTTTTTCGTAAAAAAAATAGGAAGATTTAAAAAAAGCTTCCAAATCAACATGAGGAATGATGTGAAGAATGTTCTGTTAAAATTTCAAACGGTAGCTTGAAAACTCTTCTTGAAAAATCAGCAAAAATCGATGACGTAATATATGAACAGCCCCTTATAAAAATAGTGAAATATTACATTTCGGTAATGCCGTCGTTTTAGATAATGTTTTTCATGTCGGACGAATGCTAATTACCATTTAGGACTCACTCCAAAAATTGCTACCGGCCGTTTCATTTTTCGATGTTCATTTTTTGGAAAATAACAAAAACACTGCATCTACAAACGAAAAGAAATTTACTATAATCAACTACAAACGATTTTGAATAAAAAATGAAAACTTCTAAAATGTCGTTATTTTCGTTTCGGCCGTTTCATTTTTCGATGTTCATCTTTTTGGAACATAACAAAAACACTGCATCTACAAACGAAAATAAATTCACTACATTAACTACAAACGATTTTGAATCAAAGAAAAACTTCTAAAATTTCGTTATCTTCGTTCCAGGAGATGCCGTTTTTTTTTGGTGGTCTAAATTTTGAATGCTGACCTACTACAAACGAAATTAAGTTTACTAAAATCAACTGCAAACCGAAACGATCGGTTATCATTTTTTTAAATTGAGATTGGAGATACTTGGGTGCCAAATTTACAGAGATAAGTTTACCTTCAATCTGCGATTCCTCCACCATGTGAAGGACCTTCCTCTTCAATTTGCGTTGCCCCAAGCGATGAACGAGTGTTGGTCATCTTCACAGTAGCCTAATCCCTCAAGTGTCTACGTAGCCCAAATACGCCGAAAAAATAATCGGCGTTTCAAACGGTATGTAATTTCCATTGCCTTCCAACGACGTGAAACTTTGAAATCATAAGATTGTTATATCCTTATTGTAGATAACACAGAGGGAAGGTCCGATTCGTGCATATTATATGATGTTGAAGTTTGCATCGTTGGAACGCAATGAAAATAAATTCTTTTTAATTGTTAGATTTTTCTTGGCTGTGAAAATTGCTCAACCCATTTTACGTATTCTTATTAGAGATTTACGATCTCGATTTGCAAAAAAAAGGTTTTAGACAAGCATAAAAATGAAAAAATGGAAAATTAAAAAAAAAATTCGTGCATTCAAACGATTCAAACGTCAACGTCGTCATATTATTTTCCTTGATCAGCGAATCGCGCACTGTCCGACAAATCTGTTTGTTATGACTCGCCTCGTGGCGGTAAGAGCCCTTGAAATTCGGCGTCCTCGGGCCGCTCGCAAGCATTTCACAATTTTATCATTATTGTCGCTCGATCGCCAAGTTCGAGTGGCGTAGATATTTTTTTTCGCGTATATTGGGTTTTTAAGGGGTTATATATAGTCAGGAGGCCCAAAAAGGTCGATTTTTCAAGAATTCTTCTTGAGAAGGCCTTTGAATCTATTAACAAAAAAATTGTACACATATTATGGAAACTTAACTGTATTTTAACATTTTTTATTTGTAAAAATAATTATTTTGAAAGCTGCTATGGCTGATCTCCGGGAGTACCTCTAAAAAAAGGCGTCTTGCGGTAAGCACGATATCTCTGGACTGGATCATCTAATATGAAAAAACAAAAAACATTTCGTTGATATAATGGATTATCTTGTAATTGATCGAAGAAATAAGCAAAATAATAATTTTTGACAAAATGGCGGCTTCCCAACAACAAAAAATCGATTTTTGACAAAAATTTAGGCCTTAAATTGTTTATAAAATGAAAAAAATGTATCGGTGAGAAAAAACCTTCGATTAATTACTAAAAAATATACTTGAAAAGATTGTGTTAAAATTCAAGACTGATCGGTTCAGCCGTTTCCGAGAAATCTTGCTCACCGACTTTAAAAACACAGTTTTGAGAAAAACACGTTTAAAGTTTCAAAAGCACTTTCGAACGCTCTGACACGTCAATACAAATGTGCGTGTAACTTCGAGAATATTCGCCGGATTGATATGAAATTTTCCGTGTGTGTACTTAAATGTATGATTTATAACGATTTTTCGAAAATTTTAACCGTATATAATCCCTCAATTTCACTACAAACCGAGGGGAAATCATTGGTTTCCATGAAACATTATAAAAAATACAAGGAAAAAAGGAACCTCACGCGGAAATCACGCGGTAAAACTGCAACGGAATATACGCAGCGAGGAAGAAGGGAGTTTCGTACTGTGAAAACGAGATGAGGATTTCGTGTTAGGGCTTGGATTGTGGAACACGTGTACCCGGCGCGGACCCCACTTCATTCTCCGGCCTTGAAATAACCAGTTGAAAAGAAGGGGACGAAAATGACTCGCGTGCTTGGGCTCGCCGGACGAGTCGGGTCTGCACATGTGCGACTTCGTTTTCGTTTTACGAGTAGAGGCCCGGAAGCGTGCTCGCTGTCGGTCGAAAAAAAAAACAAAATATACGAAAACCCTCTCCCAGTAATAAGTGGATGAGGAAGAATGTCCCGGCGAAAAAATTGCAAAAAATACCCGGGAAGCAAAATCAATAGAATGGCTACCTAAAATTCGGGGTCCTTGGTACGAAATAATAAAATGTCATAGCTTTTTATTGAGGTTTGCACATCCGAAAATTCATTCGAGTGGAATTTTTTTTCCACCATAACTTTTTTTTGATTACTGCATATGGGGTCGATCCGACCCCAGACGTTTTTCAGATCGTTATATTTCGGTAAATATGCTTTTTTTCGTACAGACGTTTTTTGTAGTCAATTATCTTCTTTTTATGGCCCAAAATTTATTTTTTAAGAAAAACAAAAATTAAGTGCCCAAATAAAGGAAGGAAAAAGATCAGAATTTTTTTTTTAAATATAAAAAACAATCCTTCGAGGCTTTTAAGGCGTCTTCTCACTTTAGACGCTAAAAAAGGCTATTTTCATGATTGTTTTGATAGGTTTATATTATAGATATTGATATAAAAGTTGTTACACTTAATAAATGCACTTTAGAAAAATATTTAACATTTTTTTAAATTTATTTAAGTCGCTATTTATAGACGAAAAAGGCAGTAAAAAAATGTCTTAAAAAATTATAGGTCTGCGCTGTTGATGAAGTCTCGGAGATGGATCACTTGAAACAAAAAAATCAAACGGCTTTAGATTCAGTATGTTAATGGCTATAGCGCATATCATACAATTTTTTATATATGCAAAAATAACGGAATGGCAGATATTTAAAAAAATGTTTTTTTTTTACGGTCTTTGGCAAAACAAAATAGTAAATATTAAAATTTAAAAAAATCCTTGATATGCGCTATAGCTATAGTTGTAAAGATATGTGGTTAAAATTTGATAAGGATCGGTTTAGTAGTTTCGAAGCTCGTTTTTCGCGAAAAACGCGTTTAAAGTTTTTAACGAAACATCGTATGAAGGTAGTAAAGTAAAGATCACACAAAATATAATTAGATTCCTCCGATCTTCATAACATTTTATTATGATACTTTTGGATATGTATACTTTCGTAAAATGTAATGAAAAAAATCGATTTTTTGAAAATTGTAAAGTGAAAAGACGCCTTAAAGAGGAAGTTTTGTAGATACGAAAAAAAACAGTGTCGACCGTCTTTGCAAAAAGTATATTTATTCGGACGTTTGAATTTGAGCATTATCAGGATAGTGAAAATCGGAAAAAATCGACTCCTTCGGAAGATTAATTGTTGAAAACGTACATTTTCCGCATTTTTTTACGTCAATGACTTATTATTATTCACATTTACCGAAATCGACGCATAATTACATTCCGTGCTCGTTGCACATATCCCTCCTGCATAACGTACACTTACTTTTAGTTTTTTGATCGGCATTCTAAATACATAATTTACTATCGTAGCGTAAAATAAAAAATATCTATGACCATTTTCTATCGTAACTCACATACATGTAGTAACAAAACACCAAATATCACAACAAAAAAGTTTGCACTTCCACCGCACTACTGCATAAACGGGGTCGATTCGACCCCAGGTCCTTTTTCGACAGCTGCGTGAGTTCGAGGAGGGATGTACGTACTTTTAATATACTTGAATATACTACATTCTAATATGTATACTTTCAATTTCTCTTCGGGCTCCTAACGATTGAAAGTAATACATTACTCCCTGTCTAGACGCACCTATAAGCGAGGAAAACATGGTGGTGATACATAAAACACATTCTTGGTTTTTCAGACACTGCTAAAACTATATATTTACAAGTCACCTTGCCTGATTTTCATTATTAATGATAAAAATTTTCAAATCCCAAAAAATTGTCATTTTTAATAGCTAAGGTTAAATCCTAATTTTACCGCAAAGTAAGCGAAATGTCGACGTTTACCAATCTTCAAATTGTGTTTATTTTGACTTGATAACCCAAAATTCACCATCAAATTGTGGCACCACCAACATCGTACTCTTGTCACTTGTTCATTCGATCAATCGGAATTATGTTCAATCATACGGAATTTCGACGAAGTGTTGATATTTTGCCGAAACTGCTTATACTATTTTTTTTCTTATTATTTTTAATTGTTATATTATATTCAATTATAATTGATGCTATGAGAAATTATTATAACATAACATATGTAACTGAATAAAACAAATGGATAATTAATATATTTCATTATTTGTTATCCATTTTAATTTTGATTATAATTGTTCTTAACTATAATTTTTGTTGTTATTACACACTGCTAGTTTAGTACGTAATCTTTTTGAAGGAATTGAAAAAATCGAATCAAGCAGCCGATCGGAATGACATGCACACGTCCAGTCTCTCATCCCACTTGATCGATGAGTGGCGTCCTTATCTACTTGATCCGGTTAGGTTAACTAGATAAGAATCAGGCGCGGTGCTTACCTCTTGGGGATGAGTCTAATGGTATCCATTTATGCTCGTTATAACGACGAAATAATGTTCGACGAATTATAACTCACATTTCTCAATGACCAAGTCATGTGCATCTCGGTTTATCATTATTGCAACTAACATTACGGGCAAATTAAATCGGTGAACAAATGAAAACGGATTCGGGACTATGCGCACTGACGCCTTCACTGTTCAAACTTATCGATAGTTTTAACAAATTTTTTTCTACTCGAATGTTCGAACACGTAAACTCTTCACGATGTCAAAGCTTGCATCGTTTTAACGAAATGTAAATGATTATTTTTCGCGGTGCCCAATTTCTTTTCGACAAATTGAGCCTACGAAAATTCGACAATCGCGTGTTTAAAATCCTTTTTACCGATATACAACGTCGGTGTGCAAAAACCGATTTTTGATGGTCACAAAAATAAATAAATGCAAATATTTACGAGTTTTCGTTGGACTCCAACTATGCAAATTTTGACGCGATAATTTTTCTCGCTAATTTATCAACGGTTTTTCTTACATTTGAAATAAACAGCCGAAATACAATGAAATTTTATTTTATGCTTCAATTATAGAGTGAACGATCACCTGTACATAACACTCCGGCTCCATACAAAGAACTATGAAATGTTTGCTTAACTGCCTGATATCAGCTCGCAAACTTACATACTTGTCACACTTAGCACAAGCTTTTTGCATAGTGGAGAGAAAACTTCACCAATAAGGCTACATTTTTTTAGTGTTTTTGCTCTCTCGGTGCGGTGAAACCCCCATTAATACCTATTCCCTTGCCTCCGAAATGGAGAGTTTGACTATTTTTTTTAAAGGGGGAGATACATTCAGGCGAGGAAAAATTTGCTGATTTTCATGATTTTTTGTTTATAAGAAAAGATTTCCTCACGAATTTTGAGACTTTGAGTCTGTTTTATTCCTACTCAATTACGTATTAAGTGAGAAAAGTTTAAAATCGATAAAATGGTGAGCTTTGAAACAAAAATATTGACTTTTCCAAAAAAAATGGCTACATTTTGCAATAAAAACGATACTTTTCTTTTTATTTAAAAAATATTCAGGTTAATGTTTTAGACAATACGGTTAGAAAGATGTATACCAAATTTCATCAGAATCGATCGATTAGTTTTTCAGCTATACATCACGCGATATTTGAAAATGCAGTTTAGAAGACCGTGTCGTACCTCCGCCATGTTTGAAAATGAATAGAAAATTAAAAAATACCATGTAGCAGCCAAAAGTAGTAACTAAACATACCCTAAGTCTCAACAATGGTCAGAAATCTTTCCTTAAAAAAAAATCACGAAAATCAGCAGAATTTTTCCTCGCCTTAAGGTATCTTCCCCCTTAAAAGGTATTGATTTTTCACAAAGAAAAAAAGATATTTCGTAAACTAAAATAATGCTAATAAAACGATAAATAAAAACAACCATCACCATGAAATTACATGCACTATCTTCCCGTTACTTTTCCTCCTATGTGGACGAAAAAAGAGTAACGGCTTTGAAAAACAGTTTTTTCACACCGGGGTCTTGAAGGCAGGCCTATTCTCGACTCGAGAGCAAGTCGGGAAGGCTGAACGGTCTTTTTTCATCTTTCTTTCCGTTCTTCCACTCGGAGGCGATGAAATTTTGTGCCGCTTATGTCTTCTATCAACACTGTATATATTATACCTGGGAGCATTACATAGTACGTGCACGTTGCCCCGGCTTTCCGTTCCCCCTCGTCATCACGCGTGCGTCTCTTCCCGAGCTCGCGCGACTACAAATTACGTCACCTGCGTGCAGCTGGTAAATAACAAATTGAACGTGAGCGAGCCTGGAAAATCGGTATTATTCCGTTGACGAGCTCAGCATCGACCGACGAAGGACAATCGATATCCAGTCGACGAAACGTTTTGGTCAAAAAAAAATGTATTACTGTCAAGATCTTCCTTGCAAAAATTTGCATCGTTGGAATGCAATGGAATTCGATACTTCTGCATTTTTTAAATTTATTTTAGCAAACATTGCCGACAAATTTTATTCAGAGAATTTATTCAGATAAATACATTATAAATATGAAAAAAGGATTGCGTAATACCAAAAATAAAAAGAATATAATTTTAAATATAAAAACTTTGGTTGCGTTCCAACGTTGCAAACTTCAAGTCCATATCGCAACCAAGTAGTACAATCGTGCTGTATATTGGAATCGGACACAATTAGACGAAGGCTAGTTTTTTCACAGCTGATTTTGTAGGTGCCGCGGGTGCTAAATCCTAGTTTCCCTAAAAATCGGGGTACAGGTTTCTTTTTAGGGGATGAATGGGGATGGGGGTGGATTAATGCCAAAGTACAAACCCCACGAGGTCGGCGCCGGGAGACAAAATGTTCAGAAAAATCCGGGTTTTATTTTTGTCCACAGCACCGAAGTCGTGGAAGTTCATTCTGGGGGGTGAAAAAGTGGGGTGGATTTTTGAAAAATCAGTTTTAATTCGATAACTCTTTAGGAAAAATTCGTACAATTTTTGTTCAAATCGGAACGTTGTAGCCCTTGAAAAGACGCGTCGATGGAGTATTTGATCATCCCTCTCCGATAATATCTTCAACCTCAAAAAATTGTTGAACTATTTAAAAAAATTATTTATTGAATAACTCGAAAACAATCGATTTTTCGGGGATGGTTCAAATGTACGAAATGTAGAGAATCTTTTTCTCTATATTTTCGTTTCTATCGACCACCCTTGAATTTTGCTTTTTCAACCCCTCTCGGAGATTGAAAATTCAAAATGAAATTCTGGGAAAACTATCGACGGAAAATGAAGAAATACGAATTTGGCGCTGTAGACAAAAATGTAGCTGACGGTTCAAGCTACAAATTGTTCCGCGGCGGCGAATTCGTGCGGTCAATAGTTTTCCCGGAATTTCATTTTTTATTTTCAACCCCCGAGGGGGGTTGGTAAAAGCAAAATTCAAGGGTGGTCCATAGAAACGAAAATATAGAGAAAACTATTCTCTACATTTCGTACATTTAAACCATACCCGATGTTTTTTTAGTTATTCAATAAACAAACTTGGATTTAGCACCCGCAGCACCTACAGAATCACCTGTCCAAAAATTGGCCTTCTAGTTTTACGGGGTTTTTTCAGCGGCAGCACGACTGTACTAGAGTTGCAGAAAGTGCATATTTAAAGCTGGTATCTTCTTGTTATTTTGGAATACGTATCGTACGCGAGTATTTTATATTTTTCAGAATAATTTACTTTTTTAATGTAGGAACTTTTTACATTTTAGTTTTTTGAATATAGAAAGATTTTTTTTTCAAATCGTGAAGAATAAAATAAAATTCGCTGGAAACAGTTTCTCGAGCTCGTATTATTTCATCATTTTGCAGCACTTATCGTCCACGATCGTCCTGAATTTTTCGGATGCCAAAATTGCAACACTCACACTGGTTTTCATAAGGAAAGAGCAACAATTGTTGTCAGAATTATTTTTTGAGCATATCACGTGATAAAGAGCGAACTGTACGTCGATTTTTTAAAAACTCTTTGTGACCCACATTTCCGACGAAATATCACCGATCGGAATCTAAATGGACTTAACGCAACGGTGAATGAGACACTTATTTTTCATTGCGTCAATTACTTTCGCACGTAAAGATTCTTCCGTCTGTTCATTGAGGAGCGTCATCGACCTGGGTTGGGGCAGCCCTTACCCGCGTATCTGACCTTGACTGTTGAGGGTGGAACCCCCGACGAGTATGCATACTCGTGAAGAGGGTGCGTAATAATCGATAGAATACCATGGCAATGGCGTGCACTTGAAATTTCGCGGCTCCTTCCCATCTCTGCATGAATTTCATGTTGACACTGTAAACGTCTAAACTTGGGCGATTTTTTTAGTGGAAGGACAAGTTAAAAGATAATAATATTCAAGGATGTTATTAGTCATATCTTAAAGTGAACAAAAAAAATTGATATTAAAAAATTATACAAATTGGTGATGCTGGAGCCATTCTCGCGAGGCATGTTGAATTTGAGACGCTCTGCGGCACACAGTATAACTGGCGTAAATGTGAATGTGACATTTTTTTTACTTCTATTAAGGATTTACGTGGGTTTCGAAACCAAGAAAGCAGATTTTATCTATTTGAAAAAAATTATATATAAATTATTTTATTCAAAGTGTTGAGCACATAAAAGAGCAACATTTCAAAAATATTTTTTAAAAAATTCATCCAAAAATTTGGGAAATTCAGACGGTGGGACCTGGTTTCCGTAGACCCCTTAAAAAAGTGTCCTCGTGGTGGTCAGGATAACTCGTGATAGCTTTATCTCAAAATTAAAAAACCAATGTTTTTTTCTGTTCGTAGATAAGTATAGCTCGTGATTCTATGTAGGATTTTTTAAAAAATTGAATTTTTGGCAGAGTTGTATACAAAATAGTTCAATTTTTGGTACAAATTACCATACGTATAGCCTTGTAAAATTAGTTGTAGTAGAAAAAAAACCTTTGTTCAATCCCTAGTCACTGCTATTTTAAAGAAGTGTGCAAAATTTCCATAAGACTTCAAAAAGTGTTTTGAGAAAAATGCGATATACCTGCGTCGCTCCCGGCCGGTTTTTTCCAACGGGATGAATTCCCAAAGGCTCTCTCGCCTAGACGTTTACTCCGATTAACTTAAAACTTTGGGAGAATATGCTAGACATATTGTACTATTACATAATAAAATTTAAAAAAATGGATTTTTTGAAATGTTCACACCCACGTAAGCCCATAATTTACATGAGTATAGCTGGAGAAATACGTAGGGGATTTTGAAAATATAAATTTTGGAGTAATTGGCAAGCATTTAAAGTAAAAACTCTATTTTCGACAGACAAAAGGACAATCATTTGTTAATAAATAATGTTAATGTTACTTTCAGTAGGTACTGAATTAAGTAAGTCTTAGCTTTCTATTGATTTATGCAAAACGGCCAATTTTTTTTTAGTTGAAATTTTTGTTAACAATGTAATTCTCTGTGTTCAGCAGTGACATATGAGAGAATCGTTCCTGAAGCGTTGAGCTTCTAAGCCACGTTTTTATCCGCCTCATGGCAGAAAAACTTACCGCTGATGGAGCTCACTGGGAGTATTATTGCTGCTTGGAAAAGTTTACATAACTTTGTTTGGTCAATACTCTTTTTTTTAATATGCTTTCTTAAATTTCCAGCGTTTGTTTCATCATTTTCAAATGAAAGTATATTCTTCATGACTATTGCCTCAGCTTCTAAGTCTGACGTATCAGTTATTAAATTTTTTAAATAATTATTGATAAAATCCTCTCCGTTCTTCATGTGCAATTTAAAAATGCGCCATCTGCATGAGCTATCGGTAGATTTTCAAATCGGCGTTTTAGATTTACAATGATATTATCAATTACTTGGTAAGAAATGTTGATCTTTCAGTGTACTTCTTGTTTGGGTTAATTAAGTTAACTGTGGGCAAAAGCCTTTTAACCCGCAGTTAACTTAAATGTAAAGTTTCAATGTCTATTTAATTTACGTAATGAAATAGCTACTTGAATTGAATTATTTCATTATGCTTGGTTGGGTGAAACAAATAAAATTAATCGATTATTTCAATGGAATTATTTTTGATCGTTTTTTCCTGAAGGGGGCGGGGGGCTGCCCACCCGTGCCCCCTTTTGGCTACGCCAATGACTATATACTCTTCTCTTCTACCGTTTTCGTAGAAACCAAAAAAAACTATGGCCAACCAAAAAAGTATGTTTTCTCCAGAAATCTTAATTTTGAAAATGCATTCTTCTTATATACTCGTAGGCTTCGTACTTTCTCAATATATCACTTGGGCTCGTACTTGAGAAAAAAATTCCAGAATTTCTGGGATAAGAATTTTTGGCTCTTCACCAAAAACGCATTGCAAACCGTGCAAAATACAATGTCAAATTGTCAAGCCTCCATATTTTCTGCGCTAGATGAGATGTTTGTTCGATTCGCGTATGCAATGAATTTATTCATTATCCAAATGCACTTCATAAACGTCAGCAACGCCACGTAAAAACAGTCGCAGCGATTTTCGTAATTATCCCTCTAACACTATGACGTTAAAATTCACATAGTTGGAATGCAACGATTTTTTTCTTATTTCTTCATTTTTATTGTTACTCGAAACCTTTTTTTTGCAACTTGAGGTCGTAAATCTGTAATAAAAATAGTCAAAAATCTTCGAATGATTTCCATAGCTTAAAACGGTCAACAAGAAATTGTGTCAAGGGAAAATAATTAATTTTCGTTGCGTTCCAACGAGGCAATCTTCGAAATCATCTAACACTTTCGTTTTCCTGTTTACTCGCAGTGATGCGTTACTTTTGACGGCTCGAAAATGGACAACTCCGTTTTTACTCGGCTGTAAAACACGCAGGCTCGACCTGCACAATTCGACGCGTAGCTTAATGAGGGTTGTGCCTTTTGTTTTCATAGTAGACGTCACATTAGTATTTTTACACACACAAACACATGCCCGTAAGCTATAAAGTGTAGAGTCGGAATCGCAACGTGTGGCTTAATTTGCATGTGCAAACGTCCTTCGAGAACGGACAACTCGACATTTGAATCATCGAAGTGTACGTCGATGCACGCAAGATCGAAGTGTTTCGTGCAGTGAAAAATTGCCCCTGCGTGTATTATTCGTATCGATTCGTATCAAAATTGGTCTTTGCTATCCATCCATTATTTTTTTTATCTCACGTTTGAAAAAAAAAATATACATTCAACAGTTAGGATTAAACCCTCGGAAAATTTTACTCGGTAGCGTGATGAAGTATCTTTCGTACCGTTCGATGGATCAGCAATTGGTTCACAAGATTGTGGATGCTTTGACAATTCACGGAATCCATTTAGCTGGATATCGAATTTCCGCCTTGGTTGAAAGCTTTCCCGGAGTGAAGTTGGGATTGTTGTCAACGTACTTACTCAGCGGACGCCTTAATCGTCTGCGTAAATATTTTGATGCAATCCAGGCCGTCTGATGGTAATAAAAGATACACTGATAAATCAATATTATGAAACGAATCGCAGAGATCTACGGAGGGGAGTTTTGCTCAAGATGACATAGTCAGATAAGACGACACACCCTCAATATCTTTTCAAATATTCGCGCTATACGAGTAACGATGACGTTCGATGGTCGGCGAATAAGTGTTGCTAGTAGCGAAATCTAGTATAGCCGTTAGTGAACGCGGTCTTTTCCGTAGTAAATATTTTCGTGATTTTTAAAGGCCAAAAGAAACTGACCAGGTATTTTTAGCACATATCTGGTGCTGAAAATACCAACAGGGTAATATTTTTTCTCTAGTTGCACCAATTTATTCATAATCTAGAGTTATTGTAGGGGAGAGTGGGGTACAATGTATCACGGGACATTGTGAGCTAGATGCGATTTCTCGGAGGTTTGTAGCGCGTAAATTCCGAATTTTTTTGTGTTGGACCGCGATTTATATTTGGTTTCGTCAGGCCTACAACAAAGTCGATATCAGCTCACAAAGAATTATTGAAAATTAAAAATTGATTTGAGGCTTGGAAAAAAAATATTTCCAAACAGTCCAAATCGTTAGTTTTATTACTCATGATGAGCTCAGTGGCTTGTGTTTTTTCCATTCGTAGTTTAATTAATAATTCCTTTTATCAATAATCATATCTTTAACTAGTGGGGTACAATGTATCACCGAGATGTGGGGCACAAAGCCCTGACTTCGAATGGGGAAACAAAGAAGTGACGACGCTCCGAAGAAGCGCAATGTGTCCGGGCCGCTGTCAACGACGTGCGATTTGCCAAAATAAGATGTTCCTGTGATATTACTGATTTTATACTGATACTGATATACTGATTTTGTTTGGGTTCGTACTGTTGTATGTAAAAATCTGTTATCTATGTTAGAAAAATATAAGTTTCAACCGCCTCATTGTACCCTACGTTTCGCAGTAGTTGACACACTGTACCCACCTATATGATACATTGTACCCCACCCATGGGCTACAATGAGCCAAGCCGCAAATTTTTCTCGATCCCATTATTTTGGTATTTTTAATCTTTTTGCAAAAAATATGGGAGCTACATTGTACGCCCAAAGATCTATAAAACCGGTTATGACCTTTTTTTCTAATCAGACTACCTTGATTAGGTAAAAATTCGTTAGAAAAAAAAGTGACCCACTGTACCCCACCTTCCCCTACTTCACAAATACTGTACAACGGATATTCTAACTCCAAAGTTTTTGTCACAAAAATGAACAAAATCTGCATTCACTCATGGGTAAGTTGACATACCAGACGTCGGTGTAAAATGACACAGTATGGCATCTTACCCTACTGCGTATAAATCGAGATATAAAGTCAGATCTTTCGACTTATCGTTATAGGATGCCTGGCTATTATCGACGAACCTCGTAAGAGCTAGTCCCAAGAACACGTGACCAAAACCATTGAAGCTGGAGAGAAGAACAGAATGGGTTGGCTTTTAGCATCCAGATATTTTAACGTGCCGCAGGCAACACTTCGTCGTCACTATAATAATTTTCCAGTAAATATTGATTGATATCAACTAACCTTCAACCGAGGAACTAATTCCGTTGACGTGTGTAGAATGACATACGTATATCATCTTAGACTGCAGTATGTCGTCTTGCACACGACGACCTTCATGTGCTTTTTTATGTTTCTATTTTTGATTCAAGTAACTAATGTCGCGAAACTGATTCTATTTTATTATAATAATAACCCTATATGGATATATGCTTGGCTTTTAATCCATACGACGTCGTTTATTTAAATATTTATCGTGAAAGAAAAAGTATGTTATCTTAAGCACAACTCCCTATAGATGCGATAAAGTGTTGTGACGTGATTCGGAGCCAATTGTTTGGGGATAAGACCGTCTACTTTCGAAAAGGAATCGCTGTTACTCAATGGGTTTTTAACATTGATGACGAATCAAAGTTTTCCTATGCCTGAATCATGAACGAGTCAATGTTTGTTTTTTCAATGTGATTCGTAAAAAATGTTAACTATAGCTTATTCAGTCAACTATTTTTTTTATTGTCAACGCTAGCACGCCTGAATAACTTCAACAAAAATAACTGCGACAATGTTACTTTTGTAAACATAACTTGCCGAAAAACAAATTGGTCAAGTTTTTGTTCTTTGAATTCATTAGATACGTCATTTTTTTGCGATAATGCTTGGAGACAAAGTTGTAAACGCGAATCTTGGTTTTACGAAGATAAAAACCTTTTTCCTTGTGTTTTTTGGATGGAGGAAGAAAATGTCTCCACCGAGAGTGTTTTTATTTGCAAAGAATATCAGCATCGTTGGTCTGTCTAGCTCAGTGCTATATGTAGCACTGAACTAGGGTCCCAGTGGACACTATAGGGACGCCGCGTGATAACGTATTTTGACTAGTGTGTATGTTGTGTGAATAAACAATTCAATCGTGATTGAGGAGCGAATAAACGGAGAAACCACCTCCTTATAGCTTCCGGCTAGAGTCGAGACGTCAAAGAAGTCGAGTGTGTAGACATTGCTTTGTCAAAAGCTCCGCTTTGTATCATTGAGGTTGTTCGAGAAAACACCTTGGAGCGCATTGTTGTCGCTACAGCTATAAAATGAGATGCTTAATTTGTACTAAAGCGATGTACGAGACTTTCCGTGTGAACTTAAACGGCGTTTATTCATGGTATTAAATATTGCATTGTCGGAATGCAACGAAATTATTATTTTTTCTTCAGATGGCGTCATTTTTTCGTTGGCTCAATAAGGCTTCAAGTATCACAGAAATATTTTTTAAGATCCCTATTAGGGATCCATTACCTAAAACTACAAAAAGAGAGCTTAGATAGTAATAAAAGTGAAAAAGAAAGGATGTTCATTGCACTCCAACGACGCAAACTTCAGCACCACGTTTATTCCAGTTTAAGCTCGGATCTGCTTCATTATTCGTTGTATGTTGATATCTAAGAATAAACAAGACTATGAAGACCAATCGATGAGTGCGAGGTGGAAAAATATATTTTGACAAAAATGTATTTCTCCAATATTATTTGGAACTATTATGGTTGGTTGGTTGGTTGGTTTTTTGACACTATTTTACAAAGCTTTAACAAACGACGAAGTTTTTCCGATTTTATATATTCTGTATTAAAATGGGTCGACAAATAATTTTGTTCAGTTATTGCGATTATTGCTTGTTTCAGTTTGGATCAGATCCAAATATTCGGAAGTTTATAAATCCTTGAATGCATTTTCGGAATGATTTGGAGCAGGAATGGTGAAAAAGTAGGAGAAAATTCGAGCTGGCAAGGAATTGCCCATATGATACAATACTACGTTATTTTCTTTGCTTCGAGTCCGTGAATCAGTTCCCGCGGAACAATTGACAATTGTTATCCGGCGTAGTACACGACAAAACGTCAATCCACAATTCTCGTACGACAATAGTCGCGCTTCATCGTTCCACGGATACCAGTACGGTCTATTCTTCCGCGGGTCATATTTATTCGTGTGCGGTATGCCCTATCTGTATGGAATGAGCCAAAGAAGTCATCGTGAAGTTCGTCTTTCCCTTACTCCCCCCAAGGTTACAGATACGCGATTTCCATTCAAATGAATCGTCTTGCTGCACCTCTCATTCAGCTGATAAAAAACAAAAATTCACCAAACCTTCGAGGCTCCATCGTATGAGACACCGAATATGTTTCCACGTGTATATTTGATGATATAATTCGTGTTCAAAAAATTTGATCAGAAACAAATCCTGTGGATTCAAATTCATCGGAGGTTATTGAAAATCAAGCAAGATAAAAAACATTATCGAAAATCGAATGTGCCTTCTTTTGAAGAAGTGACAACAGGAAAAGTATTATTCCATCGTTTGCTCGTGTAATAATTTGTGTCTAATGATTTCCCCAACGTGCCGTATCAATAAGCCATTGTGATTATAAGTCAGCCAGCGGGGCTTTGCGGGGAGGACGTTGCTGAGTTCTTACGGCTAATTGGAAGCATTCTCCTATCTTGTTTTTTTGAATTCCTCTCGACGATAACCAGAGAGTGGAAGAGCAATGTGCAACGCGGCAAAGATTGTCCTGGAATGCGAGATCGTCGACAAAAAAGTAATGAGAACTGGGGTTGGAAAAGAAACATAGAGGGTTTCTGGAACCCGACACAGCATCGCTGCCTTCCAGGCGGTTTCCAATTTCACCTGGCGAGGCTTTTTCGTTGACGATGTGAAAGCGACCAATCAGAATCTCGGACGCTTCCGGTCGTCAGGGTCGTTTTAAATTTAATGTTGTTTTTCATGCTTCTAAATCGAAAATTGCTTTCTCAGGTTTTCAAACAGAGTTATCATTTTTACGATCCCATCGCAATTATTTCGCGATGTACTCGTTATAGTTTTATTCAGATGAATGAAATGAATAAAATGAATAAGATGAACAATCAAAATGTCGTTTGCATTGGTAACCTCTCGAGTCTCGAGTCGGAGAGGAATCAGTTTCCGTTTTGTTTACTTGGGTTTGTTGTTATCTTTATTGGGAATCTCGAATAACAAGTCTACACCATTATCGCATTCGATTAGGTTGCTGGAATTAGAGAGTCGCTTGTACGTCAATGTTCATAGACCTGACGAAGAACCGGAAAAGCTGTAAACACTGATCATTTTGAATTCTTCATTGAAGTATTACCTGGCATGCCTCTCTCTCCCTCCACATTTATAATGTATGCGTCTGTACAGCCAGAACACTCAGCCTCCAGAAGAAAAAAAACCGAGTGGAAAATGCAACTCATTACCGAGTAGCCGTAAGCTAGTAAAGTTATATGTCTAAGTGACTGCGTCCAGAAAATTACGTGATGACCAGATTTAAAAAAAATATCTCGCAGCTATATAATAATTCTTTTCTAGTCATGGAGTATGTACTTTTTTCAAGTCACTAGACGCTGGAAGCGTTGTAAAGCTGGGTGATCGCTACCAAGAACGGCTGGTCGCTGGTGATTCGAAACATCGTTTCACTAGCTTACGGCTAGACGGTGACGGTTTTATTTTTCGCTCGAGAAAATATGCAACAATCTAGCTGAAGCTAGCGTAAGGCTAGATATAGTATATAAGCGTGCAATTTTTCTGCACATTATTTATATGATTGCGCAATTTTACGATTTTCTTTGCCATCTCCTCATTATGATTATGTTATGTGCGCTGCAAATTTATTCATTTATTCATTTGAAATTATATCGGTACAACGCTCACGTGTGACGTGGTTTCGATCCCGGGACCTCTGGGTGATGAATCTATGACGCTATCCACTGAACCAGTTCTCCTAGGTTAATTTATTCACTATCGCATCGTCTCCGCATGTTGCCATGCAAAAAGTTGCGTTCTTAAAAAATGGGTGGGTTAACAAATATAAATGACATTATCGGATTAATTGCTTCATTTTTTTGCATTGAGAGCTATATTTACATGGAATTACATAACCTCGAATTTTATTTGTCTAATCCTTCGTTCTGGCTAGTGACGAATTAATTAGCACGATGCTACTGCAGCGAATATTATCTATTATATAAACTACATATATATGGTCAGCGAGAAAGTGAAAAAATCAATTAAGCCGGCGAAAATATGACAGGTTAGACTATGAGTATAGGGTCAGAGTGGGATCAGTGACTCATTTTTTTCGGAGATCTATAGCTGCCTGACCGTTCACACAATCTCATTGAAACCTTGATTAAGGCGTTACCCCCACTTGTAGCGCAAAAAAGGCCTTTTTCATGAATTTTTTTAAAGAAAACTACAAAACTTTTTTAATCGATCAATATACCATCTTAAAGAACACATCTTGAAGAACTTTCAGTAATTTTTTTATTGAAAAATATTACATTGTTTAGTGGCAAATGGCCGTCAATGAAATAATGTTTTTATATACACGGTTTGCGGCGACCAACATTCCGGCGAAGTGGATCATCTGAAAAAAAATGCGGATGGATTTAGTCAAATATAAATATAAACTAGTCTTTAATCGAAGGATTTTAAAAAATATTCATTTTTCACAAAATGGCGGACAGTCAAAGTTAATGGTTCGATTTTAACGAAAAAAAACGGCCGTTTTTGGCTATAAAACGGCCATTTTTTTTCGAAAAAAAATCGAACGATTAAAGACTACATTTTTATGTATTAAATAAGCCTGCAAAATTTCAAGAAGATCGGTTCATTAGTGTTCGAGTAATCTTGGTCACCGACTTCAGAAATGCCATTTTGAGAAAAACGCGTTTAAAGTTTTAATTTCAGTTTACACGAAGAAAATATTTTTTTTTTTTGTAAACTTACATAGAGTCATCTATTCCGGGCATAAAAAAAACTGCACTTCAAATTGTACTTCAAAAAAATGCAATAAAAAAAATCGATTTTTTCAAAATCGCAAGTGGGGGTAACCCCTTAAACGTGATGTGTGTTCAATGGCTTCATTTTGTTGAAAGACACCGAACGGCCTAACCCAATAGATATTGAGATAATAAACATTTTTTAAAAAATGGGTTTTGATCCACCGTTCACGTGGGGGTGTACACAGTGGAACATGCCTTGTTTCACAGTCAAACAAAATTTAAAAATCAAGCAAGATATGAAGAAAATTAGCCTGATCCACTGTACACTCGGGGTAATGGAGTGCTTTTCTCTATACAATGGGGAGTATTGTACAGTAAACTATTGAAAAAATAATTCTATAAAAGACAGGATATCATGAGATCAATCACAATCGTTCATTGAATATTAATCAACAATGAGTACCTACCTAATAAAGTAGTACCAGTACCTATCTAAATCGCAACGCGAAAATATTTATATTATGACTCACCTCTGTGTACCTCGAAAAATTGAGCCACTGTGTGGCTCAACCGACCCTCTCTTTTTTTCTAAAGCAGGTACTGACAAATTTCTATTTTTGTTAGGTTAGAAACACAATGCCTAAATACCGCAATAAGGCTGTATATTGTGGGAGAACAATGACTTCGAACATAACTGCATCAGATTAAGAAGAAAAATACAAGCTCAGCTGGTTTTTCAATTTTTCACCAAAAATAATATAAAATCATCTCTCATAACCGAATTGTGCGGAAACGACTCACAGACAGGTTCAAAACTATTGGTATCCAAGGGCAGTGCTAATGTGAAAAAGACGCACATATATACCTGCCCACTTCTGAAAAACAGAAAAGGTTCAGTGTACCCACTGTTGTCACTGTTCCCACTTTGACCCTACAAATGATCTAACATAGGTTAGAAATTAGAGTTGGAGATGAGGCTTCGTGTGGTTGTAGTAGTGCCCTAAGATATTACTATGTTCGAGTTTGACGGCGCACTAGGGAAGCCGTCCCGAGAAAAAGCCCCTTCAGGGGGAAATCCGTTTAAGAAAAAGCCCGAAAATAAGTCATTTTTCATGAATTTTTTTAAAAGCGATAAACATAACATTTTTTAAACATTATCTTATTACATCTTTCACGTGTTGAAAAAAATGATTTTTTAAACAACACAAAATGGCGGCGTTATACGGTATTCCTTCAGGCGTCTTTTGAAAAACTGCTCATGTTACAGCTCAAAAAGTTATTGATCGATCTGGCTGCAATTTTGGGAGGTTTCTCACTATAACATTATTGGAAGTATATACCTACAGTTTTAAGGTTATCGCGTAAATAAATTACTTTTTTGGGGTAATAATTGTGGAGACAATGGTCAAAAATATGAAGATTTGATTACAAAGCCTACTTAAATTTAATTGTATACTTTTTGATATTTTTATAGATATATCCTTCAGCCCCGGATCTAGGGGGGGGGGGGCAACCCGGGGTACCTGCCCCGGGCGGCAATTTAAGGGGCCGCAAAATTCTTGTGTTTGAAAAAAATTGTTTCACTAAAGCGCCTAACATCCAGGGCGCTGTGGTGAGTTTCAATGGCATCGTGATCCTAGCTATCGAAAATAAAACTGCCTAGGAGACGAACTTTGATGAGGTATTCCTTTAGGCATCTTTTGAAAAACTGCTCGTGTTAAATCTCAAAAGTTATTGATCGATCTAGCAGATATTTCGCCAGATTTCTCACTATAAGACTATTGGAAGGATATACCTAAATTTTTAAGGTTATCGCGTAAATAAATTACCTTTTCGGGGTAAAAATTGTCGAGAAAATGGTAAAAAATATAAACATTTCATTACAAAGCCTACTTAATTTTCAATTTTCATACCTTTTAATATTTTTATAGGTATATCCTTCCAATAATGTTATAGTGAGAAACCGACCAAAATTTCAGCCAGATCGATCAATAACTTTTTGAGCTATACCGTGAGCAGTTTTTCAAAAGACCCCTAAAGGAATACTTTATAACGCCGCTATTTTGTTTTGTTTGAAAAAGAAAGAAAAGTTTTACCACGTGAAAGTTGTAATAAGATAATGTCAAAATTTTAAAATGATGCGATTATCTTATCACATTTTTTAAAAAATCGTGAAAAATGACTTATTTTCGGGCGTCTAAAGAGATCGTCTCCCTTAATCTCAAATGCTGGAGGGGAGGGGCGCCAATGTCAAGTTTTCATGCCAAAATTTTTTTTTCATTCCGACAAAATGGCGGTGCTGGGCCTTAAAAACGTTTTTTTCGAATTTTGGCTTCATTTTTTTAAATTTCTAAGATCGGTTTGTGGCACAACATAGCACATTCCTAGCACAAACTAGCACAATGATTATTTTTTTGGTTTTTCAAAATGGCGGTGCTAACTTCACACACATCAAGTTTTCGCCCCGGCTCGGAAAAATCGTAGATCCGGGGCTTATATCTTTCCAATAATGTTGCAGTGAGAAACCTCCCAAAATTTCAGCTAGAACGATCAATAACTTTTTGAGCTATAGCATGAGCGGTTTTTCAAAAGACGCCTAAAGGAACACCTTATAACGCCGCCATATTGCTTTGTCTAAAAAAATAACACTTGAAAGTTGTAATGAGATAATGTCAACATTTTAAAATGATTATTTTATCACCTTTAAAAAAATTAATGAAAAAAGACTCATTTTTGTCGTCTAAAGGGATTTCTTCCCTTAGAGATCAAATAGCAACGTATGTACGGAAAAGTATTCAGCGTCAGCGAGCGGCCCGGTGGCCAACCCGGTACTGGCCCAGCCTGGTAAACCTGTGATGCCGGTTCGGATACCTTTCTCGTGCATATTTTATTCTCAATTTTTTTTTCATACATTTCCAATTGAAATCAGATGCGATGTAGTCACTGGGTGGTATTTTCATCGTGAGGCAGCGATCATATATGTAATCACGATTAACTCGGTGGTGACTAATCAAAGAGTACGTAGCCGCAGTTATCTAGTATTGGCTAGGTCATGGCGTGGTACCCACTTGAGGGCATTTTCTCATTCGCAACGCCATCGGTAACTCAAATTGCTGAGCCAGCCATGAACCAATCGCTCGAGGGGGCTACATGTAGTAGTCACATAACCTGAGACCATCATTGGCTAGCTAGGTACGCTGCAGTCACTAGATGACATTTATCATCGTGAACAGTGCCATCTCTAACTCAAATTGCTTAGCCAGCCATGAGCCAATCGTTCGGTGGAACCACATGTAGGCGCATAACCTCACTTTGTCATTTGTGAACCTCATTGGCTAGCTACGACGTCGTCACTGGTGGTATTTTTTTGTCGTAAATAACGACATCGATAATTAATATCATCAAGGACTATGACTAGCTAAGGGCTGGATTACAAAACATTAACGATATTACTAGCTCGTGGCGAGGCAGCCATTAGTCAGTTCTTACCAGCTGAATTGGGCGAGCCAGTCACTAGCACGTAACTCATAACGGCTAGTTCAGTTTCTACACGGGAATCTTTTATTTACCACACTCCAATCACAGGGAAAGAGTTATTGACCTACATAGATCGAGGTTACGCGTTCAGCTAAAGTGCCATCACCGAGTAGCGGCGCATGAATACAACTGCGGACAGAATAAAAAGGACGCAATCCGAGTCGTTTCACACATTCAATCACGAGACTTGTTTCTTTGTGTCTTTCAACGGTCGTTATAGATTTTTTCGCTGTGCATTCGTCTTTTGCGACATGAAACTCTTCTAGGCTTATTCCAAATATCACGAGGGGTATAGAGCTAGAGAGAGGGGCAGTACACCACATCTAAGCATTCTCGAGTCGCTTGCTTTTACTTGCCTCCGATTTTTTGCTTTTCCTAGACCACTCTTTTCCTCTTTTCATTGCGATTTTGCCTTACGTTTTCTCCAACCGGCAGAGTATTGGCCGTTGGTATCTCATCCTCTTGTATCCAGCGTTGTCCTTTTAGTATCGCCCTCGTCGCTGTCCTTGGAACACTTCCGAGCAGTTTCATTTGGTCCCCCACAAAGTCAAGACAAATCAAGTCTTCTGGGGTGAATCAACTGTGTCCGGGAAGCGTAAAGTTAATCTCGCGAAAATAAAAATAAATGCGCTGGTCCATACGTCAAGGTAA
The DNA here is from genome assembly GCA_944452715.1 of Ophion slaviceki. Taxonomy (NCBI): domain Eukaryota; kingdom Metazoa; phylum Arthropoda; class Insecta; order Hymenoptera; family Ichneumonidae; genus Ophion; species Ophion slaviceki. The sequence continues at coordinate 26,664,058 of OX101785.1, read as the reverse complement.
TGAAAACTTGTGGCGAATGCCTTCGTGTTACGCATATGGAAAAAAATGAACGAAGTAACACGTCGGTGAATCGTACATCTGGTATTGCTGGCACGAAAGTAGAGACTCATCTATTTAATCATTTGTGTTTGATAAGTTCGTGTCGAAGAGGGAGAGGATCCTCGGAGCTTGCGTAATGAACGGATTAGTGGAAAATTAATAACCTACTTTGTGATGGCGTTGGAGTTTGCGTCGTTGGAAGGCAATGTTTTTTTTCTCTGTTTGTAATATCATCCGAAAACTTTTTTTTGCAGATTTAGATCGTAAATTGCTAATAAATATACGTAAAAATGATTGAGTAATTTACGTAACATACAAAAGTCGAAAGAAAATTTGAGACATTAAAATAAATAATTTCCAATGCAGTCCAACTATTAAAACGTATCAAACATCATACTTTGTAGACTTCGGGTGCAGATTTTTTCTGAAATAAATATTTTTTTCTGGCCTATGTCATTATTTCACAAACATAGGGATGAGTAGTGAAATATGGTGGCAAATGTAATAAAGGGGAAGTACAATGGAATCGAAAATAAAAAAAAACTGTTTTCAATCTCTTATTTTCATTATTATCCCAAATTATATTTTGCAGATTTGGATTATAGATTGCTAAATAAGAACCCTTAAAAATGTTGGCGCGATTTTCGTAGCTCCAATCTGCCAAAGGAAGTTCGGGAGATTTAAAAATATATATATTTTCGTTGCTTTCCAACAACGCAAACTTCAACGTCAAAACAAATTAATTTTTGTTGGCCAAGTAACACATTCGATCTGTTTTCAACTAAATACCACAAGAAGTTCTAGAATTGTTCTCTATGGAAAGGAACAATAATTACGCAGTTTAACAATTTTCTATGATTATTTTGAACGAATCCCATTGTCGCCTTCTTCCCATTCAAGTTGCGCTCATCCCGGGTTCGAATATCAGTTATCGATAGGCCATGCCGATACGAAACATAGAGATTTTCCGAAGCGTAGAGTGCCGTGGAGTGAGGAAGCTTTAATTGTTCCTCATTCTAAAGGCAATGATTGATAGCGAGCTCCAAACTCTCGGCACAGAACAATGGAGTGTCAAGGCGATGCTCATTCCGCCCGATCGATACGCTCTAGTTTCATCAATTTTCACCATCCGTAATCATCGCTCACACTTTCAAGTGGATGCTGCCCAAACTACCGGCATTTGTCTCGGTGCCGAGTTATATGCCAGGGAACCAGGAGAGCACTTTTCGTGTGCACTCTGCAAACATCCTGTACTTTGTGCAAAGCCTGGACTCGGTGTGGTGATCGGGCAAGGCTATAACCAATTCCAACCAACTTCATCTCAACCGTACCGTTGCCTCAAACTTGATATCCATCCAATATATATATGGATGAATATATCGAACATTAAAGAAAAAAGAAGAGTGGAGGTCTTGCTCTTATATATCTTGATTGGTAGAGTGACTTTTTCCACTAGCTATTTCGCGTAAACACCTTTGATTTCCGGCGACATCAAAATATTAAGCCGATAAGTATTTCGCTGATCATTTACTATCGTAGGTTCAAGGTAATTCATAATGCAATTAAAGATTTTATCTGCATGGCGAATAATGAGCCACGCAACAAATTGGTTATACTCAAAACGTTATCATTATCGATTCCGATTCCCATGATGTATGAATACAGTTTCTCTTTTTTTATTTTATAATTTGCAATGGTAACGAACTTTCGAAGTCATGAGAAATACACGCAATAGCGGAAAACACTTTTTCGTCGTGCTACTTCTCCTTTCACAATGAGGAAAACCGCGCCTAAAGCGAATGGACATGGTTGGGACTTCCTTCTCGTCAAACTGAGAAGTGGTTGCGTGGGTTTGCAATTCCGGGAGGGGGGGGGGGGTATACGAATCGATAGATAAGTACAATGCGAAAGTTTCGTACGAGAATGTGCGACATGTGTCATGCTCAATGTACGAGCCTAAGTACACCCAAGTATGCTGCAACTTCGAAGTCTCTCTCCTAGGCTCGGACGCTAGTATCAGAAACTTCTGGACGTTTGCGGTTATCTTTCACCCTCAAGTGCCCTACTGTAATCCATTTTGTAGTTTGTAAGGGAATACGTTTCCTGCCCCTCATGACAATTGGTAATTAATCTTAATCAGTGTGACGATATATCACCGAAGCTGCCCATGGCGAAGTCCAATCGTACTCGGGGTGTTCCGGATGCAGTTTAGATTTATTAGTTCGGGCGGTACAAGAGAACATTGAAGGGAAATAAATAAAAAAAACCGATGGCTTGAGGTGAAGTATACTTTGCAAAAGCAGTACGAAAATAAACGATTCAGCTATACGTTTTATTAAAAATGACCAAACAACGACGAACGCGGTTTACCGCTTTTCTGCAATATTTTTTTCTCTCTCTCTCTTATCTCTCAAACGACGCGAAACTTTCTCGAGGATCCAGCAGTGAAACATTTCAGCAAGTTTAGAGCGAGCACCCGACATTCCAAAAAAAAATACACCACCACCCTCGCCACTAAAGTGTTCCATATTCTCAAATTTCAGACACCACAGTGACACTACATCAAGTGACACACGCGCGTACACAGTGCATAAAATACTATTAGCCAAAGAGACAACACCGACACTATCGATAAATCGACGAATAAGAGACAAGTGCCCGGAGCGATTGTGTTTTACGACAAGCGCGAATGCCAGTTTAGCGCGACTAGAGAGATTCGATAAAGTTCGAGAATCCGATCAGCTCGTAGACTCGGACCAAGATGCACGGGATAACCCATCTCCTGTCGCATCATGGCTCGAGTGCGCAGAATCACGAGGCCAAAGCTTCGAATACCGAAGGGATCAGGCATAAGAAATACAACGCGGACGTAAAGCTGATTGCTGAACTAGCGGGCTTGGAGAAAACGCCCGACGAGGGCAAGTTGTATTTCAACGATCGTCAGGCGTCTCGTGGATCGGTTAGTTCGACGTATTCGTACGGATCGTCGTATGGTTCGAGTCATGGCTCTTCTTCATCGAATTATGGATCGGGAAATCCACTCCATCACTCGACCAATCAATCGATCTATCACACTGTACACGGAAGCGGAAATCACGCGTCATCCGGACATTATCATCATCCTCTTCAATCGCTTCATCACACGCCGCATCTTCATCATTATCCGAGTCCGCAAAATCATTATCAACAACATCATCAACAGCACCTCCATCCTCACAGAATTTTTCATCAACACTCGCTACCGGAAAACACCGGCGGGGCCGCGTCGCCAACGTCGATCAGTCCTACCGGTGAGCCGGACAGGCAACATCATCATCATCACAGTATCCAAGAAATGATAAGATACTTCGGCAAGAGGCTTGGACACATCAGACGACAGAGCGAGTGTCAGGAAACCCCGAAGGAAAAGGAGGAGGAATTTCGTAACAGGAGCCAGAGCTTGGATGGCGCGTCAAAACCAACGATTCTCGCGCCCGATTGCGAGACCACTTACAGAATCTACGAAACTATCCTTCGGCAAGGTAAAACATGCAGATGTTGCTTTTCATACATGCTCGCGGGTCTTTCTCTCGTTCCGCCGCTCCTTTCGAATCTATACATGGATACTCGTAAAGGATCGGCGGGCAATTCAGGATTTTTTGTTTCGACCGACTCGTACCGTTTTTAATAATTTAGTCATTTGAACGTCCATCTAAGGCGGTATCGGTCGACCGCATTTTAGGTTTGTCATATCATCTCGAAGGACCTGACTACAAGCTATTCACTTAATAGTTCCCTTTCCTCAGGTGAATCATCCGACGGACGAGATCTTCGTAACGGGATACATAAAATTGATCGCCATACGAATCCATTTTTTCATACAAATTCCCTTCAATTATCGTTGACTGATTCGTGTCGCCCAGCATACCGAAGGTGTCGCAACAAGTGATCCAATGTACTCACAAAATTCTTAGTTACCATTACTTTTAGGGTGGGTGTCGAAAATTCGATCGATCAATGTTCAGAAGGGTCGAAATTTTGAATTGTTTAATGACGAACGTTTCAATATAGATAGATCAATCTTATGACAGTCTGTAAAATGGTTAATAAAAATTGTAAATACAAATGTCTCGAAATTGATTCATAGCGAAAATAAATTCGACATTAAACAAGATAATGAGAGATATAATATCGACTTTCCGGTTTAAATACACCGCACAATTCGAGACCACAGATCATCAATATTATGATAGTTTACAATTTCGAATTCATTAAAGCGAGGGGCCAAAAAGTCGATCAGTTAAAATAGCGATAGGCCGAAAAGGTGAATGATCCGGGTAGCGAAAACTTATGATTGAGCAATACGTTACTTGCGCTTCAGAGTGAAGCTGGCATATGGCGCTTGGTGGGCAGTCGGGTAAGACAGTCATCCCATGTTCGCTATTTAGTTATTCGCTATTTCCGACCATCGATCATTTGCGTATCTAAGATCTATATATTCGAAGTTTGTATTCTCGATATATGGCTTTTTGCTATACCCGTGTAGAAATTTGGGTAGGGAAAACGTACTGCCCCTGATCAGCCTTGCCTAGATAATATCAGGCTCTGTCGGGCCTTCCACCCTGGAATAGGTTTGCAATGTAACGGGTCTAAGGCTAGGTCCCGATCCGCCGTTCCCTTTCTGGGGAACTGATCAGGAACGGGCCGAAGAACAAGCGGTAAATGACCGAGAAAGTTGTAGGGAATAGATCAGGAAATAACCAGGAACAAACGAGGAAAACAAAAATGACGTTTCAGCGTTTTTGGAATCCTTGAGGAGGCAAAATTGGGAGTGTATTCAATTTAGTATTTCGACAAAATATTGTTTGTCGGTTATCTACTTGCTAAAGTAGTATATGAGTGTATACATACGCTTTCTCGCATTTCCTGATAGGCAGAGACAGAAAAACGTACACAGATCACTATCCGAGCGAAAAAGGCCTAAAGTGCGAAGGATTATTTTGCAATTACGGCAAAATCATAAGCGTAAGTGCACACTGTAAGCATAGCACTTCTGTACGTGGTACAACTCACAGGACGAACTTTTATCCTCGTACGATGGTACCTTACGTACGCGAAGCGCTTCACTTGTAGCCACCTGGCGGATTGTTGGCGAAATACATTCAGGTAATGTCTTCCCGGCCAGAACATTGATATTGCCCAACATGGCGACAAGGCGTTCAAAACCACGAATGACCTGCTTTACTTTTTTGCCTCATAAAATAATTTGGCTGTTCTTTATGCTCAAATCATTAGTTATCGTAGTCCCGGTATTTATAATAAGCAGTTTTATCCTCGTCGATTATCATTGATGAAATGAATACTTTTAATGATGAATAGAATTACAACAGATGTATTAGTTTCATCCCAATCAATTATAAATATCTTTGATGAGGTAAGAAGCAAAGTAGCTTTTCTTTAGTTCTTGAAGACAGGCTTCACTTTTCAGAACATGTCAATGTTCTGGCCGGGTAGACATTACGTGAAGATGTACTTGCTCGCAATGTATCCCAGCCAGAAAATTGTAATTTCCAAACATAGAGGGTAAGCCGTAAAAAAACGATGTTGCGATCTTACCGGTTTGTTCCATGGGAGGGACCGGTCACATTTCTGCACGGGTAGATGGTATTACCAATATTAGATACTCACTTTTTTCTATTTCGGAGATATGAATGTTGTAGATTGTTCGAGTCTGTATTTGTATGATTTAAACTACAGACTATCCGAATACATGTTCTCCAATAAATGAGTTCTCGAATAAATAATCCTTTGGTGTAATAGTTATTCGATGTCGTCATCGGTCGAAGGATAAAACTTCGAATAATTTAACCCTCGTTATTTTGAGTTTAGAATTCTGTCATTTCGAAATCTTTGTCGCTCTATATTTGGCCATTCGGAGCTTGAACCCCACCCTACTTTTCGAAATGTTTGTGAACATTCCAATGCTTTTGTCTTCGAACTTGATATTCAATCTGTACTTTTACAAAACTAGTTTTGCCAAAACCGAAACATTGCGTCCCATGGATATTTTAAAAAATCTCGCCGTCCCAATGTTACTTGTTTTGCAACAGTGAAAGTTGATACACAGCCCCGCGTCGTAGTCAAAGCGGCAAGCGCTTTGAAAGAGGAAATCATCAGAACCAAAATGATTCTTGGCGGCCAACCAGATGGACAACAACAAAATTGCTCTTCAGTGCGATCGGTCGTCATGCAAAATTACTTTAATGCAACAAAACCTGAGGTCGACATACCTACCAGTCTTCAACGATTCAGTTTCGTGATGTATATATGAATATATACACTCGACCTCCTTTTATCGTGCATCGGAACAGAGTGTTAGTGCATAAAACTGAAAAACGATTCGGCAGTCATTGCCGACACGTGCTTTTCACCTCTTCTGACGTTCTACTTGTGACTCAAAGTTGGCAAGCGTGATTGCGCGCGCTCGTTACGTTCTCCCTGTATAATAGCTTGCCGGCTCGTCTTACACGATTGCGCCACATACCGGAGCTTTGCCAGCAACGAAATCGAAAAACAGATCTTCCATTTCGTCGATATATCGCCAACGACACCCATTTCTCCATGGACAATTTATTTTTCGCCTAACCTTCGAATCTTGCTCCCGGTATCCCGGGGGCAGAAGCATCCCAACTCTACGTCACTTTTTTTAGCATCTCTAGCCTCTCGGAACACTTATAATGTCATCACGTCCGTTCGTCAAAGTTCGTCTGCCGCAGATTCGTAGCTCTTACTTTTCACCATCCGATATCCTGCTGAAATGTGGCAGGCGGATGCTTTAAATAACCACAATATTATGTGTACGGATAAATTCGTAAACTAGTTTTCAAAAGTTATTCGCATACAAAGAAAATGTTGAAAAAATCTTAGAAACCGGAGGACGCCACCTAGAAGGGTTTCGATGGATAGAGCATTATAAAATGCACTCAACTTCATTCATGACATTTTTGTCTGCAATGATCATTGTGTAGTGATTGCTCCACCTTATGTAACCCTTTGGTTTCAAAATCTTCAGTAATGCACATGAAGAGCATTTAAGAAATATTTGCAAGTAGAATTATAGCGGTCCCTGCAAAATTCCAAATGCAATACTTGAGGCAATATTTGTAAAATAAAAAATACGAAAATATGAAATTGTGAAGTTTTAGAGATAAAGTTGACAATTATGTGTATACTTACTATCCCTAGTTGTAGAAGTTGAAAAATCACTTTTTTCAAAACCAATATATTTTGACAGTATATCATCTTATAAATGCTCCCTGAAAATTTCAAGGTGATCGGATCAAAATTGATAGATTCATAGGCGGTTATGTTAACCCCCGTCGGAACATTCGGAGCGGCGAGCAAAATGTTTCGAAAACTGTTGCATCTATCTTTATGAAATTTTTCGCCTTTTTTCTATATGTAAAAATGTAGTATTCGATCAAAGGATTTTTTGCAACGTATACTTTTGATTTGATGAACGAAAAATGCCCATTTTTCGCACAAATATAGACGCCCTTTGAACGCGAGCCATTTTTTTAAATTCGATATTTCGGGAATTCCGGAATTTGATACTTCGGGATTATTATGAAATATCGTTAGTTAAAAAAATTATAGAGTATTTTTCAAATGACACTTCTTCAAATATATAATTTTTGGATAAATTTAGCATTACGATTTTCTAAAAAAAAAATCCCAAGGATGAGCTGTTTTCGACTGTTACAACTAGGCATAACCTGTTAACCCTTTGAAGCATACATTTTTTTTTACGAGCAATTGGCTTGAAATTTTGTACTCGGGGGTTTTCGGGGTCGCTAATTACGAATCTGCACTCAAAATTCGAGAATTCAAGATGGCGCATCCGATATGGCGCACCATAAATGGAAAACGTTGTTTGATGATAGCGAAAGTTGGTATTCAGGAGTTTTCGGGGTCGCTGATTACGAATCTGTACTCAAAATTCGGAAATTCAAGATGGCGGATCCAATATGGCGGACCATAAATGCAAAACGTCGTTTGATGATAGCGAAAGTTGGTACTCGGGGGTTTTCGGGGTCGCTGTTACATGAAATAAGCTCCCAAAACAAAATAGATCATCAAATTTGGAAAAAAATCCTATAGTTTTTACCATTTACAGCCGCCATATTGGATCCGTCATTTTTAATTTGGCGGTTAAAACTTCAGGTTCGTATTCAGTGGATCAAAACCAAGTTTTTACCTATTTTTTGGTTATGGTTTACTTGCTAGATTAATCGTAATCAGATTTATGATGTAAAACGTTCGTTTTTTGCACTTTCGTTATTAATAACACCCCATACGTGAAGAATAAAAATTCGGTAGGTATGTTTTAGTAGGTATCGAAGTCCTAGGAACCTTGAAACGCATTTACAACCGCCATTTTTAATTAAAAAAAAACACGTTTGAATCGTCACAATTTGGATTGAATTAGGTGTAACACCAGTGTTACACTGTGCCGCAAAGGGTTAATACGATAACCTTCCTCACTGCATGGACCAACACGTACTTGACCACCTTACCCCCCACCCCTTATTTCAAGTAGTAACAACTTTGTTGGTATTTTCCAAACCGTGCTTGCATATAACAACCAATGATCACGATGAAGTTATAATTCTAAAAAATAGTTAAGAAGTTGCTCATATTAAATCAAAGCGATCGGGTGATAGATCAGATGTCCTCGTAAAATAATTCACTTCGTTATTCTTTGTCTCCGCTTACGTGTTGGTGTTGCAAAAGAAAAGAGGAAATTTCCTATATAGCTAGATTAGGCAGCTTTCAATGTGATCGAGGGGGATACAAAAACCGTCTGATAGGAGTTTCCCCCGTGCGTGCTGTTTACGCCAAATACAATCGGTCACAGCGCGAAAATATCTCGAGTCACTCGTGCCGAAACTTTTCACGCAAGTAGAGCGTGAATAATCCTTTCTATTTGTTCACCTTCATTTCGTTAGTTTGTTGTAACATTACAAATTGGAATAGCGCTCGAAGAGTTTTGGCTGAATCGCGAGATATTCGTTATAAAAGTGCCAAATGATCTTTCAAGTTCTCTCGCGACGCTCGCACCGTATTCAAATTCTATTTCTGTCCTCGCGCACATGACCGACCGCGCTTTTTGGTCTAGCCGTTATTAATGCAGATCCGCAGAGGAGGCCAGTGGTCTTTGATGAACCACGATCCCCCTCTTATATTTGTTCGAAACACTTTACGATTGCCTTGACCCGAGTCTACTTACCGGCCCAATCTTCTTATACGTCACGTGATTTCATGTGTACCCTACTTTTTGCACGTCTCTCGTACGTGCTCCTTCATTGATTCGAGGCGATTTAATTTGCGCAAGGCCGAAGGAGAAAATTATCGTTTTATACTTTTCCATTAACTTCACTTCGATTTATTTATATTTTCTCGCAACGAAGAATAAGATTTTTGTGAAAATGTATTATCAATTTCGTTCTGTAAAAAATTCATCGCACCTTCGACACGTTCAGGTGGGCTAAGACGAGTCGGAAAACATTTTCTTTGCAAGAACTCTTATTCATTTAACCCTTCGCCTGCACACATCCGCCCCGAACCTCTGACTGCATATGGGGTTGATCCGACCCCACACGTTTTTCAGATCGTTGTATGTTGGTAAATATTCTTTTTTTTTAGAAACGTTTTTTGTCGTCCATGATCGTTATTTTATGACCCGAAATTTATTTTTCAAGAAAAGCAAAAATTAAGTGCCCAAACATTCGTTCAAAAATACGTACTTGCAACTTGGTTTTTATTGTAACTTGGTTTTTAAAGAAGAAGTTTGTAGATACGAAAAAAGACAGTGTCGACCGTCTTTCCAAAAAGTATATTTATTCGAAGGTTTGAATTTGAGCATTTTCGGAATAGGGAAAGATGGAAAAAATCGACTCCTTCGGCAGCTTAATTGTTGAAAACGTATATTTGCCGCATTTTTTTTTACTTCAGTGGCTTATTATTATTGATATTTACTACTAAAAAAAACTTTTTTGCCTTCCATCGCACTACTGCATAAACGGGGTCGGATTCGGCCCCAGGTCCTTTTTCGACAGCTATCCCGTACACGGGCAAGATATGTAGAATGGGGGTCGAATGTCCACCTATAGAGTAGGAGTGGGGGAACATTTGAGCGCCGCACTGCGGTCGAATTGATTACCCCGTTTGGCCATACAGTCAATCGAAGAAAAAAATGGGGTCAAAATAACCCAGTGTGCAGGCGAAGGGTGAATGTATTCCTTTCACGAACCCGAATATCTAACAATTAACTGATTTTCGTCTACAGCGAAGTAAAAATACATCCCAGTATAGTGGTAAAATTTTAAGCCAACGTTCCGAACTTTTAACAAAAATATTAAGACTCTAAAAATCGTCTAATTTATATGGCAGTTTAACCCTTAATAGTCACGCCGGGTGAAACATGCCCCAGCCGTTTTTTACCTGGAATACCTTCTAGAAAATTCGGGAAAATGGGACGTTTTTGCATATTTAAAATAAATATGCAAATAATTTATCACATTGCAAAATGATTGGGGCCCACAATGAATTTTACGTAATTTTTTCGAGGTCTAACTGGCAAGGGTTAAGGCGTTACCCCCACTTGTAGCGCAAAAAAGGCCTTTTTCATGAATTTTTTTAAAGAAAACTACAAAACTTTTTTAATCGATCAATATACCATCTTAAAGAACACATCTTGAAGAACTTTCAGTAATTTTTTTATTGAAGAATATTACATTGTTTAGTGGCAAATGGCCGTCAATGAAATAATGTTTTTATATACACGGTTTGCGGTGACCAACATTGCGGCGAAGTGGATCATCTGAAAAAAAAATGCGGATGGATTTAGTCAAATATAAGTATAAACTAGTCTTTAATCGAAGGATTTTAAAAAATATTCATCTTTCACAAAATGGCGGACAGTCAAAGTTAATGGTTCGATTTTAACGAAAAAACTGCCGTTTTTTGGCTATAAAACGGCCTTATTTTCGAAAAAAAAATCGAACGATTGAAGACTACATTTTTATGTATTACATAAGCCTGCAAAATTTCAAGAAGATTGGTTCATTAGTGTTCGAATAATCTTGGTCACCCACTTCAGAAATGCCATTTTGAGAAAAACGTGTTTAAAGTTTCAATTTCAGTTTACACGAAGAAAATATTTTTTTTTGTAAACTTACATAGAGTCATCTATTCCGGGCCCATACAGAAGTATGGGCCCGGATACTTATACTTCAAAAAAATGCAATAAAAAAAAATCGATTTTTTCAAAATCGCAAGTGGGGGTATTACCCCTTAAGGACACGATATTCTGGCCACATTTCTATATGATAATTTATGCACCAAATCACTGTAGATGCCTAATATAAACTGTTCTACGCGCTTAAATTTTTTTTAAGATTCCGAAACGACAATTAAACAAGGGGTCACCGATTGTTCAAAGAAAATATTGATGATGAAACTTGGAAAAATCTGACTAGCCGAAGAATTTTCGTAGCCGCAACTTTTCGGACAAAATGATAAAATGTCTAAATCTACTAAATTTGCGCGAAATATTTTTATTCCAGTTTATCATTGGGTATAATGATTGATTGTAGCTCATATTTTAGCTATTATTCAGAAGGGCCCTGCATACGCCCCCACAAAATACGGCCCTAAGCGAAAGGAATACCTTGAAATCACGATATGTGAGTCCAGGAACTTTTTCGATTATTTTCGCAAAGGAAGCCGTTTCTTTTTTCATCGAATCTATTTGGGGACTCAATAAAATTAACGCTCGTTGCGGCCACTCTCACGATAGACTGGCCAGCTTCCCTGCTGCCACATCTCCGTAAATATCCATACCGAATATACTATGTATTCCGTGTGATTTTCTATTTTGATAATCCCAACGATCAGTCGTCGAGTGTCGCGAGCTCATCCATTCGCTCGCACTCATCCTCATCGCGTCACTTCCTATAAATTCATAATTGCATATGTGTCTTCGGAATGTAAGTGCATTTCTGCGCGTTTCCTGCTCGATCTTAAATATCGAGCCGTAACGTTTCCTCCGAGGCTCCTCTTCTGCTTTTTAAGCAAATTAAACGTGGGCGTTGAGTATTCACGTCATAGGTAGGATTAGCTCCACTCGCAGTTGAATTTTATTCGCTTCCGTATATTGTTAAGTGCTTGATCACAATGAAATAATTCAACGGTACTAACTTAGCAGCGTACCAACGTCGAATTTCAACTGATTTAAAAACTCAACCAATTGTGAAAAAAGAGGCTTCAGGAATGAACCAATAGAAGTAGAAAATTATTCTTTTTCTTTTCTTTAACCGCAGATACGGCTGAGAAAATCCAACTTAAGGCCTTAGGCCACTCTAGGATTTTCCAAAAATCGATTTTTTTCAAATTAAAAAGGTACATTAGTACCTATAAAATTATATTCAAAAAGATTATAGGTGTGAAAAATCTCCAAGTACTCGATTTTCGAATTCTAGTGCAGGCATCGCAGATTAAAGGTATTGGAACATTAGTCATATCGTGACTTTCTACTAACTTTAAACCCGTTTATCTCAAAACTACATTTTTCAAGTCCGCCGGACTCATAATTCAAAGCAATTTCAACCGATTCACTTGAAATTCTAACTGTATATTTAGAATTACATTTTCTGCGGCACTACGTAGGTTTTTTTTATTATACTGCATAGTTCCTTTTTTATAAACAATTTTCTGACGATTTGCTCATGGCAGTTTAAACTTTTTGTTTTAGAAGTGCGCCATTTTGACAAAAAACAATATATCAAAAAAATCCTACGTACTTCCTACTCTTATATATAATCGAAAAAACTTTAGTGCCTCGTCGTAACTCAAAAATTATAGGAGCTGTTGCTCCGGCCGTTGACCTTCCAGAAAAAAAAGACGTCATCGGAAAAATGCTGCACAGTCGCCATTTTGTATCGCTGGGAAAAAATAATTTTGTATAGTCAATTACGTGTATAATAAAACCCACATTTTGTAATTTCGACTTACTTTATGGTTTTGCTGAAAAAAAATCACAAAATATGCCTTTTTTGGCTTCTAGAGTGGCATAAAGTCTTAAGAAGCTCAGCTGAATAATTTTTCGAGTATAAAAAACTAAAATCTAAGCAATTTAGCAAAGTTCCCTCCATTGTCGAGATTTTTTAGGTAAGTTTAGATGATAATTTTAGATAATTGACTTTTCCGAAAATTGAGCCTTCATTTTTTTGTTGCTATTTTCTCATTAGCCAAACAAACCCAAACAAAATTCTGTATTAAAACCCTCACACCGGAGGAGATTGGTTTTGTTTGGGTTTGTTTTTATTCTATTTTATTTGGGTTTGTTTTTATTCTATTTTATCACGTGTTTCCACGAACTTCAAAACCCCAGAACTTTTTATGGTGGACGGGTGAAGTTCAGCTTGCCCCGACTGAATATTGTCATTTATAACCCAATAAATGAGAAAATAGCAAAAAATGATTAGGCTCATTTTTCGGAAAAGTCACTTATCTAAAGAATTACCGATTTTGTAATCAGAGGATCAGTTAATCGCCAAAGAGCATGCGGAAGCGCAAACAATGAAAATGATAAAAATCCACGGGCGCAGAATATGCAGAAAAAACATTGCATCGCAGAAACAACTCGTAGAGTGGCCTTGAGCAGCTTCGATGTCAGAGTCATACGCAACATAAATCGCGAGCAATCGCTCGCAGACGTTCCTCAAGACATCCGAAATGCGATATTCGTAAACAGTGACGATAACGCATAGCCACGGTGTCCCGCTGCAAAATACGCATAAATGCTTACGGAGGCGCGAATCGACATATACTCATCGACTTCGAGTTTCGCGTTACGAGACTCTCCAGACTATTCGCTGATGGCGAATATTCATGAACGCCGAACGACCGTAAATACATTCAATTCTGAATATTTCACTCGCAATGCATGGATAAAAGCGATTTTCAGGATAAGACTCAACAAAAGTTTTGCGTTTGACGGTTCAATATCCCGTTTGACAGTTCAATAAAGATACCTAATCAGGCTATTCTCTGCATTCGACATTCAGACACAAGGAAGAACGTCGACTTAGCGCACTTAGACAGGCGTCAAAAGTAAAACGAATGTCAACATTTTTATTGCGTATTTTTTTATACTATGACTCATCGGGCTAAGTTCAGCCGGCTTTTTGGAATAATTCGCTTCGAAATTAGTTATCTTTTCGTATTGTCGCATCTATGCGATATTCTTGTTTCATTGGAATTATTATTCTACCACAAGTTGGACTGTTTTTTTACCTTCGATTGAGTTACACTTCTATCTCGTTTGCACTATTTTAACAGTCGAAAACAGCTGATTTTAGGTTTTTTAAATAGAAAATCATGATAAATTTCTTTAAAAAATTACGTATTTGAAAAAGTATCATCCGAAGAACACTAATATTTTCGTGTAAAATATTTTATTATAATCGATTTACGGCCGTTGTCTGGCAAGCATCTCTCGAAAACGTCTTTTGCGGTGAACCTTTCTGGACGGGACCACCTATCATCAAAAAATCAAACAGACTTCGTTAGAATATTAGTTTATCCTATGATTAATCAACGGAATTTCCAACATGTAAAGTTTGAAAAAGAATGGCGCGTGTTCAAAGTGAGTCTGCATTTGTGCGAAAATATAGACTCTTTTGTTGATCAAAACAAAAGAAATCTTTGGTTCATTAAATCTTTTGTTCATTTCATTTTTTGTTCTTTTTACGAAAGATTTCTTTCACAAATCTTCATTTCACAAACCTTCACAAATTGCACAAATCTTTCACAAATCTTTTGTTAATCAAATCCAAAGTATACATTGGAAAAAAAATCCTTCGATCAAATACTATATTCTTACATATAGGAAAAGCCCCAAAAATTTCATGAAGGTGCAATAGTCCCCAAAGCCCCAAAAATTTCATAGGTGCAATAGTTTTTTAAAATATTTTGCTCACCGACTTTGAAAACGTACTTCCGAGAAAAAGCGTTTGAAATTTCGAACGACGCTCCGAGCGGCCCAACAGGCGTCATGAGATTGAAGTTTGCATCGTTGGAATGCAACGAGAATTACGATTTTTTAATTTCTCAAATTTCTTTCGGCAGATCTAAGCTGCGAAAATTGCTCAACGATATCTTATGTTGCACATTCAGAGCTCCACAATCTAGATCTACAAAAAAATATTTTGGAAATCAAATTTTGGAATCAAAAACATAAACAAGAATTTTCGTTGCACTCCAACGATGCAAACTTCAACATTATCAGGTGTCAGCATAACAGCCTACAAAACTGTCAATTTTGATTCGATCACCTTGAATTTTTCAGGGAACATTTACAAAATGATATACTGTCAAAAAATTTATTGGTTTAGAAAAAAAGTGATTTTTCGACCTTTCCAACTAGGCATAACCCCTCGATTCGCAGAATATCGATAAATATTTACAGAGCAGCTTCGGGATGTACGGCGAAGCTTTTTCTCGCTTATATATATTTGCACGTGAGTTGCAGATTGAATGACGTGGGTTGGCGGAAGTAATAGGTAACCTACACATATATATATATATATAACGTCAAGCTAGCAGAATCAAGGCGAATGATGAATAAAAAATAGTTGATGCTTCATTCAAGGTCATTCACATGGAACATGAAGCCCGACAATCTACGCGAACGTGTCATCAAGTACGAGGCGTACGTGACCACAATTAAATGACCAATTAGTGAACAGCAACAAAAATACGCTCGACGCAACGCAATGTATTCCTGCTCTCATGAATATGCGGAAGAAAAAATGTGTTTCCGAAAATGAAATCGAGTATACGCGAAACGTATTTGTTGTACAAAGCAGTATGTTCACCAATGCTGCATTCGGAACGCATTTTTTTTCCGAACGTAATATGTAGACACGGCAGGAATACTCACAATTCATTGGTTTTCCTTTGATTATAGGAGCACTCAGGAGAGGTTCATTGGACCCGGGAACGAGAAGATTATCCCTCGGGACTCCCGCCATACCTCACCGAGCATCCGATGCGTTTTTGGATCCGGTTCACGCCGCCATATTGTTCAGGGACGCTCGAGGGGTAAGTTCGAAATTATGATCAGATGCATATATATTGGCATTTATTAAGATTCTTTTATCTCCCGTTTGAGCACTACATTTTTCCACGGTTTGTTATTACGAACGTGAAAATAGTAGTAAACAATCGCCTCAGTGGAGCAGTCCGTTTCAGATTGGTCGAATATGAATGAAAGAGCATAAACAAAGATTGGAAATCTTTGTTTGTAAAAGAAGATTGTAAAGGAAAATCGTAAACAAAGATTGATACATTGTTTACGATTGATTTCCAATTGAACTTTTGTGTTTGTGAATGTTGGCGGCAGCTTTATCGACTATTGTTCGTATACTTTAAAATTACGAAGAGGCATTTGGACATTTATTCTTAGGACTACATTAACGGGGTATGCCTCTCTGGAAGCCCAATTTGACGGGTCAGAATGATGCATTTTTAATTTCGCACAAATTTAGACATTTGTACATTTTCTTTGAAAAGTCGCGGCTACGAAAATTCTTCTGCTAGTCACATTTTTCTAAGTTTTATCGTTAATATTTTCTTTAAACTATCGGTCACCCCTTGCTTTTATTGTCGTTACGGAATCTTTAAAAACAAAATTACGAGCGTAGAGCAGTTCATATCAGACATCTAGAGTTATTTAGTGTAGAAATAATTACATAGAGATGTGGCCTGCGTTTCATCTCCTCAAAGTGCCGTGTGAAACAGAAAATGTGTAGTCGTAATTTTTTTGTTAAAAGTTCGGTAACTTGGCTTGAAAATTGACCAGTGTACTGAGATGTATTTTTACGTAATTATAGACGAAAATCAGTTCATTGTTAAATATTCGGGTTCGTCAAAGGAATACCTTAACTTGTTTGGAGAATTTTCGAGAAGTTTCGTGCAAGGGACTTAATGGGTTAGGCTACTGTGACGACCCCAAAATCAGGTTTATTTAAAAAAAATTGATTTTGTAGGAGTAAATAAGATAACTAAAAAATCGTTTAGACCGTTATTTGTATGTACATTAACAAAGTTGTGTACCAAATTTCATAAAAAATATGAATAATTGAAGAAGTTATAAACATTCTCGTGAATGACGTTTGGACGTGAGAGGCTCAACAGACGGTGTCGAAGTTTGCATCGTAGGTATGCAACGAAAATTCTTTTTTTTTCCTTTTATATTTTTTATTGTCAAAAATATTTTCTAGCCAATTTATGCTGAAGTTTTTCAATGAGGATCCTGAAAAACGTTTGAGCGTTTCTTGTAGCCTAGATCCGCGGAAAAAGCCTCGGCAATATAAAAAAAATTCGTTGCTTCCCAACGATGCAAATTTTAACACCATCTCAACGGTGTACTCGATTTTGGCCATCCCGTTGATATAAATCGAAAGTAAACGATTTTTTTCTCAAAATAGATAATATGGGCTAAGACTTGACCGAGCGTTTTTGTTATCTTGTTTCTATGATAAAAAAATCGGTTGTTGGGATAAAATAACGTCACTAGTGTTAACAACAAATCTTGAAAAATTGAAAAAAAATTGGAAATACCGAAAATGTTGAAATAAGAAGAAAAACGTCGTCCAACACTAAACTACTATTACACTGAATAAGTGCAATCTGCGATTCGTGCACCATATGATGAACCTTCCTCTTCAATTTTATTTGCCTCAAGCGACTGTCAATTTTTAAAAATTTTCCTAGTAATCTAACCCCTTAAGGCGTTCCCCCACTTATAGCGCAAAAAAGGCCTTTTTCATGAATTTTTTAAAAGAAAACTACAAAACTTTTTTAATCGATCAATAAACCATCTTAAAGAACACATCTTGAAGAACTTTCAGTAATTTTTTTATTGAAAAATATTACATTGTTTAGTGGCAAATGGCCTGTCAATGAAATAATGTTTTTATATATACGGTTTGCGGTGACCAACATTGCGGCGAAGTGAAAATATAAGTATAAACTAGTCTTTAATCGAAGGATTTTAAAAAATATTCATTTTTCACAAAATGGCGGACAGTCAAAGTTAATGGTTCGATTTTAACGAAAAAAACGGCCGTTTTTTTGGCTATAAATGGTTTTGGCCATTTTTTTTCGAAAAAAAAAATCGAACGATTAAAGACTACATTTTTATGTATTAAATAAGCCTGCAAAATTTCAAGAAGATCGGTTCATTAGTGTTCGAGTAATCTTGATCACCGACTTCAGAAATGCCATTTTGAGAAAAACGCGTTTAAAGTTTCAATTTCAGTTTACACGAAGAAAATATTTTTTTTGTAAACTTACATAGAGTCATCTATTCCGGGCCCATACTTCCGTATGGGCCCGGATACTTATACTTCAAAAAAATGCAATAAAAAAAATCGATTTTTTCAAAATCGCAAGTGGGGGTAACCCCTTAATGAAAGTCCTTTCAGGTTACCAAGAGTCAACAATCTGAAGAATTGTTGTTTTGACAGATCAACACGTGACAATCTGAAAAATGTCATAAGATTTTACGAACGTACAGCTTGCCTTGGAGAAAAATTGCCAAGCACTGAGATGTTTATTTATCCAGGAACAGTAAAAGCCAAACGTTCGCAAAAATGTCGTATCATAAATTCTCGAGAATTTTCATCTTCGATTAAATAACGTCCACTGTGGATCCCGGCGTTGATTTTTTAAACCACACCACAGATCTATTTACCGATAAAATGCGCCGGATTAAAAGTCCAATCAGCCTTCCGAGCAGGGACATTGCGGGCAAAAAAGTACGCACACGTTCTACTCAGTCGGTAATGCGAGAGACTAAAAGACATTGCAAACATTGTTATTATCGATTGATCGTAATTACCTCTGAGCTTCAATTATCATCTGTGAATAGTAGATCCCTTTGAATCCGACCGCGCGTAGAGACGGACTCTGTCGTATCGATAATCGCACCACGCTGTGTTTTCCCTGAGAGATTTCTTCCTTTTCTTGCGCCGCTTCGAATAATCCGATCAGTACAACAGTCAATGCGTGAATAAAATAGGAAAAATCGATCTCTGTTGTAAAACAAATATATCAAGATCGTACCATTCTACTGCCGAATGCAAAATATTTTTTGATGAAAATTCTAAATTTTAGTGCTTCTTAAAAGGTAGCCCAACTTTTTATTATTATTTCACAATTTATCGCACCGTAGCTCGAAGCAGCGTTTTAATAATCTCCGAACGATTTGCATTCGGCGCTGTTTTTAGTTTTCTACCAACACTTTTCCTGCACTCCGTTCAATTTAAGGGAGGATACCACTGTGACTGCTCACTTTCGACCGTCTTTAAAATTTATACAAATTATACAAAATAATGTTTATACATAATAACGGCGCGCGTGTCGCTATAGCACTAGTGGTTTTCAGTCAACCTTCTCCGCGGCGCGCAGTAGAACTGTCGTAAATTTAATCCTGGAACTAAGAGTGAAATAATTTCGTTAATTATATTAATCTGGGCAGTCAAGTACTGGGGGAAAGTAAAAAAAAAAAACAAAGGCGAGTTTGAAAAAAAGTTAGTTTTTTTAATCATAATTTTCATATCAAAAGCGATATATTTTGTACAATTTTTAATTAATCGAAAACAGCGCTCGTACTTGGCTGTTAAGGCGGGATATACATTTAGACAGGAAAAAAATAAGCAATATTGAGGGATTTTTTAAACTCAGAGATAATTATTCTACAATTAGCAAACTTTAGGTATACTTTAATAGTATATTTAAGTATACAAAACAATTTTTTGAAATTGATTTATCATCAAAATGACGGAGCTGTGGCAGAGTGTTACAGGAAGGTCGCCGCGGGAGTTGCGAATCGGCGTGCAGTCTAGCTTCCCGTAGACTTTGGTTTGCAAAAAAGTTCAAACATTTTTTCAGTTAGAACTTGTATAGTTTCTTTGTGACGGTAATTAAAATGAAGAAAATGCAAATTTGAGAAAATGACACGCATTTATTTCAAAAAATTAACATTTCACGCAACATTTCTGTAAAATGTGGATTAGAAAAGTAGTTTTTTTTTTCAATTTTTCAAAAACAATTCTCGTCAAGTAGAACCAATATTATAAATATTTCTACCAAGTTTCAACTCAATCGGCTTAATAGTTTTTGAGTAATCCTGCACGCTAATTTCGATAATGCAATTTTGCTGTAACGTTTGAAGTTTTTCGAATTATGCTTTGAAACTTTGGAAAAATATTCTACATATATAGTTCTATCGTTAAAAGAAAAAAATGAAATAAACCTATTTTTTATCGTTGTAAATGCATATCCCGCCTTAAAGCAATCTAAGAAGCTACAGTTGAAACTTCAAGTCGATTGGACGAAAATTTTTCGAGTTTTGCTGCGTCCCGATTTCAAAAACATGGTTTTGAGGACACCGTGTTTGAAGTCAACGGTTTTATAGACGCTACAGCTGATGATTTTTTTTCCGTAATCTAATGCCACCTATTGGTAGAAAATAAAACTATTTTCAGTCGGTTACTTTCCCCCGAGGATAATAGGCTTACAAGAGTCGAGAACTGCATTTACCGGCGTGGAGCGCCGAAGGTGCTTTTCAGCGCTCGGCGACCCCCCTCAAAAATAGCTCGAAAAGTACTTTAAAACTGCTTTTTCAGCTATAAACAAATATGCATAACATTTTTGAAGGTTTAAAAGATTTTTTAAAAGTGTGTCCCAAAAAACAATTTTTCAAAAATTTTACAGTGGTGTCCTCCCTTAAGTGCGGATGTGAAAAAGTGGGGCTTGGTAAAAGTAACAAAACGATAATTCAAAGTGCTTATCGAATGTTTGTAACATTACTTCCCTGACGTGAGTCAGTAATGGATTATGGCGTTGAAGTTTGCAACGTTGGAATGCAACGAAAGTTCTTTTTGATTTTTCTTGATTTTTATTATAATCATTCTTTTCCATTAAGGTCGTGAATCTCTAATGAGGATAAGAAAAATCGTTCCGGTGACTTTCGTTACCTACGTTGGTAAAAAAAAATGTCAGTCATGAAAGGAAAATCAACTTACGTTGTATTCCAAAGATGCAAACTTTAACATCATAATGAATTATCCAAGCGCTGCACGAGCAAAAATACGTCGGAGGGGCGCAATTTCCGTCTCATGCCGTATACTCTTTTTTTATTTGTTAGCATTGTAGCATTGAAAATGCTTTCAAAACTGTGTATGTTTGTTGAGGTAGGCTGGGTATAGGGGCCTGAGTTCGCTGGATATCACACGAAACTAACGTTATCCCCACTCCACTGCCACTATGTTGTAGTAGAGTGGGGGGGCGGGGGGCTGCGTCATACTTAATGCCCGTGATCGGTTCAAAAATGCCCCCCGCCCCCACCCAATTTTAATCTCGTTATTAAATTACAAATTATTTCACCTCAATATATCAATATTTTTTGCAAAAAAATATAACCAACGCAAATTATTTACTGTTTTTTAATACCCGAAAAGTCTAAGTGTATTTTCAATGCCATGGAATAGTTGCACTTTGTGTAATATCTGTAGATTTTTTAATACAAAATTGGTTAAATACGTGATATAAGTATGCATAGTAATAATGATTATGATTAGAATAATTAAGTAATAATTATTATCGTTATCCGTTGATAATAACAATAGTTGTTATCATTATTATGCGTGAACAATTATCGTATCTTAAATGTAGGATTAAAATACACTAATAAACTGGACGACTGTATCAGTGAGCTTCCGATGCTAACTGAACTGAAACTCACAATCAACATTAATCACGTGTCCGCCTTCGATTTTGTTGGAACTTATATATGTGATAGAGCATTGAAATCTATCAGACATGTATTTTCTTTTATCGGCGGAAAAACGGTTCTAAGGGGGTAAACCTCCGCTGAAAGAAAGGCGTGCCACCCTTTAATTCAATTTTCGTCTATACCTCTATAATGGATTTTTCATCGGTTCACACTAGATGAAATTTGGTTTTTGCTTTATTTAAATCGGTGGACCGCTTGTGGGTGAAACTGCAAGAATCACTTCTAGACACGTGTTTCTTTGAGGGGTACTTCGGGGGGATATTTAAGAGGGGGTATTTAAGGGGTATTTAAGAGCCCCCCTCCCTCTCTTAAAACCGTTTTTCCGTCGATAAACGAAAATACGCCTGTTATCGTTTTGAATGCTTTATCACATATATGAATTTCAACAAGATCGAAGAAGGACACTTAAGGTAGTACCTCCACAGAAGAGTTGAATTAAGAAATGGTTGAAATTTGACATATATGTTATTCAATACATTATCCAAACATCTGTGCAATTTGAATAAGTTTGACCACCCCAAACCTGAGATATTTACACTTAAATTTGGCTTGGTTTACACGCAACAAATGCGTTATGATTGGCAAACAGAGCATCATTAATTTTACCGTCAAAACTAAAATTAAGAAATTGATAAAAAACGAGGATAAGCTAAAGTAAGATATCACGAATAATGTGAAAAAAGATGAGAATGATTCACCATCTAGTTTCCAAGATATAACCATGAAAAGCCCTCACAATTTTGGTGCAAAGCCTGGCAAAGCCTGGAAAAAAAACAATTGGGGCAAAGCCTGGACAGTCCCGGCAAAAAGTTTACTGGCAATGGTAGATCAAAAACACAATATAAAATATATTTTACGGCAATAAATGATATCCATCGTATTATCTACTAGTACCGAGTCAACATTGCGTAGTTTTTAATTTTATTTATTACTAATTAAACCAATTATCAATCTTTTAAACATGAACATGGTATGTAAACTTTTGGTTGAGATTTTCGCAGAGGAACTACCTTAAGTGATGTTTCTTGTCAGTGAAATATGGCCTTTATCGGCACGTGTTTCCCCAGTTTCCCTGTGCCCCCATGCAAATAAGATGCAGCGGTGCAGGAGTGAAAAGCGATTGTGCACCACTCTGGAGGCTCTTTTAGGAAGGGGAAATAGTTTAAAGGGTCTTCTCACTATAGACGCTAAAAAAGGCTATTTTCATGAATTCTGTCGATAGGTTTATATTATAGATATTGATATAAAAGTTTTTACACTTAATAAATAAACTTTCGAAATATATGACAACATTTTTTATGTATTTATGTAGACCGAAACAAACTTTAAACGCGTTTTTCTCGAAACAACGTTATTTTCGACGGCTTGTTTTAACCACATATTCTTTACAATTATAGCTATAGCGCATACCAAGGATTTTTTTAAATGTTGATATCTACAATTTTTTTTTTGCCAAAATTGGTGGAACAAACACGTTTTTTTTGGTTTTCGGAAAATGTCCGCCATTTTGTTATTTTTGCATGTATAAAAAATCGTATGATATGCGCTATAGCCATTAATATACTAAATCTAAAACCGTTTGATTTTTTGTTTCGGATGATCCATCGCCAAGATTTTATCAACAGCGCAAACCTACCATTTTTTTAACTACCATTTTCGTCTATAAATAGTGATTTAAATAAATAAATAAAAAATTAAACGTATTTCGAAAGTGTATTTATTAAGTATAACAACTTTCATATCAATATCTATAATAAAAACCTATCAAAAAAATCATGAAAATAGCCTTTTTAGCGTCTAAAGTGAGAAAATCCCTTAATGACAAATGTGGAATAAAAATGAAGGTTGTGCGAACATAAATGGACGCAAGAGAATGCGAAAAAATGGTGAAAACAAACCAAAATAATCGTCATAGTAATGCAGAACCTAAATTCGAACAGCAGTAAGTATTTTTGTGTAGAGTATGCACATTTCGTAACCTCAAAGCGACATTTGTCGAGTCTGATCTACATTGGGACAGGGAAAAAATGTCCGCTTCGAATAAAATCAATTCACTATGGGTATTTTACGCCAAAGCACAAGTGATGAATATTTCCTTTGATGAAAAGCCTCCCTGTATGTATCGATGCCCGGGAGCTCCGTCGTACGTGGGATTAATTCATTGGTACATGATTATAATCCGCGCGTCCCGCCGCGAAATTCACGGGCAAGTGCACGCCCAATGGATACGAGGTTTAAGGGCAGTGGAACGAAGCAGGTCGTTGCATTCCCATGGTGCAATCGATCGCGTCATGCGCAGAGATCAAAATCCTAAAACTATATTACTGTAGATACTTCGAAGGCAAACTCTTTAACTAGCTACGATCACTTTACAGATCAATGAATACTTCTGCCTCGCCTGCATCTTTCTATTTCAATGCCGCGTCCTCATCCGAAGCTTCGATGATTTTCCAAACGTTCGGATGTAATGTGGCGTGTGTGGAAGAAGAGCATAAAAGAAAAACGGACTTTTTGCCAACGCCAATTTTACGAAAGAACGATTGATGAGAATAGCTGCATCGGGGAATCTCGTGATTTTTAGTTGGACGTATCCAATCAGTTGGTCCGTTTGGAACAAATATTCATCATTCGTTGAGCGTGTGTGTAATTCTTTTCTTTTTGGCTCTCGATAACTTCTCTTAGGTTCAACATGTGGACTTTGGTGGTTTGCAAACCTGCGGGCATAGATCTCTATGCATGGGAAACATCTGTAAACAACTTGGTGGATTCACGACCTGAACCCCACACAGGTTTTCATGAGGGTTCTACATTGAGGGTCATGGAGTTCATATACAGGGTCATGGATATCTAGATTCTTTCATTGCACTTCTCATCAACTTATTATGAATTTTGTACAATTTTTTTGCAAATAGATATTGGACCTGATTCGTTTTTCTTTGAATAGTATAGAGACCTCAGTATTTCGCGTTACTAGCATTCGACACTGTAGGCTCGGAGGCATTGGCTCCCAAATAACATCAATTCGAATACTTGCATTTGGAAAACTGATATATTCGATCGTTTGTCCTTGCTTATTGCTTTGGTAACTTGTCGATCGAATGTGCCTTCCACTGTTGCTCTCTTATCGGCGTAGCCCAGTTGGGGAAATCACTGAATAATATCTAAACGCAATAAATAGGCGTCGCTTTGTTTCCATGCATGAACAATTATATACGATTGTTTTGGCAAAATTCTCCATAACCTGAGCTCGAACGTATACCCTAGCAGGTTTTTGCATTTTACTCTGCCGAATCGAAACCTTTCCTCTTACTATCTACGCGATCTTAACTAAACTAACCTAACTTTTTAGGAGAGGCCGTATTTTGTGGGAGCATTAGGAGGGCCCTCCTGAATCATTGCTAAATTATAGTGGTGCTCGATGAAAATAAGTCACAATCAATTATTATACCCAACGATAATCGGGAATAAAAAATTTCGCGCAAATTTAGTTGATTTAGGCACTTTTACATTCTCTCTGAAAAGTTGCGGCTACCAAAATTCTCCCGCTAGTCACATGCTTCTAAGTTTTATCATTAATTTTTTTTGGAAACATTCGGTGACCCCCTGTTTTTATCGTCGTTAGGGGCCGTCCGTAAATTACGTCATTTTAAGGTAGTCCTATCGCTTCACACTAGTCATACCACTGATCATACTTGATCAGTACACTTGACTTGTACACTTTATATTTTTAACATATGCAAAAAATATGTAACTAAATTTTCTATGTGCAAACTGTTTAATAAATGTTTACATTTAATTGGAAAAATGAAGAAATAGATATTCCAACGATTCGCGCAGTATTTCTAGGTTTGATATTTGGCAATATTGGTTCTATCTCCGTCTGTTTTTACTCAACCAGGCGAGTTTAATCGCCATGCTTTTCAACGTCGATCTGTCAAAACAATGTCAGGCGCGGGAAATATAAAGCATTGTATTCGGGCCGCGACTGGTAAAAAGCGTGGAAAATTTGTGTCGGCGAAATATGTCGGTTAAAAATGAAATATGTGTGGAAATTCGAATGAGTGAGATGAGGTTAGGACTACAGTCAGCTGTTGTCTTGCTGTCACGTCTCTTTATCGTAGCAAGCGGTAATAAATCCAATACCGGAAGTTCAAATTAAACTTGATATTACATAAAAATTAGGTCAATAAGCGTAATTTTTTCTGAGATCACTGGATTACTACAGGTTTTAAGTATGTAAATCTGATTATTTTTAAAAATTTGACGGATTCC
This sequence comes from Ophion slaviceki, assembly GCA_944452715.1. Lineage (NCBI taxonomy): Eukaryota > Metazoa > Arthropoda > Insecta > Hymenoptera > Ichneumonidae > Ophion > Ophion slaviceki. The sequence goes on along the minus strand of OX101785.1, from coordinate 26,637,840 downwards.
TACTATTATATACACTTTTGTAGCGACCAGAAATTGGGTTTTTGTATGTCGTCTCGGAATTCCTTTACAAAAACACACACTTTTAATCTTTCTTTTCTCTGTAATTAGGTCGATAAACGACTCTGAAATTTTACAGAGACGATTGTTAATGTATTTAGTGAAGCTCAAAAAAATGAAAATCCTATGAATTGAAGCCTGGCGATAGGACTACCTTAAAATAGGAGGGGGGTCTGGTCGTTGGATGATGGTAACGATAGTTTGATGGGATGATTTCGGGGGGGGGGGGGGGGGGGCAAAAATCCGCAAAAAATCGATGACGTAATATATGGACGGCCCCTTTCGGAATCGTTAGAATTATTTACACGCGTGGACAGTTTATGTCAGCCATCTAGAGTTATTTAGTGTATAAATTATATTAGATAGAAACGTGGCCAGCGTCTCATTTTCATCAAGTGCCGTATGAATAATACGATTTTTAGAGTCGTCATTTTTCGTTAAAAGTTCGGTAACTTGGCTCTAAATTTTACCAGTATACTGGGATGTATTTTTACTTCAACGTAGACGAAAATAAGTTGATGTTAAATATTCGGGTTCGTGAAAGGAATACCTTAAGCTACACTATACCGCATTTGCCGAGGGTACGGGGAAACTGTGAAAAACCCGCACCGGTATAGACGGCCCTATATTCTTCTGATTCTCTGGTGCACAGACGTTTTACTCAAGTATCCACATCAAGGTCACAGAAGTATTTGCCTTCCCCGGTTGATGCGCCAGCCGGTGCACGGCTGAGCGGTCACCTCTCCGAGTATCGGCTATACGCAACGCTGCTTAACTCGACGGACCGCTGAAGCCAAACCCCGACCATCCACAAGTGACGGTTATAAATTTTACGGAATAATCTACGGAATAATATACATGTTTTTTTTGCAATAAAGGCTGTGATTTTTTTAACTTGAAGCTTTTTCAGCATTCAATGCACAATCATATTTCAGTGATGATTCAATTCTCGTGTACCCTTCTATAGATACTGATAAGCGTTTTTTGTGGCGTGAAAATTATTAGACAGCTAAATTAATTCTTGGATCCTCTTGACTGATTCGAATATCGATCAGTTGTTCGTTCACCCCTCAAAGCGCTATTAATAGCTCACCAGACAATTATTCATCTCGTATAAACTCAACTTTAAGGGCTTACACCGGGTTGACATTTTTGAAATTGTCGATTTTTTGTTTTCGGCGAATTCTGAAGAATATAATATTTCAAAAGTATTCTCTAAAAATGTAAAGTCGATCCGTTTAAAATTGATAGAGTTATGGGCGTTTATAGGTAGGTTGCGTGGAACGGCGAACTTTTAACGCGTTTTTCTCTAAATGACTTTTTCAAAATCGGTGTCCACGATATCTTAAAAATCACTGTATTTATCAACTTCGAATTTTACAAGCTACTTTTACATATCAAAAAGCAATCGTTGGACGAAGCAATTTTTTTTGCCATGTGTCTTTTTTTTAATCAACGAAAAGGGCCATCTTCACCGAATTCAATACTTTCACTTCAGACTGCGGCTCTTTTTTTAAAATCACTATTATATTAAATCCTCCGTCAAAGCACTAGATCATTTAATGCAAAAACTAACTGCCTTTAATTTTTTCGTTTCGGTTGATCTGTTTTGCAACGTTTTTCAAACAGCGGTCTCGACAAAACATTGTATCTACCACATTTACAAATATTCTTTAATACAAAATTTGTTGAAGACACTCAAAACTACACCCTTCAAGGTAAAAAAAATTGAAAACCTGCGCACGTTTTTCCAGAAAAAATTCACGAGGATTCCTCTTTTTTCCGGTCACGAGCTCGGTGTGACCCTCTTAGACTTTGCCAATACTCAACTTCGAATAGACCATGTATCCCCTACGAGAGTACTTCGTTTTCTTGCTCAGGCCCTTACGCGTCTAACTTTTGCTGCCCGCGCACATGGCTTCTGAAGGGTGTCCCAAAGTTCACGCAAGAATTAATTTTGATGGAAAACACAGGTTTTTAATTAAAATCTATAAACTTTTTATTGATTAATTGAGTATATAGTATATTATAGTACAGTACGATTTGCATGAAAGTGAAAATCTTTCGTAAGAATACGCTGTAGAGAGCTTCTCAAAATATTCAATTTTTGACTACAGTGCCGAATTGATGTTCCTGAACTCTCAGCAGCACTCTCACGTACTGCTTCGATGTCTTGTGTTGAACGAACCGTTGAAGGACAGGCAGAGTGTATAAAAACACCAATTGATCGAGTCACCCTGCATTTTTTAATTAATATCTTCACAGTTGAAGAAGTTAAATGGCCGACCATATTTTGTACGAAAATTGCAAACTGTAGCTGCCAACCCTTCATTATTTAAAAAATATTGCTCAACAATGAAAACGCGTTGTTCTGTCGTGTAGCGCTCCATTTTAAATAACCCTGAACTGTTACGCTGTCTTTTTTTTCGTTGGCAACACTTTACCGCACAGATGGCGGGAAATTCAAATCTTGCGTGAATTTTGGGACACCCTGTACATGTTCGGCTCAATCGAAAATTGTTTAGTCGTTGCAGCAAATTATGTTGAAAGTTTGCATCGCAATTAATTTTTTTTCAACTCCAATAATTTTTTCGCTCCATATTAAACGATTACGAAAATTACTTAAGGGGTCTTTAGGCACTTTAGGCGCCAAAAATAAGGTTTTTGTCATGAATTTTTTTCATTGGTTTATATTATAGATATGGATATGAAGGTTGTTACACTTAATAAATACACTTTCGAAATACATTTTTTTTAATGACTCATTTGAGCTACTACTATATATAGACGAAAATGGTAGTTAAAAAAATTTCCTAAAAAAATTGTGGGTCTGCGCTGTTGATGAAATCTCGAAGATGGATCATCCGAAAGAAAAAAATCAAACGGTTTGAGATTCAGTATGTTAATGGCTATAGCGCATATCATACGATTTTTTAAATATACAAAAATAACAAAATCGCGGACATTTTTCGAAAAAACAAAAAAAAATGAGTTTTGTTCACCGTTTTTGGCAAAAAAAGGAGTAAATATCAAAATTTAAAAAATCCTTGACATGCGCTATAGGTATAGTTGTAAAGAATATATGGTTAAAATTTCATAAGGATCGGTTCAGTAGTTTCGGAGATTTTACCAACAAGTCGTCGAAAAACGTTGTTTCGAGAAAAACACATTGATAGTTTGTTTGAGTTACGTAAACATATAAAAACAATTTTTTAAATATATTTCGGAAGTGTATTTATTAAGTGTAACAACTTTTATATCAATATCTATAATATAAACGTATAAAAAAAAATCATGAAAAGAGCCTTTTTAGCGTCTAAAGTGAGAAGACCCCTTAAACTTTCTGTGGGGTCCTTATCCGAGATCTACGATCTAAATCTACGGCAAAAGCCTTTGAATTAATGAAAACGAAAAAAAAATACAAAATGTGTACATTTTGCCGATTCAAACTTCAACATCGTTTGACAAACTTCAACATGTTCGAGATGACGTCACTTCGTTACGATGTACGTTACGGTGTTTTATTTCTCATTTGCTGGCTATTATACCCGATGTATTTCTAGTTGTTCAAAAAAATGAAAAGTGTACGAGAGCTGGTCTGTATTTACGTTTTTATCGGTATTCGCGTTATCGCGAGTCCCGCACTGATATACACCCGACGTGTGCGTTTTATAACTACTCGACGTGACTGAAGCTCAGCTCCAGCGACACATCGATCACCGTACCCAAGTACGCTTTGCACCCAAACACGTTTGTAAATGCAAGAAAACATCACGTACCGCGATTGCGAAAAAAAGAAAAATGATAAACATTACACACATTGTTAGAACAATTCTTCGATTTTTTTATCACGGAATTTCGTTTAGTCGGTGCGCAAGTCTTTCGTGCATCATCACAGTAAGATTTAAACTAATCGTATAATTCGTAGTCACACGCTTCACCTGACTTGGAACAGCGTCTCGTTTTTGTTCACGTTTTTTGGCTAGCCCTCTCGTTTTTGTGTTTCAATGTTGCACGTAATGTTACTACTTGTTCGCTCATTCGATTCCGCGATCGTCGAGACGTTTTATCGTTCTTCATATGCTCTATTCTCCGTTTATACAGCCACGCATAGTTTACACAGGGTGGTCCGAAAAGTGACGTCCGAGAGAAAAATCTAGAGGCCTCGTATCCTATCCAAATCACCGCCATGTGTGTTCTACGATCTTTTTTAGTTTCCGACAAGAAAGCATTTTTTTTCCTCGAGTTTTCCCGCAGTATTAGTTTTTATTTTATTCCTCTTTTGTGCATGTACTTTCTTCTTAGAAGTTCTTTTCACCCTTTGAGCGGCATTGACGTCATATGGCGCACATCGATTATTTCGTGATTGGGTCGATCGATTTTCACGAAAATTGGTACCCCGGGGTTTTCGCGATCGCTGATTAAGAATGTGTCATCAAAATGCAGAAATTCAAAATAGTTGATCCTATATCGCGCACGCGAATTCGAAAAATAAAATCATTGGAATGAAACCTTCTTTCTTCACATCTGTATTTAGTTTAGTATAAATATTAGTAAAAATTGGCCCGTGCAATTTTTACTTGCTGATGAACTTAGATCCACATCCCCAGAGCGTGCCACGAGGAGGTTGCATTCGTAGGACTTTACACTCCGTTTGCTTTTTTTAAATAATTTTTTCGTTTTTTAAAATAACATTTTTGTTTATTTATAAATATTTTTTTTTGAAATTTTTCATATATTTTTTAGTGTTATGATTTTTTCGGAGATTTACTGTTGTGCCATTTATTTTTACAAACTTCCTAACCATTCACTCGGATTTATCAATTTTGCATTTAAGTCCACCGTATTTTATCGAAAAATTTAAATTTATTAATTTCGACGCCAGATTCGTAATCAGCGACGACGAAAACCCCCGGGTACCGAATCTCATTCGATTCCAACTAATTTTTGTATTTTGGTCCGCCATATTGGATCCGCCATTTTGAATTTCTGCATTTTGAGGGCAAATTCATAATAGGCGACCGCGGAAACCCCCGAGTACCACGTTTCATCTGATTCAAATCAATTTTTGCATTTTGCCTGCCACATTTGATCCGCGCTTTTGAATGTATGCATTTTGAAAGCAGATTCATAATCAGCGACCTCGAAAACCCCGGGGTACCAAAATTCGTGAAAATCCAAATACTTTTTTTCCGCGTTTGGGGCACTCGGCGTAAAATTTGTCTTGCCGCTCAAGGGGTTAAGCAGTCATTTAGACTAGTGGAAGAATTTTCTTTTATCGTCCGAACTTTAGTAACTAATCCCGCCAAACCTATTATTTAAACTTTTGATCAAGGCATTTACATTATTGTTCAGTTGGTCATTCATTTATTGCTTAACGGTATACTTTATAACGATAACATAAGTAGAAGAAAATCGCGGGGAAAAGTAAAAAAGATCGTAGACCGTACATGGGGGTTGATTCGGGTAGGTATAGATATGAGGCATATACAGCTTTCTTTTAGGCGTCACTTTTGGGGCTGCCCTGGACGACCAATCCAAGACGACCAATCGGAGAACATTGATACGTCGAATATATCGAAGTTGTTAGATACTCAGAATGCTTATGATAGATGACACCCTCCCGTTGAAATCGTGATTACCCGTACAGAGCCCATACTTTAAGGATGTATGGCAGCTACTGCAGAGTCGTTACAGAACTGATTATGCAATTTTCAAAAATCGCATTTAAAGACTAAATAAAATAATTGTAGTATTCATTGAAGCTAAAAAGGAGATTTACCACAGCTCAAAGTAAAACATGCGGTACAGAAAGAAGAATTTTCAATTTTTAACTGCAAATTTAGTTGCTGATTTGATGTACGTTTTCCCTGACGTTGTCGTGGTTACGACATACGAGCTAAAGAAATACGAAAACGGTCCCATTTAACTCGCAATATCTCGCAAAATATATGGGCACATGTCGATTTTTTTTTAACGTATCATGAATATTACAGCGATACCGCACAAAAGTTTTTTTTACAAAAGAGTACTCCGGAAATACCTTTTTTGCCAATGTAAAGGGAATTTTGGACGTACAGTCCTATGTTCCCCGTGTTAAATGACCCAACTTTGAATTCGTTTATCTCAGCATTCACGTGGGCAAATTTTGTTTTTTTAATCTCAAAAAGTTCTCGATATTTTCCTTTACAATATCAGTGAGTTTCAATTCGAACAGTAGTAAATAACTTAGTTGCCATACATCCTTAACCAATGGAGATCTTCCCGAACAATTTCATCACGGCAATCTCCATATGTAGAGGCAAGTTGTTGCACACACCGAATCTGGGACTAAATTATGACTAAATTAGCGGGACTAAAACTAAACCCGCTCACTCTAAAGTTGTCGTAATTGTCTCACTTCAACGACGACTAGGCGACGCACGGTACAGTAAATTCAGAATTAGTTTCGTACTGGTGAATCCTTCGGAATTACAGTGCCACCTAAGCTTGCACCGCTTTGCACTAACGTACCCATGAGCGCTGCTCGTTTTTTTTAATACATTCGTGTGCTTGAAGGATAGAGCTACTTTGGCCTAACTTGTTGCATGTCTCCGCACTCTTGATTCGGACTTTATCGCGTTGAGATTGTCCATTATACGGATCAATCCCGTCGATATCGTGAAAAATAGTTGACCCAATATTACGAATATTGCTCCTAGAAACATCAATGAATCTGCATTGTCTAAAATCGTTTCGTTCTTTCGCGAAATTCGAACCTTAACGAGACGATGGAGAAAAAAGATGGGCGCGAGCGCAAACCCGAGCTATTATTAGGTTGGTAAGAAAGTCTTGCGACACTAAAGTGCTCGGTTCAATATTCCTCATAGCAAAGCCGTTTGAGAACATTCGAGAGCAGAAATTGTTAGAATGTTCTAGGAACTTCCCTGGCAAGGGGTATATAAGGTACTCGTTCGTTGCGATCAGACAGTATTAGTAAATATGGATCAAAGAACACTTCGAGTGATCGCCTATTACGAATTCCTACAAGAACGTTCTGTAAGATCTGCTGCTACTAATATGTGCAGTGTGTTCAACAGTAACGTAGTTCAGCATTCAACAGTATCGCGTTGGTTTGAACGTTTCCGTTCTGGCGGAATATCCTTTGACGACAAACCTAGGTCCGTCGGGAAAACTGTTGTTGACGACGAAGCATTGTGATCTCTACTAATGAAACCTAATGCACTGTCACGAGAGTTAGCAAACGAACTCGGCTATAGTCACCCCACGATCCTCTAACATTTGAAAGGGCTTGGATATAGAAAAGTAATATCATCTTGGATACCCCACGATCTCAGTAAGTCGAACAAGGCGACACGCGTTTCTATTTGCCATTCATCGTTGCTTCGTTCAATAGAATGGGAAGTACTACCACATCCACTATACTCATCGGACTTCGCACCGTCAGATTATCATTTATTTCGGGCTTTGAAAAACGATTTACGTGACAAATAATTTGATAATCAAACGGATCTTCAAAAAACCCTTGCAGAGTTTTTCAATTCAAGACCTAAGGATTTTTGGGCGGCTGGCATTTAAAGTTTACCAGAGCGTTGAGAGCGAGTTGTAGATGAAAAGGCAGACTATATTGCACATTAATCTTATCATAATAAAATGTTAGGTTTATTTGAAAAAGGTGTCGTTTGTGTCGCAAGACTTTCTTACCAACCTAATAGGGCAGGGAGGGGCATGTTGAGCAGCCGGGTAAGTTGGTCAATCGAAATGTCTGGAAAACTAAGCACCGCACGCGGATGCATCAAATGGCGGAAAGAACGATATGGGGGAGGGGAATACATCACGCCATAGCCTGTTACCATGCGGCGCACGAGACATTTCATTATTTTTGCACCCAGAAGTAAAGAAAAACGTGATTGAAAGTTTTTCTTCTACCTAGTATTGGTACTTAGTAAATTTAAGTATCTGTCGAGATTTGATACGTATTTGAATACAAATATAACTGATTGTAATCATTGCATACGTCTGATTTTTGGATGCAAGTCTTACCTTGCTCAACTTACCCCATACCCATGCTCAACTTACACCACTATCGTGGCAGGTTGAGCAAGTATGGCCTTAGTCATTTTAGAGCGATTATCTGTGGAATAATAAGGATAACAGGAATTTCGTCTACAGACTTCTTTTCCCAGATAAATTTCCTATTGGCCAAAGTAGGTTTCATTTTTATACGGCAGGCTGTTAAGGTTGCTATGGGGTTTAGCCGTCGGGGGTGAAGTACGAGGGAAGCGCCCTATGCTTATACACGGAGCCGATTGACTGTTACCAACTGTTAGCTTTCAAATAATGGTCATATTAAACGTACGTTTTTTAACTATTTTTCTACATCTCTTTGTAAAAGTATGCATTTTGAACATTCGGTGATTACATTAAGTGTTTTCATTACTTGGTATAATTATTTTCGATAACTTTTTCTCGCTCTATTGACGCCAAACGAATTGGCAACGTCGTAAATCATTGTATATCATAATACCCAGGTTGGCAGAAGTGTCCCGAAGTTAGAGACATACGCGCCCCGTTCGTAACCTCAATATCGGCCCAAAGAGCTGTCGAAAATGAATTTCGGTCCGAGTAAAAAAAATCCGCTGGCAAGAAAAAGTGCGTACTGAAGCTGTCCATAATCTCGAAAAAATCAAAAACTTTAATAATTTTCCGATATGCTAAAAAAAATTAATGTATGAAAAAATGCCGCGTTATTTTGTTTTTGCCTAGAAATGTATAATTTCTGAACATTGTTATCAAATTTATATCAAGTAATTATTACTAATCAAGAGAATAAGTACCAATAATATTCGTTGCTAATTATCCTGACTGAGTAGTTTGAGGTTCCCGGTCATAATTACCGAATACGGATAAGATAGATAGCATTTTTTCCGTATCCGGCGTTGCCATGATTGCACAGTCTAATATTTTGTGTGCTTGATTTTTGCACAAATTCGCTATCAAAAACATTAATAATTTTATAACGGTACTGTGAATCCTCGTTTTTACGGTATCAAGGGTTAGTCCGAGAATTAGTCGAACAGTACCTACTTTTTCAGCTCCGTGGTAACATTCACTTAGCAGATATTAATAATGTACTGAAAAATGATCGGGAGTTTTCCATAAGCGTAATGTAAATAACCCACGAAATCCGTCGAGTTTCCGATTGTTTTTCTAAAAAAACGGTACTGTCGATCGTATTCAAACAGCACGGGATGATCAGCAAAGATGTTACAAAGGTCCGGAAAAAATGTCAGCTCGGTGGTAACATGTTGACTTAACGCCATAACAACCTTAAGGAATTACAGGGCGATAATTCCAAACTTGCTCAACATGCCCCTCCCAACCCTATTTATTGGCGAGACACGAGATGGTATGCCACTTTCTGCAAATAGCACAATAAGGGAATCTTACGCAAAGGTCAGCGAAGATGGCGCCACGTAAACATAATGTTACCAAAAGAAGCTGTCAACGCGCGCGGTACATTTTCACAGTGTCTGTCTTGTACTAAAATTGTACGAATGGGCATAATGGACAATAATTACGGATATTTGACTATATCGGAATTGAAAGATCGGTTTCTACTCTTTTCCTTCTCTGTTTATCCTTTAAAGTTTCTTTTTTGCTCCAAACAAATAGGCAAGGTATAACCTCTTTTTTCAATATTTTCCGGCTCAGTTTCATCCCCGTAAAGAATGAAAATGAGCTAGGTAAGCATTATGTAATAAAATAATACCAGAAGGTTAAATAAATGCAAATATTTCAAATAGAATTTTTTAGGTTATGATGATTAATGACTTTACAATATACTTTCAGAAGTAAATAGCGTCAAAAATATTATGTTTATACACTGAGCTATAGCAAATTCTTCATTTCTATAGTCTGCAGATCTAAAATGATCAGAATATAGCCTTGAATGTTTTGTGGCTGCAAAGTGTTTGCGACGTATAGCAATTTGCCATTGCTTGCGAAATGTTTCGTTTTTAGGAAATAAATGAACGCCTTCGTTTCTGCATCCAATTGCACAACACGGATGCATTCTTCACAATTTATTCACGACAAACTGATTATTAAAAAAAAATTCAACGGTAGTCGTAGAAACACGGGCAAAACCAAGGAGAATCTCACTAAACGTCATGTTCTGTTTACGTTATAGTGCAATGTCCCCTCTAGCGGGAGAAATTGGCAGTAAGGTTCCGTATTAGCCCTTTGAAGCAAACATTTTTCTTTACGTGCAATTGGCTTGAAATTTTGTACTCGGGGGTTTTCGGGGTCGCTGATTACGAATCTGCACTCAAAATTCGGGAATTCAAAATGGCGGATCCAATATGGCGGACCATAAATGCAAAACATCGTCTGATGATCCCGAAAGTTGATACTCGGGGGTTTTCGGGGTCGCTGATTACGAATCTGCACTCAAAATTCGAGAATTCAAGATGGCGGATCCAATATGGCGGACCATAAATGCAAAACGTCGTTTGATGATAGCGAAAATTGATACCCGGGGGTTTTCGGGGTCGTTGATTACGAATCTGCACTCAAAATTCGGGAATTCAAGATGGCAGATTCAATATGGTGGACCATAAATGCAGAACATCGTTTGATGATAGCGAAAGTTGGTACTCGGGGGTTTTCGGGGTCGCTGTTACATGAAATAAACTACCCAAAAAAAATCGATCATCAAATTTGAAAAAATTCTAGTTTTTGCCGTTTACAGCCGCCATATTGGATCCGCCATTTTCAATTTGACGGTTTAGACTTCAGGTTCGTATTCAGTGGATCAAAAACCAAGTTTTTACCTGTTTTTTGGTTATGCTTTACCTGCTAGATTAGTCGTAATTAGATTTATGATGTAAGAAGTTCGTTTTTTTGCACTTTCGTTATTGCTGACACCCGCTATGTGAAAAATAAAAATTCAATAGGTATGTTTTAGTAGTTATTGAAGTCCTAGAAACCTTGAAACGCATTTACAACCGCCATATTTAATTACAAAACACTTTTGAATCGTCAAAATCTGCATTGAATTAGGTGTAACACCAGTTACACTGTGCCGCAAAGGGTTAGGAGAAACATTGAAGTTCGCATCGTTGGAATGCAACGTAATTTTTGTTCTTCTACGTGCAATTGCTTTTTTTCTTGCCAGATCAAAGCTACGATAATCTTTTTTCCGTATCCTCATTAGAGACCTGCAGCCCAACTCTATATAAAAATACTTCGGACACAACGGTACGACGATAAAAGTGGAGAAAAAGGAAACAAAAAACTGTCTCCATTGCATTTCAACGACGCAAACTTCAATAGCATCAATTAGGAGGAGACGTTGAGTTTTTTTTTCCTCCATTGTACCATCAACTTAGACGAGATGACGAGTAGAAAGAAAAACTTGAGCGATTATTTTTGCGACGAAGTGCACACTCGATAAAGATGACGCGAATGGCCAGGCAAGCGGTATAACTGGGTGGAAAAAGTTCTGTCAAACTACCCCGATAATCGTCAAGCTCCTGTCACAACACGTTGCTCCGTCCTCTTTATCGCGATTCCTCCCGTTCTCCGGTCCTCTCCCTTTCGGCTTTCTTCTTCTGCCTCCGGCGTGGCGCGCATAAACTGTGCGCGTAAGCTCCCCGCTTCTCTTGCGGTCGTACCGCTGCTGTTGCTGCTGCTGCGCTACTCCACTGTTTGATACGTGGCTTGCGCCTGGTTTGTTGGCTGGCTGGCTGGCCCAGTGGCCAGTAACCATCTCGCGCGATCCAGTACTCCGCGAGCCGCGTGTCGCGCTTCAGGGTCACGTCTAATACATCGCCACTTTTTATCTTACAACACGACCATCGTACTTTCGAACGACCAACGTCATGTCTGTGATACCCTAAATTTAACCATTTGATTTCACGGAAATATATCTCCGTGTGTGGAAAAGAAAAAAAAACAAAACTGTCGCGTTTTTCACGTGTACAGTTTGTGCGTATGGGTGGATGTATGTATGTAGCTCGTACATGGATATGTTTAGGTGTACATTCGTATGGGTGGTACGCGCGTTGACCTCATCGCGAAAACTATACTCCCTCCAGTCTTCATGCACCGATAACGGTTCAGTGACGTCTGTGAGTTGTGCACATCATCGTGCGTGTGAAAACGTTTTGAAAATTGGAAATAAAAATACTCGCTCCGCTTGAATTTCACAAGAGTGCATCGATGATTTTTTTTTTGCTTTTTTTTTATAAGAATTTTCTTCCGATGATTCATCGTTTCATTCGACGCCACGGAAGCTGCGGGCAAATGAGATCTTAGCAACGGACACCTGCTGCTTGTTCCCCGGATTGTCCTTGCGTACTCGCGTCACTGTTCTCGTATTTTTTTTTTCGTTACGATCGTAGACCACCGGGATACTTAGTGTCAAGCTTTTTTTTAACGGAATTCCCAAGTTTTTAGTTGAGTTTACTTACGCATTATCATTTGATTTACTGATCATTTGATGGGTTTGTCGAGGGAAATGATCGCGAATGATGTAGCTCTTTCTCGGGAAACGTCTGGTGCTATTGTTGCTCTGTTCGCGACTTTCGTGGCGAATTTGTTCTTGCTTGGCCCTCGCGAGTAATTGGAAAAAGGATCGCTCGTTAACCTGGCGAGGATATACGGTAAACTTGCAGACTTTTGTTCATCCGCTATTTATCGCCGACAAAAGCATCGAAGTGCTCGGATAGTTGAATAAAAAAAAATCACGGCGAGCAATGAATATATAATGAGAACAGTCTTATATACATTCTCGATATCGCTTTCGAGGAGAAAACAAGTCAGTGGCATATATATTTGTGTAGCGATAATACTCCATTCGGAGTTCGTCATCTTTATTCTTTACATTATGACACTCGGCGTGATATCCACGTCAAGCTGCCGAAAAATGTCCCTGTACACTGTACGAATAATTAGATCGAAATTAACAATGAATCAATAATTAAATAACACCAAGGATGGAAATAAAAATAATGTCTTTTTTTAATGTCACGATTAACATTTCGCAATAATTGAGTAGAAATTGTTTACCTCGATTATGGTCGTTCAATAACGCGCAGCGCTGCGGAATGTTCATCCGTTGGTGAATCGATTATTGCACGATGCAGTTTTCAATTTCAAGGCCACGAATCATTTTTTCATCCTCACCTCGAGTCCACGTGTATTCTAGAATTACGGTCGGACTTTTCAGTATCTAGAATCATTACTTCGATCGACACATCACACATACGCAAATACACGTAGACGTATGCATGAAGGTATAGGTGTGTAGCAAGCTAATGTTGGGACGTTATCGATTTGTCACGTCATTATCCAGACGATTGCATCAAGCTCCTACCCTTCAGGTTATGAATAATTTCGCGAGTGAATACCATTCGAATCAATTAATTTTGTATTACAATCATGGACAACGATTGGAAAAGGGATTAGTTATAATTGCTAAGACGAGCTCAGCCGTTTCGATAAGCGTCTTGGACAAAATTCACAAAGTTAGGGAGATTGCGGACAACAGAATTATTCTTATGAAGGAAAATAGCGAATTTGGCGTTGAAAAATATTTTTACATCCGAATCTCGGGTGAGGACAAAATCGCATTCCTCAAAGATCGGCGAAATAAAATGCTGTGAAAAATGTTGACACTGCTACCGTCACAGATGCAATGAAAATATAGGGGATTAGGCTACTGTGACGAACAGAAAATCAGGGTTAACTAAGGGGTTATATACAGTCAGGAGGCCCAAAAAGATCGATTTTTCAAGAATTTTTCTTGAGAAGACTTTTAAATCTATTAACGTAAAAATTTGTACACATATTATGGTAACTTTGAACTGAATTTTAACATTTCTTATTTGTAAAAATGATTATTTTGGTGTGAGTGTGTACTTAAATATATGTACATTACGAAAATAATATAAATTAAAAAATCGATTTTTCAAAAATGTTGACTGTTTATGACCCCTCAAAAAGATTAATTTTGCAAGAATAAGTAAGATAATTGAAAAATCGTTTGGATCTTCATTTTCATGTACATTATCAGAGCTATGTACCAAATTTCATTTAAAAATATTAATAACTAAAGAAGTTATCAACAATATCGTGAAGGACGTTCGAACGTAAGGGGCTCAATCGTGTACTTCATTTTGGCCATCCGGTTGACCTGAAACATAAAAAATAATCAAGAGAGATAATAGTGGCCAGACGTAAGCGAGCTTTTTTTGTTATCGTGGTTCAATCGTCAAAACAAAATGTTTGCATTTTTTCGATTTTTCAAGGAAAAAACGATCTTATTGTTAATAACTAATGAAAAAAAAATGTTAAGAAGAAAAACGTCGGTCAAGACTAAACTACTGTTACACTGAATAAGTGTATAAAATTTCAAGACAATGGGTTTATTATATGTCGAGAAATCGTGTACACCGTTTTGAAAAACCTTGTTCCGAGAAAAATGCCCTTAAGTGGGAAGATACCTTTAGACGAGGAAAAAATCGCTGATTTTCATGAATTTGTTTTTGAAGACAAAATTTTTCCCCGGTTTTGAGACTTGGGGTATGTTTGGTTGCTACTTTTGGCTGTTACATGGTTTTTTTTATCTTTAAAAATGGCAGAGGTATGGTACGGACGAATTTTTTTCTTTCATTAACCCTCATACGCAAATTATGAACCAAGAAAAAGTGAGAAAAGTTCAAAATCCATAAAATGGTACGCTTTGAAATAAAAATATTGAATTTTCTGAAAAAATAGCAACATTTTGCAATAAAAAATACCTTTTTAGAAATTTTCAAAAAAATTTAGGGTCATGTTTCAGACAATAAGATTAGAAAGATTCATACCAAGTTTCATCAGAATCGGTCGATTAGTTTTTTAGCTATACGTCACGTCAGTTTTAAAAATACAGCTTAGAATATCGTGCCATAACCTCGTCATTTTTAAAGATTGATGAAAAAAAAATGCCATGTAGCAGCCAAAAGTAGTAATAAAACATACCCCAAGTCTAAAAAATGGTGAAGAAATCTTTTTTTTAATCACGAAAATCAGAATATTTTGTCCTCCCCTAAAGGTATCTCCCCCCTTAAAGTTGATTGCACCTGAGAATAGAGTTGGGAACCATTGGGGGGGGGGGGGTCGGGATGGTGCACAATTTTTTGCCGTTTAAATTGTTTAAAGAATAGTGTCATCTGTATCCTGTAATTGCAATGAAAAGAATGACGTGTCCGATTAGATAAAGTTTTATCTATCATCTGTAGCGACAAAGGTCGTTCCATTTGCTTATTACAGCGCGCAAAATATTTTCCCCCAGGGTACGATGTCGTATCTACGGGTGTGCCGGGCTGGGAAGCGATGAAAAAAAATATCCGTGCGTGCACCACACGATCCTCATTATACAATTGTATTTGCATACAGTTACACGTCAAACTGTGTCGAAGAAGCGTTGCGCCGTCTACCGTTGAGACGACAAGACGACATAGCGACTATGAAAAAAAAAAAAAAAAACATGCAAATATTCCGTACCCGAAATGAGGATACAAAAAGAGGGATAAGGAGTGTCAGAACGAGGCATAGGCATAGAGTCAAGTGTGTAAACACGTAATATTGCTACTCGGTATACAAAATACTCAGTTTTTACGATGTTTTGCTCGGCCTTCGACTCTGGACCGCGAGTCCTCTTCTTCACAGCGTACGCTATCTTCATCGGGAAGCGAGGGAGAAAGAACGCCGAAACGGAACGAGCGAGACAAATAATAACGAAATATCCATAATATTCTCGCTGACAATGAGGCACATAGATGGACGAACAACGTTGATAATCGTGTACAGATTGAAATCCAATGAGATGAGTGAGGCAAAACTTCAGGCGCTATTAGTTACGATGATTTGCGACAAATGGAACAGATAGGAGATATTTGTGATCGTACGAGCAACTACGAACATTTGTTTCTTTACCTTCAATAGTTTGTAGATTAAGGCCTTAGGCCAATCTAGAGGCCGAAAAAATAGGCTTTTTAGGGATTTTTTTTCAGACAAACCACAAAATAAATCGAGATTACAAAAAAGGGTGTTTATCATACATATCAGTGACTGTATACAATCATTTTTTTAAGCGATTAATTTCAAAATAGCGGCTGTGCAGCGTTTATCTCAAAACTGCATTTTTTAAGTTGGCCGGAAACATAACTCAGACAATTTTCAACCGATTCACTTGAAATGTTGAATATATCTTGGAAAATACATTGTCTATGGAAGTACGCGGGATTTTCTTTTATATTGCATAGTTCATTTGTTATTAACAATTATCTGACGTTTTTTTCGGCAATTTTTTGGAAAGTGAAAAATTTCGTCAGATACTTGTTAATAACAAATGAACTATGCAATATAAAAAAAATCCTACGTACTTCCATAGAAAACAAAAAGAAATCGATTTTTTGATCGTTGTAAATGTATATCCCGCCTTAAGTATTGTCTCTAGATCGATCTTTCGGTGGCCCCAGAATGGGAAATACATTTATTTTGCATCTTTGAAACAAATACTTGCATCTGAAAGTTGCTAATGAATGAGTTCATTGGAGTTATGGTAAAATCATGGATTATTATTGATATAAATAAATACAAGAATGGAGTCATGGATTGAGGAGCAGGCGAACTAAACCGGACTTGCCCACGCTACGTCAATTGTTTTTTTTTTTCGTGTTCTTCGAGCACACCTTTATTAGGTCTCGAAATATTTTGAATCGAATCCTGCCTAACACCTCAAAATTGGTTGAAAACTGCCTTTTCAAGCAGAAAGCAGTTTTGAAGAACGAAAAAAAGAATCTGACGCCTTGTTGACGTTTTGTTCGCCTGGTACTCAATGATTATTGTGATCTTATAGAGAGGTATAAATTGAGTATGTTTGTCGTCTCCTTGAAATTGGGAATCTCCGGAGCTGTTTGACGCGAACGCCTCTCTTTAATCTTGCTGATATGCAGTTATTAAGGGAGGGCACCACTGTGACGGCCTGAAAAAGGTCGTTTTTTCCTATTTTGTTTCATCTATTAGATTATCCATTTGGGATTTGGAAAAAGGTATGTTATTGGACGTACATTAAACCTATTGTGTGTACATTTTTTTGGAAAATAAGTAAATAAATAAAATTAACGATTTTGAGGTCTAATAGAGTCTGTTAAAAAATATGGTCGAATGGCCGCATCAAGAATTTTACTATTGTTGGTCTGAAAAATGAAGAAAAAAAAGCATTATAATCCATGCAAACGTAGTTCTCGTTGTATGTAGCCGATTTTCGAGAAAAAAATCTCTAAATACCGGATTAAAAAAAAATCATTTTGGCGAAATTTTTACTTTCCTTCGGGGACATAAAAAATACTAAATTTTAAAAATCGGCTGCGCACAACGATAGCTACGGTAATTACGGAAATGTTGGTTTTTAAATTGAATAAATTGAATTTAAATTAAATCGGAATCGGTAAAGTTATAATTCCAGCCAGGTCGAGAAAAGTCATTTGGAGATAAACGAGATTAAAAGTTTTAGTATACGTAAATTGTTGCGCTACCTGCTCTCACTAAATCGTCCGTAACATGGTCAATTTTCAATATCTTAACTTGAACATTTTTTCACATATTCTGGGATATGTATACTTTGAGAAAAAGCAAAAAAAAATATTTTTTCCACCTGCCACAGTGGTGTCCCGCTTCAAGGGGACTGCATATGCTTGGAGCCTAAAGAACAGGTCGGTTCTCAATATTTATTTCTGATGAGAGTATTGGAATTACGAGATCGGAATTTTACACGCAATTAGTATATAGTCTTGCCAAGTTCAAGTTTTTTTTTAATTGAAAAATGTCGATTAACAATGAAGTTATTATTGTTCAAACAAAGTGCCGCCGTTGATGCCTAGCCAATCGGTGTAGGTGGTTCTGGCAACTGTGATGATAAGAAAAGAAAAAAAAAATTATTTTAGGATGATACTAAAACTTTCGTCTTACCGGCTACTTAGTCGAAATTTTGGAAATTATGAAAATAGCATGTTGTAGACAAAAAAATTGATCTTTGACAAGAAAAAACGTTTTTAATTATTTATTATTAACAAATGGAAAAGCATATCAAAGATGGTTTTATAAAACCGTTGGATAAAATAACATCGTTTTATAAAACGTAGTTGCGAGAAAAACGTAATAGGAAAAAGAGTAAATCGCAGCGGGGCAGTTCATCGTAGCGCAGTGAGCAAACCTCCACAAAAATCGTCATTACTCGGTTCATTTTTCAGTGGCTCACAAACTCTACGTTGCAAAGTCAAGTTAATGCCCTAGGCTACAAAACAATGCAAAAAGAACGTATTTTTGGAATTTCAAGGTTATTCAGACTCCTTAAGGGAGAACACCACTGTAAAACTTTCGAAAAACGTTTTTTTGGAAATGATTAAATGCATGATTGGAAGGATTAAAAATCCTTAGAACGTTCAAAAATATGACGCATATTTATTTATAGGTGAAAAACAGTTTTAAAGTGGTTTTCGAGTTATTTTTATGGGAGTTTCCGAGCGCCTGAAAAGTGCCTTCGGTGCCACGCCGGTACACGCAGTTCTCGACTCTTGTAACCCTTTACAAGAGTTAATTATCTTTGGGAAAAAAGTTACCGACTAAAAATTGTTTTATTTTCTACCAGTAGGTGGCATTAGATTACGGGGGAAACAAATCATCAGCTTTAGCGTCTATAAAACTGTTGACTTCAAACACGTTGTTCTCAAAACCATGTTTTTAAAATCGGCACGCAGCAGAACTCGAACAATTTTTGTCCAATCGACTTGAAATTTTAACTGTAGCTTCTTAGATTGCTTTAAGGCGTTACCCCCACTTGCAGCGCAAAAAAGGCCTTTTTCATGAATTTTTTTAAAGAAAACTACAAAACTTTTTTAATCTATCAATATACCATCTTAAAGAACACATCTTGAAGAGAGTAATTTTTTTATTGAAAAATTTTACATTGTTTGGTGGCCGTCAATGAAATAATGTTTTTATATACACGGTTTGCGGTGACCAACATTGCGGCGAAGTGGATCATCTGAAAAAAAAAATGCGGATGGATTTAGTCGAATATAAGTATAAACTAGTCTTTAATCGAAGGATTTTAAAAAATGTTCATTTTTCACAAAATGGCGGACAGTCAAAGTTAATGGTTCGATTTTAACGAAAAAAAACGGCCGTTTTTTGGCTATAAAACGGCCATTTTTTTTTTCGAAAAAAAAAATGGAACCTTTAAAGACTACATTTTTATGTATTAAATAAGCCTGCAAAATTCCAAGAAGATCGGTTCATTAGTGTTCGAGTAATCTTGGTCACCGACTTCAGAAATGCCATTTTGAGAAAAACGCGTTTAAAGTTTCAATTTCAATTTACACGAAGAAAATATTTTTTTTGTAAACTTACATAGAGTCATCTATTCCGGGCCCATTCAGAAGTATGGGCCCGGATACTTATACTTCAAAAAAAATGCAATGAAAAAAAAATCGATTTTTTCAAAATCGCAAGTAGGGGTAACCCCTTAACAGTCAAGTACGAGCGCTGTTTTCGATTAATTGGAAATGTTAAAAAAATATGTCACTTTTTATATGAAAATTATGGTCGAAACAACGAACTTTTTTCAAACTCGCCTACTATCTTTTTTCTTTAATTATTTTTTAATTTCCCCCCGTACTTGACTGCTCAAACTAATATAATTAGCGAAAATATTTCACTCTTAGTTCCAGGATTAAATTTACGACAGTTCTACTGCGTGCCGCGGAGAGGGTTCGCTGAAAAACAGTAGTGGTATAGTGACTCGTGCGCCGCCATTTTGTATACTTTTGGCAAATAGTTTTTTTTACATACTTCAATACATACCTCATAAAATCGAGAGACTTTTTTGACCATGTATTCCATTCCTTTCTCAAAAAAAAAATCAAAGAAAACGCTCGAAAATGGGCAGTTACAGTGGTACTCTCCCTTAAGGGGAGATATACACCTAGAAGCCAGAAAAAGGCCATTTTTGTTAATTTTTTCAAGGAAAACTATTTGAAATTTCGGATTGGGGTTTTAATTATCTAAAAGTATATACATTCAAAAATGTGTTTATTTTTCTTTATTTAAAAATATCAAAAATCTACAAGGATATTGTATGATCCTTGGAGCATCGTAAAAAAGTCTGCGTATACGGTACCCACTGGCGTTTCTTCGAAAATCATCTGAAAAAAAAACCAAACAGATTATTAAATTAGATACTATAATCTAGTACTTGTCATAGCCGATTTTGAAAATATCGATTTATGACAAAATGGCGGACGTTTGAACATAAATAGTGATTTTTGGGCGAAAAATTAGTTATTATTTTGCCTATAAAACAACAACTAAGTAACGGAAAAAAATGCTATGACAAGTACTAGATAATGGTGTATAGAATAACCACAAAAAACCTCAAGGCAATCGGTTCATTGGTTTTCGAGAAATTTTGGGTACCGATTTGAAAAACGTGGTTTTGAGAAAAACGCGTTTGAAAATTTGGGAATGAATAAATCATGAAATTTGTCAACTTACATGGAATCATCGATACCAGGCCCATAGTGTAGGTCTTCTACGGTCGACGGAATGTTCATAGCTTCTAAATCCTCGACCTCGACCATCTAGGTGTATATCTCTCCTTAAGGAAACATTTTACATAAAAATATGGGTAAATACAGGTACTTGACCTGGGGTGCTATTATACGCACCTAATGAGTCTTATAATTGTCATTGAGATCGAAATCAACTTGAGCAACATTACAATCAACTTTAGCAACATTATAATGAACTTGAACAACAAATTGTTGTTCAAGTTTATTTCCCGCACTCGCCGCCCGCCACAGAAGGTCAAGCGGGCTCGCTGCGCACACATTTAAAACGTATTTTGGCGCTCTGTCAAAGTAGCCCCGAAAACTGTCAAAGTTACCCTGAGTGTCAAAGTAGCCCCGTTTTACGGTATTCGTCGAAAAGTCACTCATCTAAAGAATTACCCTTTTTACCCCAATCTCCCTGGAGTATATGCAAAACATGTGTGGAAAACCTGGAAAAGTCAGGGAATTTCTGAGTCAACAATTCGTGACATCCATGTTTATTTGCATGAGTTTCCGTGTTCGCGGGGCTGATTAAAATCTACATTTAATTCCTGTATATGTTCTTCTTATTAATTGTTTTGATCAATAGCGAACGAACAGTTGGGTTCTTCCTTAATTTGATCTCGAGTGATTTTTATCAAAATGCTATAAATTATTTCCCCCCTAATGTAATTACAATGACCGCCTGGGTTATGTGTTTCCAAATGATTAAAACACTTTTGAAAATTCCCCTCCGGTATGTCCGAGGATGCATACGATTAGAAGTCTTCCCAGTATTTCACGTGAGTACTCTCGTCCAAACTCGAGAGTTTGAGCATCCTCGGGGCTCGCTTCTTCATACCGCCTACGTATATTTATTAAGTCTCGTTTGCCATTGTAATATCGCAGTGGGGTCAGTCTCGTTCATACATATTTTTTACAATTCTCGTCACGAATGGAATAAAGCGCCGGAGACGAGAGACACCGTGCAGCATTTATATAGAGAAGCGCACAAGCATTGCCTCGAGGTAATCGAGACAAAGAGACGGACCCTCGAGAGCACGGCGAAAAGTTAACGCGAGAGAAATATCGTGGTACTCGGTCATTCCGAAACGCGTTAAATTTGTTAGTACGACAAATCTGTATTTTTTTATTCGAATTTCATGATCATTGACAAGTAAAAATTAATTTCTCCTTTAACTTTTTCTTTGCCGTAACGAAGAACAGAATTCACGAAGGAAACAGAATTTTATTCGGCATATAGATATCAAATTTGAATTTCTTCGGGAGTGAAGAGCTTTCGTTGTAAAACGACGGGTTTGCAATTTGGAAATTCGAGAAGCAAGAAAAAACTCGTAAAATTATAACTTTTCTCAGGTTTGAAAAAAAAGTGTGTAAAAAAAGTTCACTTTAACGTGCTATAAACTATAAAACTTTCACTTTTACGTGCTATAAAAATTATTTTTAAAAACTGTTTTAATTCACTTAGAAGAGATTTTCATACTGAATAAAATAAACTTTGGTTTGATTCAATAGGTCGTTTAGTTTTTTTGCTTTCATCGCTTCTCTACTTTTGGCCTTGTATCTTCGAAAACATTTACAATTTGCCTCTCTAACTTTGTAAATATATTCTTGGATAGTTTATGTACCGATTTAAGCAATAAAAAAACGAGTTTACGGACCTTCTAAATCAGGCTCCGGCCTTAAGGGGTTTGGCTACTGTGACGACCCGAAAACCAGGGTTACTGAAAAAAATAATTTCGAAGGAATCAGTGAGACCATTGAAAAATCGTCTAGACATTTTCTCGTATGTACATTAACAAAGTTGTGTACCAATTTTTATAAAAATATATTAATAATTGAAGAAGTTACAAGCAATCTCGTGAAAGACCTTTGAACATGGTCTGAAACAAAAAAAAACTCGTCTTTTTCTTAAAATAGATAATATTGGCTCAGACTTGACCGAGATTTTTGTGCTATCGTGTATCGATAAAAAAAATTGCAGTTTTCTTCCATTTTTCGACGAAACGTGACATCATAATTGTTAATAACTAATGAAAAAAATTTTAAGAAGAAAAACGTCGATCAAGACTAAACTACTATACATTCTGTCGATCTACATTTTTCTAAAAATTCAACGACTGCTCATTTCCTCAAAATTGCATCTTGAACACGAATATTCGCACACCCACACATACTCAACGTAGCACATATTGTTTCTAATTCAAAATCATCGACTCCATGCCACTTCAACTGCAATAAAACTTCTCGCAAAGAATAAATCAGGGTTTTTTTATTTCTCAATAACAAAACTTCCTTTACGACGATAAGCAGGATAATAGTGTAGATCCCAGATTACTAATATTATGATTTTTCTGTCAACGAAGTATTGTTTTTTCCTTCCGGATATGCGATACGTTCGATGTATTTTTCTTTCCACCTCGCATTGGAGGAGAATAGTCAATCGCTGTTGCTGAATAGAAAAACAAATTAAACACGTGACTCCGAGAAGAGTACCAAGAGCAACAAGAACGACGTGTCGAGAATGAAAATGTCATTCGTATTGATGATCAAAATAACCGCGCATAACACGCCAAGTCGGAATCAAGTTCCGCATATTTACCCGTCTAGGAAAAAGTAGGAATAATTGGTACTCGTTGAAAAAACGATGATTAAAAAATACGTGTACGGCAATGAAAAGTATGATAAAATATATCCGCAAATAGGGCTCGACTTCAAACATTTTCCGATTATATTAGTAACCACACGAGTCATGAAATTCGTATTGCTCGTCGATTACACATCTTTAATTCGACTAAAATTTATTATACATTTGCACAATGTTTTTTTTTTATTATTGATCATTTGCATCCGAATGGCACGAATGTTTCTCGCGGAATACCGCGGACGCTCTTGTCCCGATTCGACTTCGTATTGTCGCAGTTACACCCTGGAGGCGTAACATATTTTACCACCGCATTTAAATTTCCAACGTGGTCTCAGGCGAAAAAAAAGAAGGAAATTCTCTCGGCTCGAAGCTGTACACGGGAGTGCAGTGGCGCGGCCACTAAATGCATCGCCTCGAGATAGGCTTGTGTATACACAGTGATATCGCATTTGTGTATCGATAGCGCACGAGATGCGGACGCTGATCGGACGCGCTCTTCGATCCTCCGCTGCAAACATCGTCGTGTAAACATCGTTCGGCAAAGTTTACGATACCTGCCGATGTTTACGCTCTTCCGTCTTCTAACACCAGACATTCTTTCTCATACATTATATTTCATTTCAAATGGGTGGAGTCGTGAGCAGCCCTGGCCGAGGGCCAGCATTCGTGAGGCTGCCAAGTATAGTTGCTTTCGATTTTCGCAACTCAACTCAAGCGAAATTATCAATCGTGAGACGAATCCCGAAAAGACGTTCACGATCGAAATTCATCGATCAATTGCCGTGGTTTGTCGATATTCATCGAACGCTCGAATGCTGTGGACTGGAAGTCCAATTTGAAGGGTCGGAATGATACATTTTTTTCTAGTAACACATTGGTTGCAGTGTTGCAAATAATGCATTACTTTTTGTAATGCATTAGCGTTCTCATTACTCATTACTTTACATTGTGTGATGAAAACAAATTTCATTACCCATTATATTACATTGAGTAATGTAAAAAAATTCCATTACTCATTACATTACATTTTGTAATGCAAACAATTGCCAGTACTGATTACATTACATTTTGTTTCATTACCCATTACATTGTGATGGGTAATAGATTTTCTTTACATTACAAAATGTAATGTAATGAGCAATGGAATTTTTTTATATTACAAAATATAAGGTAACGAGTAATGGAATTATTTCACAGTACTAATGCAATGCAATGTAAAAAATCTCCATTACTCATTACAATATAATGAGGATTATCATTCGTTTTCCATTAGGGGCAGCGATTTTTGCACTGGGTCGATCTGACCCGATGGGAATGAATAATAATCCATATTATCTTGTAATGAGTAATGGAGATTTTTTTACATTACATCAGTAATGTGAACAAATTCCATTACTCAATACCTTATATTTTGTGATGTAAAAAAATTCCATGACTCGTTACATTAAATTTTATAATGTAAAAATGCCATTACGCATTACATTGGACTTTGTAATGTAAAAAATGTTCATTGCCCATTACAATGTAATGTGTAATGAAATGTTTTGTCATTACACATTACATTGCATTTTGTAAAGAAAATGTTTCACATTACAAAATGTAATGTAAGGAGTCATGGAAATTTGTTACATTACAAATTCCAATGTAATGAGTAATGGAAATTTTGTACAATACAAAATATAATGTAATGAGCAATGGACACTTTTTACATTACAAAAACTATTTTTTTATTACCCATTAAAAAGTAATGAATAATGCATTACTTTTTCATTACAAATTTCGCAACCCTGATTGATTGGAATAAATTAATGTTTTCCCAGCATGTTGTACACATATTTGTGGTTACAATGTAATTTTTTCTGAAGAAAATCTTTCAAAGTGTCCGCGGTGCTGAAGTTGGCGTTGCAGTCCTCCAGCGGCGATCTGAAACGAAAACAAAAAAAAATTCTTCAAGTATATCCAACTGGCTATGGGTTTACGATCCACTTTTCGAAATTTCGACAAATACGAAAAATGACAGCTTCTCCAAAGAAAACCTCGTTTTTCTCTTAATAAACAGCATGCTGAAATCATTGTTATTAACAAATGGTTCATCCAATTAAAAAATGCGATCGTGAACCGAAAATGACTACTGTTTGAAAGCTAACTGTGCAAATCCAAGTCAATAGTGTGAAAGTTACTCAAAATATCAATCCCGCCGTGTCAAGATACGTAGTTTCGAGATAATCGCGTTCAAACTCGACCAATCGCGGTAAACCCGATGCACACTGTTCGACTAAAATAGGTGTATCTTCGTCAATTTTTAGAATTCCAGGGTCCGGTTGGTCTTAAAATATTCTTGAAAGTTCAAACTACAACAATCTGCAAAAAAAAGATTTTTTTAAGTTTCCAGAGAGGGATACCCCCTTAAGGTATTCCTTTCACGGAGGGCCGTGTTTTGCGGGGGCATAAGCAGGGCTATTCTGAATTATTGGTAAATTGCAGTGGTGCTTGATAAAAATAAGTTACAATCTATTATTATATCCCACGATGAACTAGAACGAAAAAATGTCACACTATAGATCCGGCAAAAACGCTCCGGTAGAACCGAATAGTGTGGCCCTGCCTCAGACAATTTGCCTTTTTTCTGAAAAGTTGCGGATACGGAAATTCTTTAGCTAGTCACATCTTTCTAAGTTTTATCAATAGCATTTTCTTCAAACATTCGCTGACCCCCTGTTTTTATTTTCGTTACGGAATCTTTACAATTTTTTACACGCATTGAGCTGTTTACATCACGCATCTAGAGTTGTTTAGCGTATAAATTATTAGATATAAATGTGGCAAGCGTGTCATCTCCATAATGTGCCGTATAAATGAGACGATTTTTAGCGTCGTAATTTTTCGTTAAACGTTGGGTAACTTGGCTTGAAATTTTGCCAGTATACTGAGATGTATTTTTACTTGATTATAGACGGAAATCAATAAATTGTTGAATATTCGGGTTCGTGAAAGGAATACCTTAAAAGAGATGCAATATACGTTAGAACGAGACTCACGAACGTACGATTTTTCTTTCCCGTGTTGATCAAAATTGATCACTCCCGGTGCGAAAATGGAGGGAGTTAGAGAGGTAGAGTAAAACCTCGGGATTTTCTCTAAGATGATTGAAACTCGTTTGGACATTTATTTGTATGTACATTAACAACATTGTGCACCAAATTTCATTAAAAATATTAATATTAAAAAAAGTTATAAACAATCGCGTGAAGGACCTTTCAACGTGAGGGGCTCAGCGGCGTACTAGATTTCGGCCACCCGATTGATCTTAAACGAAAAAAAAAACAGTTTTTTTTCTCGAAATAGATAATACAGACTAAGACTTGACCGAGCTTTTTTATTATCGTGTTTTAATCATCAAAACTAAATGTTGAATTTTGTTCTTGATTTTTCGACGAAAGTGCCACCATTATTGTTAATACCTAATGAAAAAAAAATATTGCGAAGAAAAACGTCGGTCAAGACTAAACTACACTGACACTGAATAAGTGTATCAAAGTTCAAGTCAACCCGTTCATTAGATGTCAAGAAATCGTGTACACCGTTTTGAAAAACAGAATTTCGAGAAAAACGCGGTCAAAGTTTTACTAGCAGTTATATCGTTGTAATAATAAGTTTACCTTCAATCTGCGATTCCTGCACCATATGTTCGACCTTCCTCTTCAATTTGAGTTGCCTCAAGCCTCAAAACGGTAGTTCGTCACTTTCGCAGTAGCCTAACCCCTTAAACGCGTGAATAGGTGCAAACCTTTTCACGCATATACATACGTATATTTAATCTGGCCTCTATCACGATGTTGTTTCGGTTACCTATTTATGAATCGCGAGGAAGCGCGAGCATGCGAAACTTTACGACGTTTTACTCTTTCGCTCTAACTCTCCCTATTTTCACACCAGAAGCAATCAAATTTGACCTTGGTAATGAGAAAATCTCCATCTGATTTGTCGACGCCTGCTTTCTCGCGCTTCGATCTTTCAACCGAGAGTGGATATTCTTTTTATGAATTGTATATCCATTTATATAAATAGAGACACTTTACTATGACACACACACACACGCCCAAACAAACACACAAAAAACACACACACACACACACACACACACACACACACACACACACACACACACACACACACACATATGCATGTGTAGAGTTTCTGGCTGCCCGACAATTTTCCCTCCTACATATTTTAAGTCGACATCTCTCGAGTTATTTCGAACCCCCGTCTTCTTTTCTATTCTCATCTACGATCAATGTATACATATATGCTCGTTAATCGAAAAAAACGATTGATCCACAACCGCAAATCTGCCGTGAAGTCAGGTATCGTAAACGTTCGTAGGAGAATAAGTAATTGGGCTGAAAGAAATGCAAAGCAAGAAAACCATTTAGTTAACAAATGTTTCTCAATTTTTCGGGTTTGCGCGTGTGTAAGACGAGATTTTTGTCGATAGCCCGAATTTTTCTGCTCGAGTCTCTCTCGTCGGCGTCAGACGCCAGGAATGTTGTTTGTCGGCCGAGCTTAATTTATTTCAATCTCAATTCGCACAACGTCCCTCATTCGTATTCTTCAGCAATGCCGTGTACATACCGCGTGTTTATATTGTGTATAAATATATAATATATTTATACACGTGCACGCGCTTGTATACGGTTTATTTACACACGTACGTCGATGTATATGTGCTTGTACATACGCTCGTATCACCTCATTCGTACATCAACTTTTCTCCGCGCCAACCTTCTCGCGCTCTCCCTCGCGAACGAATTATCGATCTTCCCGTTCAATCCCAACGATCTACCAGTCGACCAAGTTTCTCTAATCTTGACTACCGCGCGTTTACGTGCGGTGTTGTTTTTTTTTCTCTGTATTCGATCGTCTCGCATCGATCGCGCACGAGTCAACGCTTACTCTTGAACTGGACTTTCGCACGGCAATGTTTGACAAATGACGATAATGATGATAAATTATTTTAGTTACGCGAGCGTGAAATTGACGCAATTGGCCGAGTGTGGAAAATCGACGAGGGCCAGTGAACTAGGACGAGGCACTGTTGACGAGTAAAAGTTTATTACGATTGGCGGGTGTGCGGTTTGTCCGTGAAAAGCCGAATACTGATAAGTGCGCTTCAAATAATTAAAAATTCAGACAAACACAAGTGAAAAAAAAAACAGAGACATTTATTTAAAATCGAGAAATGCGAGAAGGATCGGCAAGCAGTTGAAAGGAAATTGCAAAATGTGTTTTATACGTTGCCTGTTGATATCGATGTGCAACTATTTTTTGTCAGCCACGTGAGTGTCGTGGAGACCGCGCGACGGTGAGATGACGGGAAGAACGTGCTGGTTCGAAAGTGCATAGTAGTCGGTTGCTTTCCGCCAACGATCTCATCAGCGGTTCAGTGTCCTCGGCTAGAACTATAAAAACGTGCGGTCTCGTATTTTCACGAAGTTTAAGGAATGCCGCGACGCTTGTGTTCTTCTTTCGTACTGGATACTTATGTGCGGCATTTTTTTTTAATCGAAAATAACATGAAAATCTTCGAGCTCAGTGGTCAAGCGATCGTTTCGCAATCGCATACGTCTCGAATGATTATTCGCTGAGACAAGGGATCGAAATACGTTTCGAGTCGTTGATACTGACCTACGACAAAGATCAGGCAATCGCGTACTTGTGAGTGTGCATGCCCGTGTGAAGGAAGCGAGAGCGCGAGGGCAAGAGGGAAAGAGAGCGAGAGAGAGAGAGAGTGAGCGAGCAAAACGAGAGGATGCTTTTTAGACGTCAGGGCAGTGAACCGAGCAGTGGACCTGGTGGGACCGGAGGTGCCGGGAGGACTTCGACCAACGGGTCGGACGTCTCGGTCCAATCGACAACGACATCCGGTGTCGGTCTTTTAGCACATTGGTGCGCGAAGATCGCTACCAATGTGAAGAAACGGCAAAACTTTAGTCCACGTACTTTTTTGAAAAAAGCATTGGTACAGTCGACGTTTAAATGCCAAAATAATAACAGCGATAATAATTTACATTATTTTTTTATCTCATTGACGCTCGAACGAACAATAATTATTGACAATTACTGGTAGAAAATTTTCAGTATTCGGAACAAATGAATCTTCGAACTTTTATCGATTGTTCAGAGTTGTCAAATTTTGTTTAAAAAACAAAACTTATTTATGAATATATTATTCAAGCATTCGGAATTCTTCTTTTATCTGAATTTCCAAATCTATTAGCAATATAATGTTTAATTTCGTTATTATTAAATATGAGTGTCTTTATTATCAAATTTTAATGATCACGTTGTTCTAAAATATTTGTTTTTTTTTTAATCGATAAGAAGAATATTCCCATAGTCGAATATATATTCCGATCCAATACGGACAAAATTGAATTTTGCAAGTACAATAATTTTACTGGACGTGCTGTCAAAGTTCTAACAGCCGTTTTCGCATTTTATTTTTCAGCTGCCAGTGGTCGATCCTTTCTTGGAGAAAGTCTCGCTCTCCGATCTCGGTGAGTAGAGAACATTTTTCAAAACGCTAATTTAATGTTTATCGTCCAATCGTGTTCCTTGGGTCATTACCGTGCGTCTCACGAGGCGCGACGTAACCGGAAAAATCTGCAGGAGTCGCCGATTTTTTTTTCGGTTTGCAGCCATCGTCGAAGAAAAATGAGTTTGTATTTTGAGAAATTGAAGCTCTTATTACCACAGCTGCGACCAAATTGGTCCGTTCGGATAGTGGGGCGAACGAATGACGTTGAAGTTTACATAGTTGGAATGCAACGATTGTTTTGTTCATTTTTTATTTATTTATCTTTATGCTTATCCGAAGTCTTCTTTTTTTGCAAATTGAGGTCGTAAACCTTTAATAAGAATACGTAAGAACGTTTGAATGATTTTCACAGCCAAAAATTCCAACAATTAAGAAGAATTGATTTCCGTTGCGTTCCAATGATGCAAACTTCATCATCATGGCGACTGAAGAATCATTTGTGATCTCCGACCTTTCAGTTCTTACTCAACAGTGAAGACTACTTTTTTCCGTAATTTTCCCTCGGAAAACCATCAATTTCCGCTTGACTTTGCCCCGGTTAGGGGGCCAGTCCACTTTGGAGCCACGAAAAAAAGGCTCCACTTTGGAGCCACGAATAAAATATATGAATATAAAAGTTTTTGTGCTTGATGAATAAAGTCTTGAAATACATTTTTAAAAAATTTTAATTCATTTTAATTAATTTTTAAGTACAAAACCTATAGTTTAACGTAACGCCTCAAAAATAGGTGGGCTAGGTAGCTCCATCACAACTCGGCAACGGCTTGTCTGAAACAAAAAAAACAAAGTCCATTAGATTCAGTATGACACCAGCTCTAAAATGACCCTCGGATATAAAGTTTTATGGAAAAATAAAAAAATGTCGGACGAGAAACGAAAAAAGTTTTAAAAAACTCGTTTTTTTCGCAGTTTGTCGCAAAAAAAAGAGTAAAAATCAAAATTTTAAAACCATCGAGGGTCATCTTGTTTACAATATGTGGTTCATCATGTTCATTACAATGTGGTTCATCATGTTTACAATGAGAAACGAAAAAAGTTTAAAAAAAAACGCGTTTTTTTCGCAGTTTCGCAAAAAAGAGTAAAAATCAAAATTTTAAAACCATCGAAGGTCATCATGTTTACAATATGTGGTTCAAATTTCGAGAGAATCGGTTTATTAGTTTTAGAGATGCGATGAAGCTAGATTTTGAAACCGTTGTTTCGAGAAAAACGCGTTTGAAGTTTATACTATGAAAAACTCTTACCCAAACTCAATCGGCAATTTCTGCACCGTACAAAATCCCTTCTGGTTGCTCATCATCGTCGACTTCTTCGAGGCTTGCTTGCTTTCGAGTTTTTGAAATTTTCAAAGTGAACTGGCCCCTTAACGGGTTACACAAAGTTCGCAGCCGGAAAAAAAGAGGTGTTTTCGTGAATCTTTTTTTTGGGAAATGGGTGCAGGTTTCAACTGTTTTTTCATAGTGAAGGGTATCATTTCAAGTATCTTCAACATTTTTTTTATTGGAAAATATTTATAAACGATGGAGATACAATAGATTGCACAGACCGCTGTGCAAACAGGTCCTTCGCGGTGACCACTCCTGCTCGGGAACAAATCATATGAAATCAAAAAACCAAATGAATTTAGTTTTTGTACCGTATTATCTAGTCTTTAATCGAAGGATTCAATTAAATAATGATTTTTGAAAAAATGGTCGCCGATCGAAAGTGAACGTCGACATTTCGGTGATAAAAACACTCTATTTTCCTTGATATAAAAAAAAGTATGCATTGAAAAAAAAATCCTTCAATTAAGGACTGCCTTTTGATATGCAAAAAATGTCTGTGAAATTTGAAGCAGATCGGTTTAGTTGTTTTTGAGATATATTTTGGTCACCGATTCTGAAAAAGTCATTCCGAGAAAAACGCGTTTAAAGTTTTACGTCAGGTATATATAACGTAGATAAAAACGCTCATAACTCCTTTAATTTTCAACGGACCGACTTGAAATTTTCAAAGAATATTTTTCAAAGGTTTATAAGAATCCGTCGAGAACGAAAGTTCGATTTTTTCAAAAATTCCAACTAGGTGTAACCCCTTAAAACCATTCGTTGCTACCATCCAATCTCTATCTCGCGAGAGTCACACCGTACAAGATAACCCATACATTTTTTTATCCCAATCGGAACATCCAAGGTTCTAACAGAAACACGATCAACTGGAACCTGCTTTTCCATATGCAGACGGAAATAAAAGTTCAGGCAGAATCCTCCGGGGCCCCGGTTCTTTTTTTTCGATTCCTTTTTATTCGATTGACGGGAAGAGGCGCCAGGAAATAGAATAGAGTTTTCACAGTTTCCTTCGTCGAACTGTGAAAAATCACGCGCCGTTGCAAACGTAGCTGCACACTTACGAAGGCGAACAACTCGAATGGACAATAATGTAACGATATCTATAATGGAACTCTCGTCGAATGTAGACTTCTTCAAACGGAACACACGCATCTGCGAATCACCGGCTGCCTTTCAACAATTCCCGACAAATTGATCTGGCGGAATTTTTGTTTGACATTTCCCAAGGGCGTGCTGTCCCCAGCGGATATCGATATCTCGAGACCCATTGAATTAATTGAAAGGTGCGATCAAACTCGTTTTCCACGGTGTGGAAATGTACTGGTGATTCGTCCAATTCCCATCAGTTGAAGAGAAAATTTGAGTGACACGTCTACTCGGTGTAATTGTATGTACACGTGCGCCGAGATTCCCAAAGCCTCCAGATACTCTTGATCATCGACACGACTCGGTGACCCAATTCCGGTCAACTGCATGAATGGACTGCGCGATGCAAAATTCTACGCACACAGAGACACTCGTAAACACATAGCTGTCGCTGAGTGGGGCTTCAACGTCGTTCAACATATGCATATCGAAACGAGACGGATTACGGGCTCTAAACGCCAATACCCATAACCCTGACCCACATGTCTCGTGACGGGCAAAAGAAACGTGACAATGTAGGTAACTCATATCGAGCTCTTTCCCGCGGAAAGTCGGATGTATATACCAAACGTTTATCCATCAACGACTTTCTACGGTGAACCTGATGATATTCATATCGATTGCTTTTATCGATTAATCGTTCACCAATGCATGGGAAAGCGAAAGTAAACTCTCGAACGTCAGTGCAACTATTGAGCCTTTGTTTCTCGGATTTTTATTAGATCCGCAAACCACCTGGGCACCTATGTTCCATCTTGTAATTGTCCATGTACGAGGTGCTTATCCACTGACCTGAAAAATCGTGCTATAATGGACACTGCGTTTAAGGGAGTACTGGATGAATCTTTAGCAAATTGGGGATTGTAGTAACGCGCATACAGGGGGAGATACGGAAGCGTGAAGATCGATCTTTTTTTTATGGTTTCTGAAGTAGAGAGTGCACTTTTAATTCACTTTATGGAAGAGCAGGTGAAACTTCTTTTCGTTACATTCAACGAGGATAGCTTACGAAATTTCCAGATCATCATCCGAATTACTCCCTGGGAACCACGAAACGAGCCAGTTCGTTCTTTCATGAGGAAAATAATGCATTTTCTATTAGATTTCGTCCACTCGGAACCTTTCACTATACTAGTCTTAATAATTCCACGTGGCAATCGGGAACAAGCGACAGAAGTCGTGAAAAAAGGGACGCATATATTGCTAGTTTTTGAAATATTAGGATGTTGAATAAGTTCTCGCTGTTTGATCGTGAAAATTAATACTATTTTGAAAAATCATTCGTAAAGCTCTGAAACGTTTCGATACTGTTGTGTGATCAACTCCTAATGATTCTGCAAGTTCAGGTAGCCTCTGATATGAGTCTTCATGAAATGCCTTCAATTCAACACATAAAAATCATTATTTTTGAAACGTCTAAACCAGTTTCTACATGTTGTTTCCGGCAGAGCATGGTCGCCGTAAGTCTCAACAAGAATTCTGGGTGCTTCAGCTGTAGATTTTTTTTTTAAATAAAGTAGTGCACTAAAATTCCCCGCAAATGCTTTTTTGGGACGAAATTTGACATGTTTAACGTTATGAAAAAAAAGTTGTTTACACTTCGACGAAATGACAAGCACTTAATTTCAAGGTTGCTCATAGTACTTCTCTAGAGATGCGTTACCATCTTAAGGGGTCGTCGCACTTTTACGCTAAAAAAGGCTATTTTCATGAATTTTTTTGATAGGTTTATATTATAGATATTGATAAAAACGTTGTTACACTTAATAAATACACTTTCGAAATACATTAAAAAAAATATATATTTATTTACTGCACTGTTGATGAAATCTCGGAGATGGATCATCCGAAACAAAAAAATCGAACGGTTTTAGATTCAGTTT
The DNA here is from genome assembly GCA_944452715.1 of Ophion slaviceki. Taxonomy (NCBI): domain Eukaryota; kingdom Metazoa; phylum Arthropoda; class Insecta; order Hymenoptera; family Ichneumonidae; genus Ophion; species Ophion slaviceki. Next base: position 26,603,518 of record OX101785.1, on the reverse strand, counting down.
CTTAATGGCTTAATGGTTTTTGGCAAAAAAAGTAAATATCTAAATTTTTAAAAATTCTTGATATCCGCTATAGCTATAGTTGTAAAGAATATGTGGTTAAAATTATATAAGTATCGGTTCAGTAGTTTCGAAGATTTTATCAACAAGCCGTCGAAAAACGTTGTTTCGAGAAAAACGCGTTTAAAGTTTGTTTGGGTTACATAAATCCATCAAACATTTTTTTAAATGTATTTCGAAAGTGTATTTATTAAGTGTAACAACTTTAATATCAATATCTATAAAATAAACCTATACAAAAATTCATGAAAATAGTCTTTTTAAGTGTCTAAAGTGAGAAGACCCCTTAAGGAGTTTCGGGACAAATTACAAAATGTTACCATTTGCGTCAAATTTATACAGTAAATTCTTTGTCACATGCTGAATGCACTTTAAATTTTAAATCGATCGTCTACACCGTTTCTGTAAAGATTACAATTGAAAAAAAAAAAACAGTTTTTTAACATAGGGAGATGCCTATGATCAGATAACGTAAGGAGTACATTATGACACTGATGACAAAATTGCTATAATGTATTGAGTGATTTGACGGTTTTGCATAACATTTTAAACATCTTTTCGCACTTTTTCATGCGTAAAACTGCCATGCAGCGATGAGCGCAGGCATCTGCCTATGTTGAAAAGTGTTTGTTCAATTATAAATTTTATAGAAACGGTGTAGACGATCGATTTAAAATTTGGGGGGTAAATTCAGTAAATGAGAAAGAATTTACTGTAGACATTTAAATCAAATGGTAATATTTTGTCAATTGTCCCGCTACTCCTTAACTACACGCACGCAGTTCTGGTAAACAACGTTTACCACGTTTACCAGTTGGAAAACGACGAGAGCTTATTTAACGTCCTAATGCAATATTTATTCAATCTCTCAACTGCCTAACAAACAAAAAAAATTACGGAAATATTGAAAAATGACGGAGTCGTTGGCCGGTGAGTAAATGGTTTTCGTTGACGCACGCGTTCATGGTGAAAGTCGTCGGCGTCGAACTGAGTGTCCAGAAAAAAGGAACATAATTTCAATTACATAATAGATCATCCTTCGGTGTGCACCAACAAAAATATTTTTTAAAGTATGTTCGAATGGGAGTACTTAAACGTTTTGACTGAATTTTCCACTCATAAATTATTTGTTTGAAAAACTTGGGTTTTTTTTACTCTTCGGGGTTCACGCGATAAGTATTGACAAATAGAATATGACACAATGAAATTCGGCATGGCGCGCATCGGTCATCCGCCTACTTCGAAAAAAATAAAAGCTTGGAAGCTCCAAATGTTGTAACTTCAATATTTAGTTGAAATGTTTTATTCTGAAAAGCTTGAAATATTCTCAAAAGTTCAGGCTAGAATAATATATGAAAAAATCTATTTTTTCACATGTGTAAGCCCTTAAGGCGGGAAAGCAGGAGTACGTTTTTTAGTGATTTTCATAATTGTTTTTATGAGAAATGTATTGATAGAATTTATTCAAACTTTGGGAATATATTATATATATTTTAAAACAAATATTTTAGTTTTTTTGAAACTTTTCCTCTGAAAATATGGAAAAACTTACGCTCATCGAAGCATCAGACTTTGCTGTTTGTGTACACTCTGGAGGCCACCGTTTTTATCGGAAATCAATACGGTTTGAAGATTACTTGTTATCCTTCTATATGAACCTAACTCTGACCCAAAAGTTGAAAGTTTTATTTTTTAGAGGGGTTTAAACAAAAGGGTACCATTTTTGCCATTATTCTATAACGTTCTTTGCTATCAAAAAATACTTTAAACAATTATATTACCCAACATTTAGGTTCATATAGAGCGTAATTATACCAAAAAACTTACTATCACTTTATAAAATTATAGGTTAGAAACTTTTTGAGTTAGGATGTACACAAATTGAAAAAAGTCGTTTCGAGAAAAACGCGTTTGACAAAAATACTATCGAAAACAAAAAATTCGAGGCAGTAATGAATTATTTATACTACTTTGCGGCCATATTCGTCAAAAGGTTCACTAACAATTTATGGAATTAAAAATAGTGACTTCGGTGCCTGTTACAATATTTCGAATGAACTTTCGGGAAATTCATAGCACGTGCCGTAATCCGAGGTACTTGTCATGAACATGCTACATTTGATATGGGATTAAACTTTGCATCGTTAGAATGCAACGAAAATATTTTTTTTTCGTATTTTTTTTGCACATTTTTTTGCACATTTCTTTGCACATTTTGGCGACAATTAGCATTGGAATATTTTTGAAGATCCTCACTAGTGATCGGAAACCTAAAACTGCAAAAGAAAAGTTTAGCTAGTAATGAAAATAAATGCATACAAAAATTAAGAATTATTTTCGTTTCATTCCAACAATGGAAACTTCAACACCATAATTTTATTAAAAACAAACCTATTCGGTTAAGTGTGACGGAATACAGTCATCGTTTTATTTTTATATAGTATAGTAGGGTCACAAAAGTAGGGTCACGCATGATGAAACGTTCTGGACCCAATGGTCTTTCTTGCATCGTCTAATTTAAATCACAAACTCGGGGAAGAGCGCAGAATTTCGCTTGAGACAGCATCCAGCATCAAGAGGAGAGTTACCTTTAGGCGAAGAAAAAATTGCTGATTTTGATGATTTTTTTTTAAGGAAAGGTTTCTTCCCCACTTTTTAGACTAGTATGTTTTATTACCAATTTTGATTGTTACATCATATTTTATTTACTGATTAATCATCAAAAATGGCGGACGTATGACACGGTCTTCTAAACGGGTTGTGGTGGATGCTGTTAGACAGCGTGACACGTAGCGTCGACGGGATTAATCTGAAAAAAAAACCAACGAAATTTTTTCTTTCGTAAACACTCATACTCAGAATATGAACCAAGAAAAATTGAGAAAAGTTAAAAATCCATAAAATAGTACGCTTTGAACGAAAAAGATTGAATTTTCATGAAAAATCGTTACATATTGCAATAAAACAATACTTTTCTATTCATTTTCAAAAACATTTAGGGGCATGTTTTATACCATAAGGTTAGGAATATTCATACCAAATTTCATCAGAATGGGTCGATGAATTAATTAGCTATACGCCACGCCAGTTTTGAAAATGCAGTTTAGAATGCAGTTTAAATGCAGTTTACCTCCGTCATTTTTGTAGATGAATAAAAAAATACCATGTAACAGCCAAAAGTAGTAATAAAACGTACCCTAAAATCTGAAAAATGGTGAAGATATCGTACCTTAAAAAAAATGAAAATCAACGAATTTTTCCTTCGCCTAAAGGTATCCTCCCCCTTAAATGTAAGCGCGATGCCTCGACTATGGGCTATTGTTATATGATATAACGTAAATTATGAATTCAAATATATATTTGAAATCAATCTTTGTGGATATATTTTTGAATATATATATATATATATATATATATATATATATATATATATATATATATATATATATATATAAATGCGCTACACATACAAAGCAATGAACAAAACATATACCCTGCAGGAGATGCGTGCATCATTATGCAATGCAAACTGTGTTAATGGGCGCTATAGATTAGCCAAGCCGCTGGGCAATACGTTGGATCGAGCTTGTAGTTCACTACTACTAAAATACAAGACTTCGAGATCCATAGCCTTGTGCTATCAAGCAAAGGTTGTGGGAGAAAATTTCTCGTTTTTATATTTAAAAAAAAAATAAAAAATCGACCACTTTAATGAAACGTCGAGTTCACCGGTTCAAATCCCTTATTTGTTTTTTAATAGCCAATGGGCGGTCCGTCAGGATTGTTTTTGATTATACGTCCTTGCATTCTTCGACGATAACGCCAATATGAATTTCCCAAAATAGATCGGAGTGCGCGCTTGTTCAGAGTTTTTTCTCCATCCTCCTCGTTTCTTCCCTTTATATTTCTTCGTCTCTTTATCCGCTCTCTTTCTTTCTCTCTTCGTAACGGAAAATGTTGCCTCTAGTTAAAGGGAACCCTTTGTGCTCGGATACGTATTCTAGCGCACAGTGGAAACGGATATTATCGATCAGACTACCAGCGTATGCGTCTGCTTTGAGCATACCGGCTTTTCCGTTGCGATCGGTACGTACCTTATCAGCGCCACGTTTCCAATAAGGCTCATTCGATACACCGATACACTCGGCCGAACGTAAAATCTTAAGGCTGAGCTTTCTTCATTCAAACATATGTTTGTTTCTTTCCTTGAAACGCAATGTCTACCACTACTCCGATAAATATCTGAATAATTACGTTTCTCGTTTGGATTTTGATTTTACGGTAACAGAAGATTGCGCTAGTACTCTGCAAAAAATTACTTCGTCTGATTAAGGAGGTACACCAGCTTCAGCAAAATGGTGATAGATCAATAAAATTTGGTGAATATATTCTTTAGTATTATTCATGTAGATACAAATTTTTTCAGATTTTTTGGTTGTGCCGTTTTCTTACAAATAATTCACAAGCGTTTATTCTTATACCCGGAATATATACCTATATCTATAAAAACGCTATGCTTATACACGTGAACTTCAATGTTCAATTATTCGATAACGGCACAATGAAAAAATCTGAAAAAAATTGTATTGACATATATAATACTAAAGAATATACTCACCAAATTTTATTGATCTATCACCATTTTGAAATTTGACCATGGTTTAGCATGGCAACATTGTATGAAGCTGGTGTACCTCCTTAAATCCCTTAGTGGGGATTTTAAAAATGTTTTATTCGATCGAAGTAATGAGTACGCGGAATAATCAAATTATTGTTTCATCGAAACCCTTCCTTGGCACCCGGACGAATTTGAAATAAAATGCTCACTTTCCCAAAATTGAAAGTTTTCAATAATTTTTTACAACAATTCAATTTTATAATTTCCGGATTTTAATTATGCAGACATATTGAGAAATGTTTGAAGTGTATCCCCGATTTTTTTGAATAAAAATTGACCGATGGGTTGTTAAGGGCAGGTGGATGAAGTACTATCCGGATTAAATTGACCCAGTGTGTCAAAGTCGTGGACAAATTCAAGTATGTCAAGAAAGGGTTGAGATTCCATTGGCCACTTGTGAATTAATCATTTCGTCAAAGTAACTTTTTTCCTCTGTGAAGGTAAATCGTAATGATCGCTACAATTGTCAGATTTTTCTGTGGATAGGGAAATTCCGAAAATTTTGCAACCGAAACAACAACGATAGGTTTCATGCTGATTGGCTAATTATATATACCGACTCATGGGTATTTGATACACACTATATGCGGCACTTTGCATTGACCTTTTCAAGCCCTGTATTCGAGCTATTGTGACGACGAAATAATCAACGAGATCGTTGGACTCTGTGGCCGTCAGCCACAGGTCCTATCGTATCTTGGGCTCGTCCCTGTCCACAAAAGACCGAAATAGTTATTGTCTCTGCGTGTGTATTTATATATTTGTGTCTATTCTTGGTAGAAAAGATCTTTCAAAGGAAAAAAAATTCGACGAAAACTGTCGAAATATAGAAAACAATTGAAAACAAATGGAACGACGTCGAAGTTTGCATCGTTGAAATGCATGGATTAAAAAAAAATCTTAGTTTCATTGTTATCCAAAATCATATCGGGATGTTGAATAAGTTCTCGCTGTTTTTTCGTGAAAATTAAGGGGCTATGCCAGTGTGAATGCTGAAAATTTGAGTGACTTTCGGGATTTTTTTGGAAGAAAAGTACTAAATTAAATGTTCCGGAAAATTAATAATATATTTGGCTATATTTGACCTATATTACATAATTTTTTCATAGAAAAGTATTGAGATCCAAGCGACTTATGCGCTGCCTTCGGAGGCGCCAAAAAAAAGGTTCCTCCACTGCTGACATGATTCCGGTCGATTGAGTAGTTGAAATCGAAAAAGGAAAAAATGTCGTTAAACAGGAAGGTATTTCCTGTACAATGACGTAGGATTTTCGAAAAATATCAATCTGACAAAACCGCGTAGGTATGAAAAAAGTCTGTTTTCCTGCCTATAAAGTGGTCGTTTTTTTCAATGCCAAATCGTCAATTTTCATCCAATCAAAAATATCCTACGTTATTGTAGAGTAAATAAATTCAAGAGTACTTAGTTCAAATTTCAAGTCAGTCAGATAATTGCTCTTTGAGTTACAATGTCAGCAAATTTGAAAAATCTCATTTCGAGAAAAACGCGTTTAAAGATTTAATTAAAGATTTTTGCAAGATAAAATGATAGAGATACGGCCTCGAAATTTTTACAGGATATTCTTGAAAGTATAAACTGTCGAAAAAGGCAAAAAATCGATTTTTTGGAAGTGTCACACTGGATAGCCCCTTAATGCCTCATTAAAAAAAATCATTCCTAATGCTTTCAAACGTTTCGAAGCTGTTGTGTAATCAACTCCTAATGATTCTGCAAATTCAGCTAGTGTCTAACATGAGTATTCATGAAGCAATGTCTCCAATTCAACACATCAAAATCATTATTTTTGAAGCGTCTAAATCAATCTTTGCGTGTTGTTTCCGACAGAGCATGGTCGCCGTAAGTCTCAACAAGAATTCTGTGTGCTTCAGCCGCAGATTTTTTTTGTAATAACCTCGTGCAGTAAAGTTCCCCGCACGTACACTTTTTTGGCACGGAATTTGACATGTTTAACACTATGAAAAAAAAGTTGTTTACCCTTCGGCGAAATGACATACGCTGAATTTCAAGTTTGTTTAAAGTACTTCTTTATAGATGCGTTGTCATCTTGAACTACTCGCACGCAGTTCTGGTGAGGCCATCTGTTGGAAAACAGCGCAAACTTATTTAACGTCCTAATATTTTGCAGATTTAGTTCGTCGGTCGCTAAATAAGAATCATAAAAAATCTTCGCGTGATTTTCGCAGCTCAAATCTGCCTGAGGAAAATTGGGAAATAAGGAAAAATGATTGCCGTTGCATGACAACGATGCAAACTTCAACACCATACAAATTGATGTGTACCATCCGAAACTTTCTATATTTTGTTGTTCAATAGATTTTAAAGTCTAGAAAGACATATGTTCACCTTTGAACTGTCTTTTTTGTCTCTCTCTTATGAAGTCTGTTACGAAAAGACTTATTCTTGTTTTCAAAGTTTTCAAAGACCAGCAGTTTGGTTTTTCAGCGTAGTTTCCATTTATCCGTGTAAAAATATATGATACTCGTCGAGTGAAACATACGCGTGATGTAGGTACCGGAAGCAGTACAGAAATCCAAAAACTCAATTACTCGTATGCTCAAATTCGCTTCGTTACTACCACTATTGAGAGCATATAACCCACGCAATTAAACTACGTGTCAGCCAACTTACGAAGTCTCGGAGTTTGTTTGATTTTAATAGGGCCCGGAGGGCGTGTCCAATTGGCACTGAACCGCGCCAAACGACGCCAGTCTTTTTGGCTTCGACCGTGGTTCCAACTGCTCTCATTACCAATCTTGAATGCATTTACCATGAGCAAGGTTTTTCTCGAATAATTACCGAACGTAATTCCCTCTGCTACATCCGTATTATCGACCATTGACAAAATTGGTATCCGCAGATTTTTCATCAATCATTCCCGTTCCTAATTCGGGCCGGTAAAATATTTTTTTAAATTTGAAGCTCGTATCAGCCTCAGATTCATCACTTCCTCATGGAGCCTTTATTTTGTAGAGCCTTGATTCGGCCATCAAAATCCATTGGTAAATTGCTCTGCCTCAAAAGTTCGTCCAGCTATAGAATGTTGGACTCGATGCGTTGTAGAAATTAATATCTACCGATCGTATTCTTTCCTCCTTAAGGCAGTATTGTTTTTTAGAGCACCCTTTGCAAGTAATTTTTAGGATGGAAACCCTTAAACTGTTTGAGTTTCTTTTTCGAATTTTTTTACACATGTTCATCGATCCTTCGAAAATGCCCCCAATAGGGTATTTTACTCTATGTAAGAAAAGTACTAAGAATGTATAAATAATGTCGTTTTTGCAATAAGCAATCGAACAATGTTCTTTTTATTTATAAAAACACAAAATAAATTTTATAATTCATTTTAAAAAAATACTTTTTCCATCTGTTCAACGAACATGCGAAACGGTAGCCGCCAGAATGGATTCCGACGTGACGTCATTGACAGTAAACAAAGAAAGCGGTAGACGTATTACTCTCTAACCTGCGAACGAAAGCGTCAACAACTACATATTCTCGTATGTCATAGTTAATTGCAAACTTTCAAATAGTTATCTGTACTTCAAAAAAGAACAAACGAGTTTTTTTTCGGACTATGACTTTGAATATCTTCTCGCAAGTTTGAACCAAGTCTTCCTCATATTTATGTCAATTGGCATTTTAATTCACAACCTTCCCGGTGTTTTTACACTAGTGTTCTTACATTTAGGAACAACACACCAATGATAGGGATTGTAACTCACTTTTAACCAACAAAATAGACGTATTCACAATTGGCGCAGCGTCGATGTTTACTATGCAAGTGACGTCACGAACCGAAACAGCATGGCAAGCGTTTTCGCGCGGAAATGTGAAATGTAAAATTTAAATGCATTTTTATGGCACTGATCGATTTCATAAAACAGAAATAAAAATTATAGTAGTTCATTATCACCAAAGGATCAAATTGAGACACCTTTGAAAAAAGGGTGTAATACCCTATTGGCGGCCAGGGTAGTGGACGTAGTATGAATCCGGAAAAAGCCATTCTCAATATGCATGAGTGTTGTGATGTTTGGTACCAGATTCAGGGAAATATGCCCAAAATGGGGGCGTAAATTCAAATACCAATTTTTCCTATTTTTCTGGCCATGCTACGAGGTATAAATTAAAAAATATATATATTTATATTTCGACTCAATTCCGCTACCAACGTTGATAAGTAGTCTACTGAAGGCGTATGCCAAATAGATTTGAAAAGCATAGTTTCGAGAAAAACGCGTTTGATGTTGCTGCATCTCAACCGCGCTCCCCGAGCGTATTTGTCATTTCCATAACTTGGCTAATTTTATTAACTGCAACATAAGTTCCAGTTAAACTTTTTCGTAACGCGTTACTTGAGCTGGAACGGTGTAGTCTTGCAAAGCCAGCTTCTGGATTCTATTACCCTGAAAATGCCAGAATAGGAATCAACGCACGAGACCGTTCCAAAGTTGTGGCGTCGAAGTTTGCAACGTTGGAATGCAACGAAAGTTACTTTCAATTTCTCGTAATTTCTTAACTTTCATTATCGTCAATTTTTTTAAATCCATTGAGGTCGTGGATCTCTAATCAGAAGAAGAAAAACTGTTTCGGTGATTTTCATTACCTACATCAAAATGTGAGCCATAGAAAAAAAAACATTCGTTGCATTCCGACGTTGCAAACTTCAACATCATGCACACTGCCAAAAAAAATATTTAATTCAAAAAGGATCTATTTAAATCAAATAGGTTTTTTCCTTGTCTTACGGCCTACTAGGATCTTATGTGTTTCGAAGATATTTCTGTATTTGTTTCAGCTATTCTTTTTAAATATAGAATTAAACACATTCAAATTGAATAAATAAAGATTCGATGTAAAATAAATCTTTATTTGCTTATAATGTACACTGTAAATCTAAGTGTACTATATGCATAAAATATTTCATAATATCCAAAATTAAATGAAACCCTCAATTAAGAGTTTTATCACAACCATTTTGTATCGTAATTCGTTATTCCTTGGCCTTCTGAAGTTATTTTTTTCGAAGGAAATATTTCACCTATGTGGAATCGAACCTAGAACCTACTCATAGCTAATTTGTTGTATCACATAAACTATATCAAATAGTTAATATCATTGTGATAATTAGAGAGTTTTATCGAATAACATGCTATAAAATTTTCAAACATAACCTCTATATATATATATATATATATGTATCCTCTCTCTCCACCCTCTCTATCTCCACTCCCCTTTGATATATGTGTTGCAATAAAGACAGATCATTAGTTCAATCAAATAAAAAAATGGTTAATTCTACGAAAATTCTATTTAATTTTAAGTAAAAAAAAATCAATTAGATACATTTAGTGGATTCAACGAAATTGTTTTTTGAACTTCGTTGTGATTCGGTTTCATCTGTTCAAAAAACAATTTAGTTGAATCCACTGAATGTATGTATGTGATTAAATCAAATGTTAAGTTATTGGACGATATTAAATAGATTTTGATTTGAATAAATAAATAATATTTTTAATAAATAATTCCAATAATGGAATGCAATAGGAAAAATTTGATTCCACGAAAAATCTAGTTAATTCAAATTTTTTAAACTCAAATAGACGCAGTTTTAATACCAATCGAATTTTTCTGTCAGTGCAATGTTTCATGTCGTCCGATGCGCTTTTCCTCCTTCTTTGCTGCATCTCGATTAGTGGAAGGTCGATGTTGAGCGTTCTTCGTTAGCTGCATCGGATAAAATATAAGGTCGTCGGTAACTTACCACGTGAGCGCGACCGTTAGCCATAGGAGTTTTTCGGTTGCTGTCCACTGTACACATTTACGCGATAAATAATCGAAACAATATTTTTTTTTTGTTAACCGCAGTCATCACTTATACACATAGAAAATGAACATGCGTGTGAATGGATACCAATCAATGAAAAAAGGGTGGAAGATGTGACTGGTGGATATTGTCGAGTTCGAGGTTTTTTTTTCTTATTTGGCAAGGGAGATCGGGCTGGGGCGTTTTCTTCGGTGTTATTTTTGGCCCGACTATTCGGCAATGACGACAGTACGAGAAGCGATGCGCGAAACACCGAGAGACGAAAAGAAGCTGTCGTCAAACGCAGATGGAACCATCCGGACCAGACAAACTAGTCATTCGCCTCGTTTGCCGCGGAGTCCCTCGTTTCCTGCTTCCGTCTCGAGAAACCATAATTTCAGAAAAAATGCGAATAATGATGGATCTTTCAATATTAAATGAAAAAGATTGGTATCGCACAGTCCCTTTTTTGTAACTCTCCAAATGGCTTCTGCTCTTCAAAATGTGGAGTCAAACACGACTGCTACGGCCAAACTTGAATTTTTCGTTTACTTTGGTTACTCACGAAAAAAACAACGTCAGCACGTATATAAACTCAGATAAGTTTTGAATTACCTCATAGGCATCTCGCAAAAGCACATAAAAGGCATCTTGCAAAAACACGAAAAAGGCATCTTGCAAAAGCCCGAAAAAGCATCTTGAAAAGCCCGAAAAAAGCAATCTTGAAAAAACACATAAAAGCAGCTTGCAAAAGCACAAAAAAGGCATCTTGCAAAAGCACGAAAAAAGGCATCTTGCAAAAGCCCGAAAAAGGCATCTTCAAAAGTACGAAAAAGGCATCTTGGTAAAGCACGAAAAAACAACGTGAGGACGTATATAAACTCAAATAAGATTTGAATTTCCTTACAGGCATCTTGCAAAAGCATCATCTTACGATGTGCGCTAATGAAGAACGTGAGAAACTGTACAGCGCGATTGAATCAATTCCTCTCGCGGTTGAAATGAGTCATGTCAATAAAACGTACTGTGAAGCCTTGTCGATAGGCTCAACTCGTAGACATCATCGGCTATGTTGAAAATAGTTGAACATTTTTCACAATCATTTACAGAATAATCCGATTTTTTTACCACTGCGATTACTCGACTGATTGGGTTCCTTGAACAATTATAAGTTCAGTATTGTCACCTGACCCGATTATTATGACGTCACGCTGGAACAAATGGATTATGGTGGTTAGATATCTCGAGACTAAAATCGCCTGCTCAACGTGAGATAACTTGTCTTGAGACCCCTCCTCCTTCTTGCAAACACCTTTCGTTTCGCTTAACGGAAACGTGATAATCTCTTTACTTCTTCAATATTAGCTCCAAGCGTGCAAATGAGTAACGAAAAGTAGCTTGCACTCAAAACTGCAATGGGAATTGTATTTTTATTTCTTCGCGATTTTTTCTTCCGAAGAACCGGTTCTTTAAAATGTAAAGTTCACTTTCCGAAAATAAACTGGGTTCACAAAAGATAAATACGACGACAGATCTCGCGAAATATTGAATTAAAAAGACAAGTATTTGGTTGAAAGTGTGGAGTAGCTAATTTTTCATCGTCTCTGCACGTACTCCGCACAAAAAGTCTCGGTGTATTATAACCTCGGGACGTGACGTTTACCAAGCGTTATCTAGGTTTGCGTAATCTGGAAATTGAAAAGTCCCAAGGCCAAAGCCACTCATTACCTCGTGAAAATAATCAATTTTTCGTGCGCAGCACGTGAAGTCTAACGGAATTCGCAACACGTTTCCGTTTACCGTATAGTCTGGGTTTTCCTTGTGTGTTGACAATTTCAGCGTAGCGACACCTCCTCTGGCACCAATCGTCCCGTCAATTTGTTTTCGTTTATAATTAGCAACTGGCCCGTGTACCCTGAATCGATTACAAGCGCGACCGATCGAGAGTCAGTCTACCGCTTCGGACCTGTGTCGGTCCATTTTCGTTTTTTTCATTTTTGTCAACGAATACGTACTCGTTTGAAGTAAAAATCCCGATGTCACCGACACGAAACGTGACATCAGTTGTCTTCTTTCATTCCCGAAACTGATCGTGCATTTTTCGCCGAGATGTCTCGCGGGCAAAAACGATTTTGGCAACGAAAAACTGTAAATGCTCACCGGTACGTGGTGCATATCGAGCAGTCAACGAGCTGACAAAGTGAATTAAGATCAATTCGCACTGCCAAAAAAGCCCATGTGAAGTTACCGTTCGTTCGTTGCCATGTTGTTGAACAATTTATTTTACAAGGACGAAAATGTGCGAGCAGCTTGCGGAGCACTGCATTTTTTGGTCAGTGTTTGCCAACGTCCAGCGGGAAACGCACGAATAAACGCGGATCTCGTGAAAACTTGGCACAGCTCTATTTCGATCGAGCGGTCTCGTTTCTTCGACATCTTCGACTCTCTCGGGCACAGACTGCGCTCGAAATGAAACGCCAGTCTTTCGAGATGTACAGACGAAAATGCGTCTCCTCGACGTTACATCAAGGTGTATCAGCTGTTCTATTAATAATGGCCAAAGCTTTCGCGAATCCTCGCCGCTAATTGAGGAGAGATCGATTCGGTGATTCGAGCTCGAAAATCGGATGGAAAACAATTATTTTCACGGCGTCGTTGATGTTTTGCGCGAAAAAAAGATACAACTGAAAATTTGTTTTTCCATAAAACGCCAATGAAATGAAACCAATGAAATTAATAAAAGGAACATTTTCAAGGGTTGTTGGCCGTGAGGAAAAATTGCAAGGTGGAACGTGATCATACTACGAGTATAAAATCGCTAAAACTACGAAGGACAATGTTTCTTTTTAATACGAAGTTGGTATAATTGTTTTTATGGTGCATCCGATAAACTCAAAACACGCGATATAAATCCTCGGCAAAAAATGAAGGAAAAAAAGCGACAGATCAATTTATCGGTACCGGTGAGAAAATTTAAAAGTTGCCAAAAACTTGAACCAAAAAGACTGCACGTTCGTTTCGGTCGAAACGTCAAGCTTGAACGAGGGAAAAAGCGTGTTATTTTTTCACGAGTTTGACGAACTTTTGGAGCAAGAGAACAGTTCCTCTACATGTTTAATCTTAGAAAAAGACTTTGAAAAACTATCTGATATCAACTGAGAAATTTCTTGATTTCAACTGCTGAAAGAGTGATTCGACAGAACTCTCGTATTTAACGATGCAGCAAAAAGTGCAATTACCTAACCCAACAGAGATTGTGATGCGGTATGACTGAACGGAAAGTGATATCGCAAAAGAAGTTTAGCTCGGCGCTAGGAATAATTTAGAGTCGCGTGTGAACCCTCCGATTGTGCTATAATCGAAGAAATAACAAGAATATACGTTTAACGGTAGACCGAGCGATATTTTGGAAAATTGTGTGCTCAGTGATGATTTTTAATGAAAATGTTGACTCTGCACTATTATTCGAACGCGAATGGAATTCGTGCCGCCATGCGTCAGGTTGGGGTCTCCTGGTGGGGCCAGGAAGAGGAAGATCCCGTGTACTCGAGGGATCTTATCAAAGAATTCGACGTTGAAAATCCACCATTGGACGCTGAACTTGCCTGGATTCTTTCCAAAGGTAAAACTATCGGAGGCCACAAATTTTCTTGTTTTTCCGCTCTCTATCATTGTAAATCGTGATAATGGTCGGATATTTCGAGGGTTCGCGAGTCAGGACGGCCACGTTATTAGAAACTATATCCGCCTCTCTGTGCCAACGAGTCAGAGATTCCACCGGTGGTTCTAGTGTCTTGTTTACTGTCTGGCACGTTCGTTTTCATTTTCTGCGACGATTTTCCCCTTCTTTCTTGCCTCCGTTATTTTCATGCCTGGCGGTTTATCAATCAATACTTAATTTCTCCCGTTGGAAGCTGCACGCTCGAAATTTACATAAAAAAAATTAAAAATAAACAGCACCGTCCGCTTATGCTGCCGAAAAAAATCCCGATCAAGAAATTAACTAAAATACTCTTCTCGTCGTAATTAAAAATATTTAGATCGATACATCGACAGTTTTGATGTGACAAGGGCCATTTTTCGCCACATCTTTTTGATTATAGGAATTCTCTTTGCTATTAGATTCTCAGACCTGAACCTGAGTATACGTGTCAAAACTTGATCGTTAACGGGGTATCCCTCTCTGGAAGCTCAATTTGAAGGGTCAGAATGGTGAATTTTTTTTCAGTAACAAATTGGTTCGATTAAATTAATTTTTCCCCAGCATGTTGTACACCTGTTTGTGGTTACAATGTAATTTTTTCGGAAGAAAATCTTTCAAAGTGTTCGTGGTGCTGCATTTGGCGTTGCAGTCCTCCAGCGGCGAAGCCCGAAACGGTGGAATCTCTATAACAATATGCAAAAAAACGATTTTTTGAAGTTTCCAGAGAGGGATATCCCCATAATGTAATCCTTTCGCGGAAGGCCGTATTTGTGGGGGCATAAGGAGGACCCTTCTGAATCATCGGTAAATTACAGTAGTGCTTAATTAAAATAAGTCACAATCAATTATTATACCCATCGATAAACTGGAATAAAAAATTTCGCGCAACTTTAGTAGATTTAGACATTTTTACATTTTCTCTGAAAAGTTGCGGCTACGAAAATTCTTCTGCTAGTCACATTTTTCTAAGCTTTATAATTAATTTTTCTTTAAACATTCGGTGACCTCCTGTTTTTATTATCGTTATGAAATCTTTAGATTTTTTTTACACGCGTGAGCAGTATATACCAAGCAAGTAGACTTGTTCAGTGTATAAAATATTAGACAGAAATGTGGCCAGCGTGTCATCTCCATAAAACACCGTATAAATGAGACGATTGTTAGAATCGCAATTTTTCGTTAAAAGTTCGGTAACTTGGCTTGAAATGCTACGAGTGTACTGCGATGTATTTTTACTTGATTATAAATGAGAATCAGTTAATTCTTAAATATTCGGGTTCGTGAAAAAAAATACCTTAAACCTTTTCCGAATAATCGTTCAATGACAGACGAGGCATCGATTTTTCGCTAATCGGGCATTTGCTAATAAATCGTTAATTATCACGGAATGAGTAATAATTTTAGCTGTAATTCACGTGAATGCGTTCGGTTATTCAAGGCCCAAGACATTGTCAAACTTTTAACGAGCGAGGAATTGAAGATGTTGCTAGTTGACATTTCGAGCAAAACTGGTTAATTCGTTATTTATTCGATAGTTGAGAGACGTCGAGTTCATTTGATATTCTACGAGAACTACGACCGGTTTGAACGGATATGAAACTCGATATTTCGATCGTTGCCAAGGACTTCAGGATGATGATTGTTCTTAACTGTACATAGCACGTATGTATCGTCAGGAAGATCTTTTACCTCCTTGCTCTTCAATATCCTCGGTATTGTGCCGACTGTATACTGCTCACCGACCATTTAATTACAAATTAGCGAGTGTTAAACACAGTTCCGAGAATCAGTGAGCGATAGTCTCACAATACTTCAACAGAATAGTGCTATTCACCAGCCCTTCCGTGTTCGACACAAATAAAATTGTCGTTTTGTATATACGTTCACAAGCAGTGAACTCAAATTGAAACCAGATTTCTGTTACTTAAAATATCTGCTTTTGTAACGATGGAATTAGACGAAGAAACGACTATTGAGTCACGCATCATAAACAATTCAAATAGCGTTAGTCCCTTTAATGGTAGCACCATATTGATGCTACAATTAAGGGGCTATACCAGTGTCAACGCTAAATTTGGGTGATTTTCGGGATTTTTTGGAAGAAAAGTACTCGATTAAATGTTTCGGAAAATTAAGAATATATTTGGCTATATTAGACCTATATTACATAATTTTTTCATAGAAAAATATTGAAATCCAAGCGACTGTTGCGCTGCCTTCGGAGGCGCCAAAAAATAAAGTTCCTCCACTGCTGATATGATTCCGGCCGATTGAGTAGCTGAAACCGAAAAAGGAAAAAAATGTCGTTAAACTGGAAGGTATTTCCTGTACAATGCCGTAGGATTTTCGAAAAATATCAAAATCTAACAAAATGGCGTAGTTATGAAAAAAAGTCTGTTTTCTTGCCTATAAAATGGTGGTTTTTTTCAATGCCAAATCGTCAATTTTCATCCAATCAAAAATATCCTACGTCATCGTAGAGTAAATATATTCAAGAGTACTCAGTTCACATTTCCAGTCAATCGGATAATTGCTCTTTGAGTTACAATATCAGCAAATTTGAAAAATCTTATTACGAGAAAAACGCGTTTAAAGATTAAACTATCGATTTCTGCAAGACAAAATGATAGAGATACGGCCTTGAAATGTTTACAGGATATTCTTGAAAGTATAATCAGTCGAAAAAAGGCAAAAATAATCGACTTTTCAAAAGTGTCACACTGGTATAGCCCCTTAAAGGGAATAACGCTCCTTGATTTTTTAAATTTTTTCAACCGCGTATTTTCCCACGTGTACACTAATGAACAGTCATTATTTTCGTTATAACTTAAATGGCTTTTTCAAATACATAGTAGCCTTCGAATTATATTTTGTACATAAATAATCACGATAATTATTTTCTTGTTCGAAGACAACGACGATATTTCTAAAAATCCAGAAATAACGAACGTTACGTTTAATCTGTTACCTTGCAACTTGAATGCAGCCTCATGGTAACTCGTTTTCCTCGCTCAGGGTTACACACCATTTGTGATACATTGCTATCCCCGCCGAGCAGACCATGCGATATAGTCCCGGGTATTTTCATATCAGAATCAGTCGACGTCCGAAGATTCTATGTAGCATTACATGGAGATTCGACGCAACACGTCCGTGAAAAAAAAAAAGAAATCGTGTGCCTCCGAATTTCTCCCATCGTGCCAAATCGTCATTCTTATCGGAATAAAAATTATCTTAGATTCGACGCATACGACAAGTGGATGTCCTTTGGATATATCATTGCGTGAATTCTCGCTCTCTTCGATCTCGTTCTTGTTTCCACTACGGCTCAGCCAGTTTTGTGTCAATTTAAATTGCACTCCTGCTGAGTACCTACGACGGTGATAAATAGCGTTATTTTATGACGAAAAATGAGCATTCCTCCGGTTATAAATGTCAGTGTTCATTAGCAAGTGAATTTTGCAATTATTGCACATAAATAAAAGTGTCACGTAATAATTGACGATTTAATACAATTATCAGTGCGGAGGTATAAAACATATAACGTAAGGCAGTACAACAAAAAATCGTTACCAATGTTTGCAAACTTTAAATGTACATTGCGGTTAGCGATTCATCCACTCGAATTATTTTAACTTGTCTTTACAGTGAAAAAAAGAATAATAATAACATCGGCACACTTTCGAAAAGATGTGTATAATTTCCCAAAAATACTGCGGTAATCACTGATCCAAAAAACGTCACTAGACCAGATAAAGATGATGTTGAACTTTGCATCGTTGGAATGCAACGATGTTGCATTCACCTTCAACAAAGTCAATTAGTTTTTTTTCTACCAATCATATTTTTTCTGCCGATTCAGGTTGCGAAAATCATCCGAATGGTCTTTCTTATCCTCATTAGAATTCCACGACATATGAAAAAAATTATATATCATGATGAAAATGAATATGAACCAAATAGACAAGACCAAATAGACAAAGTAGAGAATTTTGTCTCACCCTTGTAATTCACTTTGGAATTAAGTAGGGATTTCTATACACTCAATTATATTGCGTAGAAAGGGTTGAAGTTATGATTTTTTTCGACCAGTTCGTTACGTCACCGTTTTCCTCATCTATCGGACAGAACAATTTTTATCGAAGAAATAATATTCAGTCAAAATGTTGCCTTTTCCGAAATTTCGCAAAGTAGAGGCAGTCCGCGTGAGTATCTACTAATTTGTTTAAAATCACTTCGTTTTTATCGCCACTGCGTAGCACAATCTTGAAGCTTGGCAGGATATCCTGATTATCGTTGACAATGATCAATCACAGCTCGGTGACACGACATAGTGAATGACGATTCGTCGTGCTGCATTAAGGGGTCTTCTCACTTTAGATGCTAAAAAAGGCTATATTCATGCATTTTTTCGATAGGTTTAGATTATAGATATTGATATAAAAGTTCTTACACTTAAATATACTTTCAAAATACATTTAAAAAATTTGTTTATGTAGTTATGTAACCCAAACAAACTTTAAACGCGTTTTTCTCGAAACAACGTTTTTCGACGGCTTGTTGATAAAATCTTCGAAACTACCGAACCGATCCTTATGAAATTTTAACCACATATTCATTACAACTATAGCTATAGCACATAACAAGGATTTTTCCAAATTTTGATATTTACTATTTTTTTGCCAAAAAAGGTGAAAAAAACACTTTTTTTTGTTTTTTTCGAAGAATGTTCGCCATTTCGTTATTTTTGCATATATCAAAAATCGGATGATATGCGCTATAGCCATTAACATACCGAATCTAAAACCGTTTGATTTTGCTGTTTCGAATGATCCATCTCCGAGATTTCGGAGCGCAGACCTACAATTTTTAGGACATTTTTTTAACTACCATTTTTGTCTATAAATAGTGACTTAAATAAAAAAAAAATTTCAATTTATTTCGAAAGTGTATTTATTAACGCGGTCCTCTAGTTTCTCGACTGTTTTTTACGGCTTTTTCAATAATTTTTTACGGGCTAAGCATCGAAATAAACAATCTCATTGTTTTTGCATAATCTTTATTAACATTAAAATAAGCTTTACAAATTTTTTGAAGTCAAAATATATAATAGAATAAAAGTTATAGTGGCCGACAGGAAGACATCAAGTAAAAGAGGTGCTTGACGGTGACCAAGATTGCGGCTGTTCTGCTTATTTGAAATAAAAAAACCAAACGGCATTTTAATCTTCATATTTAAGACTAGCGATTGAACTAGAGTGAATTCTAAATTACAAAAATTGACTTTTTTATACACTTTTGAAAATTACATTCTATTTTTTACTCATTTTTTCTTAAGTTTTTCGCTCGTACAAAAAAAAACTATCGAAGCAATCATGATAATCCTAGTTCAATCGCTGGCTTATAACATATTAAAGATGCTGTATAAATTTGAACAAGATCGGTGCAGTAGTTTCTGAAATATCGTGGTCACCGTTTCGAAAAATGGTGTTTCGAGAAAAACGCGTTTGAAAGTATACTTGCTCCGTATACCTGCTCCGTTCCAGGGCCGTAACTTGTGAACCACTTCGAATATCGAAAAATCCTTTGGCACACATTTTCTACACAGGTTGTAGATGTGATTTATGAAAAAAAAATCGATGTTTTCGACCCGAGAAACTAGAGGAACGCCTTAAATCTAACAACTTTTATGTCAATATCTATAAACCTATCAAACAAAATTCATGAAAATAGCCTTTTTTAGCGTCTAAAGTGAGAAGACCCCTTAACGCTCCAACGCATATAGCACAAGCAATAATATTTGACGCGCTTCGTGAATTATTTCAATTAAAATTGAATATCTATTGAAACGTTATTTCGAAGAAGATTTTGTTCAGAAAAAAAACCTTCCCTGTGTCAGCTGTTGGCCTGCAATGAGGAAAAATAATAGTCCACGTAAAGTCAACGTAGATCCTCACCGCGCGTGTCCACGAACTTCCATAGGTGGAAAGTCGACTTTCCCCTTGCCGTATCGGACCAGAGCGTTCCCGACCCGACAAGTCATCTTGCACATCGCACGAATGACTCGACGCGATTCTCTTGGCGTAACAGTTGGGAGAAATTCTTCTCTTTGTCAGTTCAGCTCGAACGTTCGAGAGGGTTATTTACGCAGTGCGATAATACTTGGTCCCTTTACGAAATTCCCAGTGACGTGGGAACCAACTTTGTCCTGCATCGTGCACGCGAGTAAAATCCATCCAAAGCGCATAATACACCATACGTGATATCACATACTTCGTCGTGAATCAGCGAATTGTCATTTCATCGTCATAAACTTTATTCCTATTTATCGTTATAAACTTTATTCCTATTTACGCCAGGACAAAAGTGTCCGGTCGCGAACGTATAATTAAAATTGACGACGAAATAAATAAATAAAAATACACGGTAAAAAAAAACGAGGATAATCGAGTGTTGTGGGGAAAGAATACTCTTTGGACTGTTGCTTCGTTGAAGTTGATTATTCCGCGGCAAGCGAAGCTCAGTCGTGCAATAAATAACAAAAAATCGAGCTCAAATTATGGTCTTCGGCTTGTGCCAGCACACGAAGTAAATACCGCTCGTCACGTCGTTGACGAAACGTATCGTCGCCTCGTAACACCCAAGGAACGAGATTGAACGACATAAAAAGGATGTTGCGAAGAAACAAGAAAGCTTTGTTATACTGTGAATTGTTTGGACTTACAGAGGAGGACGAGTCGCAGATATTCGTGAAATTTTTCAAATTTCACAAATGTTACGACCTCATACCGACCAGCGCCAAACTCGTCGTTTTCGATACTCATCTACTCGTCAAGAAAGCTTTCTTCGCCCTCGTTTACAATGGTGAGTTTGATGATTTTATTTGTTTGTTTTCTTTTTGGTAATTCTTTACATAAGTTACATCCGAAAAATGAGGCTAACATTTTATTTGATTATTTTCTCATTTGCTGGGTTTTTAATGATAATATTCAGTCGGGGGAAACTGACATTTTTCATTAACCAATTGTTTACGAGCAAAAAATCGTTAAAACTAATTTCGAATTTCTCAAAAAAGCAAATAAACCCAAACAAATCCAATATGGGCGTCGAAATGTTAAAAAATGTCCTATTTTATCACGTATTTCCGCGAACTTCAAAACCCTATAACTTTTAGGGGGGGGGGGGGGGGATTTTCGGGGCCGGCTTGAAATTCCGAACATTAAATAATCAAAACGCTCAAAACTCCGAAAGAATACTACACCCGAAAGATCAAAACTCCGAAAATCTGAACACCGTCGAAATAATTCGGCTATGGAAGTTTCAAAATGTTCAATAAATCGACGAATTATTTCAAGAATTTTTTTTATTAAGCAGTGATTTTGCGTCAATTTTGAAATTTGTCTAGACAATGTTATACGTTCTACATAATTTATAGTCAACTGTGTAGGCTTTCGTTGGCATGATCTTGACGAAACTTGTAACTTCGGAACATTAAAATTAGGAATTTTAAACCGTCGGAGCCTTCAAAGTTCGGAATTTCAACCCGACCCCAATTTCGCGGAACCACGTAATAAAATAGGGCCTTTTTTGACATTTCGACGCCTATATTGAGTTTGTTTTTTATGGCGGGGTGGGGGGGATTCAGCTTCCCCCGACTGAATATCATAATTTATAATCCAATAAATGAGAAAATAGCAAAAAAATAACGTTGGGCTCATTTTTCGAAAAAGTCACTTATCTAAAGAATTACCTTCTTTTTTGGAGGATTTTACATGATAACGGTGATGATATTTTTTTGAAAAATCAATATTTCCACGGACTTTTGGAAGGTCACTATGCCAGAGTGCTTGGTTGGAAAAATATCACGGTGTAAAGTTGGTAAACTGGTTTCAACAGGTGTAAGGGCTGCACCGTTGTGGGATAGCTCAAGACAGCAGTTCGTTGGAATGCTCACCATAACCGATTTTATTAAAATTCTTCAAATGTACTACACGAGCCCGTCGGTGACAATGGAAGAGCTGGAGGAACACGAGCTGGATACCTGGCGAAGTAAGCTTAAACATAATTCAATATCCCACATTTCCATAAGAATTCAATCAATCCTATTGGGATGCACGATTCAAGGGACATACTACAACAAAACATAATATGGGTTTAAGGCGGGATATACATTTACAACGATCAAAAAATCGATTTCTTCTTTTTTCATTAAACGATAGAACTATATATGTAGAATATTTTCCCAAAGTTTCAAAGCGAAATTCGAAAAACTTCAAACGTTACAGCTGGTCAACGCTGTGCCTCACCGCTCGGATTCGGAGCGGGCGTGAACTTCAAACGCGTTTTTCTCAAAACTGCATTATCGAAATTGGCGTGCAGGATTACTCAAAAACTATCAAGCCGATTGAGTTGAAACTTGGTAGAAATATTGATAATATTGGTACCTTCTACTTGATGAAAATTGATTTTGAAAAATTGCAAAAAAACTACTTTTTTAATCCACATTTTACAGAAATTTTGCGTGAAATGTTGATTCTTTTTTGTAAATGCGTGCCATTTTCTCAAATTTGCACTTTCTTCATTTTAATTACCGTCACATAGAAACTATACATGTTCTAACTGAAAAAATGTTTGAACTTTTTTGCAAATCAAAGTCTACGGGAAGCTAGACCTTGCTGTAACACTCTGCCACAGCGCCGCCATTTTGATGATGAATTAATTTTAAAAAATTGTTTCGTATACTTAAATATACTATTAAAGTATACCTAAATTTTGATAATTATAGAATAATTATTTCTCAGTTTAAAAAATCGCTCATCATTGCTTATTTTTTTCCTGTCCAAATGTATATCCCGCCTTAAATGAATGCAACACCCTCAAATAATGGCAGAATTCCGGGTAATGCGATAGTATTTGCGGGTAATGCGATAGTATGCGATACTATCCGGGTAATGCGATAGTATTGCACTTTTTTCATTTTAATCACCGTCACCTAGAAATTATACATGTTCTAACTGAAAAAATGTTTGAACTTTTTTGCAAATCAAAGTCTACGGGAAGCTAGACCTTGCTGTAACACTCTGCCACAGCGCCGCCATTTTGATGATGAATTAATTTTAAAAAATTGTTTCGTATACTTAAATATACTATTAAAGTATACCTAAATTTTGATAATTATAGAATAATTATTTCTCAGTTTAAAAAATCGCTCAACATTGCTTATTTTTTTTCTGTCCAAATGTATATCCCGCCTTAAATGAATGCAACACCCTCAAATAATGGCAGAATTCCGGGTAATGCGATAGTATTGTTTGCCTTGCTTTTTAAAAATGATACCAAAATATCTCTTATATGTTAAGGAGCTGGCGAACAAAACCGGACTTGTCCACACTACGTAAAATTTGTTAATTTGTTAATTTTCGTGTTTTTCAGGCACACCTTTATTAGCTCCCGAAATATTTCGAATCAAGTCCGGCCTGAAAATTTGTTGAAAACTGCCTTTTCAAGCGAAAAGGCAGTTTTCAGGGCCACTAAAAATAAAATAAGAAAACAAAAGATATTTAACGTAGTGTGGACAAGTCCGGTTTTCTTCGCCAGCTCTTCAGTTATTCGCCCAAACATGATTTTTTATTGGACGTTGAACACTTTTGTTATTTCGAATTAGATTTTCCTTGATCCTGTTCTTTCTCTGCTGTTCTCTCACTTGGCTCCGTTAAATAATTTACTCCGTTTCCTTTTGAAACGAGCAACCAGACTTTCTTCGTACATTAACGTATGAGAATTAGCATTAAAACAAACACATGATTGTTACAGAAGTTTTGAAGGGTCAGGTGAATCCTTTGGTAAGCATCGGACCAGACGCATCTCTCTACGAGGCCATAAAAACTCTAATCAACAACCGAATCCACCGATTGCCTGTGATAGATCCCGACACTGGAAATGTTCTTTACATTCTGACACACAAGAGGATATTGAGGTTCCTCTTCCTCTATGTGAGTCAGTTTTGCCAACAATTTTTCACTGCCGATTGAAAAGTTCAAATAAATAAAGTTTTATGTGTAATTATTTCGCGAATATTGACGTTTGCGTTATAACTGAATATTGAAGTTATCATTATTATTTTGGATCTAACTGCATCAATCGACATTGCTCTTAATATTTTTTTATACAAAGCTACGTGATGAATGTTTGTGCTACATTGAGAGTTAGGCTACTGTGAGGATCCGAAAATCAGGGTTATTTTAAAGAATTCATTTTGAAGACATAAGTGAAACGATTGAAAAATCGTTCGGACATTTATTTATATGCATATTAACAAAGTTGTGTTGCAAAATTTCATGAAAAAATATTAATAATTGAAGAAGTCATAAACAATCTCGTGAAGGACCTTTTAATGTGAGAGACTCGATGGTGTACTTGATTTAGGCCACCTGGTTGATCTGAAACAAAAAAAAACGAGTTTTTTTAAATAGATAATATTGGCTAAGACTTGACCGAGATTTTTTTATCGTCGTATTTCAATCATCAAATAAAGATTTTGAATTGTTTTTCGATTTTTCGTGGAAGTAGGACATTATTGTTAATGACTATTTTTTTTAAATGTTAAGAAAAAAAAACGTCGGTCAAGACTATACTACTATTACACTGAACAAGTGTACCAAATTTCAAGTCAATCCGTTCATTAGATATCGATAAATCGTGTACACCGTTTTGAGAAATATAGTTCCGAGACAAACTCGTTGAAAGTTTGACTAGCAGTTCTAGCGTTGTAATAATAAGTTTACTTTCAATCAGCGATTCCTGCACCATACACTACCGGCCAAAAGTTTCTGGACACAACAGATAATTGCAAAACTTTCGGTCACTGGATAATTGCCAAATAATATTATAATAATATAGTTCAGTTCATTTATTATCGCATGAAGATGTTATATAGCACAGTATACTTAATTGTATTATTCTAATATAAATTTGCAATTATTCAAAGTGATCGAAAGTTTTGCAATTATCTGATGTGTCCGGAAACTTTGGCTCGCTAGTGTATGTCGGACCTTCCTCTTCAATTTGAGTTGCCTCGAGCAACTATAGATTTTTTTAATTTTTTTCCAGTAGACTAACTACAGTTAGACACGACAGTTAAGGGGTTAACTATCGTGTTAAAGTTTGCATCGTCGGAACGCAACGAACGTTCGTTTTCCATTCTAATTTCCTTGTTTGTATCACTAAACAAGATCCTTTTTGGTATATTTAAATAGTAGGTCGCTACATAAGTATCGTCAAAAATGATTACGGGCTTTTTGAAGGCGAAATATGCCAGAAAAAATTAAAGAAATTCAGAAGTATTAATTTTCATTGCATTCCAACGATGCAAACCTCAAGCCCATCCTTAGCTTGTAGCTTGTTATATTTGTCCACATCTACATCTGTCATCTATCAATTTTAGCCTTTTATCCAAGCTAATTTCTAGATTTGGTTTAGGCTATCAGACAGGCTAAAAAACGACATGCAAAGATTATACATAGGGTCAGAGTGGGATCAGTGGCTCATTTGTTTCAGGTCTATAGCAACCTAACCGTTCACACAATCTCAATGAAACCTTGACTAAACGTGAGGTGTGTTCAATGGCTTCATTTTGTTAAAAGACACGGAACGGCCTAACCCAATAGATATTGAGATAATAACCATTTTTATAAAAATGGGATTCGATCAACTGTGTACGTGGGGGTGTACACAGTGAAACATGCCCAATTTCACAGTCAAACAAGATTTCAAAATCAAGCAAAATTTGAAGAAAATTACCCTGATGCACTGTACACTTGTAGGTAATGGAGTGCTTTTCTCTATACACTGGGGAGTATTGTGCAGTAAACTATTGAAAAATTAATTTAAAAAAAACAGCATATTATGAGATCAAACATAATAATTTATTGAATATTAAGGCCTTAGGCTACAGTAACGCGTAAAAAACCGTGTGCGAATTTAACAATTTTTTTTCGTATGAAAAAGTGATTCACTCATAAAATTAATCACACAACTCTGTACTATGAATATCAAGCTGTTAAAAAAAGATTTTTTTTTTTATTTCGATGTACAAACTGGCCGACTAATATTTTCTTTTGTTATCTTTTTTTAGGCGCTCCGCGGCGTGACATTTAGCATCCACAATTTTTTACCTAGAACAAAAAACAAAAATTCTCGTCAATCTAAATTAGAATACCTAGAGAAGTACGTACGGAATTAAAAAAATATTGTTTTATTCAAAAGTTGTAGGTATTTGGACTTAAGAAATGAATTTTCAGTGAAAAATTACGTTATAACTGCTCATAAACTGCACATAAAATAAAAAGTTTTCGATTAATCAGAAATTCCGTACGTACTTCTCTGCGAAATGCAATTAGGAACATAATTTTTGAATTTGAATTAATTCCAGTGAAAATTGTTGAAGTTATTTGTCACGCCAGTCGGAAAAAAGCTGTTTCGAGAAGTTTCGAGTAGTCGGCCATTTTGTACATCGAAAAAAAAACATATATTTTCTAACAGCTTGATATTCATACTAAATAGATGTGTAATCAATTTTATGAGTGAATCACTTTTTGATACGAAAAAAATTGTTAAATTCACCCATGATTTTATACCCGTTACTATGGCCTAAGGCCTTAATCAACAATGAGTACCTACCTGATGAGGTAGTACCAGTACCTATCTAAATCACAACGCAAAAATATTCATATTATGACTTACCTCTGCGTACCTCGAAAAATTGAGCCACTGTGTACCGACCCTCTCCTTTTTTCTAAAGCGGGTACTGTTACAAGGTTCTATTTTTGTTAGGTTAACAAACGCAATGCTCAAACACCGCAATATAGCTGTATATTGCGGGAGAACAATGACTTCGAACATAACTGCGATAGGTAAAGAAGCAAAAAACATACAAACTCAGCAGGTTTTCCAACTTTTGACACCAAAAATAACATAAAATCACCTCTCACAACCGAATTGCACGGGAGCGACTCACAGACAGATTCAAACCTATTGGCATGCGAGTGCGGTTCTAATGTGAAAAAGACGCACATATATACATGTCCACTTCTGAGAAACAGAAAAGGTTCAGTGTACCCACTGTTGTCACTGTTCCCACTTTGACCCTATACAAGAGTTTTGTTGCCTCGCTTGGGTTGATCGTGTTTCAATCGTGTTTATTTTATAGCTCGTTCTTGTTATGTCTCTACAGATACACGAGTTACCTAAGCCTTCCTTCACAAACAGAACTCTGAGGGATCTGAGGATAGGCACTTTTGACAACATAGAAACGGCCACCGAGGAGACTAGCATAATCTTAGCACTGAAAAAATTCGTGGAGAGGCGAGTGTCGGCGCTGCCTATCATTGATACCGAGGGAAAATTAGTCAACATTTACTCCAAATTCGACGTCATCGTGAGTACAAATCTCTCAAGCACTCATTGTACCGAAAAAAATGGCTTTGCCGTTTTATTCTTTTAGAAAATGAAAGATATGTATGTGTAAATACGTTTTTCTGTACGTATGCAGAATTTAGCGGCCGAGAAAACGTACAATAATTTGGACGTCTCGCTGAGGGATGCCAACGAGCACAGGAATGAATGGTTCGAGGGTGTTCAAAGCTGTAAATTAGACGAGACCCTCTTTACCGTCATGGAAAAAATTGTCAGAGCGGAGGTAAGATTTTTATTTTATCCTTTTATAAATGCTGTTTTAACAAAAGGTATCAAAATACGCGAGAAAAAATATCCACATTATGGGATTTATTTGCGTGGAAACAAATATCACAAGAACCATGATTCAAAAGTTTGGGTTTGTTTGGGTTTATCATGAGCTTTGATAAAAATCACGTTAAAAAAAATCATGTTTTTGTTTCTTCAATGCTTCCAGGTCCATAGGCTCGTCGTGGTTGACGAAGACGACAAAGTCATAGGAATAATATCTCTGTCCGACCTATTATTTTATCTCGTACTCAGGCCTTGTGGTGAGTATTTTAAAATCATATAATAATGAAAGTCCTTTCAAGTCACATTGAGCGTACCCAGAAAACGACGAAAAACAATCAAGTTCATATACACTACTGACAAATATTAAAGAAACAAAAAAATACCCAACATTTTTAGCCCCTTTTAAAATTTCTCTATCTCTACGAAAAATCAACGTAGGAAAAAAATAAAAGATGTATTTTATAGCTTCAAATCTCTAATCTTCGAGCTTTGACTTCAATATTTTTTTACTCTTCTTTACTAATAAATTTTTTTTAATCGCGAAGAAAGCATTTTCAATTCTTTTTTCCAAAAAGGTCTACAGACCAGGAAATTTCAAAAAAATGAATGGCCTCGTCAAATCACTTCTCCTTGTTTCTTCCTCTCTGATTTGAGCTCTGGAAGAGGTTCGTACGATGATTTTTTGCAAAGTTGTGGGCTATCAAAGCCAAAATTACGCTTTTGACTTTGACAATTAATATCTCATGAACCAATCATCGTACAGAAAGTTGACGGGCAATTCCGGAAAGCTGAACGTATGTGCTTTAAGAGGAAATATCAATTTTTAATAATTTATCTTTTGTTGATATAAGATATCGATGTTAAGAAAATGTAAAGAGGTATTTGTTTCTTTAATTACAAAAGTTACGATAGCTTCGCAACTATTATGTTAAGGCATTTCTTCTAAGTTCATAGTGTCCACGAAAAGTATGCAAAGCGTTAGGTTGCTCCGGTTTTTATTCTATGTGACCCGAAAGATCGATTTGAATTTTTATTTAAAAAAATTAAAGGCATGATTGTTTTCAATCATGACTAATTCGTTTTTTTGGTGAAAAAAAAGGGTTTTCGACATTTATCGGTATTTTCGCGCATGTAGAGTGATAATCTGTAGATGAAAAAAATTGATTTCCCTTCGTTTTTGTTTTTTTGTTTAATTTAAAAAATCGTTTCATTTATAAAGGTGCAATTTTATGCATTTGGCAATTTCTCATCGGAAAATAACCACTATACCCTGTCAAAGTAAAAAATTCCATTGCTCAGCGCTTTTTTCTCTTTCAAAATTAACTTTGTTTTAAAAGTTGTATCGCCCCCCCCCCCGCATATTTCCTCAAATTTGTTTGTTCCCTTCATCTTTCTCAGCAGCGTACATGTATACATCTATGCACGTAGTTTTCTTTTATCGTGCCAGTCACATAAATGCTTCAAGACATGATACTTCTCCACAAATTGATTGATATCGAAAATGTTTACAAGTTGATAGCTCACAATTTCTCCAATCATCAAACTAAGCCCCTTTCAATAGCAAAATAACGTCTTGGGAAAAAAATGGAAAAAATTCTATTCGATCGCGTTACATTGATACAGTCATTCGTTATTACGAAATAAACAATTTGAAATCAATTTATATTCGATGTATAATTTTGCCCAGATTATGTTAAAAACCTCCTTTATAATAGTTACTTCGTGGATTTTAATTCCAGCGTCTCACAATTATTAGATCGGCAAGAAAGCCTTTGCCATTTATCACTAAAAATAAAATTAAAAGCAGTCTTGAAACATTGGTTTCAAGACTGCTTTTTAATTTTATTTTTTGATGAAATTAGAAAGCTTTATTTATTAAAATTTGATTTATATCACCAAAAATAAAATAAAAAAGCAATCTTGAAACCAATGATCAATTTTTATTCGGATTTTATTTAGGATCCGATGGTGAATACACAGAATAAAATTAATCCAATGATTAATTTTATTCTATGTATTCACCGTCGGATCCTAAATAAAATCGGAATAAAAATGGATCATTGTCTTTCAAGACTGCTTTTTGATTTTATTTTTGGGGATAAAAGGCAAAGACTTTCTTGCCAACCTAATAATACCTCACTTAACATAGAATCCTTGCAGCGCGTAGAAAATGTAAAACGATTTAAAGTAAATTTCCACGTTATCCGGTTTGATTGTTCCAGGCGAAGACGGTGCCAGCAACAAAGGTAGCTCGGTCTCCCTCAGAGCGCAAGATTCAATACCATCGAAGGCTCCGAGTTCAGCGCAGTCGGAAGCTTCCCTCGGCGAGGACGAGCCGGAAGTCGATAACGAGGCTATTGAGGCGAATCAAACGGTAGAAGCTCCGGATACTCCTAGTCCGCCGTTGAGTCCGGCCGCGTCGGACATATCCGAGACCCAATCGTCGATGGTTAATCAACCGTCGGAAACAAGTTGGCGCGAAGTTACGGTATCCGGTGGCGAATGAAAGAGAAAAAATAACGGATCATCTGGGACTTGCGCGAGTATGCTTATTCGGAACTTAAGCTCGTATCCGTACCCACTTCCTGTTACAACACACGCGCACATATATTGCTCATATATGTGTGTGTATGTGGTCCAACCATTGATCTGGGACAACAAAAAAACGTACATAAGCAAGAACAAAAATTATTAGCCTGGCGGTCGGCCAATAATTTTTTATTTTACCTTCTCATTTTTCATGTTAGAGAAGATTCGATCGTTGTTGCTTCGCAAATTTTGCGTTTTTTATCCTTTTTTTTAGCAACGCCTTGTATCGCGAAACGAACATGCGATTTTCCGGGGAAATTGAACGAGAGAGAGTGAAAGAGAACATAAGAAAGAAAGAAAAAATAATAAGCGAGGAGGGCCTCGAAAATTATCTTGCCGGAGTAACGAACGCGCCTTCGGCAAATTAAACGCAGCGTAGTACAAAAATATTAATAATAATAATAATAAAAGGAGGAGAAGCGGTCATGATTGCGAATTATAAGTATTTTAACGCAGCACGATTCTTCGTCGAGACATTGTACAATGTGTGATTGCTCTACTTGCCATAACTATTCAGGTTCAAACGATTGCTTTCACTTAACACTTATTAATTTCTAATTAACACTTCTGGGAAACGGATGTACTGCCGTTTCGTTGTAGATAAAAATATATATATATATATACATATACAACATTTGAAAAAGGAGAAACTTTTTGTCGCGCAGTCTTTGTTGCTAAATCGACACTCGTCGGTGTCCGCAGTGCTAGGGAGAAACGTCGAAGAAAAAAAAAACTGTCTTTTGTTTCGCATAATAGATTCAAAACATATATTCGAAGGCAAGAAGAAATAAAAGTTCAAGAAAAACGATGGTTTGTACAAGATTTGGAGACGCAATGACATGTGATAATCCACGAAGATCCAGACCTGCCTATGGTTTTCTGACGGATGTTCTCGAATGTCGGTTGAAGCGCGATAAAGCGACGATAAAAAAAACAAAGAGAAAAAGAATGAGAAGCAAAAAATAACGTCGAAAAAACGTTGAAATAATGTCTTGTGTAAATAGATAACGAATTTACCACGTTGAATTAGAATGGATTTTTGGTAAGAGCTTGTGGGTGAGCTGTTATGGAATGAAGACTGGATTGTTCTTTTGTCGAGTCGAACATTTGTAATTTAATAAAAACAACAATAATAATATTCATCATCATTTCGGGGTACAGCAAGAACCAAACGAAGGAATCATGACTAGTTTTCAGAACGCGATTAAAATTGAACGAGCAAATAAACACACGTGTGTATATATATACATACGTATGTCTATGCATGTGTATGTTGCTTTCTCTCGTTTTGACGTGTTTTCTTTTTTGACAGAATATTGTACCGTGGATGTGCATAAGGTTTATGGATGATGAGTGAGAATTGTATATTATGTATGTGCGAAGTTTACATTAAAGGCCTACGTGCGAAAAAAAAGATATAACAGACAAATGAAAAACCAAGAAAAAAAAACAACGGCTATAGAATTTTTAGTACTTAGGGCGCCTGATCGAACTTCGTGCATTGGCGCTATTACGCAGCGGAAGTGTGAACATTCGTTTTTTTAAATTCGCAAATAATTGGGAGAAAAAAAGAGGAACGCAGCATTAAGGAGAAATAAATTATTATATCATTGATCGAATTTCTTTCTTTCGCGAATACACGTTGATACGTTTCAGCCTCGTCGTTTTCATTAATATAGTTTCTGATAAGTTCGATTATTACTTAAGTCCACGAGAATTTGTAGTTAATAATATTCCATAGAATTGTACGTAGCGATTGTTCGCAGGAAAAAAAAACAGTGCAAATAGCGCACAAACGCTGCGAAATAGGCGAAATTCATTTTTGTTAAGCCTGGCCAGTGTCACACAGATGCGAAAGAGAAAGATAAAAGAAAAATAATTTTACGATTGTTCTCTGTTTTGAATAAAACGCGAACCTACCCACTAGTCATCCGAGACGATATTTTACGCGAGTGCTATATCGTTGAATGGCATGGCCAAAACGACAATGAAATCCTCAATTTAATGATCTTGTGGATTTTTCCTTTCTTTCGTATTTAAAGAAAAACATAGTTTAGAAATTACACCTTCCGGTTTTTACATCCCTCTATTAATTCATACACATTTCAATTTTTTTAGACTCCTATCAACGAATTGCCTGTCGCACATACGAGGACTCTGACGATCTAGCCGGTCATAAATCAATTTCTAAAACTTGATGCAAATGAATTTAAAAAACCAGTTATTATTGTTAAGGTAGTCCTATCGCCAGGCTTCGATCCATAGGATTTTCATTTTTTTGAGCTTCACTAAATATATTAATAATCATATCTGTAAAATTTCACGGTTGGTTATCGACCTAGTGACAGAGAAAAAAAATATTAAAATCGCGTGTTTTTGTGACGGAATTCCGAGTCAACATACAAAAACCTAATTTCCGGTCGCTACAAAAGCGTATAAAACAGCGGGAATCCGTCAGATTCTTAAAAGCAATCAGATTTACATACATAACACTTGTAGTAATCCAATGCTCTCAGAAAAAATTACGCTTATGGACCTAATTTTTATGTAATATCAAGTTTAATTTGAACTTCCGGTATTGGATTTATTACCACTTGCTACGATAAAGAGACGTGACAGCAAGGCAACAGCAGACTGTAGTCTTAACTTAATCTCACTCATTCGAATTTCCACACATATTTTATTTTTAACCGATATATTTCGCTAACACAAATTTTCCACGGTTTTTACCAGTCGTGGTCCGAATACAATGCTTTATATTTCCCGCACCTGACATTGTTTTGACAGATCGACGTTGAAAAGCATGGAGGTTAAACTCGCCTGGTTGAGTAAAAAAGGGACGGAGATAGAGTCAATGTTGCCAAATATCAAACCTACAAATACTGCGCGAATCGTTGGAATAACTATTTTTTCATTTTTCTAATTAAATGTGAACATTCATTAAACAGTTTACACATGGAAAATGTTGGTTATTACAAATTATTTTTTTGCATATGTTAAGAATATAAATTGTACAAGTCTCAAGTATGAACAGTCGTATGACTAGTGTGAAGCGATAGGACTACCTTAAATGACTTAAGGGGAGGGTAGGGGTTTCAGCGTGAAAAAAAAACACTTTTTTGCGAATTTTTTTCATGCATATTAATAGAGTAAATTAATTGAAACCTTTTGTACATTGTTAAGTGTCATTTCAAGAACATTCCGTGAAATTTGTACACGAAAATATCCACAAACAAGCCGGTGACAAAGCTTTTCCAAGAAGGCCTTTGGAAAAACACGATTTGTAGTGTTCACTGTATCTCAGCTAGAAATTATCTGAAATCAAGTATCATTAAAATGTAGTCAAAGTATCATCAAACCCTCTCCCCAACGGTCTTTGATAATTTTTTTTTTCTATATTTTTGGTGGTCATGTAAAATGAAAAGTGCTATTTTTCACGAAAAATTCCGCCATTTTGGGGGTGGAAAACCCCCCCAATGTGAAAAAAATCGCAAACTAACCGTTGGGGGGAGGTATTTTATATGTAGAAAGTGTGTACCAAGTTTGAAATGAATCGGTCATGTAGTTTTCAAATTGCAGTGAACACGGACTTTGAAAAAGTGGTTTCGAGAAAAAACGCGGCACCGGCTTGTTTGTGAATATTTTCGCGTACAAATTTCACGGAACGTTCTTGAAATGACACTTAACAATGTACAAAAGGTTTCAATAAATTTACTCTATCCATATAGATGAAAAAAATTCGCAAAAAAGTTTTTTTCACGCCGAAACCCCTACCCTCCCCTTAAGAATATTAGGCGAACCTTCCCCGTCTCGTCGGTTGCACCCGCGCGCTAGTTTCAGTCGGAACTTTACTAGCACTGCAAGTGTACGTATCTTTCTCGGCTTTCTAAGTTTGACTGTCTCAGTTAAAAAGTAAACATTTTTTGTTAACAGCGATTTCTTTGAAACTATTGTTATGGATTTGGATCGAGCAGGTAAGAAAACATACTTTCGAAACATTTTGCTGTGTTATTTGTTAATGGAATATTGTTTTTTCGTCATTTGAAAAAAAAAAGATTAGAATTGTCAAATTATCTACCAGGTTTTTACGCATAAAAAGCTTTTTGCTGTATTTCCGGGTTCGTTCCCGTCATTATTTAAATTGTTATTGCGAGATGATAGTTTGTACAATATAATCATCATCAAATAAGCCACAATTTTTCGAGTCGGGGATGAAGAACTATGCTAGTGAAAAGAATAGAGAATTTATATTCGGGCGGGGTGTAACCTTGATATTATAAACGGGCTATTACTAAATTCCAACGCACTGGATGCAATTGAATTGATGATTCCCGCTAAACCTGACTCTGAAGATGACTCACAAGGAACATCACTCAAGTATCCGCCGTCGATTTTGTTGAAACGCATATATGTGATAGAGCATTGAAAACTATTTGACAGGTATTTTTTTATCCGCGGAAAAACGGTTTTAAGGGAAACCACCCCTCAAATAAAGGTGTATCGAAGAGTGGGTTTGCAGTTCCACCAACAACCACTCCACCGATCTGAATGAAACAAAAACCAAAATTCTTCTAATGTAAAGCGATGAAAAATCCACTATGAATAATTGAAGAGAAAAATGAAATTACGGGGTGACACGTCTATCTTTGAGGGATCGTTTCGCCCCTTAAAAACGTTTTACAGCAGATAAAAAAATACGTGTATAATAGTTTTCAATGCTTTATCACATATATGAGTTTCAACAAAAGCAGAGACGGATACTTAAATGATGTTCCTTGTCGAATTCAGATTCCTAAAATCACCGAGAGTGAGCAGGACAAAGAAGAGCCACGGCACTCATCATCATTTTAGTTATATTAATTATATTAAGTTTAATTTCAAAGAAAAATAAAAATTTAAATAAAAAATATACTTTTTTTTATAAAACTCAATATTTTAGGATACATTAATCATCGCAAAACACTTCTTATAGCTTAAAGTCACTTAGAGAGTCATTATAAATGAAAAAATCGCAAGAAATAATTTTTATCATCCCGATTGGCAAAACTTTATGTGCACCGCCGTTCCTTCCTACCACACTTTCATGACAACGACAAAAATCGACCGCGCGGTCAACGCGGTCGCTGGTTTTTCACTCTGTTCATGTTGTGTTGTAGAACAGACTGCAATTTTTCGCAGCAGAGTAAATCTAATTGAGATTTTAAGGATGCACGTCGGGTCCTCGTTCGCCCTAGAACAATTGAACTGCCGAGTAATGAATATTACATTTGGATGTTAGCTAGAATAAACTTGAAATACTAGCACTTGAAAACGAAGGGTTCATACATGCTGAGGATGAAATTGTCTTCCTTTGCGGTAAATCTGAGAAGCAGTAGCCAAACCTTTTTCTCATTATTTCTACAGAAGATTCTAACTGTTTTACGGAAACATGAAACTTGGCGGGAAAATATGTAAAATATGAACGTACATTGTTAAGGGGTTAGGTTACTGTGAAAATTTCAAAACACATTCGTCGCTTGAGGCAACTCAAATTGGAGAGGAAGGTCCAACATATGGTGCAGGAATCGCAGATTGAAGGTAGACTCGTAATTAGAACGATAGAACTGCTAGTAAAACTTTAAGGGGGGATAAACATTTAGACAGGAAAAAAGAAGCAATATTGAGGAGTTTTTTAAACTAAGAAATAATTTTTCTACAATTATCAAACTTTAGGTATACTTTAATAGTATATTTAAGTATACAAAACAATTTTTTTAATTAATTCATCGTCAAAATGACGGAGCTGTGACAGAGTGTTACAGCAACGTCGCCGCGGGAGTTGCGAATCGGCGTGCAGTCTAGCTTCCCGTAGACTTTGATTTGCAAAAAAGTTCAAACATTTTTTCAGTTAGAACATTTATAGTTTCTATGTGACGGTAATTAAAATGAAGGCAATTTGAGGAAATTTGAAGCAAATTTAAGAAAATAGCACGCATTTACAATTTATAAAAAACAACATTTCTGTAAAATGTGGATGAAAAAAGTTCTTTTTTCCAATTTTTCAAAAACAGTTCTCGTCAAGTAGAAGGTACCGATATTATCAATATTTCTACCAAGTTTCAACTAAATTGGCTTAATAGTTAATGAGTAATCCTGCACGCCAATTTCGATAATGTAGTTTTGAGAAAAACGCGTTTAAAGTTCACGCCGTCTCCGAATCCGAGCGGTGAGGCACAGCGTTGACGGGCTGTAACGTTTGAAGTTTTTCGAATTTCGCTTTGAAACTTTAGGAAAATATTCTCCATATATAGTTCTATCGTTTGAAGAAAAAAAATCTATTTTTTTATCGTTGTAAATGTATATCCCGCCTTAACACGTTTTTTTCGAAACAATTTTTTTTCAAAATGGTGTATACGATTTCTCAATATCTAATAAACGGATTCTCTTGAAATTTAGTACACTTATTCAGTGTAATAGTAGTTTAGTCTTGACCGACGTTCTTCTTGACATTTTTCTTAATTAGTTATTAACAATAATGTCATTTTTCTGCGGAAAATGGGGGGAAAAATTACATTTTTTTCAATGATTAAAACACGATGACAAAAAAAAGCTCGGTCATATCTTAGGTATTATTATCTATTTGAGAAATAAAAACTCGTTTTTTGTTTGTTTTAAATCAACCGGGTGGCCGAAATTGAATATACCGTTGAGCCCGTTCAAAGGTCCATCACGAGATTGTTTATAACTTCTTCAATTATTAACCCTCGAACCGAACAATAGGTCGTTTGCGTCCTCGGAATTTGAACAATGGGGTATCCCGTGAAGGTCCGTTCACCTGGGGCGTTCGTATTGTTCCGTAAAAAGAACTTTCGGGTAGGGCTAATTTACTGCCACAGACCCGCTGGAATCGGTTAATTTAGCTCCAGCTGGCAAGCCGTGAAAATTTGTCGAGGACGCAAACGACCCACGTATTCTGGAAACGTATGTAAAATCCGACTTGACGATGACTTTCTTTTTCTCGATAATTCTGTTTTTTTAGTAAAAATATAAATTTTCACGAAGGTGTTGAGTAAATAAAAGCAAAAATGGATGTGAGAACCAGCAACGAGGTTAGGGGACTTCGTCATCGCAAACAAGTGGAATACTTTGGCGGAGAAAATTCTGAAGATGAAGATTGTATCGAAAAAGATCATCAGGAAGAGAAATAGGAGTGCGGTGAACTTTCCGATGCGAACATTTTTCAATTTATCCATCAATTTGTTGCATTTGTTATCAATTTTATCTTCTGCAAGTGGCATACTAAATAGCGATATTCAACCCTTAAAATAAAAACTCTGTTCTAATCTCCTAAGCCTCCCATATTTAAAAAAAAAAGTAAATCATCTTAAGTAAAAATAACTCAAAGGTTTTTTAAAAAGAAGTTACTTGACAAAAATCATGAATCTTGCAATACTACGGCGTATTTGCTGCATTTTTTCAACGATTAAATTAACAACTCAAAATAGATGTTATGATATTATTGATTAAACTTATAGTTGAAACCGCAAAGAACTATGATTTTTTTCAGAATTGTTTGTAACATTTAAGGTTGGTAAATATGCTGCGGACGCCAATGACCCATGTATTGCGTTCGAAGGTGCCGAAAAATAGTGTTCGGTTCGAGGGTTAATATTTTTATGAAATTAGGTACCCAACTTTGTTAATGTACATACAAATGAATGTCCAAACGACTTTTTATGAATTTGCTTATTCTTAATTTTTTTTTAAATA
Source organism: Ophion slaviceki (assembly GCA_944452715.1). Taxonomy (NCBI): domain Eukaryota; kingdom Metazoa; phylum Arthropoda; class Insecta; order Hymenoptera; family Ichneumonidae; genus Ophion; species Ophion slaviceki. The sequence goes on along the minus strand of OX101785.1, from coordinate 26,565,168 downwards.
GCCCTGATTTTCGGTTCGTCACAGTAGCCAACCCCTCGATAGATCCGTCATATGGACCAGCCTACTGGTTATATCGGAAAATATTCTATTTTTCGGCAATATATACTCGAAAAGAATAAAGTAGCAAAAAATCTAAGAACTGCTTCTAAGTCTTGGCACCGCACGATTGACGCTCTAACACGATAATAATTCTAGTATAGAAAATATTCGGAATAATGACAAAATAATCAATTTTCTTTTGTGTAGATTTTATTCAACAATGAAAAAATACCGCTCGGCCCGTTGACTCATTTACAAAATGTCTGTTTTCCGAAAACGGATACTATTCGTGACCTTCATATATCCGAAACCGTGATCTTTGGTAATCGGGAATCGTATTTTTGTATGGCAATAATATTTGTGTTTACCATTTTTATTCGGAAATACCAAGATCAGGTTCGAAATTATTCCGGCTTAGTTAACAAATTCACGAGGTACGTAAAATGGGTTTCCTTACACGCTCGTATGATTCTGGTCAAACGACTTTTTCCGCACGAACTTGCTTCTTTAACCGTTTACGGCAATCCAGTGGCAATTTCTTCGTTGCCTGCGAAAATGGACAAAGAAATATATATAAAGTACTAAAGGAACTACAGTTTTCCGAAAATAGCTATGGAATACAAGATCAACAGTTATTGAACATAAATTCCATTAAAAAAAATGTTTAACGATTTCTAAATATATGTACAAATGAAATTGTTTTTTTTTTAAGAATGATTCTGCTAATATTGTATTACCAATACAAAATGTATATTTAAAATGATTTTGAACTATGCACACGTACAAAGATTGTTAGGTTCCATTTTTTTTTAGAAACGTAATTTTTTTCAACCTTACCTTTTTCGTTTTACAACGCTTTGTCTTTACTTCTAAATTTGCCTCATTCGCCTCGTTTTCAATAACCGCCATTTTGTCGAACATATCGTCGTATTCCGGGTCACTGTTCGTTTCGGGATCGATTATGCGGAGATCATTGTCGCCATCGGCCTCTTCGTGGGAGCGTTTACCGACGCATGCTGTGGCCTCTTCTTTCACCTGGTCATCGCTTTCCATCGAGAAATCGGAACGCAATACCATGCAGCTCAGACGGGACGTGAGGTACATCTGAATATATTCGTGACGTTTCATATACGAGGAATTCGAATATTGAGAAACTTGAAAATGGTCGAGTACCTTTTTCAAAAGTGCTTTGGAGTCCAAATGGTGTATACGCAGGTAACGGTCGAGGCCAACGCTCACGACATACGGATTGAATTTGGAGCAAGCAATCGACGTGATGCTTCCCACGAAATCTTTGTACGTGTTCAATATTTTGCCAGGACTTCGCAAATCGACGAGCTTCATTACACCTTTGCCGGATCCCACAATTATATGCCTAAGCACAAATGTATCAGTATATCGTGCTTATTGAATGTATTGAAAGAAAAAATATATAACGTCGGAGTATAAAACAACCCCGAACTATATTTGGAGAAGGGAGCTGGGTGTACCAACAATGGCGTATTCGATAAGAGAAAGTGTTTAGGTACATAAGAGAGGTTCTGAGGATGGAAAATTCAAGATGGGCAAAAATCTGTTTAAGGAGTGAGATGCAGTCAGAATTTTCAAAAAATCGATTTTTTAAAACATTTTCTTAAAGTATGATGTTTCGAAAATATTCCCTGAAAATTTCAAATCAATCCGATGAATAGTTTCCGGGATATCCCACAATTAGTGAAGGGGCCACGTCTATTCTCAACGTATGGACGTGGCTAACAAACGCGCAAACGATAATACCCGGGAAGGACCGGTGCGATGGTCTAGTGGTTAGCGTGCTCGCCACTAAACCAGCGGACCGGGAGGTCGCGGGTTCGAATCCCAGTCGCGTACATTTCGTCGTGAAATGTTTTTCTTCGGCATTTCGCGGCGAAATAAGACTAGTTCCACGAATGGGGGGCGAACTCGATGACCGGCTGTATTGGTTGGTATAGGTTTTCCGCAGTTTCCGTATACCCGTGACAGAAATGTCATGATGAATATGATACAGAGGGGGAAATCGGCTGCGGCCGCAAGAGAAGGGAACAGGGGAAAGATGGGGAAGAAAAGGAAGGAGTAAACAGTGGAGGAAAGAATGGTCATAATGATGGGAAAAAATAGGTAACAAACGCGACAAGCGTGTACCTAAGGAAAAAACCAAATAATACCCGGGAAGGCAGAATGCTTCGAAGACAACAACAAATTGATATTTTGGAAGCTTCTACATCGGCAGAAGCCCTATTGTATGGGCCAGGAATTGATGATTAGACGTAATTTTTTAATTAGTATTTCTATACATAAATCAAGGGTAAAATTGGAAAACTCTTTCAGAAATGTGCAAATTTTATTACTCAAAAACTATGAACTTTAGCAAAATTTTATAAACAATACTTTCGTTTTAAAATTGCCCAAAATGTGAAAAAATAATAATTCATCCCGAAAGACTTTCATTTTTTTAAATTGTTTTAACAATTGGTTATAAACAATTGAATGCTCGACTTTTCGGCAAAAAATGGTGATATTCGGATTCAGCGGATCAAATTACATAAAAAAAGTTTAGCTTCATCCATCGAGCTCAAAATTTTACGAACATTTAATACCGTATCAACATCGAAAAACTTTAAACGCGTTTTTCTCGAAACTATGTTTTTCAAGTCGGTGACCACTATAATTCAAAAACCACTCGATGGATTTTGATGAAATTTGGTGTGCTTACTGATAGCATTAAAAACTAGTCCTTAAACGAAGGATTTTTATTTTTGTTGAAGATTTCTATTTTTTTAAACAATAAACGCACGATTTTTTGGTCGAAAATCGAAAGTTATCTGTCGGAAGCCGCCATTTTGTTAATTTTTGAAAATAAAAAAGGCTTCGATTAAGGACTCGATTTATTATTAAACTAATGATTTTTTTTTGGTTTTTTATTTCAAATGATCCAGTAAAATTTTATGATGGTCATGGCAAAGCACTCCATGCTGAAGGGGGTCCGACAAAGATGGCGATATTATTATAAATAATCAATATTTTTCTTTGAAAATTTGTATAAGTCAAGTTGAAATATACCATACAAAGTCTGTGCAACCACTTTTGTGAAAAAAACTTAATTACTATAAAAAAAAATTGCAAATGCTAGTTTTTTCACGCCTCTAACTGCATCTCACTCCTTAATGGAGGAGGTAAGGGCAATTGATAATGGAATTCCGTCAAAGTGGGGAAAGAACTTGAAGAAAGTGTTCAAGGATAGAGGACGTAGTAACAATGATAAGAGAAAGAAGGGAAGAGGATAAAATATATGAAAAGATGAAAAAATGTTTAGTATGCCTAAAAAAGAAAATTTTGGACGAGGAGGAGGAAAGAATAAGAAAATCGTCATATAATGGCAACTACAAATATATCGTGGAAAATGAGGAAAGGCCATGGAAGTATTGGGCGGAAGAGGGTGTGAAGGGTAGGGATAAAGAAATGTGGGCAAGACTACGATGCGGAAATATATGGCGGGCGGGAAAGAAGAGGGAAAAGGACTGAAGATTTAGAATTTGCAATAAAGAAAATGAAACAATGGAGCACCTGCTAATATGTGAAAAAGGATGGAAACTTGTAATGACGAAAGCGAGAAAGGAAGCTGAGGAGTGGGTGCAAGGAGTGGATAAGGTGGCGATGAAGGGGGAAATTAGAAACATGTTGAGTGCAAAGATAAATATAGGGATATGCCAGTATTTCAGAGAAATAGAGGAGGTATGTAAAAAAATGCGCAAGGAGGAAGAGGGAGTCGAAAGCGATGGAGATAAAGAGTAAATTGAGAAAAAAGAGCAAAGGTATGCGGGGTAGAACATAGAATTAAGGTAGGTGTAAGAAAAATGTGTACAAACAAATCGGAAACTTTTTGTAAAAAAACTTGTAAAGCAAGTTATGCAAATAAAACTCTATTATTATTATTATATAATGTCGAAGTTTGCATCATTGGAACGCAGCGTAAATCGATTCTTTTCAATTGGTCGATTTTTTGGCTGTGAAAATCACTAAAACGTTTTTACGTATTCTTGTTAGAGATTTGCGACCTCAATTTGCAAAAAAAAAGGTTTTAGATGTGCATAGAAAGCTCGAAATGGAAAATGGACATAAAAAAATCGTTGCATTCGAACGATGCAAACTTGACCGTCATAAAATATAAGATGTACTTTTCCACGCTAACCATACTTTGGAAAAAGTAGGAGGAACAGTTTTCGAGAATAAAGGAAGGATAGAATTATGTTTTCCTTTTTATATGCGATCGATACTAATTCCGTCCTGCTAATCAATTATTCGTATATTTTGTATTCAACTTACTTATCCCGAGAAGAAACAGCGAGCGTTATCAGAGCTTCGTCTTTTACTTCTAGATTGATAACTGGTCTTCTTTGGGCCACAGGATCATAAAGGCGAACCTGAAACATTGTTCATCTCAACATATTTTTGGAAAGCGGAATACATTTCGAAAACTAACATTTTATGAAACCTCGTTATTTGAAAATCACAATTCTGCAAACTAATAAATGCAATCCGTCGCTGTAAATCACGCCGCCTTAAGGGCTTGAGGTACTGTGAAACTTTCAAAACTCTGCTTCGTCACTCGAGGCAACTCTAATTGAAGAGGAAATTCCAACATATAGTCGAGAAATAGCAGATTCAAGATAAATTTATATTTTAACGATAGAATTGCTAAGAAAAGCATTTAAACGCGTTTTTTGGAAACTGTTTTTCAAAACGGTATATACGATTTCTCGACATCTAATGAACCGGTGGACTTGAAACTTGGCACACTTATTCTGTGTAATAGTAGTTTAATCTTGACGGACATTTTTCTCATTTTTCAACATTTTTTTCCATTAATTTTTCGATTTGCCATGTTTTCCATTTTTTTCATTAATTGTGTTATTTTTACGCGAAAAAACGAGAAAAAAATTCAAACATTTTTTTTATTAATTGCAACACGATAACAAAAAAAAGCTCGGTCAAGTCTTAGCAAATACGATCTATTTTACGAAAAAAAAAAACTTTTTTTTCTTCAGATGAACCTAGTGGCCAAAATTAAGTACACCGTTCAGCTCCTTGCGTTCAAAGGTCCATCGCGGGATTATTTGTAACTTCTTTAATCATATTTTTTTAGGACATTTGGTACCCAACTTTGTTAATATACATACAAATAAATGTCCTAATGATTTTTCAATGATTGCACTTATTCCTTCAAAATGAATTTTTCCGAATAACCCTGATTTTCGGACTGTCACAGTAATCCAAACCCCTTAAAGTCACATTCCAAGAAACTACGCCTCTGTACAGAGAAAACAAAATAGTTACTGAACGAGTGATTTGGGTATTTAGTCCGTACATGACCAAACTTGCTGCACGTGACGACTTGCGAAGAGTCTGGGAGAAATCCTATGTCCGAAATCCATAGTGGTACTTTGAGTTCCAGCCAGTCGTGTCGAACGTTCTTTTCCTCAAAAACCTTCGTCTGTTTCTCCAAGTCGAACAGTTGCAGCTTGTGTTCCTTTCCACCCGTCGCTATTAGGTTGTTATTTGTAGTTGAATGCCTCATCCTTTCCAAATTCTCACCAGCCTCTATCAATGCTCCGTTGTCCTCTTCGAATCTCCATAACTTCACGTGGCCAGACTCAACCGCTGTTATTATGGCGCTATGTATGAAATAAATAGATTACAGTCATTAAATTATTCGGAGGTTACATACATTTACTTGTTACTTTGCACATTCCCATTCCTTTTAAGGGATCATTACAGTGTAAAGTTTTCAAAGAATCGATTTTTTTGCATTATCCGATAGTATAGACGGTTATAAACATGCTGTTCAGTTTTTGAGGCGAAATTCGAACTATCCGGTTGCTATAGCCTGTTTCAGAAAAAGGGATTCGACCAGCTGCGTGAGGCCTCGCGCGGATGGACGCGTTTTTCTTGAAATTTCGTTTTTCAAACCGGTGTACACTCTCCAAGGGAGAGTTTTCAAGCTATCCGTCTCCAGTTTAGACACAACATTCTTCACGCCATTCTTTATCGTGCTACTGAAGTTTTTTTTTTTAACGTAAAATTTTTTTTAACGAAAAACTGTCGAAAAAATAGGCCAAAGTCGATACTTTTTTTTTCAAATCGCCGCCATTTTGTCAATATTGATTTTAAAAAAAGCACCACCCATAGCAAAATAGTGGCCTTCATCCTGATTGAGAACTCCTTTTTTCAGATATTTTCAACCGTTCAAAAAAATGTAACAAAAATAAACGTTTAAAAATTAATTTTCTGTTCTTCATGAGTGCTTTGATTCGACATTAAAAAATCAGACTGATGAGCGTATTTTAACCATAAAAAAATCGCCTAAAACAGCTATCTTTCGACTCGTTACAATGTGATGGTCCATCATGGTTTTTTTTTACGGAGGGCCGTATTTTCTGAGGGCATAAGCAAGGCCCTTCTGAATAATTGGTAAATTACAGTGGTGCTTAATAAAAATAAGTCACAATCAACTATTATGCCTGATGATAAACTGGATTGAAATTTTTTGCACCAATTGAGTAGATTTAGACGTTTTTACATTTTCTCTGAAAAGTCACGGCTACGACAATTCTTCTGTTAGATACATTTTTCTAAGGTTTATCATTAATACTTTTTTCAAGCAGTCGGTGACCCCCAGGGGTTATTGTCGTTACGAAATTGATAGATTTTTTTTACACGCACATTCTTTTTTATAAGGCATCTTGAGTTATTTAGTGTATAAATTATTAGATAGAAATGTAGCCAGCGGCAAGAGTATGATATCCGAGGTGCCAAGATTTGACGGTAAATTTAGGGTTATCGAGTAAAAATAAACAAAATATGAAGAGTGGTGAAAGTTAATATTTCGCTTATTTTGCGTTAAAAATAGAATTTTTCGTTAGTTATCGAAAATATCGATTTTTTCGAATTCCATAATTTCAGGGAACATGAGTCAAGGTAACATGGAAATATATAGTTTCAACAGAGGGGGGGTGTGGAATTGGGGGTAGATGGGGGAGATGAGGAACGGATGATATAAGGAGGGAGTGGTGGAATGGGAGGTTGAAAGAAGTTGTGGCGGATTGGGGCTCGTTGAAAGGGGAAGACCCTGTACAGCTGGAACAAAACCAATAAAAAAAATAAAAATAAAAGTATCAACCGTGTCTCAGAAGCCAAAAATGTATTTTGAATACCACTACCATGTTTTCCTCGCTTATAGGCGCGACTAGACACAGAGTAAAGTAGTACTTTTAAGCACTCGGAGTCCAAAGAAGGATTAAAAGTATATGGTTCATTCCTCTTCGGACTTGTAAGGCTCCAAGTTTATTTAAAATATATCGCTTGATAACTTGGTGTAGTAATTATATGGAACAATTCTTATTGTTATAAATAAACGAAGAATATAAAGCATTAAAATTTCGGAATTCATGTTGAAAATCATATAGACTACGTTTAGTGGTATTTATATGATACCATGAAACAAACGCAAACCCAAACAAACAAATACTTCTGGAAGCTCGCCAGGTCAATTTCCATTATTTGTGATTAAATAAAGATATTGTACCCATGAGCCAACAACAATCGTTGAATTGTGGCATATTTCCAATTACCGCTAAAAGTGCTCATAATTCCTTAAGAAAGCTGAAACGGCAAATTTTTTATTCTTTAAAATTCTAATTATTTTGCTGCAAATATCAAGAATCAACGGTCAAAACTTGGCGCCTTCGACATCGTACTATCCCTTAACCAAGGTGTCATCTCTATAAAGCAGAGTATAAATGAGACGATTTTTTGAGACGTCATTTTTCGTTAAAGGTTCAGTTCGTTGCCGGGATGTATGTTTACTTGATTATAGACGAAGATCAGTTAATTGTTAGATATTCGGATTTGCGAAAGGAATAACTTAAGATAGTACGAGAGGGTATCTGATTATTGGATCACCGCTGGATCTTTTGGTGTACTACAAAGAATAGACATAGACGTGCGTGTACAAAATCTAAAGCAACATTGTCAGTTTTTTTATTGTCTCAAGTCGGGAGATTTAAGGTGAATTTTTATTAAAATTCTAGAAATATAGAAAAGTGCATTCAATGTTACATTTCAATTTAAAAAAAAGGAATATTCATATATCGCTTTACTTACTCGTTGTATCGGGACAGGCCTTTGATATTTCCCTTGCCAGTATCGCATACGAACGAAGTTGTGAACGCGGCCGACTCCGTATCGTAAATTTTGACACTGAAAATATACGATAAACGCATTGTCGTTACCGCGACTATCACGGGAATAATTAAATTTTCGTACGTGCGATGAATTACTTATGTGTATGACCTCCTGTCTCCTTTGGATCCACATGCCAGCAATATTTCTTTCTCGCTTTCGTCGGCCCAGGACATAGCCGTGACTTCGTGTTCTGCTCGTATCGACATAAGACTCTGTATGTTCTTCGATATACAGGCCTTTTTGTCGATCTTTATGCCTTTAAAAACCCCCGACTTACCACCCACAAACATATCGAAATCTTTCTTGTAAGGCATTTTTCATTCGTTGCCGCGCGTAAACAAGAGTATAAAAACTTAACATCAATCGAACGCCATGTGCGCTCGGAATTTGTCGAACACTGGGAAACCTAACCTCACAAGTTGGAGGCGGACCAGGGGAAACGGTCTTGCGTACAAAGTCGGGAAAAATGGTAGTTCTCGCTTCTGCCACCGGAAGCGTTACTATCTAAGAGTGAGCCAAACAAACGCAGGTCTCAACAGCTGTGCAAGGGAGCAGATTTTTCGGAATAAACAATATTTTTACAACCCATATGAATGTAATATGCTTTCGTTTTTTAGTACTGATTCTATGGTGAGAATGACAAGTGTTGTTTCAGCAAACTGCATTTCTCGTATCTTCGAACGTCTGTTAGTTTTCAATTTGGTCTTGGGCCATTGGAGTAGATGGGGTATGAACAGATTTATTAGGCCTAAATTTTGTTTTCCTTTTTTCCTTTATTATTAATCTTTTTCTCACTAGATTGCATTCTTTCTTTGTTTATACAACTTATATTTTTATTTTGGCTTTCTGAAGAATGTTAATGAGAACCTGGAAATAAATATAATGGAAGAGGAATAATAAAAAGTAATAAACGCATTGTGTATATTTAAAAGGCACCGTTAAAAAAAATTGTTTTAGGAATTTAGCGAGTTTGTTTTGATGATGTTGAAGTTTGCTACGTTGGAACGCAACGAAGATCAATTCTTTTTAATTGTTCAATATTTTTTGGCTGAAAAAATCGCTTAAACGTTTTTACGTATTCTTATTAGAGATTTACGACCTCAATTTGCAAAATCTGAAGGCTTCAAATAAGCATGAAAATACAGAAATGGTAAATTAACAAAAAAATCGTACCATTCCAACGATACAAACTTCAACGTCATTTGTTCTTTACAACGAATTGTTTTTGCTGTTTTCCCATTTTCGACGCAATTCTTTGTTTTGCGGAATTATAAACACAGAGCACTGTCTAGTACATAATTCTTAAAACTTTCCTAACAGTTCGGTACGATGCATGCTATACGCATTTTTCGAATTCAATAGACCGTTTGCTTTCTTTCGACACTACACGAAAAACGGTAACACGATTCAGAGACGCGTTGAGGATTTTATCTCTTGCAGTACATCTATAGGGTGTCTCAAAATGACTTGACATATTTATTTATTAATAAAACGTATTATTTATTTGAAAAGTACGAATATTTCTGTTTTAATATAAGGTACAAACATGGAGATTATGTGTGGAACACAATATCCGATAAATGGCCGCCTCGTCCATATTTGTAAACGTTCACTCTTTTGATGAAATTTTCAATAACATTTAGGCATAATTGCAGATTAATTTCATTAATGGTGCGTCCAATAGCTTCCTTAAGGCGTCTGGCCATCTTGGCCGATCAAAAAATGGGTATATGTAAAAAAAAAAAATAAACTTGAAAGTATGGGCCGGAACATTTTTATTTTTTTACACGTTAGAAAGGGCTTTAAGAATAACGTTAATAAATTTCCGTTCAAAATATTTAAAAATGGCGCCGTTATGCACATTGCCGCGGAGGCCCTCCGCACGATACGCGCGGTCGTTATCCCAGCTGTTAACTGGTCATGTCACATCTGAAAAAAAAACAGCTCATTCGTGAGTAGCGTTGCTACAATATAGCGTAGCAGTTTTTTTTTCGACCATTAAAAAAATTATGGTGCGCCGACGAAAAAAATTTGTATTTTTCACCGAAATTATGGCTCATCATAATTTTTTAATGGTCGGAAAAAAACCGCTACGCTACATTGTAGCGACACTACTCACGAATGAGCTGTTTTTTTTTCTTTCCGATGTGACATGACCGGGTAACAGCTGGGACAACGACCGCGCGTATCGTGCGGAGGGCCTCCGCGGCAATGTGCATAACGGCGCCATTTTTTAATATTTTGAACGGAAATTTATTAACGTTATTCTTAAAGCCCTTTCTGACGTTGTGTAAAAAAATAAAAATATTCCGGCTCATACTTTCGGTTTATTTTTTTTTTTTTATATACCCATTTTTCGCTCGGCCAAGGTGGCCAGGCACCTTAAAAGGTAATTTTGTAGGTATACGTATGAGCCGAAAGTTTCGGTCGACGCGTATAGTAACATCCAATGCCTATACGATGTTGTTGGTTGTAAATTTTTGACAGAGCTTGTACCCTCTATATGTCCCACACATTCGCACCTCATGCATAGGTAGGTCTCATACTCGAATAGAGAGCGGCGCTGTAATTGTGGCAACAGCGCGATTTTCCTGCCGTCATAGCGTTGAGCTTCCTACGATTCGTCGTTCGCGAAATATTTTATATAAATAAGAAAAAGCGTGGAAATGTCAACTCAAATGCGATACAAAGGAAAGTTTACAAGAAAAAAGGCGCTTGCTAAAAGATTGAAAGCTGTGGCAGCCATGTGTCAAGCAAATGCGGCTAAACGCAATGAGAATAACCATAACCTCAATGACCAGCAACAAAAATTCGCCGTCGAAGGACGTCGGATCGTGGATTTACAACATCTTGCCGACAGTTTCAATTGTATTCGCTGTAACAAAGACATTTTTTTGAGGAAAACAGTGAAGGGCACCCGAACGGGATTGAATTCCATTTTACATATTTCCTGCGACGCGTGCTCTGCAATAACCCAAGTACGCACAGGAAAAACACACAATACGTCCCAGAATACAAGACATGCAGATGTTAACACCAAAACTGTATTAGGTAAGTTATTTTTTACATTATGAGCGTAGCATAAGTAAAGCTTCGAAACGCATTTTACAGGTGCAGTTCATTCTGGCATTGGAGAAACTGCCAGCAACAAATTGTTGAGCTGTTTAAACATCCCGGCCATTGGTTCACACGTTTACAAAAAATATGAACGCGAAATTGGTCCGGCGTTAGAAGCTGCTGAAAAGATTTATGTCGGAGAGCTGCTGGAGAAGAAAGGGAATTAGTTATAGAAAAAATGGAACAGTTGTGTCAGGAATTGTAAGTTCTCTACCAAAAATTCAGACAAATTTCACATTCCAGTGTACAGGGATGAGACAGCGAAAGGGATCTCGCTGGCTTATTAGAATACTTGGCGTTGGGCTGCGGTTGCGGCTTTAGATTTGTCATTAATTAATATCGTAATTGAAAAAAACATGGATAAATCTAATTACTTCTACAGTTACTTTTCTCAATAGCCAAGTTGATTATGTCAGCCAGCGTATTGAAAATTGTTATCATGTCACTCAAAGCGGTAGCACATTCATAAAAATAAATGTTGCTACTGCGTTAGGACAAACAACAAATATGCAGTATCATCGCAGTGAACATCCATCGCCATAAGCCTTCTGCACACTAAACATTCTTCGAAGTGTCATGATAAATTTTCACTGTCGTGACAGATGTTACACTTTATCCTTTTTTTGCTCTAATGTCATGGTTCGATTGTAATATACTCATCTGTTTATTTATTAAGAATAAAATCTATTTTTTAGATTAATGCTTTTTACAATAAGAAATATGGCGATAAATTGTATATTTTATTAAGAATTTATATTTGGAGACTTGTGTTATAAAGTGGAAAGATGTACATCATTTTTCGCCGATAAAGATATGTTTTATAGATGACAATAGTTATTCAACGATTTAGTATGTAATGATTTGTTTTCATTGGAAACGACGTTTTTTTCTAGAAAGTATTTATATTTTTTCACGTATGATCAATAAAAAATAATTATTTGAAATAAAATTGAATTCTATCGATTACTGACACTATGATTTTCGTTTTTTCCACTATTAGGCCGCAAGGTATAGTCAACGAGATTTATCGTTTATGCTGACCCTTCATCCCTCCTGTAATTCTAATCCTCACCTTAGGTCTGTAGAAAATGATGTGGCCAGAAGAGAGATATTCGATACAGCAATAGGAAACATCGTGAACATTATTGTGTCGTACGACATGGGCTGGAGCAAGCGGGGAAATGGAAGAAGCTACAATAGCTTTAATGTCTATGGTACAATCGTTGGTTTTCTGAGTGGCAGAGTACTTGTCTTAGCAGCTCGGAATAGACGATGTAAGCTTTATATATTGATATAAAGCTTACATGGACATGCTATGGCCATTGGGCCATAGCAAATTAGATCACGACTGCAGACAGAATTTTTCCAGCACTGCAAAGGCGATGGAGCCTGACGTTGGAGCTGCTCTAGTAAACGAAAGTTCTATTCTCAAAGAAGCTGCGCTCAACGTCAGAGTTTTGATTGGTGACGACGATAGTTCGACGATTGCAGTAGTACAATAAAGAAACCTCCGAATGATCTTCAAGTTAGCAGACAGCAACCATTTAAAGAAGAATTTTGCGAGTGCATTGTATAATTTGCAAAAAGACTACAAAAAATGAGATGCAAAGAAGTTATTGCACATTTAAAAAAATGTTTTGCCTACGCACTCTTACAAAATCAAGAGCGTAGCGTTGAGCTGGCTAACAATGTTGGCAACATTCCCGAGCACATCTTCGGTAAACATGAAAATTGTGGGCCTTGGTGTAAAGGTACTCACAAAGTCGTACTAAAAGATCAGAAACTATACGATCAGCTATCAGAGATTTGGAAATTATGCTAAGAATACTCCAAAATGGTTGCGTCGAGTCAAACGAATGAAAGTATCAACAACATCATAGCCCACAAAGCCTCGAAGAACTGCTGCCACAGTCTTGGTGAATCTGCAGACTACCGGTTAACCAGTACTGTATGCGTTAAAAACGATGGAGAAAAACATTTTGGACGTGAACTCGAAATTGAATGTATCACCGGGAAACCACTGCATCTTTCACTAAGTTATTAGACGCTAAAAGGAAAAATTGAGCGATCAAGCCAAAATTGCCATCAGCAAAAGCTCGAAGAAATTTACTAGCGCGCAAGAAGGAAACTTCCAGGAAATCGATGGAGCGATCTGAAGGGATTCAGTATAAAACCAATTATGGCAGCAACTCTTCTGTAGATAACACCAAAATTGTCGATTTTCAACGTCTTTCAGATATACTGCCAAACCATTCGCTATCGGTGGATAACTGCAATATGGTCTTTTTCGATTTGGAAACGTATGGGTTTTCGAAAGATTCCGAGATTTTACAAGTAGCAGCGTAATTTGAAAATTTCACATTCAACGTCTATCTTCATCTTTCTAAGCTGATTGATGCCGATGTTTCCAAGGTTACAGGGTTGAAATATGTTGGGGGAAACTGTCTTTCCATGGAAAAGAAGTACCGACAATTGTTCCTCACGAAGCTCTAGTTTCGTTCCAAGAGTTTCTTCGATGTTCATCGAAGCCATGAGTTCTTGTTGCTCATAATGCATCATTTGATTCCTCTCACCTACTGCGTTACGTTATTAATAACGGTATGATGCAAATTTTCCAAAATATCGCCAGATTTTCAGATAGCTTGGCTGTGGTAAAAAAAATTACCAGAACGAAAAGCAGAAAAAAAAGTTTCAATTTACAAGCTCTAGCCCGCGACTTATTGAACTCTGAATTGTCCAATCAATTCCACGAAGCTTCATTCGATGTTAAGACCGTAGAGAAGTTGTGCAAGGCTTTTGTCAAAAAAGAAGATTTCTTTGTAGTTTGTAAGCCTTATAAACAATTGATAATGGTGTAGCTTCTTTTACCATCTCTGAAAGATTTGAAAAGCGTAATTTCCGACGCGATGGTTAAAAAAATAGCAGAAGCCGGAAGCCATTACGAAGTTCTAATAAAGTATTTGAACACCTAAGAAGCAAGCTTTAATTTTTTCACAAAAGATTTGCAATTTGTTAATGTTTTTATTAAAAAGTTTATGTTTGTTGTTTTTTGAGTGTCTTAAATATTATCGAGGATTACATTCATAATAAATATGTATTGATAAGTTGACTGCCTACTTTAAGAGACGTTCAAAATGAAATTAAATAATTTAGTTATAGTTGTAATGAGGATGGTTTGAAGTAAAAACTAACAAATTTAAAAAATATAATATATCTACATACACATACACACACACACACTTATATATAAATACATATAACACGAATAAATACAAGCACAAATTGAACAAATTAAATTTGTTTGCAGAATAAATTTATTTTAGATCTGTCTCAGAATTATTAGAACTCGGGGAAAAAAAAACACGCTTCGAGTTTCCAGACCACGCGCCGATCGGCTGGCTGCAGCGTACACTGTTGCCATTCCGTTACAGATGGTTGGGCCCGAGTTCGGTGTGGAATAAAATTACCACTTTTCATACGTCGATATCTCCGAAACTCAACGGACAAAGTTTGTCATTTTTTAAAAATCAATCCCACAATAGTACTGCTTACACGTGTGTTTTTATTTTGAAATCCTAAGATCCTTTTAGAACTTATATCGAGAAATGCGAGCATCCTTCTATCGGTTTACGTGTTGGGTATAGGGAGCGCGTACAAAAATACCCATATTCAATTGCAATTTTCTCATGAACTCATATCATATCTACACCATTTCAGCCAATTCTAAGATTTTACCAAAACTACCGAACTACCTTAAGCTCCAGAATGGTCAGTGGATCATTGGCATATACTTTTCCTTTCAGAAAACCCCGAAAACAGAAGTCCGATGGCGTCCAATCGTACAATCGTGGTGGCCAATTCACATCGCCGCAGTGCGAGGTAACATGATCATGAAACTTTGTCTGCAATAACCATGCAGAAACGATCAGGGGCGTTCCCAAGGGAGCAGGCGCCCCCCCTGGAAGAAAAAATTTGGTTTGTTATCTGTTGCCCCCCCCCCTCTTCCGTGAAACTAGTATGAGTCCGCCCCCCCTATCTTAGATCCAGGGTACGACCTTGGTAACGATCGTAACGATGCAGTAAACAACAATTCTTAGGCGTTGCTTGATCGTGTGATTCTTCATGACTAAACCTCAATACTTCTTGATGCCAGCTGTCAAAGATTAGTACTCTATGTTCGCCACAACATAAATGGTGCGCAATTAAAAATGTCAGGTCATTTTGAAACACCCTTTATATCAACAAGACCCCTACATATGACAGTGCTTCTAGTGGATAGATGAGGAACTAAATTTGTGCCTCATTTTGACACTTTGGGGGCGTACACAAATTACATAACGCAAAATTTCCCAATTTTTGACCCCCCCCCCCCCCCCACGTATCAGGACGATAACGCCTGGCCGGACCCCCCCTCTCCATTCCGATACGTAACGGGTGCTTTAACATCAATAATTGCGATTTTTTTCATAGACATGACTAATTATTAAAGGATCGGATTTATACTCATTGTATGAAGTATAGATTCATCTTGGTTTTTACGATTTTTTATGAAAAAATATTTAACATGAACCGAGATATATGCCTTGATTTGATGACGAACAAAAAAAATCTCTTCATTGTCCCATCGATATCTTTATTAAAGGTTATCTGTAAATAAAAAGTCAATGATTTATTGATATCTATACAAATGTAACCATCGTTATGCGTAGTCGTTTTTTTTTTATTCTGTTTTTTTTTACAAAATGCCGACAGTTGGGGCATGTTTTTCTATTTTCAAGGCCCTTTTTTTGCATTCAAACAGTCTTTAAAAATAGTAATTATCAAAATTTAACAAATCGGCTACGTACAACCTTAGTCAATGCAATTACAAAAATGTCAAACAAAAAAAATTGAAAATCGGTTGATAAGTTTTTGAGTATTCGCTGGGACAAGGTCGAACAAAGTGGTATAAAGAAAAACGCGTTTAAAGTTTTCGTTCCGTTTTTCTTGATATAAAGTTATGTTTTTTCTCGAATATTGATACTTACATTACAGTGTCTAGTCGTGGGCAATATGACGATTCTTTATCTTCATTATATTTCACAAAATAATAAGAGCGTGCCCTTTATCTATCGTGAACGATGCCACATCTGTAGGGACTGAAGGTACTAGCTGGTCGCGCTACCTGTTGCCACTAAAGTGACTGTAATTCCGTCAATTTTCGGAGTTTTGAATAAAAATGTCGCCAACATATTTTCGAATAAATGTACTGCCAAGAATTATAAAAAACAAAAATTATTTTTTTCGAATTTTGCTTGTTCAAAGTGGGAAAGCTACTGTGCAAGTTCTTGCAGTGACATCCCCCCTTAATTGACATTTCGTATGGAAAGCTGTCAACTTTCCGCAGTAAAATTGCGCGCAAGTTTTGAACTCAAAATTGAACATGCAGAAATGTTCCCAGGCAGCATGAATGTCCAATTGACATCGATAAGTTACTGTTGTCAGGTTACCTTTAAGACATGACCGTAAGATAACTATTCGACATCTTTCAAATGACATCCCGTATAATGCTCCCGTAAAGTTATCTTTTTTATATCTTTCGGCGACGAAAACGGATGTCTAAAAGGTATCCCAAAATATTATCCAATTCATGACTTTTTTAAGTCATCAAAAGGTCATCTATTTACTGTTATCTATTGTATCTAGTTCAACGTTATCCAAAGGATATCATAAAGACAAATTACATAAGACGTCTTTTTCGTGACATCTTTCAGATATCGGTAATATGCTGTCTTTTAAGATATTTGGTATTGGCGAGAAATAGTAAAAAGTCAACCAAATGTTGTCCTAAAGATCACATCCAACGGATCACTTTTATCATAGTGCGAATGTAGCGTGTCATATTTCATTTCACCGGCAAAAAATTGTCTGTAACAACAAGTACTTGAAAAAATAAAGGTGTTGAAAAACACATACGTGAGTGCCTTTTATCCTACTATTCTTTTCGCCTCTGTGAGTACATATATGTGTTTAAAGTACAATCTTTTTATTCTAAAAGCGTATGTCTGCTTTTGAGGTTATCCACGGGATCGCTTGGAGCATGGCAACCACCAAAAGACATGACTGCAACGGGAGAGACGTCTAATAACGACTACCGTTTTTACAATATTAAATTACATTTCATTTATAATGAATTAATCGATGTTTTATTTATAATGACCTAGCCCACTTCGAAACCGACATAACAATATCGTATCAATTTCTTCATGATAAAAATTAACTTATTAACAGTCTAAATTATTGAGCTGTATTAAATATTCTAGACTATTGATAGGTTAATTTTTCTAAAGAAATGGATAGGATATTGTCATACATATATATCGCCAATAAGTAGATATCTTTTCGATAGTACTCTTCGATACCGTTTAGATGTCGTTTTGTTAACCTTATTCGGATGCCTATTGGACGACTTTTAGATGGCAGTGGTATCTTGGCATTTTTGTGCCTTTAAGAAGATATCTTTAAGATATATCGATTTGATGACTTTGCGCTAACGTACCGACAACCGAAAAGAGTTAACCTTTTGTCGACACTTTGATAACCATTAAGGCCCGATTCCACAACTCTCGGTTAACCCATTTAACCGGAGTTTTGCCAGCTCAGCGTGGTTCTGATTAGTCCAGTCGCCCTTAAACTTCGGTTGACTCGGTTAACCAAGAGTTGTGGAACCGGGCCTAAAAGTTGCCGTAGAGTTAACTATCGGACACAAATACGTTATCTGCCAAGCGGACATAGGTGATACGTTTTGTAATACAAAACGGCGGCTTTTTGGACACCCAAAAAGTTATCCGTATCCGTTTCGCGATATCTTTCGGATGCCATATAGATAACATTTTGCTACCTGCGTTGCTATTTCTGGCAGTTCTAAAATCGTCATGTAAGGCAAAGCTTGATCCCCCCCATGTACGTAGACCTAACGCTTGGTCGACCCCCCCCCCCCCCCCCAATTGTTACGTACTTTGCGTACGCGCCCTTTCCATCACTCAAAAACGCCGGAGTTTTCACACTTGCATGTAAGACCATGGAGGGAGATGAATAACGCGAATTCTTAGGCTCAAACTCAATGGCACCACCATACGGAAATTGTTAAAAGCGTTTCCTGTGGCTACACGTTTTTAAAAAGTCCGTAAAGCGTGTGTTTCAATGATTACGAAAATCGTATATTCCAACAGTTGGTAAAGTGCAGAACGTATCTAGACACGCAAATTACCAGAATAAGGAATGTTGATATTCCGACGCAACTTATCAACTGCCTAACGCAGGGAACGGTGCTACATGCGAATCATCCCGTTTGAATAACTCTCAGTACTGGAAAAAAAGTTTTCAAAACCGCAAAACGTTTAAAAACTCAATAATGAGTACCGTAATGAAGTCGTTTCGGGAGAGTCTCTCGAGCGCAAAACACGTTCTTATTCTTACGGGAAGTGGAATATCAGCAGAATCGGGTATACCAACGTTTCGTGGCCCCGGCGGCTTTTGGCGAACTTATCAAGCCCAAAGTCTCGCTACGCCACAAGCTTTTCGCTCAAACCCTTCTTTAGTGTGGGAATTTTACGAATACCGACGACAACTCGTCAGCAAAGCTATCCCGAACAAGGTACTCGGTACTCAATTCCCCCAACAAGTTCACCATCAGCGCCACCATTTCAAAAAGTGGAATTCCATTATTTTTCCATTAATTTTTTTACAACTTGAATTTTGCGTTAAGCGAGAATGACCTTCCAACAATTCGAATGAATTTTGACACAGTCATCAATATTCAGTGACAAAATGAATCTAAACGTACGCTCGACAGGCGCACGAAGCAGTTTCGAGGTTTCAGAAGAGATTCAGGAGAGACGGCAAGACGGTGACTGTTGTGACTCAGAACATAGACGGGCTTCATCAGAAATCCGGCACGGACGAAGTCATCGAACTTCACGGATCACTGTACAAGACTCGGTGCACGAAATGCAAGAATATCGAATTCAACTATACAATTCCCATTTGCCCAGCTTTATCCGACAAATGGTAACTTTTTACACCCCCGTCGGCTCACATTCTCATATTTTAGAATATACTTTGCATAGATGCGAGTCGAGAATAAATATTGGAAAATTTCTTACTCATCTATGAATGAAAAAAGCAGGCGTTTATGAATATCTCTCTGTAGCCATAAAGAATAATAGACATATTTCATTGGTGAATGACGAATGGTCAGTTCGCCGGATCCAAAAGCTACAATGTCGAATATTCCTGTAGAAGAATTACCAAAGTGCGAAAAAAATGGATGCTCTGGCCTATTGAGACCCGACATTGTATGGTTCGGGGAAAATCTTCAAGGAGCTGTTCTCAATAAAGCTCGTAAGCACAGACTACATTCTTCACGAACAATGATTAATCTATTCTTCCAATAGCATTCGTCTCTCTATTTTCCTATGATACCTGCAATTACTGCTATGTGGAGTTCCAATTTCGAGTTTACTCGCAGACTTGTTCGGATAAATGTGAATAATCTTCACGATTTCAAAATAAGGCTGCAAGTAAATCTTTGGTAATGGTCTTTGTATTTTTGGGTATTTCGTCAGATGAAGCTGTAGAATCTTGCGACGCGTGTCTTATTATCGGCACATCGTCCGATGTCTATCCAGCTGCGATGTTTGCACCTACTGTCGCTGATCGGGGCATTCCCGTGGCTGAATTCAACCTGGAGGCGACGTCGGCTACGCGACACTTTCAGTGAGTACTTATTCTCGCTTGTAAAACTGTTAATTAAATGAAATATAGCAAACGTAAACTGTGTACAGTACAGTAGACTTTCGGATATCCATAGACTATCTACTATGGAGTAATTAAGGGGTTAGGCTACTGTGATGACCCAATAAAAATGAACCAGACTTTGTCTTAACAGATTAATTTTAATTTTAATTTAACCCGTTTAAAAACAAACTAGATTTTATTTTATAAAATTAATTTCGGTGGCATAAGTGAGAAGATTGAAAAATCATTTGCACATTCAGTTGTATGTTCCTTATGGCGGAATATACATTTAGACAGGAAAAAAATAAGCAATGTTGAGGGATTTTTATAACTGAGAAATAATTATTCTACAATAATCAAAATTTAGGAATTTAATAGTATATTTAAGTATACAAAATCATTTTTTAAAATTAATTTATCATCAAAATCACAGAGCTGTGGTAGAGTTTTACAGCAAGGTCGTCGCGGGAGCAGCGAATCGGCGTGCAGTCTAGCTTCCTGTAGACTTTGATTTGCAAAAAAGTTCAAACATTTTTTCTGTTAGAACATGTGTAGTTTTTATGTGACGGTACTTAAAATGAAGAAAATGCAGATTTAAGAAAATCGCACGCTTTCGAAAAAAAAAATCACCATTTCTGTAAAATGTGAATGAAAAAAGTAGTTTTTTTTTCCAATTTTTCAAAAACAATTCTCGTCCAGTAGAAGGTACCAATATTATCAATATTTCTACCAAGTTTCGACTCAATCGGCTTAATAGTTTTCAAGTGATCCTGCACGCCAATTTCGATAATGCAGTTTTGAGAAAAACGCGTTTGAAATTCACGCCCGCTCCGAATTCGAGCGGTGAGGCTCAGCGTTGACGGGCTGCAACGTTTAAAGTTTTTCGAATTTCGCTTTGAAACTTGAGAAAAATAGTCTACACATATAGTTCTATCGTTTAAAGAAGAAAAAAAAAAGAAATCGATTTTTTGATCGTTGTAAATGTATATCCGGCCTTAAGAAAGTTCCGTGCCAAAATTTAAGAAAGAAAAGAAGTTTGAACAATCTCGAGACGCACCTTTGAACGTGAGGGGCTCCGCAGTGTACTTGATTTTGGCCACCCAGTTGATCTGAAGCAAAAAAACCAGTTTTTTTTTCTTAAAATAGATAATATTGGCTAATACTTGAACGAGCGTTTTTAATCATGTTCCATGCATGAAAAAAAATTTGAATTGTTTTTCTCGATTTCTAGAGAAACAATGACATCGTTATTGTTAATAACTAATCAAACAAAAATGTTGAAAAGAAAAACGTCTGTTAAGTCGATTTCTCGACATCTAATCAACAGATTGACTTGAAATTTGGGACTATTATTACACTGAATAAGTGTCCCAAATTTCAAGTCAATCCGTTGATCAAATGTCGAGAAATCGTGTACACCATTTTGTGAATTATAGTTTCGAGAAAAACGCGTTTAAAGTCTTACTAGCAGTCCTATCGTTAGAATTATAAGTTTACCTTCAATCGGCGATTCTTGCACTGTATGTTGGACCTTCCTTTTCAATTCAAGTTGCTTCAAGCGATGAACGATTTTTTGAAATTTTCACCGTAGCCTAACCCATTCATAAACGGAACATTGCTTGCCACTTTTGAAAAATCTCAAGAGTCCTTGGTAGGTTGATTCTGGGAATTTGCGCTCCTGACTGAACAATTTTTTGCACAAGTTCATTTAACATTCTATTAATATTTCATTCTGGTTTGAAGATACCATTTTAGTGGACCCTGTACCAAAACAGTACCGGAAGCACTCGATCCTTGAACCTGGCCACTCACACGTCAAGCAACAGCGAGGCCTTCAACGATCGTATGAAAATCGAATTTTATTGAGTTCTTCATGAGGAAGAACATTGCACTAATGGTCTAAGTGACATCTGTTTGGGAGATGTAGAAAAGTATATATGTGGTAACCGTAATCTTTTCTTCGACGAGTCTTGAAAACGAAGAGATAATGTACAAAAAAGTTCGAATGGTATTTAATTATAATAAAAATAATAATTTAACGTTGCCAGAGAGTATACGTGTTTTGTTTCAGTTACGGAAACACATGTGGTCTGTACGAAATTCCGAAGAAAAAAAAACGATCCTAATTCCTGTAGTGCTACTCGTTTACGCGTAATGCACATCTACCGACGGAATAAAGTCATAGCGATGATTAAGGGCATGTACAAGGTCAACATAACCTCACAAATTTTCCAACCCAATTTCCTCATAGATTGTTAAATTTTTTACGAAAAAACAAAGCATTAGGCTCTGGAGAATTTCCTAACGCAGAACTTCATGATTTCCATTTGCCCTAAATATGATTCATCTCTGAGAAATCTCTGTTCTAAAATTGCAGCTATCTCTCTCGCACTCATATGTCACGTGGTGAATCTGCTACGTCGTTTTAAGGTGGAGTGTCGCACTGAGAGTGCGAGAGTTCCAGCTGATAAAAAATAAAAGAAACACCTTTTGCTTTGTTAGGCCACCGTAACGGGTATAACATGATGAGCGAATTTAACAAAACAATTTTCGTATGAAAAAGTGATTCACTCATAAAATTAATTACACATCTATTTAGTGTGAATATCAAACTGTTAGAAAATATATTTTTTTTTTCAATGTACAAAATGGCCGACTACTAATATTTTCTTTTGTTATCTTTTTTTAGGCGCTCCGCGGCGTGACATTTAGCATCCACAAATTTTTACCTAGAACAAAAAACAAAAATTCTCGTCAATCTACATTAGAATACCTAGAGAAGTACGTACAGAATTTAAAAAATATTGTTTTATTCAAAAGTTGTAGGTATTTGAATGAATTTTCAGTGAAAAATTTCGTATAAAACTGCTCAAAAAAAAGTGTTCGATTAATCAGAAATTTCGTACGTACTTCTCTGCGAAATGCAATAGGAAGATAACTTTCAAATTTGAAGTAAATCGAGTGAACATTGTTGAAGTTATTTGTCACGCTAATTGGAAAAAAGCTGTTTCGAGAAAAACGCGTTTAGTTCTAGGTACTCTATGGCCGTGCCAGAGGTGGGTTTACGTTATACGCTCAAAGTCGGTGAAAAAAAAATGTTCTTGCTATAAAACGAATACTAACTTATTCTTATGATGATAAAACACCGTTTTAGCGGGAAAAAATCGATTTTTTTTAAATTCTACTGTGGCCTTACCCCTTAAGGGAGGAACCCGCTGTAAAATTTTCGAAAAATCGTTCGTTTGGAAACACTTTTAAAAAATCCTTTGAACCTTCAAAAATATGAGGCATATTCACTTATAGCTGAAAAAACAATTTCAACGTGGTTTTCGAGTTATTTTTTAGGGGAGTCTCCGAACGCTGAAAAGCGTCTACCGAACCGCAGTTTTCGACTCTTGTAAGCCTATTATTTTCGGGGACAAAAAGTTACCGACTAAAAATAGTTTTATTTTCCACCAATAGGTGACAATAGATTACGGGGGGAAAAAATGATCAGCTGTAGCGTCTACAAACCCGTTGAACTCAAACACGCTTTTCTCAAAGCCATGTTTTTCAAATCGGCACACAGCAGAACTCAAACAATTTTCGTCCAATCGACTTGAAATTTTAACTGTAGCTTCTTCGATTGTCTTAACAGTCAAGTATGAGCGCTTTTTTCGATTAATTGAAATATGTAAAAAAGATATGACTTGTTATGTGAAAATTATGGTCGAAAAAACGAACTTTTTTTTTCAAACTCGCCTCTATTTTTTTCGTTATTTTTTAATTCCCCCCTGTACTTGACTGCTAAAACTAATGTAATTAACGAAAATATTTCACTCATAGTTTCAAAATTAAATTTACAAAAGTTCTGGTGCGTGCCGCGAAGAGGGTTGGCTGAAAACCAGTAAGTGCACTAGCGACTCGTGCGCCGCCATTTTGTATTCTTTTGACAAATAATTTTTTTTTACATACTCCATCATATACCTAATAAAGTCTAAAGTTCTTTTGTCAGTGTATTTTATTCCTTTCTTTAAAAAAAAATCCAAAGAAAACGGTCAGTTACATTCGAAAATGGGCAGTTACAGTGGTGTCCTCCCTTAAGAGACGTATAACGTTAGTCCGTCGTTTGCCCGAAATGTAATCCGTTTAGGAAAAAAATTGTCCCTAGGATTTCTACCGACCGGACGTGTGCCACATGTCCTTGAATGAAAACTGTTTATAGAATGTAGCTCTGAGCTCAATGGTATAATACCAGGATATTAAATACATTTTTTTAATTTAATAAGGCGTTATAAGTTAAATATCTTTGAACCCGAAAATGATCAGATATGCTAAGGTAGACGTAATACTCCGAAAACTCGGATAAGGTACGTAGTACTCCAAAAACTTAAGTAAAGTATGCAGTACTCCAAAAACTTAAGTACGCTAAAGTAGACGTAACACTCTGAAGTATGCTAAGGTAGACGTTTTCAAACGCGTTTTTCTTGAAACTACTTTTTTCAATTTGTGTACACTCTAGCTCAAAAATTTTCTAACCTATAGTTTTATAAAGTCATAGTTTCTTTATATAATCACTCTCGATATGAACCTAAATTTGGGGTAATGTCATTATTCAAAGCATATTTTTTTATAGCGAAAAACATGAATTAATGGCAAAAATTATCCCCTTTTGTTTAATTACCTCTAAAAAATGCAATTTTCATTTTTTTGGTCAGAATTAGGTTCATTTAGAAGAAAAACATGTTCCTAAAAAAATCTTCAAACCGTAATGATTTCCGATAAAAACTGTGGCCTCCAGAGTGCACAATAACAGCAAAGTCTGATGGCGACCTTGGATGGGCGGCAGGTTATATGCTCCATATTTTCAGAGGAAATCCTTCGAAAAAATGAAATATTTGTTTGAAAATATGTATAAAATATTCGAAAAATTTGAATAAATTCTATTAATTTATTCCTTGTCAAAAAATCATGAAAATCACTTTAATAAAGTACTCCTAAACTGGTTTCTCGCCTTAAGAAGAGGGTAGGGGTTTCAGCGTGAAAAAAAAAACACTTTTTTGCGAATTTTTTTTCATCTATATGGATGGAGTAAATTTATTGAAACCTTTTGTACATTGTTATGTGTAATTTCAAGAACATTCCGTGAAATTTGTACGCGAAAATGTCCACAAACAAGCCGGTGACAAAGCTTTTCCAAGAACGCCTTTGGAAAAACACGATTTGCTGTGTTCACTGTACCTCAGCTAGAAATTATCTGAAATCGAGTACCATTAAGGGGTTACCCCCACTTGCGATTTTGTTTTTATTGCATTTTTTTGAAGTATAAGTATCCGGGCCCATAATTCTGTATGGGCCCGGAATAGATGACGATATGTAAGTTTACAAAAAAAATATTTTCTTCGTGTAAACTGAAATTGAAACTTTAAAGGCGTTTTTCTCAAAATGGCATTTCTGAAGTCGGTGACCAAGATTACTCGAACACTAATGAACCGATCTTCTTGAAATTTTGCAGGCTTATTTAATACATAAAAATGTAGTCTTTAATCGTTCGATTTTTTTCGTTAAAATCGAACCATCAACTTTGACTGTCCGCCATTTTGTGAAAAATGAATATTTTTTAAAATCCTTCGATTAAAGACTAGTTTATACTTATATTTGACTAAATCCATCCGCATTTTTTTTCAGATGATCCACTTCGCCGCAATGTTGGTCACCGCAAACCGTGTATATAAAAACATTATTTCATTGACGGCCACTAAACAATGTAATATTTTTCAATAAAAAAATTACTGAAAGTTCTTCAAGATGTGTTCTTTAAGATGGTATATTGATCGATTAAAAAAGTTTTGTAGTTTTCTTTAAAAAAATTCATGAAAAAGGCCTTTTTTGCGCTACAAGTGGGGGTAACGCCTTAAAATTTAGTTAATGTATCATCAAATCCTCCCCTCAACGTTCCTTGATAATTTTTTGTTTTCATTTCTAAATTTTTGGTGGTCATTTAAAGTGAAAAGTGCTATTTTCTACAAAAAATTCAGCCATTTTGGGGGTGGAAAACCCCCTCAATGTAAAAAAAAATCTCTAACCGTTCGGGGAAGGTATTTTATATGTAGAAAGTGTGTACCAAGTTTGAAATAAATCGGTCATGTAGTTTTCAAATGGCAGTGAACACGGACTTTGAAAAAGTGGTTTCGAGAAAAACGCGGCACCGGCTTGTTTGTGGATATTTTCGTGCACAAATTTCACGGAATGTTCTTGAAATGACACTTAACAGTGTACAAAAGGTTTTAATAAATTTACTCTATCCATATAGATGAAAAATCGCAACAAAGTGTTTTTTTTTCACACTGGAACCCCTACCCTTCCCTTAAATTACAAAACTTCCTCTCTCGTACCACGTTGTTGGCATATTGTACTTGCTGGGTAGATGTACCACGTGGCACATGAGTGCAAGTGAAATAGCTGAAATTTTCGACCAGAGATTTCTCAGAGATGAATATTTAGGGCAAACGAAAATTGTCAAGCTTTGCGTCAGGATTTTCTTCAGGGCCTGGTGCTTCGTTTTTTATAAAAAAACCAACTATCTATAAGAGAATTGGGTTGAGAAATTTGTGAGGTTAATTTGACCTTGTACATGCCCTTAATATGCGCAATTGTGAAATGTAACCTCAAATCCGACGACCAATTAAATTCGAATTTTCCAATCAATCCAAGTTCGTTCATGATTACGTGACAGTCATAAACGAACAAAAAAGGAAAGTCGAAAAGCTAAAAATCCGACGATCAGATGAACGCAGTCGAGTTTATGAAAAAAGGCTAGAGAAAAATAAAGTTTGTTGGCCAACTTCACGGAGCTGTGAGCGTGATCTTAAATAATGATAATAATAATGACAACTAGTGACGAGTCGGGTGTCGGATGGAAAGCTTGTCGGGCGCGTCTCAACAGTAAAGTTTTGAATCGTTGCTCAAACACGATTATAACGATAAACAAGAAAGATAGTTGATCGCGAAAATGTCGTGTTGCGGTGCCGAGGAAGATGAGGAACAACAACCCGATCCTACCAGAGTTCGGGGTTGTACGGATATTTTTTGGCTGTGTCTGTTCATTGCTTTCTGGTGTCTTATGGTACGTAACCTTCGTAAACTTCTTATTTTTCTAACCCCCTTAAATTAAACATTACCAATCACGTTCTATTTTGGAAGTGTTGTCACGTCGATCGTCATCGGTGACTCGATGCGGCGACGGTTCTGGACCGTCGCCTGTCGCCACGTAAAAGCTCTTATCTGATCATCACGGAGTTCTTTCTATGATTTTTTCCCAACAGATCCTGATAGCGGCATTTGCCCTGGTCTATGGGAATCCGATGCGGCTTATCAGCGGATACGATAGTTTTGGCAATACCTGCGGTATGAACAATGAAAAATTTGGAAAAATGGAATTGTCCGGTCAGGATACCACCGACAAACCGTAAGCAATTTTATACAGAACTAGCCGTTCCCTTGGCTTTGCCTGTGTTGCCATCTTAATGATGGCAAAGCTTCGGCCTAAACTTTAGATTTTTCTTTTTTTGATAAATTGTGGAAAATCTTAAGGTGGTATTCTAGTCTAGAGGTCTAGTTTTCGGATGTTTTTACTAGCATGAGAAAAAAAATTTTAAACCCTTTTTTAGTTTTTTTATGAATGTTTCAAGAACTTGCAAAAAGAATGGAAATTAAAAATGTGATGGGCTTCTAAATATGGCCGTGAAAAAGATTATTGAGGCGATTGACATGATTTCAAAACTCCTATTCATCTGAAACAGAAATAAAACCAATTTTCTTGATCAAAAGAATGTCACTATGGCAGGTACCAAAGATAATTTTTTTTTTCTTTTTTCAATGTCTATTGTGGGGAAAAAAGATAGTTTTTGCCCTATTTTCTCAGTTTTCGATTTTTGAAAAATAGTTACAATAATAATTTTGTAATGCGCACGGTACGGGTGATAGAGGGATATATACTGAAGCTTCATGCCAAATTTGATGTCGGTCGGTTGATCAGAATTCGAGCTTTTTATGTCAATCAGGTTGAAAAAAATAGTTTAAGAAAACGCGGTTGAAGTTTTGAGTACAATTTCAGACAACAGCTACTATCTAAGTAGTATAATGGCATGTTATAGGGATGTTATATTAATCAGCCATTGCTGCCTCTCAATGTGTGCCTTCCTCAACTTGGCAACAATGATTTTCTGAAGCTCGTACTTCTCTTTGAATAGTTCTTGCTTCTTCACAAGCTTCTGAAGTTCGAAGCTCCGACCAGTCGATCCTATTCTGGTCTCGTTTGTTGGCGTAACTAATGGGAGTTTCAAAATTTCCTTTTGAGGACATATTCTTAAGAGGTGTTCTTAAGAATATTCTTAGGAATTGTTAAGAGTTATTCTTAAGGGTTTAAGAGAATGCCAAGAAAAAAAATCTATTTTTCCTATTTCTAGACTAGAATACTGCCTGAAATGAGGAACTAATATCCTTCGATTCTGCTGAAACTCATATATGTGATGAAGCATTGAAAACTATTAAACACGTATTTTTTTTTATCTGCGGAAAAATGGTTTCAAGGGGGGAAACCACCCCTCAAAGACATGTCACCCCTTAATTAAATTTTTCATCACTTTACATTAGAAGAATTTTGTTCTTGTTTCATCCAGGTCGGTGGACTGCTTGTGGATCAAACTGCAAAATCACCCCTTCAAACCGTTTTTCCTTGAACCGAAACCTTGAAACAGTTTTTCCGCCGATAAAAAAATACGTGTCTAATAGTTTTTAATGTTTCAATGAGTTTCAACAAAAATATGTCAAACGAAATTGACGCGATGATTGACGCAAATATATTGACACGATATTGACGCAAATATGAACATTTTTATATTTCAATGAGTTTCGACAAAATCGAAAGCGGACATCTAAGTGGTGTTCCTTGCGAATAGGATTACTGTTATCCTGATAAAGAAGACACTGAGAAGGTGGTGTTGAAGTTTGTATCGTTGGAACGCAACGAAAGTTCTTTTTGTACATTTTTTTAAATTATAGATCTTTTTTATATATCCATATTGTAGATCCCTCAATAAAAGTCTTGAAAAAATATGGGGTTGAAATTGGCATCGTTAGAATGCAACAAAAATTCTTTTCAATTCCTTATTTTTATTATTACCCAAAATCATGCTTTGCATATTTAGGTTGTAGATCACTAAATAAGAATCCTAAAAAATGTTTGCATGGTTTGTGTAGCTCAAATCTTTCCAAAGAACATTTTGAAAATAAAGTAAAACTATTTTCCTTGCATACCAACGACGCAAACTTCAACGTCATTAAAAAATGGGTGATTGATTCGTGTTGGCAAAATGAAAGGAATTTAGAAATATAAAGTTTCATTGCATTCCACCGGTGCAAACTTGAACCATATCTGAGAAAGAATACTGAGCCTGAGAAGGGCTCATACTATGTCAATGGGTAGGATTCTTATCTACTAAAATCTCTGTCCCTCTTCTTTCCCCTCTTCTTTCTCCCTCTTCCTCCCTAAAAATAATGATCAAAACAAACAATTTTTAAAAAAGGAGCATTACTCTTAACCCCTGATTACTCATAAATTTTGGTCTGCTCAATTGTTTATTCATTTCTCTGTTTGCGGTCGTTTGTCATTGGCTTTTGTTTAATATAAACGCAATATTTTTTTTCGTTCGTATGCTTTTGTATTAACATTGTAATTAGCTACATAGTGTAATGCTCAAGAGCTTAAATCATGTGCCACAGCCTAGCCTGTGTTTCTGTGAAACACTAATAAAAATTGATTCAGTAGTTCTCGAGTTATAGACGTGCAAACAGTACAGACTTCGTTTTTTTTTTCTCAAAACTCGATTTTTCGATTTGGATTAGACAATAAAATCGATCAGTAAAGAAGTTTTTCAATAACTTAAAAGTTGTCGACGTAGCACCCCTTAAAGTTTTATCGCATGTAGAGGTAAAGAGAGCGCCGCTAAAACTGTTCTTTTCATTGTAATACATTTTTTTCATGTTGCTGATAAAGTTGGTACATTGATAAACAAAAAAACAGATATTTTTAATATATAAAAATATATAAAAAACAGATAGTTTTGTGCAATAATTAATAACACTCATAAATCTCTGAGTCAACATATTCTGTTTCAGATATCTCTTCTTCCGCGACATGACGGACGTCAAGCAATCGTTGAAAATATGCGTGAAGAAATGTCCGGATAGGACAATGAAGTCGCTGCAGGATGTTTGTCAATTTTACAAAGAAACGGGCTCTCAACTCTGCCATCCGGGGGGTGACTTTTCGCCATGCGACGATCGCAGCAAAAACAAAACCGTGTACTGTCCCAATTTGCCGGTTTACGAGAGCGTTCCCATTCTAAACAGATGTATACCAAAGGCGATAAAGGACGCGACGGCTACTTTAGTTTCCAATCTTTACGGCGTACTCAACTCTTGGGAGGTGATCGAACAGATATTGGGAGACCTCTACAAAACGTGGAGAGAAATTTTGGGATTGTCGTTTCTTGCTTTTTGTACGTATTATCATAGTTTTACTTTCCTGAGATTCTGTATGACTCGAAAAAATGTACAGAAATAGGAAAACAATCGCATCTTTCATATCAATGTTGACGGAAGTTCATAAGTTTCGAAATTCCTTCATGTTCCATCCTCTCCAGGACGAAGCGAGTCTCATTATTTCAAATAATCTTTTTCTGTACCACAGTTTTGTCGCTGTTCACGATCGGGATATTCCACCTGCTGGCCAGCTTCGTCACGTGGATCATCATGATACTCGTTAGTGTCACTTGCATCGGTATGAACTCGCATCCGGAGTACATATTAAATATTCCCATCGTTTTTATCCGGCAAAGTTATTTTTCCTCGAATTCACGAGATTCGGATGTTTCAGGTGGTACCGGCCTTTTGTGGTGGACGTACGTCGGTATCAAACGAACATTGGATGCGACCGATTCCAGCCAGCTGTTGGAGGAATCGGTCAGAAACGAAAAAGCTTTCCTGGCGTTTTCCATCATAGCGACGATAATAACTGTAAGTTCGATCGAGTCTTCGAACGATGCTCATTTCTTCGGACATTATGAACCAACTAGCTTTCCGCTTGCGGCTTCGCTCGCGTAGACTTGTGTTGAACGTCCCTTAAGGCCTTAGGCCACAGTACCGGGTATAAAATCAAGTGCGAATTTAATTTTTATTCATTAGAAAAAGTGATTCACTCATAAAATTAATTACACATCTATTGGCCGAAGGTATGCCTGAGAGAGGAAGTGAGAAATATGCTGAACGGTCACCCATCAAGGTGGGGGAAGGAGTTAAAGAAGGCGATAGACGGGGTAGGAGATGGGAGAGTGATAGACCTGATATGGGCAAGCGCAGAAAGCTGGGAGAGGATTGGGAAATACCTAAACGAGGGGGTAGAAAGGAAAACGGAACAAGACATGCAAGAAGATTGGGTCAAAGTGGACAGTTCTTCCTTCTGCCCTTGGTACAAGAAAATAAAGGTGGGGTGCGAGCGAGGGAAATACTCGGATAACAAAGAGTTGAAGGGGGAAGTGAAGGAACAATGGGCAAGAGTGAGATGCGGAAATGTACGGAAAGTGGGAAAGAGAGGTTTCGGCAACTGGACCTGCGAAATATGCCTAGAGGAAGAGGATGGCCTAGAGCATATTTGGAAGTGCCAAACAGCGAGGAGGGCGATAAAGGAAGTTTGGGTAAGGGGGGTGGACGAATGGAGAGGAGGGACAGTGAGTGAGGAGTTGGAGCGTTGGACGAAAGACACGCTGAGAGGGGACCCGGTAGCGGTAATATGCTAATATTTAGGGGCATATGCAAAATTGAAAGAGGAAAAAGCTGCGGAAGACCGAGAGGAGGAGGAAGAAGATAATAGTACGGGGGCATGCGAGGAGTAGGGTAAATAGTGTAAATAGAAAAGAGCGTAGCGGATATGCTGTCTTTTTTTTCTTTATTGTTAGTTATAAGGATTGCGCGTGTTTTTTTTTTAGATATAAGGATTAGAACATAAGGCGAGAGTTGGGTGAATGTAAAAAAGCGAAAGCTGTACATGTGGAAAATAAAATCTGTCTAATTACACATCTATTTAGTATGAATATCAAGCTGTTAGAAAATATATATATATTTTTTTCGATGTACAAAATGGCCGATTACTAATATTTTCTTTTGTTATCTTTTTTAGGCGCTCCGCGGCGTGACATGTAGCATCCACAATTTTTTACCTAGAACAAAAAACAAAAATTCTCGTCAATCTACATTAGAATACGTAGAGAAGTACGTACGGAATTGAAAAAATATTGTTTTATTCAAAAGTTGTAGGTATTTGAACTTAAGAAATGAATTTTTACTGAAAAATTTCGTTATAACTGCTCATAAAATGAAAAGTTTTCGATTAATCAGAAACTCCGTACGTAGTTCTCTGCGAAATGCAATTAGGAACATAACTTTTAAATTTGAAGTAAATCGAGTGATAAATGTTGAAGTCGTTTGTCACGCCAATTGGAAAAAAGCTGTTTTGAGAAGTTTTGAGTAGTCGGCCATTTTGTACACCGAAAAAAATATATATTTTCTAACAGCTTGATATTCGTGCTAAATAGATGTGTAATCAATTTTATGAGTGAATCACTTTTTCATACGAAAAAAAATTGTTAAATTCGCACATGATTTTATACTGTGGCCTAAGGCCACAGTAACAATGAAATGAAACAGGCCAATGAAATGTGCTCCTGAACTGTTTCATTAAGAAACACGTAGAATTGTACTGACGAACATTAATACTAAGTTTCAAGTAAATCTGACCACGTATTTTTTTGCCATACAAACTTTGCTACCCCCTTTTCCCCTTAAGGATTGAATTTTTTAAACGCTGGAATGTCATTAATTGTGCCTAAGAGCAGTTATACAAAGTTTCAAGTAAATTTGACCCAGTTTTTTAAATTGTCCGTACAATTTGCCACCCCCTTTCGATTAAGGGCTGAATTTCAAAAAACGCTAAAAGACGAATTTTATTAATTGTGTTGAAGAGCATTAATACTAAGTTTCAAGTAAATTTGACCCGAATTTTTTAATTTTCTGTACAAACTTTGCCACCCCCTTTCGTTTAAGGCTGAAGTTTGAAAAACGTATACGTATTTTATTAATTGTGTTGAAGAGCATTAATACTAAGTTTCAAGTAACTCTTCTGACCACATTTTTCAAATTTTCCATACAATCTTTCCCACCCCCTTTCTCCCTTAGGGGTTGAATTTCGAAAAACGCTGGAATACGCGTTTCATCAATTGTGTCAAGAATCACGAATACCAAATTTCAAGTAAATCCGACCAGATTTTCTTTAAATTTCCATACAAACATTGCCACCTCTTTTCTCCCCTTAAAGGGTGAGATGCGAAAAATCCCTCCTTAAATGGTGCCTATGAAATAAAATCAACATGCCCTCTAAATGTCACATTTCTACATTTAGCGTCACGACTTTCAGTCACGACTTTGCCTTTTATATAAATATACAGGGTGTCCCTCTTATCTCTGCCATCCGAAATAACTCGGTAATTATCGACTGTACGAAAAAATATTTCATACAAAAATTGTACGGTGTGAAGGGGGCCATCAAATGCGGCCAATTTTTTTAAATTTTGGTGGAAGCGCTAACGCACAGTGAAGGTCACCTCCACTTCTTAAAATGAAATGGTACATTTTTTTTTCAACCATCTTGTGGAGCACCTCAAGCCGCATAAAAAATACTAGGGGGTCAAAGTCGTTCAAGGTTATTCAAGGTCAGTATCGATGATACAAATCTAAATATCTCGAATCACTATCAAATATTTGGTAGTGATCCGAGATATTTAAATTTGTATTTGATTTTAATAGGTGACCTTGAATGACCTTGAACGCCTTTGACCCCCTAATGTTTTCATGCGGCTTGAGGTGCTCCACAAAATGGTTGAAAAAATTGACTATTCTATTAAAAAAAGTAGAAGTGACCTTCACTGTGCGTCAGCGCCTCCACCGAAATAAAAAAAAATTGGTCGCATTTAATGGCCCCCTTTACACCGCATAACTTTTGTCTGCAACATTTTTTGTGACGTCGACAATTACCGTGTTATTTCGGGTGGCAGAGATCAAAGGGACACCCTGTATATGTGTGTGTGTGTGTGCGCGCGCGCGCGCGTGTGTGTGTGTGTGTGTGTGTGTGTGTGTGTGCGTGCGTGCGTGCGTGCGTGCGTGCGTGCATGCGTGCGTACGTGCGAGCGTGCAAGCGTGCGCGCGTGTGTGTGTGTGTGTGTGTGTGTGTGTAATATAATATAGATTACAAGGCTTTTTTTCCATAGAAACTTTAACACCCTTTTCCACCCCTTAAATGGGGTTGTTTCGAAAAAGGCTCAAACCCGTGTTTAATTATTTCCCTCAAAGATTATTTATACCGAGTTTCAAGTCAATTGGCCTAATAGAATAAAATGTTCCACACAAAGCTTTAACAACCCCTTTTACCACTTTAGGGGTTGAATATCACAAATTCCTTTCTTAGTGGGTGTTGACATCATAAAAGGAAACTACCGACCAAATTTTACGTTTCTATGTTCAGTGGTTTGGGCTGTGCGTTGATCTGTCAGTCAGTCAGGACATGTCCTTTTATAGATATAGATTGTTAAAAAAAAACAATATTGTTTCCTCGCCAGGTGATCCTGCTCTTCCTCTTGTGCGTGATCAGAAAGCGCGTAACTTTCATGGCGGCATTGTTCAAAGAGAGCGCAAAGTGCCTGGCAGAACTTCCAGGATTATTTTTTCAACCGCTCCTAACGTTTGCAGCGCTTTTAGTCTTCTTCGTGTTCTGGGTCATTGTGATACTCTGCCTCGCCACAGCCAGTGAGTACCGTTCCCTTACCCACGGGCTGTTAACGCACCTATTGCTCTTGAACTACTGGGTCAACGCACTTTCAGATTATCCTGGGACTAAATCGGTACAAATGCTAAACGCATCGGGTAACGTTCAATTGTTGCGGCCGTCCGATCCGACGAATGCATTTTTCGAGCAGAAAAGACTCGATTTGCCTATAAAAAGTCCCAAGAGTGAGTATCTCGTTTCCATGTCGACGTAATCGGTTAGTAATAAAGTTCAAATGAATTTTCACGCGACGTTACAGCCTTCACGTTTGTCGAGTTTGTCGATTCCACGTGGGTTAAGTACATGTGGTGGGTTTACATAATCGGATTCATCTGGATTTCCGAGTTTATCACATCCTGTCAAAGTATGGTGATAGCCGGCGCTGTCGCTCATTGGTATTTTCGGTAAGCTCGCTGCTTGAAATGAGAATTTCTTTCTTCCCGAGTTGAAACTTGCAAAATGCGTCTTAGTAATAATCGCTTTAT
This sequence comes from Ophion slaviceki, assembly GCA_944452715.1. Taxonomy (NCBI): domain Eukaryota; kingdom Metazoa; phylum Arthropoda; class Insecta; order Hymenoptera; family Ichneumonidae; genus Ophion; species Ophion slaviceki. The sequence goes on along the minus strand of OX101785.1, from coordinate 26,529,576 downwards.
TTTTTAAATAAAACGATTAAATTTACGATTATTTTTAAATTGAACAATTAAAAAAAACATACAAAAATTCATGCGATTGCTTATAGTTTAAAATCATGTGAATTTACACAGAAAATATAACATTTCGCAGGGCATACTTCGCAGGGCAGAATATTTTTCTGAACGACTAATTTTCGGAGCTTTTTTCGAAAACTGAAGAATTGTACATTTCAGAGGCAAGAACGCGAGTGCATCACCGGTATGTTCGTCAATGGGAAACTTGGTGAGCTACCACCTGGGCTCAGTCGCGTGTGGATCGTTGCTCATCACCATTTTTAAACTGCCGCGATTGATACTCACGTATTTGCATCAGAAGTGAGGTTTTTATGAAACTTTTAAAGTAGTCCTATCGCCAGGCTTCAATCCACAGGATTTTCATAATTTTTTTTGAGTTTCACTAAATATATTAATAATTGTCTCTGTAAAATTTCAGGGTTAGTTATCGACCTAATTACAGAGAAAAAAATTAAAATTGCGTGTTTTTGCGAAGGAATTCCGAGACGACATACAAAAACCTAATTTCCGATCGCTACAAAAGTGTATATAACAGTGGGAATCCGTCAGATTCTTAAAAATAATCAGATTTCCATACTTAACACTTGTAGTAATCCAATGCTCTCAGAAAAAAATTACGCTTAATGACCTAATTTTTATGTAATATCAAGTTTAATTTGAACTCAACTTGACAGCAAGGCAACAGCTGACTGTAGTCCTAACCTCATCTCACTCATTCGAATTTCCACACATATTTCATTTTTAACCGACATATTTCGCCGACACAAATTATCCACGCTTTTTACCAGTCGTGGCCCGAATACAATGCTTTATATTTCCCGCACCTGACATTGTTTTGACGGATCGACGTTGAAAAGCATGGAGGTTAAACTCGCCTGGTTGACTAAAAAGAGACGGAGATAGAATCAATGTTGCCAAATATCAAACTTAGAAATACTGTGCGAATCGTTGGAATAACTATTTTTCCATTTTTCTAATTAAATGTGAACATTCATTAAACAGTTTACACATGGAAAATGTTAGTTATTACAATTTTTTTTGCTTGTGTTAAAAATATAAATTGTACAAGTCTCGAGTATGAACAGTGGCATGACTGGTGTGAATCGATAGGACTACCTTAATGCTGCGCGTTCGACAAAAGAACCTTAGGCGCTTACAACAGTTACTTTTTCTTCCAGATTCGAAAAAACCAAAGAAACATCACCTTGCGCTCAGTGTGGCCTGAAATGCTGCATTTGCTGTTTCTTTTGTTTAGAAAAATTTATTCGTTACATGAATCACAACGCGTACACTGTAATCGCTATCGAGGGAACGCATTTTTGCAACGCCGCGAGAATCGTGAGTAATGCATATTTCGTTTGTCGAGGCTGCGATTCGTTTTCTCATTGAATTATGACAAAGACAAAAGTTATTGTTTCGTCCAAGTAATGAACGCTTGAGAAAAAAAAATTAATTTCGTTGAAACTTAGGCCAGAAGTCCAGATTTAACAATAGTAGTAATATTTAACCTTGCCCCGATTCGCATCAATCTCTCCATAATCAAGAATGCAAAACTTAAGGGGTTAGGCTATAAAACCAAATTTAAAAGAACAAGTAAGATGATTAAAAAAACGATTAGACATTTATTTGTATGTACATCAACAAAGCTGTGTACCGAATTTCATTTAAACAATTATATGTGAAAAAATGTTTTAAAAAAGAAGCTTTTATTTGATGTACTAAAAAGTTGAAAATATGTTTCTTACCAAGTTACCTATATGCGACTATAACTGAAAACTTGGGGCGCTCGACTTTTTGAATGTTTAATGAATTTGATCAATTCAGTTTCATTAACCGTAATGACTTTGGCACAATAGTGATTAGAGAAATTATTATCACACGTTTATACTCAGTTTCAGAATTTTTATTTCAGAAATCTAAGATTGTTTTACAGTAAATTAAATACAGTTGATATGTAAACGGATTCATGTAAATTAAAAATTATATGCCTAAATTTTAAGCGGCCCAAGCTTTTATTTCTACCCACACATAAGTGACTTGGTAACAAAATTATTTTCTACTTTTTATTACATAAAATAAAAACTTGGTTTTTCAAATATTTTTTTTACATATAAATTATTTTCTACTTCTTAGTCTTTAATTAATTGTACTAGAGCTCTGAAATGTTTGCAAGGAGGGATTAATCCTAAATTGTGAAGTTAGTGTTATTAAAGGTGTTAATAACACCGTTATATAGGTCCATTAGAGATATTTCATTATGGATATATTTTTTTGAACTGAATCACGCATTGTCACTTTTTAGATCCATGTTTGCAAAATTTCAGAGCTTTGAGTAGTCGGGAAGTGGGTGAAATATCGATTGTCCGTTTTCCATCTCGCAGAAAGTCGTTTTTTTTCAATACTTCGTATGTTGTGTTCACTTCGTTCGTTTTCACAGTAGCCTAACCCCTTAACCCTTCCGCGACACACTTGGTCATTTTGACTCGGACGAATTTGAAATAAAATGCTCACTTTTCCAAAATCGAAAGTTTTCAATAATTGTTTACAATTCAATTTCATACTTTCCGAATTTTAATTATGCAGACATATCAAAAAATATTTAAAGTGTATTCCGGATTTTTTTCAAGAATTTTTCTGAAGAAGAGATTTAAATCTATTAACGTAAAAATTTGTACACATATCATGGTAACTTTTAACTGTATTTTAACATTTTTTATTTGTAAAAATAATTATTTTGAAAGCTGCTATTGCTGATATCTAAGACTGGATCTAAACTGAAAAAACCAAAAATATTTCGTTAATATAATGAATTATCTTGTAATTGATCGAAGGAATAAGCAAAATAATAATTTTCGACAAAATGGCGGCTTCTCAAAAAACAAAAATCGATTTTTGACAAAAATTTAGCCATTCAATTGTTTATAAAAAGGAAAATATTTATCGGTGAGAAAAAACCTTCGATTAATTACTAAAAAATATACTCGAAAAGATTGTGTTAAAATTTGAGACTGATCGGTTCCGCCGTTTCCGAGAAATCTTGCTCACTGACATTAAAAACAGTTTTGAGAAAAACGCGTTTAAAGTTTCAAAAGAACTTTACATATAGTAAAAAAACAATTAGAAATGTGTGTGTAACTTCGAGAATATTCGCCGGATAAACAAGAAATTATCTGTGTCTGTACTTAAATATATGAACATTAAGAAAAAAAATTAAAATAGATTTTTCGAAAATTTTAACTGTATATACCCCTTTAAGGGCAGATGGATGAAGTACTATCCGGGTCAAATTGACCCAGTGTGGCGAAGCTGTGGCTAAATATAAATGTGTCAAGGAAGGCTTAAGGTGGCGTGATTTAGAGAAGCCGTTTAGTAAACCAGTGTCGAGAAAAACGCGTTTAAAGTTTTACTAGCAGTTCTATCATTATAATAATAAGTTTACCTTCGATCTGCGATTCCTGCGCCATGTTGGACTCTTCAATTCGAGTTGCCTCAAGCGACGAGCGAGTATTCGTCATTTTCACAGTAGCCTAACTCCTTATAGTAATCACCCATTGACTTTCTAGGCATTCACAACCCTTGTGAGTAACGCTATGCAAATAGCCGTTATCAATGGGGTAGGAGACTTTGTACTTTTCCTGGGCAAATGTTTCGTGATGGCTGCAACCGGCAGTATAGGTTTGCTGTTCATGCGACAGGATCCAAGATTGCACTTTTACGCAGCTCCGATATTCGTAATCTGCGTATTTGCGTTCTTCATAGCTCATTGCGTAATATCACTCTACGAGGTAAGCTTGTTTGGGTTTTCCCAAGTAAATTTATGTAATTGCACATTACTTTCTACGTTAAACTCCATCGCGAAGATCGTTAATTGAATTTCTTCAATTTCAGACCGTGATCGATACGTTGTTCTTGTGCGTTTGCGAGGACAAAAATCTTAACGGTGAGAATGGCAAATGGCGCCAATCCCCCCTCGCTTTTTTCGATGGCAATCCGAATCCGGAGGTCCAGCAAGCTCACGAGCTAGCACCCATCAACGAATAATTTATTCAACACCGGTATTTTTTTTTTCTTTCTCGTCATCAAGCATCGCGCACTTTTGCGCAGCACTTATTTTTTACTAGCGCAATCAGGATAGACGACAACAAATGTTAACTCAAGACAAAGTCTACTTGGACAGCCGAGAAAAGCAAGGGGGTATCGATGGGCATACTCGAATTCTTTTCAGTATTCGAGTAGGAAAAGAATACCGAATACATGTCAGATGGATATTCATTTTTTGCGATAATGAATCCACCTCGATTCAGTATTCGTTCCGAAAATGAATAATGAATCCAGTTAGATTCAGTATTCATTCCGTATTCGGATATCATCAAATTGAATCATCTGGAAAAATTGACAGAAAACATGTTTATTCTATTGAAACATTTTCGTCCGATTTCATTATATTTACCCAAGGGAAATCGCGCTCTTAGTATCTAGTAACTGAAGAAATGGGACATTACATTTTTCTCATTTCCATTGTCCATTTTTCCAGATTATTCAATTTGATGATATCCGAATACGGAATAAATCCTGAATCGAGTTGGATTCGTTACTTATGTTGAAATGAATACTGAATTCAGTTGGATTCATTATTGATTTTGAAATGAATACTGAATCCAGTAGGATTCATTATTCATTTTCGGAATGAATACTGAATCCAGTGGGTTTCTTTATTCATTTTCGGAACGAATTCTGAATAAGTTTCTTTATTCATGAATAACAAAAAAATTCGAATATGCCCAACCCTGTTATCGAGAACGATTGATTTATTTACCGATTGACATCCGCACCTTTGTTACTTAACAGTGCACAAATCTGCAAACTGTTTGTTTTTCTTCTCGTACAAAGATTACGTTTTCATACGATGTAATCGAGATCTCGGTACAACTAGCCATAATTATTTCTTTGCTGCAATCGTACAAATAACGGAATATTATCAACGAACATACGTTGAAAGAGACGCTTGGTTAGTTCGAGGCAGTTATTCATTACGTTGAAGTTTGCATTGTTGGAACGTAACGAAAATCAATTCTTTTTAACTGGTGGACTTCTATTTGCCTGTGGAAATCATTCAAACGTTTTTACGTATTCTTGTCACAGGTTTGTGATCTCCATATGCAAAAGAAGGCATAAAAATAAAGAAAAAAAAATGAACAAATAAATAACACTCTTACGATGCAAACTTCAACGTCGTCAGTTTTTCTATGTCACGTTAGAGAAGAATTGAGAAACGAACTACAATCAATTCTACGCGTGTACGATGAAAAAAGAATACGTTGATCTTGACATTCGCGTTACGTGCAATAGGTAACCGTCGTGCCTGTGAAAAAGTACATGGTTGTTACGCATTATTGACTCAGGAATTCCCTGATTTTTCCAAGTTTTCCACACGGGTTTTGCAAATATTCCAACGAAATTGGAATCAAATAAAGAATATCATTTTTTTAAGATCAATTATATGAAAATGTTGAATATTAAAATTGAAAATAAAAAAACTGCAATTCGAAAAGTAATTCAAACAATGTAAAGTAAAAAAAAATACATTTAAAGTAAATACGGAAGCTGTGCTTGATTATGAACAGAATTTTTTTATGTTGGTCCCAGTGAGAAAAAATAAATGTAACACTTATCTGCGATAATCATTGCGTTATACGAGCTATACATTTGAATTGAAAAATCGAATGCAAATGTATAGAGCTTCAGAGTAAATGTTTTTAGTTTTTGAAATTTTCAATGCTTTGCACTGACAACTTTTTTTGTATATAATGAAGAATAATATAAATATTGAAAATATACAAAAATATTTATTTTTATACTTTTCAGTTATTTTTTAAGACGGTTTCATTTCTCGTAATTCTTGCAAAAATTCTGAATTCTGAAAAAAAATCCAGAGAATTTTCAAAAAATTCCCCGAGTTTGCCCGGGTGTCCCTGCTTTCCATATGCGTAACAGCCATGAAGTATGTACAAAAAAGAAAGAGAAAGATTCCTTACTACTGATAGAGATTCAAAGAACGAGGAAGAGAATACAAAACGATTTACATTCGTAGTTTTTAAGTCGAACGAATTAGCCTGCCATGAAAACCGCTTCCGAATTGTAGATTCATTTCCGTGATACATTTAGGTCGTGTTAGATTAGTGTTTAAACGATGATGTGTCATTTCTAGCGAGATTAAGATGCGAATGCGTATTTGTCTCTTCGTTTATGAATTCTCGAATTTTATCTTGCAATGCTATCGGTGAGTCGTGAACGGTACCAATTTTTTTCGTACCGCCACTCACTGTGATTGTTGGACGTTATTTTTTTACGGCTAGACTTGTGAAAACATACATTAGAGGCTCGCGTGAATTAATGTACAAAGTACTTCGCGATCCCTGTAGGAGGGATTTTTTAAATCGAATTTCGGTGACGTTATTTCTATCGGGGTCATACAGTATTTCGTTTTATTTCTCGTTCGATTTGCATCAATAGGTCGTAACTCGAGACTCGCATAAACAATCGTTATTTTTAATAATTCTATTTCGCGAAAGGAGAGTGCTTTCGATAGTACAATGAATTTTTTCGACGTTTATGTTAATAAAATATATATATATACACCCATATACAAATAGGTATATATGAGGCATTCCACGCCATTTCACCTAGCCCGTGACGTTTTTGTAAGGTACCCCATGAAAGGAACGTCCACACCGATTTTAGTCTTTTATCCCTTCTCTTCTAGGAGTCATAAATTTCTAAAAAAATGTCGATTTCGGAAATTTTATAAATGTTTAAACGCTGATAACTCCTGAAGTAATTGAGATATCGACAAATGTCGATATATATTTATTTTTCATTTTGAAACATACTTTCGTTAAAAAAATATGGAGAAATGATCAATTATAAATGTCAACGGTTTTTTTGCTTCTAAAGTGAAAAATATATTTTTTGAAGATAGTCTTTTTTTTATTTTTTTCAAAAAATTCTCTAAAATAGCGTGACCCATTCTATAATTTTTCAGACTAGTCTCATCATGGGCACATTTTTCCTTCTATTTTTTTTCGAGTTAATCACATTTTTTGAGATTTTTATCGTTTTAATCCCCAATGATGCTATTAATGATTTTGTGATTTTCAATTCGGCTTCGACAGGCCTGAAACGGTTTATTTCTAATTTGTGCTGAATTTAACGAAAAAAAATATATTGAATAAAGAATCTTTTTTTAAAACTAGTCTTAAAAATCATAGAATGGGTACACATTCCATTTTAGAAAATTTTTTAAAAATATAAAAGAAGGAATTCATTTTTTTTTAAATAGTTTTCACTTTAGAAGCTAAAAAACGTTGACATTGAAAATTGATCATTTTTTCATGATTTTTAACGAGTGATTGAAAATGAAAAAAATTATATATCGATATTTGTGGATATCTCAATTAGTTCATGAGGTACAATTTTACAACAAAAAAAATCAGGAAAATAAAGAATGGTCGGGGTTAGGTGAAATGGCGCGGAATGTCTCATATGTATTATATACACTTATACACACAATCGTTTATATATTTGCGTGTTCAGCTGTATTTTTTACAATTCTATCGTCTATACATACGGACATAAGGCGCAAGGTTACGATACTGTGCCTGATATATTTACACCTCGACTTCTAGAGCAAGCATATATAAAGAATAATAAAAGAATCGATTTTCTCGAATTATTTGTCAAAATGAATATTCGTTTTTTGTCTTCCTTCCCTCTTTTCATTCGTACTCGTTATATGTGTATTTGAATAATACCACAAGTAATGCTTTTTATTAGTGTAAATTGCGATACATCGATCTGTGTAACAAAAAATATTGGTGATACTTCACGTCCTAACTTTCTTTGCGACAACCTTCTTCTTGATCTTTTTTTTTGGTGCTTTGTGCACACGTTTTTTGGGAGCCCCGTTGATCGTTTTCGCCGAGACTGGAGCCTTAGAAACTTCAATTTCTTCCAATCTTTCGGCTTCCTCCAGCGGCTCACCCTTGAATATTTCATCGATGGGATTGAGTGCGTAAGACGACTCAGGTTTGTTGGCTTGTCGGGCCATTTTCTGCTCTATTCTGTTTATGTATTTTCCACCAGCTTTTTTGCTTATAGCTTGGCGATACTGGAAAAGATAACCGGAATTAATACTTCGTCCAAGTCTTATTACGCAGAATATGAAGTCTAACGAACGTTGCATTATTGCGAATAATAAAATCGTGTGAAAATTTCCAATCACGCTCGAGGTGAATGTTCATCTGTAAAAATTATGTCTAAAATTTTTTTTTTTAAACAAGCTTTTATTTAATGTCCTAAAAAATAGAATATTTTTTTTACCAAGTCACTTATATGTGACTATAACAAAGCTTGAGGCGCTCAACTTTTTAAATGTTTCATAAATTTGATAAATTCAATTTCATTAACCGTATTTAATTTGGCACAGTAGTAATTAGAGAAATTATTATCAAACGTTTATACTCAGTTTCAGGATTATTTTTTAAGAAATCGAAGGTTGTTTTACAGTAAATTTAATACAGTTGATATGTTAACGGATTTATGTAAATTGGAGATTATATGTCTTAATTTTGAGCGCCCCAAGTTTTTATTTATAGTCACATATAGGTGACTTCGAAAAAAAATTAGTTTCTACTTTTCTTCTTCAGTTCTTCTAGTTTCTACTTCATTAAATAAAAGCTTGTTTTTTATATCTTTTTTTGCACATATAAATTATTTTCTACTTTGTAGTCTTTAATTGATTTGACCAGTTAGTTGTTACTAGTAGTTTACTAGTTTATGCGTTTGTACGTTAGGAACATGGAATGCTTGTAAAAAATCAGTAAGACTGTAATTGGGATTGAACTTACGACTAATTGCGGCATATAAACTTTTCACATGCAAACATAGTCGGCTACGAATTTGTATGTGTTGGTGAGATTTTATATGGATGATAAGATATCGCTAATTTTACATGGAAAGTTGAAAATGTGTGTGTGTGTGTGTGTGTGTGTGTTTGTGTGTGTGTGTGTGTGTGTGTGTGTGCGTGCGTGCGTGCGTGCGTGCGTGCGTGCGTTCGTGCGTGTGTGTGTGTGTGTGTGTGTGTGTGTGTGTGTGTGTGTGTGTGTGTATTAGGGTGATTCGTTTCAGGGCAACTTTTGTGCTCTGAAACGAACTTTCGTGAAAGGGGGGTGTTGTCAAAAAATATTTAGAGGTCGCGAATCGAAATTGAAGGTTTCCCATTTGATTAACATTGAAAAAAATGTTCTTCTCATTATTAGTGTTACCATTCCGCGAATTTGATATCGCGATATTTTCCAAGTGGGTTCTCATAGGAAATATGATACTCCACAATAAAATTCATGGAGCCATGGCCGTAAATTCAACCGTTTCAGCGGCATCATTATTTCAAGTGAATATTGTGCGAAAATATCTATTCAAACGGCTGTAACGCCTAAGCTATTAGATATATCGAAAAAAATTCGGATGAGAACTTTGTTGATAATGTAATTTTCTACAAAAAAGTCTTATAAGCCGAGCCCGAAAATTCAACTCTTTCTCAGCTATAGGTGGATGAAGTAAAATAAATAGATTTTTTTGCTAAAAAAATCTATATATATATATATATATATATATATATATATATATATATATATATATATATATATATATAAAAGTTGAATCATGCATTGTCACCTTTTATATGCATGTTTGCAAAATTTCAGCGCTCTAAGTTGTCGGGAAGTGGGTGAAATATGTTCCATTTTGCATCTCACAGAAAGTCAAGTTAAATAAAAGCTTGTAAAAAATATTTCCCGCCTACCTTTGCCGGTGAAATGTAGTGTGGATTGTCCCAAAGTGTTTCACCCCCAAAGCTGCTGCCAAATATCTTCACGGGATTCAGCACGAATCGAGGCCCAATTTCCGCCAAACCGCCATCTTCCGTCAATATTTGGAAGTTTCTGAACCATATTCTATTGTCGAGTACGCTGAAAGTGTAGACGTGGTCGAAGAAAGGTTGGCTCTTGGGATGATGATTCGGAACTCCGAAAACTTGCGTGAAGAGCTCTTTGAGAAGCGCGTAGTGAGGATTCGTGGTGAAATGTTCGTCAAAGGAGAGCAAAGGTCGGGAGCCCTTCAGACAATTTCCCGTTAGTTTTAATTCTCCCATAGTGTAGACTGAAAAGTTCGAAAATATTAGTAATCAGCCATACTCTTTAAAATTATTTTCTTGTTATTATGAGAGTAACGCGTACTGTTTTCTACGAGGAACTTTGCGCACGGCCCTGTCGGAACATTTGAGAACCACATGTACAGATCCCGTTTCCTTCTTCCCTCGAACAGTACCGCCTTGTTGCAATTCTTGATTTCGCATATCTCATTAACGACTTGAAGATTTTTGGAGCGTTCCATCTTTGCCTCTGTCCTGTGGTGAGGCATCAGGGTCTTTATGTCCTCCATCAGATGACGGTCTCGATGATTTATACCGCGTGATGCGAAAACCAATACTCGTTGTTTGTTTATCCATTTGATCTGCAACAAGAACGTTATCAGCGACAAATACAATTCGGTGCTTTTATTGTAGCGAGGACTGAGGCAAAATCCTCAGCGACTAATATACTCGTTTTCCTATTCGAGTACCTACTACTCCCATAATGAATGCAGAGACCAAAGAAATTTAAAGACCGACATTACTAGTCGGTATCGATAAAATTACATTGAACCCTTCGATTGCACACTCCCGCCACGAACCTCTCGCTACATGGGGGTCGATCGGACCCCAGATATTTTTCAGATCCTTGTACGTCGGTAAATATGCATTTTTCTCCGTAGAGACGTTTTTTTGTAGTCAATGATCGTTATTGTATGACCCAAAATTTGTTTTTTAAGAAAAACAAAAAGCAAGTGCCCAACATTCGTTCAAAGTGGGAGATGCGTTGGTAAATACGTACTTGCACGAAAAATATCATGGGGTCAAAACGACTAAGTGTTCAGTCGAAGGGTTTATTTTCCTTTTTTTCGTTTTTATGTTTATCTTCTTAGCCTTCTTTTTTCGCAAATTGAGGTCGTATATCTCGAGTAAGAATATGTAAAAATGTTTGACTGACTTTCACAGTCAAACAAAATTCGAACAGTTAAAAATAATTGATTTTCGTTGTGTTCCAACGATGCAAACTTCAACATCATTCGATAAAGTGCTCCAATATTTTTCCACGATGCAGGCTAATTATAATCTTTGATGGCAAATGTCATATTAAGGGAGCGCGCTGCGCCCTCAACTCGATATCGCCGCCAAAGTGGCATTTCGTTTTGGACGTGTCGAGATACTTTCTTAATTCACGCGCAGCACTGAATGAAATTCAGTGCAATTTCGCAAATATGGGTGTACCCAAAACCTTCTACTATTTAATCCTAACCCCATGTCGTTGTTTTCTAGCACCTGTAAACCTTGAACATGGGTCATTAGCGTGTGTCGCTTATTTAACTATGTTATTCTGTAAGGAAAAATCTGAAGAAATTCGTAGGTCTTCTGTGGACATCTAACTATGCGATAGAATTGTTGCCAGCCCCGAAAATCCCTTTTTCAATAAACATTTTCATCAAAATTCAGAGGCATGCTCGACGTTGAAAGATTTGCCATGGATACAAACGACCCAAGTTCAAGGGATTAGGGTTAAATGTACTACTTGGATAAGTGCAAGTACGTCTTCATCCTTTGGCGACATGTTGCGTCGAAAATAATTTAATGAGTGAAGAACTCATTGCCTCGAATTTCAAGTGGGCGCTCTCCCTAACGTATTGAAAGTTGAGCAGGTATATTTTTTTTGCATTGGCATAAAAGTTAAGGTAGTCCATGGGCAGTAACCCTTTGAGAGAGGGTTTCACTATGAAAACATTCAAACACATCTATTTCAACACTGAAAAAATTACAATACAGACGAAACTTGATTATCCGAATTATTTGAGACTAAGCCTGGTTCGGATAATATACAACAGAAATTGAAATAGACGCACAATCTATATTTAGTGTACACACACACACACACACACACACACACACACACACGCACACGCACACGCACACGCACACGCACGCGCACGCGCACACACACACACACACACACACACACACACACACACACACACACACACACACACACACACACACACACACACACACACACACACACACACACACACACACACACACACACACACACACACACACACACACACACACACACACACACACACACACACACACACACACACACACACACACACACACACACACACACACACACACACACACACACACACACACACACACACACACACACACACACACACACACACACACACACACACACACACACACACACACACACACACACACACACACACACACACACACACACACACACACACACACACACACACACACACACACACACACACACACACACACACACACACACACACACACACACACACACACACACACACACACACACACACACACACACACACACACACACACACACACACACACACACACACACACACACACACACACACACACACACACTAGGGTGATTAAAAAAAAATTCGACTATTCTTATTTCTTTCAAATTCCCCTATTCAGTATTTGCAGTAAGGTAACGTGAGACGCCTGTTAAAATATGAGCCCTCAATATTAATATTTATTGAAACTTTTTATTGTTTACTAGCCGGAGTTGCCCTCGCTGTGCTCGGACAAAGCCAGCCAGCTCCTGTCAAATGTGAATTAAAAGAATGAAAACTGAACAGAAAGTCCCTTAGATGATCGAGAACCGTTTGGAACATTCTAGAACGCCCCGGAACCGGAAGTCCTTCGTAGGTCCAGAACCTTCTGGGACATTTTAGAACATTCTCGAACATTCGGGAAAATTCGCGAACATTCTGGAAAATGCTGGAACATTCTAGAGCATTCTGGAACATTCTCAAACCTTCTGGAAGATTTTTATAATATTCTGGAACAGTCTACAACATTCTCGAACATTTCGTCTGGAACATTCTAGAACATTCCAGAACATTCTGGCCAGTCTCAACCACTTTGGCATTCGATTCCCAGCTGCTTCACTGACTTCCCATGAGAAGTCCATTGGTGTGATGCCCTATTTTGACACCCATATCTCCTAATCTAATTGTAAGCCCTGCAATTCCAAACCGAAACCTTGTTCATGGATGGGAGATGGAGGGCTAGCATACCATATAACCCCCATTGGACTGCGGGGGTGGGTTGTGGAGTTATAGCAGCACGCATGGACAAACAACAGTTACATTTATTATATATATTGATTTACAGTACAAAAAAGTTATTGAGACATTTTTTTCATAACTTTATTCATAACATCATTTGCACTTAAAAAATGTAATTGTTTTCGAACAAATTATACATAAAACGAAAGAATACTCAAGGGTTTCTCACTTTTCATCAACAGTAAACATTAACAGCGAGTTTTCTCTATGTTATTAGCATAGAAAATAGAAAATTGCGATGAGGAATCTCTAAATATTAATATTAAGGGCTCATGAGTTAACAGGCGGCTTACTTCACCTTATTGCAACTATTAAATGGAGGAATTACAACAATAAAAATCGTAGTTTTTTACATCACCCTAATATACATATCCTCCTTCAAACATCGAAAGCTCCTTCTATTTCGTTAGTTTTATATACTCGTCCATTGTCAAGTGACGAAAGGCTGCTTTATGTTTTTCGGTGGCTAAATTTCGCAGCTGTTTAGAAAGCAGTAGCTGCATAGGGTAACACTCCACCTGTTCCTCGAACCACCCGAGGCCTGTCCCAAAAGCAGCACTACTATCCATTTTAGATGCGAAAGATGTGTGTATTGTCTCTTCGTATCGGAAATCGATGGCGTTGGAGTTTACATCGTTTGAATGCAACAAAAGTTCTTTATAACATTTTAATTTTTTAATTTTTATTATTACCTAGATCTTTTTTCCGTAAAAAAGGCTCAATGAGTATCTTGAAAAATTATTGTCGGATTTTTGTAGGCAAAACATGCCAAAATACGTTTAACTTATTCAGAAATATTAATTTTCATTGCGTTCCAACGATGCTAATTGCAACCTTGTCCGAAATCATAGCTTTTCCAACATAACAAGAGCATACTAAACCTGCACTAGCTTTGTCCTTGTCTAGCTTTGAACGAATTACTAAAACTAGTAACGTAACAAAATTACATTTACGTAACATAATTACATGGACGTAACAAAATTACATTCACGTAACAATATTACATTAATGTAACAAAATAACATTAACGTAACAAAATTACATGTGAGTAAGAAATTTATCGGCCAATTCTTCTGACCATGTAACGCCTTTCCTATCTATCGTGATCTGTTCACGAAATTCGAGTAGAACTGAATAGAACAACGGAGGTGATTCCTTTTCCACAAGAAATCGTGCAAAATATTCCATCTTTCGATCATTTTGTTATAGGCTAAACAGTAATGCCAGTAATGTTGCTCGAATTTTTAAACACACACGCCCTTTATTCATGGCAGGTAAAAAACAAAATGAGCATAATCGAGTACGGGTTCGTCGTACCGTTAATGGTGAGAATATTTCATATAGAAGCAACAAAGCCCATCGTGACAAAAATACAAGTAATTTATTTTGCACATCGCGTGGCACATTTCGTACTTGCTTAATGAACATTAACAATATTTTTAGGTTATTCGCTAACCTTTTTAGGCGCTGGCTCGTCGGACATTCGTTTCGGAGGTAACGTGATCTCTTCTTCCGCCGATGGTTTTTCATTCTCTTTTTCAATTTCTTTCCTTTTCCGTTTTAACACCTTCTTCGCCATTATTCAACGAGAATAACAATATTATACGATGGATGGTGCTGTGACACACGTGCTTCTTTTCTCACGCGTAAAGCCGCACTCTGGTTTTGACTTTTAGGATGCGCGCGCAGACGCACCGCTTTAACCGCTACGAGTGCCATCTCCGTCGGACCTGTGGAGGCTCGGTCGGTATTTCAACTTCGGTTATTTCGTTGAATTGTAGAATTGCGGGCTCTTGTGACACCTGGCGGAAGTTTCTGGTCGCTTCGAAACGGCGCTCGAGGCCTACGATCGATAATGGCGAGTGCGGACAAGGACATTCTCGAAGCTTCTAGAAACTCCTCCACAGTTCGGAAAGTTCTGGACGATTCGAGATTCGCTGATTAAGAGCCAGAGATTCGAGCCAATGTATTTTGGAACGATCTCGATGAATCGTGACAGAAATATTTCTACGTGGGATGTAATATATAATACGCGTTATTTTGAAATACAAATATAGAGCTGACAAAATAATGAAGCGTTATTCGAAGTGAAATTCTGGCAAATTTTCGAACAGAAATATTCCTACGATTCCAAAAAAACTCATTTCTTTCTATTTATATTTCAATAAAAAATAAACAATACCTCGCAATTCTTTCAGTACTACAAATATGGTATTTACTTTTTTTTCGCATGTAATTATGAATCGATTTTTCTCGTATGACGAAATACGGCAGACCTCCTACGTCGAGTAGTTAAAAAGAAATGTTTAGCACCAAATACGTTGCCACGTACTCTATAAACAATAGTAACCTGCACTTTAACTGTATCCATTTCTCGCCACAATATTTCTTCGCGACAAAATTACAAAAAAATTATCGGATGATGTAACGAAATACATAAAATTGGAGCATTAAAAAAACGCGTGTTTTTCGGAAAATAATTTCACAGTCGGAATGACCGCAAACTCGTAGGAAATCCAATATCATAATCATAAAATGCGAATTCATAGATACGATGAAAAAAATGCAAAATAACGACTTCCACGAAATACTCGAGAAACTCGTCGCTGTACATCGTGCGGATGGGCCAGAATTGCATAACGAATTCAAAAAAACATTCGTTCATCGTTATAAGATATATTGATGTTTTCGGTTTATTTCGAGAACCAAAAATGAGAGATGCGTGAAGAACTTTTGTTGTTCCACGTTAAGGGGTTAAGGACACAGTAACGGGTATAAAATCATGTGCGGATTTAACAATTTTTTTCGTATGAAAAAGTGATTCACTCATAAAATTAATTACACATCTATTTAGTATGAATATCAAGCTGTTAGACCAGTGTTTGTCAACCTTTTTTATAAGGCGGCACACTTGAATCTCTGTAAAATTCTTACGGAGAGACTTCGTATTGGACTTCGCCCCGCGGCGACCGCCCCGCGAAACGACACTCGTCACGATCGGTGCCCGGGTATTATCACGTGATACATACATCCGCCTATTTTTTGGCGGCACACAAGAAATACACTCACGGCACACCAGTGTGCCGCGGCACACCGGTTGAAATTCACTGTGTTAGACAATATATATTTGTTTTTTCGATGTACAAAATGGCCGACTACTAATATTTTCTTTTGTTATCTTTTTTTTAGGCGCTCCGCGGCGTGACATATAGCATCCACAATTTTTTACCTAGAACAAAAAACAAAAATTGTCGCCAATCTACATTAGAATACCCAGAGACGTACGTACGGAATTTAAAAAATATTGTTTTATTCAAAAGTTGTAGGCATTTGAACTTAAGAAGCGAATTTTCAGTGAAAATTTCGTTTTAACTGCTCTTCAAATGAAAAGTTTTCGATTAATCAGAAATTCCGTACGTACCTCTCTGCGAAATGCAATTAGGAACATAACTTTTAAATTTTAAGTAAATCGAGTGAAAATTGTTGAAGTTATTTGTCACGCCAATTGGAAAAAAGCTGTTTCGAGAAGTTTCGAGTAGTCGGCTATTTCGATCATCGAAAAAAAATATATATATATTTTCCAACAGCTTGATATTCATACTAAATAGATGTGTAATTAGTTTTATGACTGAATCACTTTTTCATACGAAAAAAATGGTTAAATTCGCACATGATTTTATACCCGTTACTGTGGCCTAAGGTCTTAATCCAATGAAAAGCGTTTCAACCTTCAAATACTTCGAATGCATGCGTCTCGCTGCCCATACATGTATACGAATACAGGGTACATTATCGAGAGGTCTGGAAATCTCCGGACTGATTCACCAGCTTTACACGTGCAACGAGCGATGCTCGAGCGCTCGAGCACATTCGCCGCCGCCGAATGTGCTCGAGCGTTCGAGCACATTTGGCTGCGGCGGAGCAGTGGTGGGGGAGCCCTGCTCGAGCGTATATAAAGCGGCCGCGATCCCGGTAGCGTCAGTCTACAAACAAAAAGCAAACGAGTGATATCGAGAGCTAAACAATTGCGAGAAAAGCGACTCAACGCTGACATCTCCGCGAAACGTTAAACATATTCAAACTACTACGAAAGTGACAAATTACATCGATCATTCAAATTCTTCGATAATAACAAGAAAAGCAAAAACAGTCAAGATGCCTGCGATTGGAATTGATTTGGGAACGACTTATTCGTGCGTCGGTGTTTGGCAACAGGGAAAAGTCGAGATAATCGCAAACGACCAGGGAAACCGAACGACACCGAGTTACGTGGCCTTCACGGAGACGGAGAGGCTGATAGGCGATGCGGCGAAGAATCAAGTAGCAATGAACCCGACGAACACGGTATTCGACGCGAAGCGCCTGATCGGCCGTAAGTTCGACGATCCGAAGATTCAGAGCGACATGAAGCATTGGCCGTTCAAGGTCGTATCGGAGGGTGGCAAGCCGAAGATCCAGGTCGAGTTCCACGGCGAAACGAAGAGATTCAATCCCGAGGAAATAAGTTCAATGGTGTTGACGAAGATGAAGGAAACCGCCGAGGCTTATCTCGGTGAGAAAGTCAAGGACGCCGTTATCACCGTGCCGGCGTATTTCAACGATTCGCAGCGTCAAGCAACCAAAGACGCCGGTGCGATAGCCGGTTTGACCGTCCTGAGGATAATAAACGAGCCAACGGCAGCCGCGCTCGCTTACGGTCTCGACAAGAATCTCAAAGGCGAGAAGAACGTGTTGATCTTCGATCTCGGCGGTGGAACGTTCGACGTGTCAGTTCTGTCGATCGACGAGGGCTCGCTTTTCGAGGTGAAATCTACCGCCGGCGACACTCATTTGGGTGGCGAGGACTTCGACTCTAGGCTCGTCGACCATCTGTGCCAGGATTTCGAGAGAAAGTACAAGAAGAATCTCAAGTCGAATGTTCGATCGTTGCGACGACTCAGGACCGCGGCTGAGCGAGCCAAACGCACTCTCTCGTCCAGCACCGAGGCAAGCATCGAGATCGACGCCCTCTACGAGGGTATCGATTTTTACACGAAAATCTCGCGGGCTCGCTTCGAGGAGCTTTGCGCCGATCTTTTCCGCGCTACCCTCGAGCCCGTGGAGAAAGCATTGGCAGACGCCAAATTGGACAAGGGTTCGATTCACGACGTCGTATTGGTCGGTGGCTCGATCCGCATACCAAAGATCCAGTCTATGCTGCAAAACTTCTTCTGCGGCAAACAGCTGAATCTCTCGATAAATCCGGACGAGGCGGTTGCTTACGGGGCGGCTGTACAGGCGGCCATATTGACCGGCGAGGGCGGCAAGAATTCGACCCTCCAGGACGTATTGCTCGTGGACGTTGCTCCGCTGTCCCTCGGCATTGAGACCGCCGGTGGCGTCATGACGAACATCATCGATCGCAACGCGCGCATACCCTGCAAGCAGTCCAAGACCTTCACCACTTACGCCGACAATCAATCGGGCGTCAGCATCCAAGTATTCGAGGGTGAACGCGCCATGACCAAGGACAACAACATCCTTGGGAAATTCGAACTTAGCGGCATAGCGCCCGCGCCACGTGGAGTTCCAAAGATCGACGTTACCTTTGACATTGATGCCAATGGTATACTTCACGTCACCGCTAAGGACACGGCGAGCGGTCGAAGCAACGACGTTCGCATCACGAACGACAAGGGCAGACTTTCGCGCGAGGAGATCGAGAGGATGCTCGCCGAGGCGGAGCGTTATCGCGATCAGGACGAGGAACAGAGGGGCAAGGTCGAGGCGCGAAACAACGTTGAAAGTTACGTTTTTAATGTGAAACAGGCTGTACAGGAAAATGGCGACAAACTGGAACAATCGGACAAGGACAACGTCATGCGGCTGTGCGAAGAAACGATCAAGTGGCTGGAGAATAACACCCTCGCTGACAAGGACGAGTACAAGCATCGCCTCGAGGAAATGCAGAAACAATGCTCACCCGTCATGGCGAAAATTCATCAGGGCGGAGCTCAGGAAGGCACGCAAGATTGCGGCGCTCAGCATAGACAGGCCGGCAATAAACATTCCGGTCCATCCGTCGAAGAGGTGGATTAAACGCGCTTAAGATTTTTACGTTCTTCCAAAGACTGACATTGTACTTAATTTATATTTTCACGGAGATATTGAGCAATCAATTCGTTCTAGTCCGACGAATATTGTGGGTAGATACACGTTAGACTGTTAATGTGCGGTAAAAAGTATGTTCTAGAAGACGAAATTATCCGTATAACAAGATTGTTTACTGAAATAAATTATTTTTTTTCATATAAGAATGACTTGTTTATTTTCTTCGATAATCCTTGAGGGCAAATTTTTTCGTTGCTTTCTTAATGCGTCGATGGGACTTGGTTGGTTATCGGGCTGCATGATTCTCGAGTGCGTCATAAATGCTAGGGCTGTTTATTCCGAAGCTGAGGGGTTTCTTGGGTTATTTCACGATAACGAAGGCCTTGCGTTTCGAAAGTCAATTTGTTTTTTCGTTAGGTTGAATATGAACACAGGTTTTTATTTTCATCGCCTCTCAACTAACTAGAAGCATCTGGAGCGTTGCTTTCGGCCAATTTTTTTTTCATCGAACGAGGGACAAAAGGCGCAAAGGGACCCAGGCGAGGCGCCTAGAATGATCAACGAAGCGGCATTCTGTCTTCAGACCTCGAAGTGACCAGTCGCGATCACCATCCGAATGACTCTTCTAGATTTGTTGAATCTATTAAAACCTTAGGCCACAGTAACGGGTATAAAACGATGTGCCAATTTAACAATTTTTTTTCGTATGAAAAAGTGATTCACTCATAAAATTAATTACACATCTATTTAGTATGAATATCAAGCTGTTGGAAAAATATATATATATTTTTATCGATGCACAAAATGGCCGACTACTCGAAACTTCTCGAAACAGCTCTTTTCCGATTGGCGTGACAAATAACCAACAATTTTCACTCGATTTACTTCAAATTTAAACGTTACGTTCCTAATGGCATTTCGCAGAGAAGTACGTACGGAATTTCTGATTAATCGACGACTTTTCATTTTATGACCAGTTATAACGAAACTCTTCACTGAAAATTCATTTCTTAAGGGGGTCGTCTAGTGTGTCAGATCAAAAAAAGAGAAAACGGCCTTGCATAACTTCTTTGAAGAAGAGGAAGGTGTACTCTATGGTCCAGGCATAGCAGATTGATGGTGAGGCAATTTTTTTATTATGAATTATATACAACTTTCAAACGCGTTTTTCTCAAAATACGATTTTTTCAAACTGCTGCCATGATATCTCAAAAACTATTTGATTGAGTCTGCTCGAATATATACAGCATCTTTAGTACATATATAACTACAAGTTGAACTAAAATAATTAAGATTGCTTCGTTAGTTTTCTTTTTATCAGCTATATAAACCCCTCCAAAAAATACGAAAAATTGAATTTTTTTTCTAAAGCGTAAAAAGAATTCTTTTTTCGGAATTCTAACTTTATTTTAGTTCCATGTAGAGCCTCAAGTCTCACGATTAAAATTGCGTTTGGTTTTTTGATTTCAGATAAGCAGAACGGCCGGAATCATGGCAGCAGTGGAGCACCACTTTTTATATATGTGTTCGTGTTGGGCGGTGTATCTCCGACTATATGCTATATGACTTCAAAAAATTCACAAAATTTGTTTAAATGTTAATAAAAATGATATATAATTTATAAATTATTTTATTTTAATGGTTTGTTAAAAAAAATACCCCAAAAAAGCATTAACAACGGCCTTCACACTAGACGACCCCGTTAAGGGGCAATACCAGTGTGACACTAAAAAAATCGATTTTTTTTCCTTTTTCAACAGTTTATACTTTCAAGAATATCATTATCATTTATACCAATATAATTGTATCTTGCAAAATCGATAGTTAAATGTTTAAACGCGTTTTCTCGGAATGAGATTTTTCAAATTTGCTGACGTAACTCCAAGAGCAATTATCCGATTGACTTGAAATTTGAACTGAGTACTCTTGAATATATTTACTCTACAATGACGTAGGATATGATTGGATGAAAATTGACGATTTGGCATTGAAATAAACGACCATTTTATAGCAAGAAAACAGACGGTGTATCTCCAACTATATTCTATATAATGACTTCAAAAAATTCACGAAGTTTCTTTAAATGTTAAAAAAAATGATATACAATTTATAAATCATTTTATTTTAATGGTTTGTAAAAAAAAATTCCCCAAAAACCATTAAAAAAAACGGCCTTCACACTAGACGACTCCGTTAAGTTCAAATACCTACAACTTTTGAATAAAACAATATTTTTTAAATTCCGTACGTACTTCTTTAGGTATTCTAATGTAGATTGACGAGAATTTTTGTTTTTTGTTCTAGGTCAAACATTGTGGATGCAAAATGTCGCGCCTAAAAAAAATGAGAAATAAAATAATAGTCGGCCATTTTGTACATCGAAAAAAAGAATTATATATTTTCTAACAGCTTGATATTCATACTAAATAGATGTGTAATTAATTTTATGAGTAAATCACTTTTTTCATACGAAAAAAATGGTTAAAGTCGCACATGATTTTATACCCATTACTGTGGCCTAAGGCCTTAGATCTATTAATTGACTAATGTATCGTAGAACTCTCACCATCCGGGAGGATTGTATCAATTGAAACGGTCGTAAAATTCTAAAATGCTGTCATCCATTATTATTCCTGCACTTGTTATAAAAAGCAATATTCCTTTTACCCTTATCACCTTCGAAGTCCGCAGGGATGCTATATACGGAAAAGTAGAAGATATAGCGACCGATTGGAGATCGTAAATCGTCCACGAAAGGAATCTCAAAAAATGTCGGTCTTATAATTTGTACACATCGCACTAACCTTTGAGTATAGAATTGGGTGTTTAATTTACACAAATAAATAAAAAAAACGTTCGTGGCTTTTAACATAATCTTTTTCAGCCATCATTAACGAATATAGTGTAGGCCGCCTCCAATCGTCTTCGTGCTCCTTTTTGGACTGTGCCAGTTGCTGCTTGCCACGTTCTCAATGTCGTTCTTTCAGAGTATTCCCAACTTGCTGATTGGTCTTTTTGGATCCTACGTTTTTCACACTCGTACTGTTGGGCATCAGGACCTGATCTTCTAGGCTATGTCATTTTACGATAACGAAGGCTTTGCGTTTCGAAAGTCTGTTTTTTCGTTTGGTTGAATATGAACACAGGTTTTTTTCATCGCCTTTTAACTAATTAGAAGCATCTGGAGCGTTGCTTTCGGCCAAATTTTGTCTCCATACGTTTGGTCGAAAATACGACCTTTCTGGTGGCTCGTAATCTTCGAAGGTGAAGCTCAACTTCGCGATAGTTTCCAACGTTCAAGTCTTGTATTAGACTTTGCTATGAAATCGGATAATTATGGTTTGCGATGGAACGATCGAGATGGTAAAATCTGTCTCGTTGCAATGCAATGAAAATTAATTATTTTCTCGAAGATTCCACGTACGTAAATCATTCAAACGCTTGCTCGGGTTCTTATCGGAGACCTATAACCTAAAGCTGCAAAAAATATTTTGGATAGTGAAAGAAATTCGAAAGAAGAATACTTTTCGTTGCATATCAACGATGGAAACTTCGACACATCGGTCGAGAAACTTTTTCCAGCTCGAGGGTGGTCACATGAATCAGTCATTTATTGTTTCCACCCAACGCCATATCATTTTTATGTATGTATATATTTAATATACTGTCACTAAACCGGCGAAGATCCATGATCGCATATTTTTACGTTGATATTTGATGCTGCAATTTGGTTGTATATATATTTGACGATACAAACAAGTGAATGGAAGAAATACTTTGTAATAAGCGCGATCACTGAATGGTAAATTATCGAATACATCTTGAGCTCTGAGAATATCAATAAGAAACGGAGCGAACGATGATTCCCCGTTTCACGCATATATTTACATATATATCTCCGGTTGTGAATTTTTGGCTTTCTCACTTAACGATTTTAAGAAGAAAAAAAAAACGCGTAAGACTATTCGTACGCTCAGCACTGATAATAAAAGGTAGATGCTGCGGAATGCCACAGTGTCGTAATATTTATAACTCAACGCAATTCCAGGCATTTTCGTCGAGATGCGTCCAAGGAAGCGGTAAGGATTGTGTGCGATCGAGTGTATTAAACGAGCGAAACGCAGTTTCAGCACGAGTGTCAAAAAAAACGTATAGAAATGAAGATAGAACATACTTTTGTGCGACGTGAACGCATATGGAGAGTACGGACTCGCAAGTCCCACAAATCAGGAGAAAACTAATCGCATTTGCCGTTGATATAGAAGGGCAACCATAGATCGATATCTTCAAGCATCGGGATTAACAATAGAATTATAACAATTGTTATTAAATCGACAAGACGGTTGTCACGCAAAAAGAAACAAAATATTTCACAGCTGTCTCTCTCTCTCCCTCTATTTTTTCACATCCTCTGTGTTCTTTTTTTTTCTATTGTTCTAATATCGTTTTTAAATTATTCGGCTAAAAAACTGTTGGAAACAGTGACTAGCACATCAAGCATGGTTTTTTTTCTTCGATAAAAAAGTACTAAAGTTATGCTATCGATCTCAGCTAAACGCGGAGCCGTTCTTCAAACGCTCCGCAACTTTTCCTCGAACAGTCCAATTTCATTTTACACTCGGAAACTATCGCCATTCATGCCTAACTTCTACTGTCCAATATAAAATTATTCAATCACATTTGTTGTCGACCCATCTCCGTTACTGTTAGCTCGTTACATGTGCTCGTCACACGAATTTAATATACGAATATGTGGCAATGATGATAACAGTAGCAATTATAAGAATAATAATAACAATAATAATGATAATATAATGGAGATGGGTGTTCCTCGTTATTTTCATTGTTGGTGCATACTTAGTAATTGTAATATTACTCGATACATTCAAAGTCAATAAACCGTCATTCCCGATTGCGGCAGAATAATTTAATCAATTTTCTTGAAAAATAAAACAAAATATTCACGGATATTTTGTTAAGAACTATATATGATTATTGTAAAATAATAATAATGAACAAAAGCAACACCCACACATTGCATAAGTACCTTGTGCTGTCTGCATACTGATTGATTTGTTATCGGCTATACAATATTTTCGAGCGCTCGCTATTGCGCATTGAGAATTGATTAATTTGAACGAAAAACCAAAAACCTATCTAAGAACCAAAGAAAGTAAATACGAGCTAAAAATGTGAAATTAATTTTGTAACAAAGAGAATTCATTCGGAATAAAGAAAAAGTAACGGTTACGGAGCGTATAATTCAGAAAGACGCACGCTTAACGCAGCTGTTATTGGCCTCGAACGTTTCTGCAACGTGACGCGACTTGCAGTGAAAACCGTACAGCGAAGTTTAAGAAGAACGCAAAGAGGGAGTATTTTTGGTTTGTCATGCTTAAGAGACAAATTGGTGTTTTTCGTCTCTTGGAATGCAAGATTAATACTATGATTTCAAAACAATTGCTCTTCGTTTGCGGTTACAGTAATCACGTGAATTCTTCGCGCGTAGAAGCACGAGCACGTGCGATTACATGGATTCAAAGATTTTTCGTATTTCATTCTCGTTTTTGTGTTACTTTTGTGCTCGAGCTTTCGAATTGTTTCTTAAAATACAATAACACTTGTTTTATATCGATTTCGATGTTGCACTGTTTGATCCGTAAAATGAACCGACTTGAACAGCCTCGTTTGTGTGAAATATTCTCGTGATTCTTCGCTCACGCGAGTCGAAGAAACGTGTCGTTTTATTGGACTTTTTGTTTTCGTCGTTAACTTTTTTATAAATGTATCAAAGCAGTCGAATGATAATGTATATCTTAGAGCAATAGTGGAAGCATCATTGCTCCCTTTCCCCTTGCATGTTTCAGTGTCCACGCATACTCGCGGACGCGACAAAAAAAAAACTACTCCAATTCTCTACGGGGAACGTATCTCTAGAAGAGCTATATAATTCGATTGATTACTTTCTCGTCAATATCACACACCGCGGTCCGTTTCACGCGCCCGCTCACAGCGACGCAACTTTTTCAACTGTCAAATGAGAACGGCAACGAATAAACGAAACACGAAGGGAACGTCTCGTGAAAAACAAACGAATCTGCATTAGCGGCGCAAGTGACAGAAAACAAAAGAAACACCCGACGATTGCGCAATAAAAATAACGAGTTTTCAATTTCTCAATGGAACAATTAGATTTGAACGAAGATTCTTGCTTTTCCGTGGCAATCGTGGCGGAAAACATTCGTCCGCACGTGGGACAGACCGGACCAACGAAGCGTGAAATACGAATCAACTTTTGAAAATACAAATTGGGGAAAGAGGACAACAGCTTGTCCGTTTTATTGAATCTTATCGTATCATTTCCTTTTGTAGCCTTCGTACGCTTGAAATTAGTGCCTATTTTTGTTCTTTTTTTCTCTTTTCTTCTGTTTTCTTTCTTTCTTTTTATAGTAAACCTAAACTCATTATAGAGCGTTATTCGTTTCACCATTGGCAGCTATTTTATGCTTTGTTTGCTCTCGTACGTGACTGTACATTGTTTGGAGTGGTACGTGGAGTAGTTCCATTATTTGAATAAAATTAGGCTCTGCAACACACATCGAACGGATTAGTCAAATTACGAAATAACGATATTGTGCGACATTGCAGGGTTCGTTGCAATTGTTCGGTAGGAATTTGTCGTCTTTTATGGGTTTCCACTGTCGACCCAAACTTACCATTTTCGGGCGTTATATGGCCGTGTCTGATGAGAAAGTCGAGGGCCACGGGAATAGACGTGGTTTTGAAATGAGGCGACAGTACCCTCTCGAGGCACTCGCCGACCGGTAACAGCTCGAACTCCTCGACTTCGCCGTCGCTATTGCTCGGCACAAAGTCCGGTGGTAATTCGAGATCATAGACGAATTCTGTGTTCGGGAAGAGGCCTCTCTCGCTCTCGAAAAACAGCGAGACGCAGCCGGCGCTCTTGAGCTTGCCGAGTAAATTTGTTGGAATGCTACCCTCCTCGCCGGCCTCCTTGATCGCTGTTTCCTCGATACCGAAACCCACGCTCAAGCCCCCGCTGATCATGTTGTCCCAGTAGCTTGGCCACGTTTGTTTGTTCGGACTACGCCTCTGTAGCCAAATCGACAAACCCTTTATGGGATCCATCACGTAGCCGTTTATGTCGACGCCGTATTTTCGAATACCGAACAAGCCTGGTCAAGGACAAGAAGCGAATCAAACAATGTTGCGACTCTGTTTAGTGCCCTACCGGGATTAGCAACGTATAATGACGTTGAAGTTTGCATCGTCTGAATGCAACGATTTTTCTGTTAAGGGCGTCGTCTAGTGTGTCAGATCAAAAGAAGAGAAAACGGCCTTGCGTGACTTCTTTGAAGAAGAGGAAGGTGTACTCTATGGTCCAGGCATCGCAGATTGATGGTGAGACCATTTTTTTGATTATGAATTATATAAAACAACTTTCAAACGCGTTTTTCTCATAACACGATTTTTTCAAACGGCTGCCATGATATCTCGAAAACTATTTGATTGATTCTGCCCCAATTAATACAGCATCTTTAGTACATGTATAACTACAAGTTGAACTAAAATAATTCAGATTGCTTCATTAGTTTTCTTTTTATCAGCTATATAGACCCCAACAAAAATACGAAAAATTGATTTTTTTTCTAAAGCGTAAAAAAAATATATTTTTTTTGGAATTCTAAATTTATTTCAGTTCCATGTAGCCTCAAGTCTCACGAGAAAAATTGCGTTTGGTTTTTTGATTTCAGATAGGCAGAACGGCCGGAATCATGGCAGCAGTGGAGCACCTCTTTTTATATGTGTTCTTGTTGGGCGGTGTCTCTCCGACTATATTCTATATAATGACTTCGAAAAATTCACAAAGTTTGTTTAAATGTTAATAAAAATTATATACAATTTATAAATTATTTTATTTTAATGGTTTGTCAAAAAAAATACCCCAAAAAAGCATTAAAAAACGGCCTTTACACTAGACGACCCCGTTAAGGGGCTATACCAGTGTGACACTTTAAAAAAATCGATTTTTTTTGCCCTTTTTCGACAGTTTATACTTTCAAGAATATCATTATCATTTATATCAATATCATTTTATCTTGCAAACATCGATAGTTGAATCTTTAAACGCATTTTCTCGAAATGAGATTTTTCAAATTTGCTGACATTGTAACTCAAAGAGCAATTATCCGATTGACTTGAAATTTGAACTGAGTACTCTTGAATATATTTACTCTACAATGACGTAGGATATGATTGGATGAAAATTGACGATTTGGCATTGAAAAAAACGACCATTTTATAGGCAAGAAAACAGACTTTTTTTCATAACTACGCCATTTTGTTAGATTCTGATATTTTTCGAAAATCCTACGTCATTGTACAAGAAATACCTTCCAGTTTAACGACATTTTTTTCCTTTTTCGGTTTCAGCTACTCAATCGGCCGGAATCATGTCAGCAGTAGAGAAACTTTTTTTTTCGGCGCCTCCGAAAGCAGTGCATAAGTCGCTTCGATCTCAATATTTTTCCATGAAAATATTATTTAATATAGGTCAAATATAGCCAAATATATTCTGAATTTTCCGAAACATTTAATTGAGTACTTTTCTTCAAAAAAATTGCTGAAAATCACCCAAATTTTCAGCGTTCACACAGGTATAGCCCCTTAACTTGCTATTTCTTTATTTTTATGCTTATCTAAAGCCCCTTTTTGCAAATTGAGGTCGTAAATCTCCAATAAGGATACGTGAAACGTTTGAGTGATTTTCACAGCTAGAAAAAGTCGAACAATTAAAAAGAATTGATTTTCGTTGCATTCCAACGATGGGAACTTCAACATCATGACGTATACGTATGCAATGTGCTCTCTGTGAGTGAACACATGCGCATTTTGTCAACGTTATCAGCAATCAGGTACACGGTATATTGCGGAACTTTTCTAAGCTAATCTACAGAGTAGAATGGTTCAAGTGTCAAAATACGTGACTATGATACGGCTGGGAGAAACTTCTCTTCGATTTGAGATTAGCTCAACCGAAATATCATTTTCTAAGCTCTTCCGAATTTGATGTTTTTAGTTATTATTTCTCAAGGTTTCTAAAGATGCTGATCTAGGACGTCCGGCATTTTTTTTCGTGCGAACTTGCTTGGCCTTTGCTTGTCGCTATGTCGGACTTCTGCACTTGCAAACTCTCAAGGACAGTGACTCGTCTGGCCAGTTTCGTAAATATAGACTCTTAATTTGGCAAACATCGGAGCTTTGGCCGGAAAGTTGCACCCGGGCAATTAAAATACTGAAATGTAGTCGCGGGAGCTATTTTATTTGAATGACGTTCCAGAAGAAAGTTTACAAACTCGGAGGCATAGCTGCTGAATGTTGATTCGAAAAAAAAGGAAATCAATGATTATGTGCATTCGAAAATGTTCATCCGAACAATAACAATGGCAGAATAAAGAAAAAAAACCGTAATTTGAGGAATATACGGGAGCCGATTGCTCGGAATTGTTTATAACGCGATTGCATTGTAATATTTCACGATGTTGAAGTTTGCATCGTTGGCATGTAACGAAAATTGTTTTTAATTTTGTTATTCCCTCATTTTCATTATAATCCAGAATTTTTTTCACATATTTAGGATGAAGATCTCTAATAAGGATCCGGAAAAACGTTGGAGTGATTTTGGAGGGCTAAATTTGCAACAAAAAATTTGCTCCCAAAAATTCGCTCCGTTTAGGACTTGCACTATCCGTTAATTTTTCGTATCCGAATAATCTGGACAGTAGTGAACCTCACTATCCGAATATCCGAATTTTTCGGATAATTTTGAAAAAAAAAAAAAAAAAAAAAAAAAACAACGGAAGTCCGTTAAAAAATCGTTTTATTCATATTTATTAAAATTAAACCAATTTTTTTTTCCATTTACATTGCATTTTAAATTTATTTTGCATTATAGCTAATGGACGACATTGACTTTTTTAATATCACGAAATGATCAAGCATAATAGTATGCTGCGATTTACCATAAAATATTTAAAAAAATAGGAATCATGGAAAATAGTTAGGTATCTCTTTTCTCTAAAACTTCAACTAATTATCATAATAATGATGAGATCATAAAATATTTAAAAAAATAAAAATCAATTAACAAACAAAACATAATAATTCTTTCTTCTAATTAACCATTCTCTCCTCGGAGATAAAAACGGAAAACAAGCATATGCTTAAACGTTATAGTGAGTGAGATCTCAAATCAACTTGAACGTACAATTAACGGGAGATATACACCTAGATGGTCGAGGTCGAGGATTTAGAAGCTATGAACATTCCGTCGATCGTAGAAGACCTACACTATGGGCCTGATATCGATGATTCCATGTAAGTTGACAAATTTCATGGTTTATTCATTCCCAAATTTTCAAACGCGTTTTGTCTCAAAACCACGTTTTTCAAATCGGTACCCAAAATTTCTCGAAAACCAATGAACCGATTGCCTTGAGGTTTTTTGTGGTTATTCTATACCCCATTATCTAGTACTTGTCACAGGATCTTTTTTCCCGTTACTTACTTTTTGTTTTATAGGCAAAATAATAACTAATTTTTGGCCCAAAAATCACTATTTATGTTCAAACGTCCGCCGTTTTGTCATAAATCGATATTTTCAAAATCGGCTATGACAAGTACTAGATTATAGTATCTAATTTAATAATCTTTTTGGTTTTTTTTTTTCAGATGATTTTTGAAGAAACGCCAGTGGGTACCGTATACGCAGATTTGTTTACGACGCTGCAAGGATCATACAATATCCTTGTATATTTTTGATATTTTTAAATAAAGAAAATTAAACATATTTTTGAATGTATATACTTTTAGATAATTAAAACCCCAATCCGAAATTTCAAATAGTTTTCCTTGAAAAAATTCCCAAAAATGGCCTTTTTTCCGGCTCCTAGGTGTATATCTCCCCTTAAAATAGGTATTTGAATCTCGCGCACGCATCTTGCAATTCGGACGACATGACATCGTAAACAGTAAGAAACTTGTTAGTCGCGGGGGATTCTCTGAATGAATTACTATTGAATGCGTCGCACAAAATATTAAAAACAAAGAAAAAAACATTTTAAATTAAGATTACTCGTTAGCTACGTGACTGGCCGCAATGCCGAAATTATTGTTTTACTATAGTTAGTTCCATGTTCGTAATTATTATTATCGTAATTATTCCAAATCGTAAAGTTATTATCGTAAATTCCAAATCGTAATTATTCCAAATTACGATTTGGAACTAACTATAGTAAAACAATAATAAAATTATTGTTTTACTATAGTTAGTTCCAAATCGTAATTTTTCGATGAATATTACTATCCGTATTATCCGAATTATCCAAATACTGTTGCCTTCCTTACCGGCTTAAAAAAATTGGCAGATATCCAGATTGCAAACCCTAGTTGCGTTTCAACAATGCAAACTTCAATATCGTAATATTTCAACAAACACCAATCGAGAATTGAAAACAAAAAAACATATGCCATTCTCACAGGTTGCAGACCGGTCCATCTTGAAGAGCGGCGGTGTGTTGAACTGTGCCCTCACTTCGTAACATTCTTCCCTCCAGCCTCGAAGAGTTATGAATTTTCCTCCAGCTCTCCACTCCTGCAGAACTTCGTCCACGCGAGCGCTTCTTTCTCCGTACCCTCGAAAAGCTGGATTCAACTGAACATACTCCGGGTGCACTTGAAAGACCTTCAAAAATCAACAAACGTGTGTACTCCGAGTCTTCGTGGTGTTCCTTAAAACATTTTCCCTCCGAACCTCTAGGTCTAACGAAATTCAGCGAGAAAGTGTTTATCTTCCGTTCTGCGAAAACTGAAGTGGCAAATTCGTATCTGCCGCTACGAGCGTGAGAAAAATAAGTATTTGTCGCACCTGCGGATGATTCAACAGCTCTTTCATCACGTCGGGTCGCACGAGACCGACTTGTTGGCCATCGACGACGAATGCCCTGCAATCACCTGCGTGAAAGCCTGAATATTGAAAAATAAACAACATGAAGAAAAACGATTGCCCATATGTGTCGTAGCGAAGTGAGAAACAAGCGACGATGACGCGCGTCTGCTTTGTAACAAAAAAGACAATGACGTTATCGTGATTTTTATGTCAGCACTAAGCGATAAGGAGGGGTTGGCACGAGTTGAACGACCGGCAGTTCCTGCGGCCGGTTCCTTGAGCTTTGACCGTCTAAACGATACTCCAACAGTGTACTTGGCAATGGTCATTGACGATAAAGAATCAATAGAGAACCCGAGTGCCGCCGACGTGTCTGTAGCTCGTAACGGAGCAATTAGTCAGCCAAGACAAACATTTTTATCGCTACGCGCACGCGGCGTGGAAAAAAGTTCGAATTATCAAGAAACGCGAGGCGACAATGTCGCGATTGAGGAAAAAACATTATCGCTATTCCATAGTGCTGGCATTTACCGTCGCGTGTGTTTTTTCTTTTGCATTGGATAAGCGCCAGTTTTCCAAGGTATATGAATATCGTGTTCCGAACAGCGCGTGCTAAAGCGACGAGACTATTTTTACAATTCACCGCACCAGCCTTGAACGTTACCTGATAATCCCAGGTGTGGATGAACATAGTCTCAAGATTGTAAGGGTGTGTTTACCTTTCTTCTGATACGAAGCGAAAACGAAAAAATACTAGACGCGCAAGTAACGAAAAATATAGTAATTTTTCACACCGCAAAATATTTTTAAAAAAGTGTGTGGCATCGATTTCTCGTATTTGAAAATCAAACGAATGATAGTCGCGTGGGTGTGTGTGCGTGTGTGTGTATGTTGTGACGTGCGAAACGTAAGCAGCACCGTTTGCGGTGAGTAGAAAAGAAAAACAATACGAGTATGTTGGAAAAATGTGTATCTCTATATTGATCGTGTATGCGGTGATTTTTCAAGATTGTTAAGAAATAAAAGGCTCGATTTACGTGTTTCTTTTGTTAATCACGCGTCGCGCGTATACATATATACGCACAATTCCGTCTGTAAATTATTATTATTCGCGTAGTTGCGGGGTATGGGAGCGCGCAGGAGATACACAACACTCGAAATCAATATCTCGGTATGGACACACGCAAAAAAAACGGCTTCGATGTCGCTTTATCGAAAAACGAGGCAAAATAATTGTCGTATTTGTTGTTTTGACGATTGGAAATAGTGGAATGTACATACCTGACAGGTAAAAGCAGTTGAATTTGTTGGCGATTTTCAGTAAGCGTGACATCGGTTTGGCGTCCGTATCCGCCATCATGCTCGTCCCACACAGCCTTGCCCCCAACTGCAATACCAATTGCAGTCTGGAGACACGTCGCGCGTCTATATACTTGTATATCGATAGAACGACTTTCGGTAATCGAAAGAGCGTAACCTGCACAACTTGATACCCATGGCTGTGCGAGTTACGCCCTTTTTCAACTGACCGACGTTTTTACGCAGGTGCTTCGGCAGCATTTTATCAATCGGTGGGAAATTATCGCCGATCCCGTTAGCTAACGATGTTTTTCTTCCTTACGAATTTGATTCATTCTCCGAGGACGCGAAACAAGATCGAAGAGGACGCGATATACCGACTGATGGTAACGAGGAGTGCAGAAAACGAGCTTCGAGTGTGCCCGAGTTTGGGACAAGAGCTGCATTGAGGTTTGCGTGCATTCGTTCAACGCACTAAGTTTTTCTTCACGAGCAAAAATTATGGACCTCTGGATATAATTCGATACTAAAGATTTAGGCAGCGGGAATAGAACGCTAGATGGATTTTTCGTGTCGCCTTAAGGGCGGGGTAAAGTATTAAAAATTTTTTTCATTTTTTTTAAATTTTTTAAATGAATGCATAATATATCAAGAATATTGTGTTAAAATTTCAAGTCGATCGGAGTAAAATTGACGAAGTTATGAGTATTTGAGCGTCTATTGCTCCATGCCGGGTTTTATACCTGGGCGGCAGATGCGCGGCGCGCTATTGTATTTTTCGACCCCGAATAAATTTCTTGATAAACGGGCCTGTTCCGGTGTATATTAGTATACACATTAGTCTTAGAAAGAGTTTTACGTAGACAAACGCAAAAAGATGCTCTCGATCATCTTGATGGAAGCCTTTTGCTCTACGGACCTGGCATCGACGACTTTGAGTGAGTATAAGAAAATTATCGAGTTTTATTTTGAATTTCTAAAAATTCAAAGATAATTGAAAAATCTGAAAAAATTCGTACGTATTCAGAAAAATGAACGAATCACGAAAAAAAATTGGGTTGCGGGGAAATTTGTTGACTAATTTTTTTTTTCATCATTTTGTTAATAACATTTTGGAATTATTATTATGCAAAATTAATCTTTTGAGTACCTTTAATATGCATGAATTTTCTCAGATTTTTATGCGATCGAGAAGTGTTCTCAAACTTATGTGCAATGAGCGCTAAGCGACCAAACTCTTCTGCGTTTTTCAAACCGTTTTTCTGAGACTTGTCATATTTGAAGTCCGTGTGCACGATAACTCAAAATCTACTGGACCAATCGCTTGGAAATTTTGCACAGTACTTCTTCACATAATTCACCAGGTATTGTCGAGAGCTTTTTTGTTTTTGTTTTAATAATTACTAATTTTTCAACAACAAATTAGCCGATTTTTTTTTAGCGAAAATCGGGTTTTTGGCTCCCAAGTGCTACGAAAAATCGAAAAATCGAAAAAAAAAATCCTCCCGTCATTACCTCGAGAAACATCTCCTTTAACAAATGCATTTTGATTTTTTTTGTTTCAGATGATTCTGTTGCGAGTTATGGTGCACACCGCAAACCAACTTTTTTTCGAGGCGCCTCCGGGGTTTAATTTTCACTCGCTCAATTTTGAATATTTTGCAATGCAAATGTAGGAGAATGTTGTTCAAATGTTACTTTATTATATGTAAATTTTTCAATAAACGAACACTATTCGTTACGCCAAAAAAAATCTTAAAAACATGCCTTTTTTTCGCCGATTTAACTTTACCCCGCCCTTAAGGCCTTAGGCCACAGGGTATAAAATCATGTGCGAATTTAACAAATTTTTTTTCGTATGAAAAAAATTCACTCATAAAATTAATTGCACATCTATTTAGTATGAATATCGAACTGTTAGAAAAATATCTATTTTTTGTTCGATGTACAAAGTGGCCTACTACTAATATTTTCTTTTATCTTTTTTTTGGGCGCTCCGCGTGCCATTTAGCATTCACAATTTTTGACCTACAAAAAAAAACAAAAATTCTCGTCAATCTACATTGGAATACCTAGATAAGTACGTACGGAATTTAAGGGGAGGGTAGGGGTTAGCACTTTTGAAAAATCGATTTTTTTTTGTCTTTTCTTATAGTTAAACATTTCAAGAATATAATCCCAAAATATGAAGTCAATTAGAGCAAAACTCTCGAAGTTATTGACTATTTAGTCCCGCTCGTCTAACACTGTAGCTCCGACTTCTCTAAACTTCAAACGCGTTTTTCTCGAAACCACTTTTTCAAAGTCCGTGTTCACTACCATTTGAAAACTACAATACCGATTTATTTCAAACTTGGTACACACTTTCTACATGTAAAATACCTCCCCCAAACGGTTAGTTTGAGATTATTTTACATTGAGGGGGTTTTCCACCCCCAAAATGGCGGAATTTTGCGTGAAAAATAGCACTTTTCACTTTACATGACCACCAAAAATTTAGAAATGAAAAAAAAAAAAATTATCAGAGACCGTTGGGGGAGGATTTGATGATACTTTGACTAAATTTTAATGGTACTTGATTTCAGATAATTTCTAGCTGAGATACAGTGAACACCGCAAATCGTGGGTTTCCAAAGGCGTTCTTGGAAAAGCTATGTCACCGGCTTGTTAGTGGATATTTTCGCGTACAAATTTCACGGAATGTTCTTGAAATGACACTTAACAATGTACAAAAGGTTTCAATAAATTTACTCTATCCATATAGATGAAAAAAAATTCGCAGAAAAGTGTTTTTTTTCACGCTGAAACCCCTACCCTCCCCTTAAAAAAATATTGTTTTATTTAAGAGTTGTAGGTATTTGAACTTAATAAATGAATTTTCAGTGAAAAAATTCGTTATAACTGCTCATAAACTGCTCATAAAATGAAAAGTTTTCGATTACTCAGAAATTCCGTACGTTCTTCTCTGCGAAATGCAATTAGGAACGTAACTTTTAAATTTGAAGTAAATCGAATGAAAATTGTTGAAGTTATTTGTCACGCCAATTGGAAAAAAGCTGTTTCGAAAAGTTTCGAGTAGTCGGCCATTTTGTACGTCGAAAAAAATGCCAACATCTTGATATTCATACTAAATAGATGTGCAATTAATTTGACGAGTGAATCACTTTTTCATACGAAAATAAATTGTTAAATTCGCACATGATTTTATACCCGTTGCTGTGGCCTAAGGCGATGTCGAAGACACACGTGGTGTATCGCTCTCGGTCTACCGCACGAACGTCTTTGACATCACTTCGGAGTTGCGTTCTGCAATGCGTTTCTCCCAGTACTGACGGCATTGACACTGCAAAACCGGAAGTGGCCTTTTAAACGTTCGAGGTAAAAGATAGTTCCGTATGCACCGGAAACGTTGTTGATTCAGAGATGAACAGGTAAAGATGATGATTAAGGGGCCTTGAAGGGCCTTGAAGGGACTTTGAAAATATCAAAAAATCGATTTTTTTTACTCTTTTTGAAAGTACATACATTCAGAAATATTGTGTCAAAATCGATGCAGGAATTGCGGATTGAGTTTAGGTAAGAGTTTTTCATAGTATAAACTTCAAACGCGTTTTTCTCGAAACAACGTTTTCAAAATCTAGCTTCACTGTATCTCTAAAACTAATAAACCGATTCTCTTGAAATTTGAACCACATATCGTAAACATGATTCGCAACAAGATGACCCTCGATGGTTTTAAAATTTTCATTTTTACTCTTTTTTTTGCGAAAAACTGCGAAAAAACGCGTTTTTTGTTCCTTTTTCCGTTTTTCATCTGCCATTTTTTCATTTTTCGATAAAACTTTATATCCGAGGGTCATTTTGTAGCTGGTGTCATACTGAATCTAATGGACTTTGATTTTTTTGTTTCAGACAAGCCGTTGCCGAGTTGTGGTGGAGCTACCTAGCCCACCTATTTTTGAGGCATTACGTTAAACTATAGTTTTTGTATCTAAAAATGAATAAAAATGAATGAATTTTTTTTGAAATGTATTTCAAGACTTTATTTATCAAGCCCAACAACTTTTATATTCATATCTTTTATAAAATCCTCAAAAAAAAATCGCGAAAATAGACTTTTTTTCGTGGCTCCAAAGTGGACTGGCCCCTGGACTGGAAATTAATTATTAAAACGAGAAGTTTGCGCGCACTTTTCTCGCGACTTCGAAACAGTAGCGTGTGCTTGCGCTAGGTGGCGCCACGAGCGAGCGCAGCGTTATTTCACAGTCGTACGCACATCACAAAAAGGTGGATCGTGTTCATGCTCGAAAAAGACGACGCACACATTTTGTCACTTTCCGAGTGTGTACGAGTACGCACGTTTGAATCGTTACAGATTAATACGAGAAGAACTTTCGAATGCTCGTGACAGTTTAGTTAAACAATTTTTTTCGGCGACTAACTTTGAAATGTCTTCCGGCGAATCCGACTCGGAGTACAACTCTTCGGACGAGGATGTTAGTACAATGCGCTCTCTTAGTCACGTCGAAGCCGAAACGTACGTCGCTTAACCAAACTTTTTCTCACGTGTTCGTTTCTTTTTGTTTCTCCTTTTACCGTCACAGTTGCAAGAAGCCTTTGCAAAGGGATTGCTCAAGCCGGGATTGAACGCGGTCCTTGAAACGACGAAACGAGAAAGAAAAAACAATGTCGTAAGTTGTTTCTCGATGTTCATTTATTCGCCAGGCGCCGACGAGATCGCGAGTGCTCATCGCGCTTTCGTTGTTTACGAAACAAAAGATCCCGCAATTGGCGACGATTTTTTTCGAATCTTCATCTCGAATCTAGCGTGCGCCTTTGTTCGGGATTCGTAGCTTAGGAAAACTGCAGGCTTTCGGGGACCGAATGACTGGAAGCTCAGGCTACTTGTTCCGAGTGTAGCGTCAGAGTTGTACGAGTGCATACTTGAGGAGGTTGGAGCGTTAGTTATTCCAAGAATACATTTTTTTTTAATTTGTACTTTATTTTCTAGACTCTACTGAGACTACGAATTTTTTGAATTTTTTCCACTACAAAACATGAGAGATAAAGAATAGTTTAATGTATGTAATTTCATGTGCGGTGAGATCGGCAAGACGTTCATGCTACGGGTGATGTAATTATTTTGGATATTTAGCACCAAGACAAACCATTTCTAACAACGGATGAACACAAACTAAACCCCAAGTGCCTCGGCCATTAAGATGATTTTGTTTGTTTTTTTTTCTAATTACCCGAAATTTTCGCCTTTAAGGGGAGGGCAGGGGTTTCAGCATGAAAAAAAACACTTCTTTGCGGATTTTTTCATCTATATGGATAGAGTAAATTTATTGAAACCTTTTGTACATTGTTAAGTGTCATTTCAAGAACATTCTGTGAAATTTGTACGCCAAAATATCCACAAACAAGCCAGTGACAAAGCTTTTCCAAGAACGCCTTTGGAAAAACACAATTTGCAGTGTTCACTGTATCTCAGCTAGGAATTATCTGAAATCAAGTACCATTAAAATTTAGTCAAAGTATCATCAAATCCTCCCCCCATCGGTCTGATAATTTTTTTTTTCATTTCTGAATTTTTGGTGGCCATGTAAAGTGAAAAGTGTTATTTTTCAGGAAAAATTCCACCCTTTTGGGGGTGGAAAACCTCTTCAATGTAAAAAAAACCTCAAACTAACCGTTGGGGGGAGGTATTTTATATGTAGAAAGTGTGTACCAAGTTTGAAATAAATCAGTCATGTAGTTTTCAAATGGCAGTGAACACGGACTTTGAAAAAGTGGTTTCGAGAACAAACGCGCCACTGGCTTGTTTGTGGATATTTTCGCGTACAAATTTCATAGAATGTTCTTGAAATGACACTTAACAATGTACAAAAGGTTTCAATAAATTTACTCTATCCATATAGATGAAAAAAATTCGCAAAAAAGTGTTTTTTTTTCACGCTGAAACCCCTACCCTCCCCTTAAATCATCATAAATTTTTTGTTTGTTTGGCTATTACAGCCCGAAATAACGTTTGTTGTATTCTGCAATGTATGTTTATTATAAAGAAATCATTATTTGATACAATTGGTTTCAAGAAAGTGGATCATGAGCTTCCAAAGTCTTAAAAATGTACGAATGTATGTCAACTTCTAAATTCATTATAAAAAAAATTAAAAGTTATTCTGAATTAAGCCTTGTTTCGAAAAGTTCTCTAGTTTATACTCTTTCCAGCGGTATGCTACATGTCGTAGAAATAATGCATTATGTGGTGAAAATACGGTGTTGAAGTTTGCATCGTTGGAATGCAACGAAAATTCTGTGTTCTCTGATTTTCTTTTTTATCGAAAATATTTTCTTGCCAATTTATGTTGTAATTTTTTTTTTAAGGATCCTGAAAAACGTTTGAGTGATTATTGTAGGCAAAGTCCGCTGAAAAATGCCTCGGCGATGTAAAAAAATTAACTT
Organism: Ophion slaviceki; assembly: GCA_944452715.1. Lineage (NCBI taxonomy): Eukaryota > Metazoa > Arthropoda > Insecta > Hymenoptera > Ichneumonidae > Ophion > Ophion slaviceki. The sequence goes on along the minus strand of OX101785.1, from coordinate 26,490,362 downwards.
TCGTTTTGCTCCAACGATGCAAACTTCAATACCATGTGACAATAAAGGGAATAAGTTTTTTTAGAATGAATTTAGGAGTTGAAATTTTTCATACATTTACAGATTCACTGTTAAGACTGGAAGCTCGAGAGGCACTTTCTTGAAACCAATTGTATCAAACAATGACTTATTTATAATGAACATCCATTGCAGAATACAACAAAAGTTATTTCGTGCAATGACAACCACAAATAAAAAAGTTGTGACAATTTGAAGGCGAAATTGCGGGTAATTAAAAAAAAAAAAACGAAAAAAAAATCATTTCTCAATCACCGTGACATTTAGGATAAAGGGTCTAAGGGTGAAAAACCAGTAAATGACACCTCCAATCCCCTAAAAAAAACGTCTCGGCCCATGCCCCAAACACCCTGTATATTCAATATTGGGCCATCAAGGTTTGATGAAAGATTACGAATTTGGCTGGCGAATGAAGAACATTGCCGTTTCGGCAACACTTAATATTATTCCATGGCAATAAATAACCTCGTGACATAAATATAAAGAGGCACAATTATAAATAACTCAAAATTTCATTCTGAGTTGTATAAAACATTCGCCGACGCAGTTTTTTCATAATAATCATCGATAATGTTATACTTTTTCAAGTTGGTAGTAACACAAAAGTTTTTCTTATTTACGTAATACAAATATAAAAATGCAGGATTTTGCCCTTTAATCATATATTTTATGAAAAATCAGCATCTGGAGAATAAATCTATACCGGGTATGCGTTTTTTTGAGGATTAATGGAAAAAAAACTCGTAAACTCGTTAAATTTGACTCAACTGGACTGCTCCAACCTCCTTAATTGTTAGATTGCTGCTGAATCTTTTTTATACGCTACAGGTAACGCATGCAGATGCTTGTGAACACTCGAGCAAAGTTAAGCGCTATTCACGCTAAATAAATGGATCCAGCGTTGGGAGATTTTGCCTGTTTCCTGATGGAAAACGCCCCATGAGTGTTTTGTATTTAGTTTTATTCGATCTTGCGTTCGAACGAATATCGTGGGAAAAAGCATGATTTCCGGAGATTTTGGCAATTAAAATGATATTGGAAAAAGTAGTGGTTACCAAACGTTTCCGTGAGAATTTTCTAGTCAATGATAGAGATTAGTCTACGAGCAGAGTAAACTGACCAGTGAATAAACGAATAACAACACTGTAGGATTCAAGTGGACTGTTGCATAAAAATATCCTGAAAACTAATTTTTTTATTGTTATAGCTAACAAAAGATATTCTTCTGATAGTAGAAAAAAAATGTTTGAAGTAATTGCGACAAATAATATTTAAGGAATTGATAAAGAAGTGGCTAAATGACTAAATTGTCAGTGATTGGATGAAATTACCAGTAAGTGGGCATTAGCACCGGGAGTAAATGAACCTGTAGTGTAGATGAACGCTGTAGAGGATAACGATTTCTTATTTATTTTTGTCAAATGCTAGATTTAGAGATCACTGTGTTGCATAAAAATGATAATATTCTTATACGTATGAGTATTATATTCGTTATTACGATTTCGTAGATAATAACTTTTTGCCATCTTAATGTGACGATATCAAAAAACTACCATAGTTTGTTTTGACAGAGAAATAGAAAATGAAATTTTGTCGATATTTAAAATACGAATGAAATGTTTTCACACAACATTTAATGGAGTGTACATTGTCATCGCTTAACAGTAATTAATTTTGCAATTTTCAGCAGATGAGCTAAATTTTTCACTCTGCTTTGAGAACCATCAGAACAGAGCCATTCACTGGAAAACGGTGGGAATACAGCACCAGTGAATAAAAATGTCCAATTCTCACCTCTTATTACGAATTGATTAAAAACATTTGCAAAAAGTCAATGATTGATTCTATCTTAAGGCGGAATATACATTTACAAAGATGAGAATTCGATTCTAGCACCAACAGCGATTTTTTTTCCGCTACATTATAGTGATTCGAGTTTCCATCTACAATTCATATACTTTACTTATTTTAAATATAAATCACCTTTCGTCCATGCACTGATTTACCCTACTTGCTTCGAACGAAGATAGTGACGCTCTCATTTCTGGACTATTGATCCACTAGTAATGCTAATTTGTTATGTGAGAATGACAGCCCAAAATTGCAGTTAAGTCTGCGAAAGTCATGGGTGATTAGATCGCTAACGAATGTATAATGTATAGTCCATTTGTTGGTCCAAATGTATAGTTCATTTGTTGGTCGAAATGTATAGTCCAAGTCTATAGTCAAAATGTATAGTCCATTTCAAAATTATCGCAACCAGTTTGCGTTGTTTAACGGGTCTGCATAAGCTTGGGCCCACAAAACAGGTCGATGTTGAATACTTTTTCTGATAAGGCTATTAAGATGGCAAGGTCGGGATTTTACACCCAATTAATATATAATATTGAAGTTTGTATCGTTGGAATGCAAGAAAAGTTAACTTTCTATCCGGTAGGCAGAAAAAATATGATTGGTAAATCATATTTTTGCTGCCGATTCAGGTGACGAAAATCACCGAAACGGTTTCTCTCATCCTCATTAGAGATCCATGAGCTTAATCAATAAGAAAAATTTCTAGATTCTAATAAAAATGAAGAAATTAGAAAAGGAGCCAAGACTTTTCGTTGCATTCCAACGATGCAAACTTCAAAGCCACATTATCTTACCGAGTTTGCATTTTTTCAAACTGAAAGATACAGAAACACGATAAATGTAATATTATTCAAAGTGCCGCCGTTGCTGCATGATCATGAAGTTAACTAACACGATATTTCGCAGGGTTCCATGAAGAGAAAGTTGAACGAGATGAGGCTAAACTTGCCATGGATAGAGAGGTTGGATTTGGCGAGCACGCCCGCTCCCCTGGCGCCCGAATTGGCGTTGCAGATGCAGGAGCAAGAGGTCAGGCGAGCCAAACAGCTCAAGGGTAACCAAAAATTGCCCCAGTTCAAGCCGTCGGAGGATCCTGTGCTGAACGACTTCAGGCGCGAGACCGCGTTCCACAGGCAAGCCCAGGGCGCGGTGATGGACGGTATATCGAGATTGAAGCAACTCGGCGTCGCGACGATAAGGCCTGACGATTATTTCGCGGAAATGGCCAAAAGCGACGGTCACATGCACAAAGTGAGGGAAAATCTGATGAAGAAGCAAGTGTCGGCGCAACGTGGGGAGCGAGTCAGGCAGCTCAGACAGCAGAAAAAGATCGGCAAGCAGATGCAGGTAGAGGCCACTCTGAAGAAACACGCGGAGAAGAGAAAAATGCTCGAAGAGGTGAAGAAGTACAGGAAGGGCATACGCCAGGATCTCGATTTTCTCGACGACAAGAAGAAGCCCGCTGGAGCGAAAAAAGCCGACGGCAAAGCCAGCGACAGGAGGAACGCCGCGAAAATGAAGATGAAAAACTCGAAGTACGGCTTCGGCGGTAAGAAAAAGGGTAGCAAGAAAAATACGAGGGAAAGCGCGGCCGACGTTTCGGAGTTCAGAAGACCCGGTAAACCGGAGAGAGGTGGGAATAGCCGGGAAGGTGGGAAGAGTGGATTCCCGGGCCGCGGCGGAAAGACCGGCGGCAAAGCCGGAAAAATGAGCGGCAATCAAAGACCCGGTAAAAATCGCCGCGTACAAATGAAGGCCAAGAGAAAGTAGAGGCGTACAATTTATCGATAATTTTCGATAAAGGATACAAAGTTGTTGGCTGAATTAATTCCACGTTACCGGGCTGTGCGTAATTCGTAGCCCGTGCAACGAGATTTCGTTGGACTGATTGAAAGTTCGAGTGTTTAGATCCGTCGGTTCACCCGAACCAACTACTTCACGTCTTTGTAATGATTTCAGCGTCAGCGATGCGTTTACTGTACAAATTCGTTACATCGTAGCTGAGCACTTCAAATTCCGTTAATAAAACAAGCGCATGTTTCGATTAAAACATACGAGACGTGTCTCCGTAAAAGCAAAACAGTCGAGTATTCAATATGGCTGATTCCAGTATAGAAATTGTTGATGCCAAAAATATCTTCTGGTCTGACTTTTCCAAAATTTAAATTCAAAATCGTCTGAGGTCGACGAGAGGAGAGGGCCTCGACACAATCCTACCCGTTGTCCAGAGCAAAATCTACGACTATTAGCATGGAGAGTAAATACAGGAGTCCGAACTCGGCATTTTCTACTCGTCCCCAAAGTTGCGCATATTGAGGTATTCCTTTCGCGGAGGGCTGTATTTTGTTGGGGCGTAAGGAGGGCTCTTCTGAATCATTGGTAAATTGCAATGGCGCTTAATAAAAATAAGTCAACTATTATACCCGATGGTAAACTAGATTAAGGACTTATATACGCGTTTTCGCCGATTTTCGAACATACTTTTCTAGACGCGGTTAAATAATGACTTATATTGACATTTTTTTTACTGATCATTTATGCACATGGTTAAGTATATGTAAAAAAAATCAGAATATTAACAAATAGCGGAGATATAACATAACAAAGCAATGTATTTTTTTGCGCGCGCGTTGATGGTGAAAGTTCTCGGCATCGATGTGGGTGTCTGAAAAAAATGAACATATTTATAATTGCATAATGAATGTGTCTTCAGTGTGAACCAACAATATTATGAAAAAAATTATCATAAAAATTCGAAACTTAAAATTTGTTTACTTAATTTTCTGTCGGTATTTTATTTTTTATATTTTTTTGTGTCATTGAAACGTTTATTTCTGTGGTTGACACGATAGGTGATGATACTAAGAAAATGTTGTAAAAATTTCAAAGCGATCGAAACCTTCGTTCAAGAGTTAGAACTTTCACAAGGTTCAAAAAAGTGAATCGTGAAAATATGTATGTTACATATTTCTGATTTTTTTTTACATATAATATAGTTTTGCATAAATGATCTGTGAAAAAAATGTCAATATATGCGTCATTTTTTTAAACCGCGTTTAGAAAAGTACCTTCGAAAATCGGCGAAATGACGTATATAAGGCCTTAAATAAATTTCACGCCACAATTGGCTCCATAAAAATGTGCCTAGCAGAATTTTCGTAGCCGCGACTTTTCAGAGAAAATTCTTCTGCTAGACACATTTTTCTAAGTTTTATCGTTAATATTTTCTTCAAACATTCGGTGACCCCCTGGGTTTATTGTCGTTACGGAATCTAGATTTTTTTCACACGCGTGAGTAGTTTATTTCAGGCATCTAGAGTTATTTAGTGTGTAAATGATTAAATATAAATGTGGCCAGCGTGTCATCTCCATAAAGCACGGTGTAAATGAGACGATTAACCCTTTAAAGCATACATTTTTCTTTACGGGCACGTTTTTTTGCACTTTCGTTATTGATAACCCCCGCTACGTGAAAAATAAACATTTGATAGGTATGTTTTAGTAGTTAATGAAGTCCTAGGAACCTTGAAACGCACTTACAACCGCCATATTGAATTAGAAAAACACTTGAATCGTCAAAATCTGAATTGAATTAGGTGTAACACCAGTGTTACACTATGCCGCAAAGGGTTAAAGCGAGAACTACATTAGGCCGCCGCACACGTCTGAGACGTCTCACATCTGTAAGGTTGGTGTGCATACCAAACCGATGCGCGTCTTAAGGGATAACACCACTCTAGCGGCAGAAAATAAGGCCGAACTTCGACTATTTATTTTAGGAGTAGGGGAGGGTGGGGTCGATAGAAACATGGGTCAAATGAAACAAGTTGAATAACTCGAAGATGGTTATTGCTAGCGGTGGGGCCCCAAGGGGCAGGAACTGTTTTGCATATCGGACCCTGTCGCTTAGTTCACGCCGCCGCTCCAAGAGTGTCGAACATTTTATGTGGGTGCATCACTTTTTCGACACAAAAAGTAAGTTTTTTTATTACTATTATTTTGCGTATTGCTCCAAAACTATTGTTCCTTCTTCAGCGTTGTTTATAATCATCATTACTATGAATATCCTAATGAGTTTATTGTCAGCACCTACCTACAACATTTACGTTCTTTGTTATTTGATAAATTATTTGAAGGTAGGGTATGTGGGCAGTTGAAACAAACGGTTTGGGGTCAATTGAAACGTGTTTCTATTGACCCCGAACAAACATTTTATACGCAAGCACTTTTCCAAATCTTGTTTTTTTTTATGCCTAGGAACTGTCCGAAACTACGAACCGTGGAAGCTGCGATCTCGAAAATTATAAAAATGCATATGAAGATGCCAAAAAATATTCATAATAATAAAAATATGAAAACGCTAAATAGGAGTAGGAAATAGAGAAAGTCAACAATATATACCGATACCCATGAAAAAGAAGAGACAAGAAAATGTACTGAAGAGAAAGACCGCAGAACACAGGCTAAGAGAGTAAAAAAGAACCTCGGGGAAAAAAATAAAGAAAAAAGCAAAAACGAGAATAAACGTCAAAATAATAAGTTTTCTACAGATGATAAATCTGAAAAATACTTCTGTCTAGTTTGCTAGGAAAGTTACGGCCACAGCAGGCCAGGAGGAGGCTGGAGGCAATGTTCTGGGTGCAGGCTATGGGTACATGAAGCTTGCACAGCAGGCGATCTGATTTATTTGTGCCATAATTGTGAATCCAAATAATGTTTATATTTGAGTGTTTGGACCAATAGGTCTTTGTTGATTTCTTAGAAGTTGATAAATATTAGATAAAAACTTTTAATAGTGCTGTTTTCAAATAAGTCGATCACATTGAGTACCTCGCTAGTAACATAAACTATTCTCTGGCTGATTATCTTTAGTAAATTAAAACGAGATAAGTAAAATAATATTGAAGCACCTCAATATGCCTTCGGTGATACCAAAACTGAAATGAAAAGCAATAAAACCGATTATTTTAATTGAAAGTGTATTTTATTCACAACAAACATACTTTATCACTTCATACACATCATTAACAGTACCTGGATTTAGTAGAAACATTAGTTTAATCAGCTGAAAACACCTGTTTCAACGAACCCCAGGCACCGTTTCTATTGACCCCGACACAGGGTCAAATGAAAGGTTTTCCAAGAGTTTCTAAATAGTTTCTACCTAAGTTCAGGGCATATTAGAAGTAAAATCAATAATGCTATCATATAGCCGGATAATCTAGCTACAATTAAAGCCTATTACCAAACAGACAACGTACAAAATGAAGTCACACTAACCGATTGTGTCAAAAACGTTCCAATTCACCCCAGCTTCCCCTATGCAAAAAGAAATAGGATTTCTTTTGAGGGTTTATTTAACACATTAATGTATTTCAAAAATGTATTATAATTTTCATACAGAATGGCGGCGACAGAGCCCATCTTGAAAAACGTCTTTTTCACAAATAGCTTCACGGGAGGAGGGTTTTCTCGCAAAGTATAAGACCTGGAACTATATAAGACGGAAACAAAAAATTCTTATCTATATATTATGAGCTATGGGACTCTGTAGCGATATTTTTTTTATCAAATTTAGAAAAAATAGCCCACTGAAAAAAATAAATCGATTTTTTGCCCAACAAATAAGCAGTAAATTGTTTATAAAAAAAGTTTACATTTAGTTTTAAAAAACGGGCTACGTACTTCCATACAAAATGTAATCCTGAAGCTACTATCAACATTTCAAATCTATCCATGTAAAGGTGTTCGAGTAATCCGTCCTCCCAGTTTGAAAAAAGAGGTTTCGAGAAAAACGCGTTTAAAGTTGTACGTGGCACCTGAAAGAAGTCCGAAGCACTGTGGAAAAATCGATAATTGAACCTTTAAACAAAAAAAAATCGCTACGCGACCTGCATGTTGTTTTTATGGCCCCACAGTATTTTTGAAGCAAAAAAAAACGATTTTTCCACAATCCTAGAGTGGTGTTATCTTAAAGTGCCAATAATTGGGCACCTTGCCCTATATAAAATATAGTCTCCGATTGTAGCACAGATGACTAACCTATCTAACCTTCATTAAGTGCCAGTATTACAACAAAATTTAAGATTAAGTGATACGCTGATTGGTACGAATACAGTATTGATGAAGCAATATATTTTTTTGTAAACTCACGCAAATGCGTGGTTTATTATACTAAAAAAATCATGTTTATTTTTGTTCTCGTGCGTAATTTATCGGAGTACAAAAGAGTATGTATTACAAAACTTGAGTCTGCTGATATGATTAAATGCCGAAAGAGGCACACTTTTTGGCGTTTGAAATCGTTTTTTCTCTAAAAATGTTCATGTGGACATTTTGAAAACAACGAATAAAGTCGGTCGAAGTAATATACTCTTACGACCGGTCTTTTGTCAGGTTAAAGCCATGCCCGATCACTCACCTCATGGAGCCTAGATACCAGGAGGTTCAGCGAGGCCTTTCAACTCGTCCCCAAAACGGGAACAAGAAATTATGGCGCTGGGGTGCTCCGGCACCTATATGTATATAGATATACGCTAAACATGGGTGCGATCTAAGACAGATCACAGATGATGTACCTAACCCTCATTAGTGTCAAGGGATAACACCACTCTAGGATTTTGGAAAGACGTTTTCTTTCCTAAAAATACTTTGGTGTCATAAAAACAATATGCAATTGGTCCTGTAGCAATTTTTTTTATTTAAAGGTTCAATTACCGATTTGGCCGCAGCGCCTTGGAACGCGTGCTGAGTTGCTCGTACAACTTTAAACGCGTTTTTCTCGAAACTACTTTATTCGATCTCGGAAGACGGATTACTCGACCACCTTTGCCTGCATCGATTTGAAATTTTGATAGCAGCTTCACAATTATATTCTTTATGGGAGTACGTAGCCGTTTTTTGATTAAATATAAACTTCTTTTTATAAACAATTTACTGCTTTTTTTGGCAAAAAATCGATTTATTTCCTTCAAAGTGCGCTATTTTTGCAAAATTTGAAAGCAAATTTCTAGGTAGTCTCATAACTAATAATATATAAATTATCACTTTTTTGGTTTTTGTTTCAGGTCTTATATTTTACGAGACAACCGTTCTCCCGTGAAGCTAGATGTAAAAAAAAACACGTTTTTCTAGATGGGCTGTATTGCCGACATTCTGAGTTTGAGATCTTTTCTCGCTTTTGCGTTTTTTTTTCCGAACCGTCATGAGGAAATTATGAATCGGCGGATATTTCGACGTTTGATGTCACGATCGATCTGTCGTGAGGTTAGAAACTCATCCGATCACTTTCACCTCATTGACCAATATATTACTATATATGTAGGTGCCGCTGCACCCCAGCGCCATCACTTCGGGTCATTTTCGGGGACGCTTTTTTCATCGCCTTTGCATTGCCGCTGAACCTCCTGGTATCTAGGCTCCATGACTCACCTGCTCAACTCATATATCACTATATATGTCAGTGTGTTCGATCGACGCGCCATCCCTATTTGCATTTTCGGGTACACTTGATTCACTGTCTCCCTATTAGAGTTTGGTCTCCTGTATCTAGTCTACTCAGTATCAGTATGTTTCTTTCTTACCGACCGTGGGAATCTTCCATTATCTTATGAGCATAAGACGTCTACCGACTGAGCCGTCGCGAGTATCAGAGGGATCACAGTTTTGCAGATTGAAAGTTTTCTCTTGAGCAACTGATATTTCGGAAGGTTGGAACTACCCAGCTAACCAAGTATCGGAAATGTACCGCTCATGTGGAGAGCGCCGTACCGCTACTGTTGCCACCTCGTACGTGCGCACGGTACTGGTACATGACCGGTACGCCGTACGGTTCGCTGTACCGCCAATGTGCTAATACGGTACCGGTACAGGATCGCCACCGTGCACTGCAGTACGGTGTAACTCCACGATAGCGATACCGTGGAGGTACGATTACGCTGGTATCCTGTACCCGTACATTACCGGTACTGTGGGGTACGGCGTACTCCACATTTGCGATACGCTGTACTAAAGGTACGCTTGGTTAACTGGGTATCGGTACTAAATTCGTGTATTTTTTCGACATGTCCGAAAACGTTTACCATTTCCCAGTTAACCAAGCGTACCTTTGGTACAGCGTATCGCAAATGTGGAGTACGCCGTACCCCACAGTACCGGTAATGTACGGGTACAGGATACCAGCGTAGTCGTACCTCCACGGTATCACTACCGTGGAGTTACACCGTACTGCAGTGCACGGTGGCTCCACGGTGGCGATACTGTACCGGTACCGTACTAGCACATTGGCGGTACAGCGAACCATACGGCGTACCGGTCATGTACCAGTACCGTCCGCACGTACGAGGTGGCAACAGTAGCGGTACGGCGCTCTCCACATGAGCGGTACATTTCCGATACTTGGTTAGCTGGGTTTCGAGAAAATAGCTTTTGTGCACTTGTTATCCGTTGAGCACACAAGTCTCTGTTTTACCGTGAGGTCAACACAGTCGTGTGAAGGCCCAGCTAACCAAGTATCGGAAATGTACCGCTCATGTGGAGAGCGCCGTACCGCTACTGTTGCCACCTCGTACGTGCGGACGGTACTGGTACATGACCGGTACGCCGTATGGTTCGCTGTACCGCCAATGTGCTAGTACGGTACCGGTACAGTATCGCCACCGTGGAGCCACCGTGCACTGCAGTACGGTGTAACTCCACGGTAGTGATACCGTGGAGGTACGACTACGCTGGTATCCTGTACCCGTACATTACCGGTACTGTGGGGTACGGCGTACTCCACATTTGCGATACGCTGTACCAAAGGTACGCTTGGTTAACTGGGGGATTATGGGAAATATCGGACGATTATTCGCAGATTTCCTCACCGCACCGTTCTTTGGCATTAGTCCATTCCCCTGCGCATGCGCATTTATGAGGTGGCGACGAGGCGCAAGTGGAGCAGGTGCGTGTGCAGTCGGACAATGCTTTATTGGGGGCGTTCCTATAAAATAAAGATTACTATTCTGTTACACATTGTTACAAATTGCGAAATAAATATTGCTGCGTGTCCTAGTTTCAGGAATGTTAAAATGGATATTTTCACGCCAGATCGAGTTTCCACTCCACTTTCAGTCTCTTGAACGTGGTCCACCATTTTTTTTCTTATGGTTTTTGGTGGTGCTCGAAGATCGGGCAATTTATTCACCTCACTTCAGTTGCGTAATACCGTTGCATGGTTTTTTTTCCTATAAAATGAAATACGCAAGAAATGCTGGAATAAATTAATGACACCACCACGCCAGATATAAAAATTGTCGAGGACATTTAAGGGGTTACGCTACTGTGCCGATCCGAAAGCAGGGTTATTCATATAATTAATTAATAAGAAATAAGTAAGATGATTAAAAAATCGTTTGGACATTCATTTGTATATCCAAAGTTGGGTACCAAATTCCATTGAAAAATATTAATAATTAAAGAAGTTATAAACAATCTCGTGAAGAATTTTTGAACGTAAAGGGCTCAATGTGGTACTTGATTTTGACCAACCGGTTGATTTGAATAAAAAAACGAGTTTTTTGTCTTAAAATCGATGATATTGACGAAGACTTGACCGAGCTTTATTTTCTTAACGTGTTTTAATCATGGAAAAAAATTTGATTTTTTTTTCGATGTTTCGAAGAAAAGTGACGTCATTATTGGTAATAACTAATGAAAAAAACGTCGAGAAGAAAATCGTCGGTCAAGACTAAATTACTATTACACTGAATAGGTGTACCAAATTTTAAGTGAATACGTTCATTAGATGGCGAGAAATCGCGTACACCGTTTTGAAAAACATAGTTTCGAGAAACACGCGTTAAGGGGCCAGTCCATTTTGGAGCCACAAAAAAGGCTATTTTCGCGATTTTTTTTGAGGACTTTCTAAAAGATATGAATATAAAAGTTGTTGGGCTTGATAAATAAAGACTTGAAATACATTAAAAAAATGTTGTATTCATTTTTATTTATTTTTAAGTACAAAAACTATAGTTTAACGTAACACCTCAAAAATAGGTGGGCCAGGTAGCTCCATCACAACGCGGCAACGGCTTGTCCGGAACAAAAAATCAAAGTCCATTAGATTCAGTATGACACCAGCTACAAAATGACCCTCGGATATAAAGTTTTATCAAAAAATAAAAAAATGGCAGATGAAAAACGAAAAAAAAAAGAAAAAAAATACTTAGAGCTCGGATTTTCATAATATTTTGACACAATATTTCTGAATGTATGTACTTTCGAAAACAGTAAAAAAAATCGATTTTTTGAAATCATCAAAGTGGACTGGCCCCTTAAAACTTTTAGTAGCAGTTCTATTGTTGTAATCATAAGTTTACCTTCAATCTGCGATTCCTGAACTATATGTTAGACTTTCCTCATCAGTTTGAGTTCCCTCGAGCGACGAATGAGTGTTCGTCGTTTCCACAGTAGTCTAACCCCTTAACTTTTTAAATCTGGCAGCAATTTTCCAAAATAGCGGAAATTACGAAACCAATTTCGATACAAGCTTCGTTCAATTCAGTCAATTTCGATACAAGCTTCGTTCACGGTGCTTGGCCCACTACCGGGTTTCCCATTTAAATCTTACATCTTATTTATCCCAAAAAATACTGCTCCGATCAAGTATTGAGTCCGATAAAACTTTTAGGGTTTGAAGGGGAACGTTAGAAAAATCCTTTTTTGTTCCCAAACTCAAAATGGCGACGTTAAGATGGCCGACATGCTTAAAAAATTGAAACATGACTTCTTTCCACCAACAAGTTTTGTCGGATTTTTTTTTGATAACGTCATCATTTGTAGGTTACAACACCATTTTTTTTTACTATTTCCGCGCTATCCAGAATGTACCACGGGGAGGTAAAGTCTTTAACATCCCTAGTTTTAGTGTGCGTGTGGGTGTAAGATTGTGTGAGTGTAAGATTGATTGTGTTTGTTTGGTTTTATTCGGGTTTGTTCGATAACTCATAAAAATCCAAATAAGAATTAGGTCTCTCTGGCTCGACATTTCCGTTATCAAACAAATCCAAATGTAATTGTGCGTTTGAGTTTGCTTGGGTTTATTTGATAACGAAAGTGACGAGCCATAGAGGCCGAATCCTTGTTTGGGTTTATGTGGGTTATCGAACAATCCCAAACGAACTCACACCCACACTGGTGGTATATTCTGGATAGCGCTAAGATGGTAAAAATTGGTGTTCTAACCTAAAAATTATGAATGTTATAAAAAAATCCTCCGAAAGTCGTTACTTTTGGCCTGACATTTTTTTTTGTTGAAAAAAGTCATGTTCCCATTTTTTTAAAACATGTCGGCCATCCTAATGTCACCATTTTGAATTTTGTGCCAAAAAGGTTTTCTTAACGTCCCCCTTTGAACCCTAAAAGTTTTATTATATTCAATACTTGATCGGAGCAGTATTTTTCGAGATTGATCGGGTGTAAGATTAAAATGGGACACCCGGTATATGTTATTCGATGTGAAGAGATTTTTTAAAATAATCGATCTGCTATGTAAACAGAGATTGTACACATAACGCCTTAGACGTCAATAACGATAACGATATAATGTGTTTTATGAAACGGTGTAAGTCGTATCTCAAAATCTATTTGTCCGATTCACTTCAAATTCGGACACAGCATAGTTTTTTAAAACATTTTCTGTCGTATGACCGGATGATTTCTCGATATGTTTATCCATCTGTTCATAACAAATGATTAATGTTTGTTCTTTGGCGAAAATCGAACTCTTTCCCTACGGTTCGCCAGTTTAGCAATTAGCAAATTTTCTAAAAAGTATCCGGCCATACGGAAGTTTTATTTTTATACGAAAATAACATTTTTCTATTTTTCATTTCATCTTCAGATCAACGATTGGCCATACAGCAACGGTGACACTTTGTTTAAATAATGATAACTTCATTGTTTATCAATATTTTTCAATAAAGAAAAGTCGATGGGTTAGTACATCGAGATCAAATTTTTCATACAGGCTTAGTAGAACAAAAATAAGTAATAATGTGTTCAACTGTGGACAGGTAAACTGACCAGTAAATGGACGAATAACGACACTGCTGGATTCCAAAGGAATGTCAGATGAAAATATTATCGAGACAAATTTGTCAAACGCTGCAGCTAACAAAATATATTATTCTGATAGTAGACAAAAATATTCGAAGTAATCGCAATAAGTAATATTGAAGAAATTCATAAGTAAGTAGCGAAATAAATCGTCAGCGAATGGACGAAATTACCAGTAAATCGACATGTAGTGTAGACGATTTATTTTTATTAAATCCCAGATTCGGAGATCACTGTGTTGCATAAAAATTATAATATTCTTATACATATAAGTATTTTATTTGTTATTACGACTTCGTAGAAAATACAGAAAGCTTATATGCAAATGCTTATTATATGCACGTGACCTTCTCAACAAAAAAACGACCAAAGTTTGTTTCAACAGAGACATAAAAAACTAAATTTTGCTAAACTTCAAAAAACGAATGGAATTGTTGTATGACAACATTTAATGAACTATATTGTCATTGTCAATTCTTAACCGTCATTTATTTAGCAATTGTCAGCAGATGAGCTAAATTCTTCGCTCTGCTTTGAGGATTATTAGAACAGAACCCATATGTCCATTCACTGGAAAGAGGGTAGAATACAGCCCCAGTGAATAAACATGTTTAATTCTGAACTTACGAATTTATATAATCTGTTTGCAAAATATAAAAAATGGATTATATCTTGACTAATAAAAGTAATGCCCTCAAAACCCACAAAGAAACTTTTGTTTTCGCCTTTAGAACACCAGCCAGTGAGCCAGTATCATAAGCTAGAAAAATTCCGTATGGAGTGAAAATTCGATATTAAACTGAGAAATCGGTTTTAAGGGACACTACTAGTGTAACACTTAAAAAAATCGATTTTTTTGTTGCATTTTTCGATAGTCTATACCTTCAAGTATACCTTACTACTATACTATACCTTATACTTTTGTCGATTTATAACAATGAAATCAATATTTTTATCTTTCAACGCGTTTTTCTCAAAACGACATTTTCAAAATTTGCTGCAGTTCTAACTCGAATACCATTCATCCGATCGATTTGAATCTTGTTTTAGCGTACTTAGTATTTGTTTCTCCATAGGATGTTTCTTCACACTTTCCGGTTTTTTGATTGGATAAAAAATGTCAGTTTGCCATGCAAAAACCATCAGATTTTTAAGCGTAATTTGGCACTTTTTTTTATACTCCGCCATTTTGTTGGATTTCAATTTTGTTCCACAATCCTCCGTCATTGTACAGGCAATACCTTCTAGTTTAACGAATTTATGTTATTTTTCGATTTCGGGCACTCTGAAGGCGGCAATTACCGCAGCAATGTGAGAACTTTTTTTTTGAGGCTCGGGAGACGGCGCATAAGTCGCTGAAAATTGAATATGTGCGTACAAAAAAATTACTGTATATAGATAATTTATGCACAAATATATCCTCGAAATTTCAAAACATTCGATGCAATACTTTCCTTTCAATAAATTCCCGAAAATCACCTTCTTCTTTGATAGTCACACTAATGGTGCCCCTTAACGAACCCTATGTTTTTTTTGCCAAATTATCGTGATTCGATTTTTTATTGACAATTCATATTATTTGTTTATTTTAAATACAAATCAGCTTTCGTCCATTCACTGGTCGGTTTACCCTATGCCGCAAGCGTCACTGATCCAAACGAACTCTAAAATCCGCCCGGTCTCGTCATGTGAATGGAAGTAGTAACAGTTTCAGACGAATCAGACATATGTCATTGAGTTTTCATGGTGCATCAAGAATTTCTTTGAATTTTCTTTACAAGCGTTAGGTGAACAAAAATAGATATGTATATATATATATATTTTATGTGTAATCATTGGACAATACTAAGACAATTATTAGGCGAATAATACGTATGTATTGTATGTACAGATGAAAACTAAATGTCAATTAAATTTTAAGTCTTCAATACATGCATCTAACAAGGAACGTCACTTAAGGGGTTAGGCCACAGTAACGGGTATAAAATCATGTGCGAATTTAACCATTTTTTTCGTATGAAAAAGTGATTCACTCATAAAATTAATTACACATCTATTTAGTATGAATATCAAGCTGTTAGAAAAAATATAATTTTTTTTTCGATTTACAAAATGGCCGACTACTAATATTTTATTTTGTTATCTTTTTTTAGGCGCTCCGTGGCGTGACATTTAGCATCCACAATTTTTTACCTAGAACAAAAAACAAAAATTCTCGTCAATCTACATTAGAATACCTAGAGAATTAAAAAAATATTGTTTTATTCAAAAGTCGTAAGTATTTGAATGTTGTTGTAGTTGTAGGAATGAATTTTCAGTGAAAAATTTCGTATAAAACTGCTCATAAAATGAAAAGTTTTCGATTAATCAGAAATTTCGTACGTACTTCTCTGCGAAATGCAATTAGGAACATAACTTTCAAATTTGAAGTAAATCGAGTGAAAATTGTTGAAGTTATTTCTCACGCCAATTGGAAAATGCCGTTTCGAGAAAAACGCGTTTTACATATGCCTCCGGCCGTGCCAGAGGTGGGCTTACGTTATACGCTCAAAGTCGGTGAAAAAAAACGTCTTGCTATAAATCGAATAGTAACTTTTTCTTATTTTGATAAAGCACCGTTTTAGCGAGAAAAGAAAATCCATTTTTTGAAAAATGTTCTGTGGCCTTACCGCTTAAGTGTCCGCTTCCGATTTTATTGAAACTCATATATGTGATAAAGCATTAAAAACTATTAGACACGTAATTTTTTTTATCTGTGGGAAAACGTTTTTCACGGGGAAAACGACCCTTCAAAGAAAGGCGTGTCACCCCTGAATTTCATGTTTTAAAAATTATTCTGTATTGAACTTTTCATCGGTTTACATAAGAATTTTGGTTTTTCTTTCATTCAGAACGGTGGACTGCTTGTGGGTGAAACTGCAAAACCACCTTTCGACACGCTTCTGTTTGAGGGTTGGTTTCCCCCCTTAAAGCCGTGTTTCCGTAGAAAAAAAATACGTGTCTAATAGTTTTCAATGGGGTTTGTGAGATGGCGGCTACCGCAACAGATCGTCAGAGTTTGCTGTGATATAAAGTTTCCGAATTTCGATCTGCATTGGCTTGGAAGTGTAAAATTTACGGTGTAGACCATCGCTGGAAGCTTCTGAACACGCGTGAAAATAAAACATTGTGTAAAGTGGTTGATACGAGGCAAACAATCGATAGCCGCGAAAATCAGGAAAGTGAGGTTAGAGTCCCACAAAATAAGCATGGGCAGTAAGGGCCCAACAACGCGCCAACACTCGGGATCGAAAGGGGAAACAAAAATAACGGACCATTTGACAAGGAAAGCCCCCACGAGAAGTAATGACCTACCCGACAACAATGCGAACCGGGTCCAGGCTACAAACTCGCAAAGAGACAGTTTCTCGGCCGATTTTAGCGAGGTTATGGTAATGCTGCGCAACCTAACCGCTGACGTGAAAGAAATCAAGAACGAATATTTATCATTCAAGCAGGCGCTGGAAACATTTCATGTTACTAATGAAGAACACAGAATGAAAATGTTGAAATTAGAGGCCGAAAACGAGACGCTGAAAAACAAGATTCTTAAGCTGGAAAAAAATGATGAATTGCGAGAGAAGGAAAGCAGGAAGAAAAACGTGGTAATTCGTGGTCTCGAAGTGGACGAGAGTAGCATGGAAAGGAAAATAAATGAGCTTTTCTCTGAAACCCTGGGGATCAGCGATGGAATAAAAGAAGTGTTTCCGATAAAAAAAG
Organism: Ophion slaviceki; assembly: GCA_944452715.1. Classification (NCBI taxonomy): domain Eukaryota; kingdom Metazoa; phylum Arthropoda; class Insecta; order Hymenoptera; family Ichneumonidae; genus Ophion; species Ophion slaviceki. The sequence goes on along the minus strand of OX101785.1, from coordinate 26,472,596 downwards.
CCGGCCGCGTCAATCTGATCATCGTCAAATTAAGAAACGTGGCGACAAAAAACAAACTCATGACAAACAAGAAGAACTTGGCGGGCTCGTCAATTTCGATAAACAATGACTCGACATTCGCCGAAAGAGAAATTCAAAGGGAAATCGCTCGCACCGCCAAGATGGAACGACAACTAGGCAACAACGTGAGAATTGGATATAAAAAGCTGTTGATAAACGATCGGGCATTCGTATGGAAAGATGGTTCGGGCCTGGTAGAACTTTTTCGTCAAAACGGATCGTTCTCCCACTCTACGCCGCACCAATAGTTCGACAACGGATACCGATAGAGCACAACGCAGCGACAACAACGAGATCGACAAGCTACCTGTTTTATCGACTGAGGAGGACAACTTCACCCTAACCATGACTTCGAGAGCGCTGGAGTGCAATACAGCTGCGACACCGTGCGCTAAAGAACGAGATACTTCCGAAAAAATCCACGCAGCAACCGTCGAAGACACGTCGCAAATAATATACCAGGGAATAGTATTTTGGAATGTACATGGTATTAAAACCTTTTTCGAGAGCGTGACATATTTGGAAGAGGTTAACTTATCGGGTCTAGCAATAATATGTGTTAGCGAAACATGGTGCCTAGACGAAATAATTCACACACCAATAGTTTTCAATGATTTATTAGATATATATGTTTCAACAAAATCGACGGCGGACCCTCAAGTGGTGTTCCTTGTAAGTGTCTAACACCAAAAAATAGCTGAATAAATGACCAACCCCAATGGAATTTCTTCTTTGAGTGGTATAAATTGATTACTTTTAGGGGAAGGGTGGGTCAGTTGATGAGGAACGTCTCGTGTATTGATATCCAGCATGTTTCCGTGAAATTCTTCCACAATAACGAGGGTAGCTGAGGATAAGTAGGGTGAGCGTGATGGCAGACAGTAGTATAGGTTCTCTGAGAATCTGGTGCCCGGCAACAGCTGTAGCCCAACGTCCAACCAAAACCCCTCTGTTACGTACCATCGCGAGCGTGCAAACCACCATTCAGCCGCATTCACCATCTTTCTCTCTCTCTCTCTCTCTCTCTCTCTCTCTCTCTCTCTCTCTCTCTCTCTCTCTCTCTCCCCCTTCCTTGTTTCTGTCTTTCCCTCACGCACCCCTTGTTCCTGTCGATCCTTCGCAATTACAAATGTGTCGGGGGCCAAGCCCCTACACGACCGTGATACAAGCCCGCTTCCCGTCTTATTCCGACCGTCCATGGGCGGCTGCATTTTGACAACATCGAATCAATGGGTTCAATGGTCTTCGCGTATTTGCTTGACGGCGTCCGAATGAAACGATTACAACAAAATTCGTGTCTGGGTGTGTGTGTGTGTGTGTGTGTGTGTGTGTGTGTGTGTGTGTGTGTGTGTGTGTGTGTGTGTGTGTGTGTGTGTGTGGGTGTGGGTGTGTGTGTGTGTGTATACAGGGTGTTAGGGTCGGTGCAAAGCCTTAAGGGGATGATAGGTCACCTCGTAAGGAACATATCTAACCTAGGTTACCTTAGTCCAAAGTCTAAGGGTGTCGAGTTATCATGGTAAGTATGATTTATGGAAAATTTCCCAAAATTAGTTACCAACTCGTTCACAATGTTCAAACAGACAATAATAGGTAACCAAAAACGGTTTTGCGTCTTAGCTTAATGTGTATTCAATCGACAAACACCAATACAATCATCTGTATCCACACAACTAACTAAATGGGACGTGTTGAATTAAAAACTAATCAGAAAATAAAAATACCTCATACGTTAAAGCTATTTAAAAAAATAGCATTAACTAAGTAACAAAATAGCATGTTAATGCTATTTAAAAAAATAGCATTAACGTAAGAGGTAAACGAGTTAGTAGGGGAGGCTGGGGTCAATTCGAACGTTTTTGAGAAAATCGGTTAGTGTGACTTCATTTTATGCCTTATCTGTTTGGTGATGTGCTTAAATTATACCTACATTCTCTGGCCATATGACAGCATTATTGATTTTGCTTCTAATATGCCCTGAATTTAGGTAGAAGCTATTTAGAAACTCTTGGAAAACGTTTCATTTGACCCTGTGTCGGGGTCAATCGAAACGGTGCCTGGGGTTAGTTGAAACAGGTGTTTTCAGCTGATTGAACTAATGTTTCTACTAAGCCCTGGTACTGTTAATGATGTGTATGAAGTGATAAAGTATGTTTGTGTGAATAAAATACACTTTTAATTAAAATAATCTATTCTATTGCTTTTCATTCCAGTTTTGGTATCACCGAAGGCATATTGAGGTGCTTTAATATTATTTTACTTAATTAGTTTTAATTTACTAGAGATAATCAGTCAGAGAATAGTTTTGGTTACTAGCGATGTACTCAATGAGATTTACTTTTTTAAAAACAACAGTATTAAAAGTTCTTATCTAATATTTATCAACTTCTAAGAAAGCATCAAAGACCTATCGGTCCAAACACTCAAATATAAATATTATTTGGATTCACAATTATGGCACAAATAAGTCAGATCGCCTGCTGTGCAAGCTTCGTGTGCCCAGAGCCTGCATCCAGAACATTGCACCCAGCCTACTCCTGCCCTGCTGTGGCCGCAACTTTCCACGCAAACTAGAGAGAAGTATTTTTCAGATTCATTATCTGTAGAAAACTCTCCATTGTAACGTTTATTCTTGTTCTTGCTTTTTTCTTTATTTTTTGCCCCAAGGTTCTTTGTTACTCTCTTAGCCTGTTTTCTGCGGTCGTTCTCTTCAGTCCCTTTCCTTGTCTTTTCTTTTTCTGGCGTATCGATGTATACTGTTGACTTTCTCTTTTTCCAACCCCTATTTAGCGTTTTGGTATTTTTATTTTTATATATATTTTTTGGCATCTTCATATGCCTTTTTGTAATTTTCGAGATCGCAGCTTCCGCGGTTCGTAGTTTCGGACGGTTTCTTGGCATCTGAAAAAAAAATCAAGATTTGGTAAACTTGCTTGCGTATAAAATGTTTGTTCGGGGTCAATAGAAACACATTTCAATTGACCCTGAATGGTTTGTTTCAACTGCCCCCCCCATACCCTCGCTTCAAATGATCTATCAAATAACAAAGAACCTAAATGTTGTAGGTAGGTGCTGATCACAATAAACTCACTAGGATATTCATAGTAATGATGATTGTAAACAACGCTGAAGAAGGAACAATAGTTTTGGAACAATACGCAAAATAATAGTAATAAAAAACCCACATGAAATGTCCGACGCTCTCGGAGCGGCGGCGTGAACTAAGCGACAGGTTCCCATATGCAAATCAGTTCCTTCCCCCCTTCGGGCCCCACCGCTATCAATAACCATCTTCGAGTTATTCAACCTGTTTCATTCGACCCATGTTTCTATCGACCTCAGCCTCCCCTACCTAATTTTGGGAAATTTTCCAAAAACCATACTTACCGTGATAACTCGAAATCCTTAGACTTTGGACTAAGGTAACCTAGGTTAGATATGTTCCTAGCGAGGTGACCTATCATCCCCGTAAGGCTTTGCATCGACCTTCCTAACACCCTGTACAGAGCATGATCATTATATGGTGGCCATATGTTTTTAAACATCTGGCGCGGAAATATTGCGGGCGAGAGAAATACGATATTTAAGGCGTTACCCCCACTTGTAGCGCAAAAAAGGCCTTTTTCATGATTTTTTTTAAAGAAAACTACAAAACTTTTTTAATCGATCAATATACCATCTTAAAGAACACATCTTGAAGAACTTTCAGTAATTTTTTGGTTGAAAAATATTACATTGATTAGTGGCAAATGGCCGTCAATGAAATAATGTTTTTATATACACGGTTTGCGGTGACCAACATTGCGGCGGAGTGGATCATCTGAAAAAAAATGCGGATGGATTTAGTCAAATATAAGTATAAACTAGTCTTTAATCGAAGGATTTTAAAAAATATTCATTTTTCACAAAATGGCGGACAGTCAAAGTTAATGGTTCGATTTGAACAGAAAAAAAACGGCCGTTTTGTTGCTATAAAAGGGCCATTTTTTTCGAAAAAAAAAATCGAACGATTAAAGACTACATTTTTATGTATTAAATAAGCCTGCAAAATTTCAAGAAGATCGGTTCATTAGTGTTCAAGTAATCTTGGTCACCGACTTCAGAAATGCCATTTTGAGAAAAACGCGTTTAAAGTTTCAATTTCAGTGTACACGAAGAAAATATTTTTTTTTGTAAACTTACATAGAGTCATCTATTCCGGGCACATACAGAAGTATGGGCCCGGATACTTATACTTCAAAAAAATGCAATAAAAAAAAATCGACTTTTTCAAAATCGCAAGTGGGGGTGACCCCTTAAGACACTTCTTTCGCGGAGTGCGGTATTTTGTGGGGGCATAAGCAGGGCCCTTCTGAATCATCGGCAAATTACAGTGGCACTTAATAAAAAATAAGTTTCCATCAATTATTATAACAAACGATAAACTGGAATATAAAATTTCGCGCTAATTTAGTAGATTAAGACATTTTTACATTTAATCTGAAAAATCGCGGCTGCGAAAATTCTTCTGCTAGTCACATTTTTCCAAGTTTTACCATTAATATTTTATTTAGAACTTTTTCGCGCCTCAGCAGTTTATGTCAGGCATCTAGAGTTATTCAGTGTATAAATTATTAGATAGAAATGTGGCCAGCGGATCTCCATAAAGCGCCATAGAAATGAGACGATTTTTAGAGTCGTAATTTTTGGTTAAAAGTTCGGTAACTTTGTTTGAAATTTGACCAGTATACTGGGATGTATTTTTACTTCGTTCTAGATGAAAATCAGTTAATTCTTGAATAGACGGGTTCGAAAGGAATACTTGAATGGTTTTTCAAGTCCTTTTCGAGACATATAGCGCATTTTTGTGATGTGTAGGTTAAACCGACCAGTGAATGGACGAAAGCCGATTTATATTAAAAATAAGTACAGAGAATATGAATTGTTGATAAAAACTCGAATCGATATAATTAAGCAAAAAATCACAAGTATCATTAAAACCGATTTCTCAGTTTAATATCGACTTTTGAAGCCACACGGAATTTTTCTAATTTGTGGTACTTGCACACCGCGCAACTTATTGTTAGTTACGACACGGCGGTGTACAGTGGGTGGTCTAAAGGTGAACACAAAAGTTTTTAATGAGCTTTGAGGGTAAGTATTACCTTTGTTACGCAAGATAGAATAAATCTGTGATTGTTTGTCAATTTTTTAAAATAAATTTAGAATTTAGCTCATCGGCTGACAATTGCAGAATCAACTACCGTTAGGAGATGACATTGTACATTCAATTAAATGTTCTCATAAAATCATTTCATACGTTTTTTAAATTTTGACAAAGTTTAATTTCCTATTTCTCCGTTGAAACAAACTTTGGTAGTTTTTTGAGAATTACACGTTAAGATGCAAAAAAGCTTTTTGTATTTTCTACGAAATCGGAATAACAAATATAATACTCGGATGTACACGAATATTATAATTCTTGTGTATCACAGAAACCTCATCGCATTTGATAAAACAAAATCTTTGTGCTTTACAGCTTTCATTTACACTACACGTACATTTACTGGCAGTCGAGTGTCCATTTACTCGTAATTTCGTCCAGTCACTGGCGATTTAGTTATTTTGCTACTTATTTATTAACTCCTTCAATATTATTTATTGCATTTATTTCGATTTTTTTTCTACTATCCGAATAATATTTTTGTTAGCTACAGGGATTGAAACATTTGTTTTGATAATATTTTCAATTTACAGCCCATCTAAATCCTACAGTGTCGTTATTCGTCCATTCAGTGGTCGGTTTACCCTAGAATTAGCCACAAAAAAATTGTGCATTCCGGAAAAAATCAAAATTCCATTTCGATTAAAGCCGAATGAAGACAATTAACTTCCAAAAAGAAGCGAGTGGGGCTCAATATTCTTTTTTTGCAGCTGAAGAAGGTGGTCTGTATGGTCCCAGTATAGCTGGTTAATGGTAAGTTACTCGAATCAGTTGTTATCTACAGGAAGTTCAGCCGTATCAGTGCTAAATATATGGCAAACTTTAAACGCGTTTTTCTGAAAACGACATTTTTCAAGTCGGGCGAACGTTTTTCTCAAAAACTATCGGACCGATTGACTTCGGGTTTTGCACACATTTCGAGGGAACCTTCACCTATAGTCTGAACTAGAATGATACCGATGGCTAGAATATTTTAGCCCCGCTCTCATGTTTTAGTCGACCATTTTCCGGGAAAATTCAACCCTAATTTTCAAACAGCTGAGATTTCGAAAAAAAATTCGTACTTACTTAGTTTTAGTTCAGACGATAACTACATTTATATAGATTAAAAAAAAATTGTTCTTCAGTTCCAGACGACTAGGATCGCCGCAACCCGTGCGCCCGATTGCACGAGCGTCTCACGCCACCACCTGCGTAACAGCTCATAATCTGTATAGATTTCAATAAAGTATTTCATAAAAATTTGTGTTGCTAGTTAAAACATGTCTTAATATGCGTAAAAAACTCCGGTACTGTAGGTTTGATAGTTTCCGCAAAATTAATTTCTAAAAATTACTTAAGGGGTTACCCCCACTTGCGATTTAAAAAAAATCGTTTTTCTTTTATTGCATTTTTTTGAAGTATAAGTATCCGGGCCCATACAGAATTATGGGCCCGGAATAGATGACTCTATGTAAGTTTACAAAAAAAATATTTTCTTCGTGTAAACTGAAATTGAAACTTTTAACGCGTTTTTCTCAAAATGGCATTTCTGCAGTCGGTGACCAAGATTACTCGAACACTAATGAACCGATCTTCTTGAAATTTTGCAGGCTTATTTAATACATAAAAATGTAGTCTTTAATCGTTCGATTTTTTTTTCGAAAAAAATGGCCGTTTTATAGCCAAAAAACGGCCGTTTTTTTCGTTAAAATCGAACCATTAACTTTGACTGTCCGCCATTTTGTGAAAAATGAATATTTTTTAAAATCCTTCGATTAAAGACTAGTTTATACTTATATTTGACTAAACCCATCCGCATTTTTTTTTTCAGATGATCCACTTCGCCGCAATGTTGGTCACCGCAAACCGTGTATATAAAAACATTATTTCATTGACGGCCATTTGCCACTAAACAATGTAATATTTTTCAATAAAAAAATTACTGAAAGTTCTTCCAGATGTGTTCTTTAAGATGGTATATTGATCGATTAAAAAAGTTTTGTAGTTTTCTTTAAAAAAATTCATGAAAAAGGCCTTTTTTTGCGCTACAAGTGGGGGTAACGCCATAAAAAACAAGCTTCTAGAGGGTAATATCGCCTTAATTCCACATTAGACAGCGCAACGCGAATATTGAATTTTCACTTTTTGAGACCCGCCAATATGATTTTCGCAGTTTGACGTAGAATTAATATTTTACGCGTTGACGTTATCCATACGAGTAATTTTCGCAGACTGACTGTTTCACAAAAAAATAACTCTGAAAATCGTGTTTACAGTAGTTACCCGTTTCATTGTTTCAAGTATTGCTCGTCATACACTAAAGTGTCGTTGACCTCTGGTGTCCCGAAGCAAAGTCGTATTACCCATCATTACTCGAGAAGCAACAATGTAACGTGTAACTCTTGTAAACACGATTTTTAGAATTCTTTTTTGTCACATTGTCAATCTGCGTAAATTGTTCGCAAGACTAATGAAAACGCGTAAAACATGAATTTTACGTCAAAGAGCAGACATCATATTCGTGAGTCTCAGAAAAAAGCCAAAAAACATGAGCGTATATGGAGTTAAACGAATGAAAACTGACAGTCAGTCAAATCGAAGGAGATTGGGAAGAACAAAGTAACTACATTTCGGCAGAATCGAATATTTGTGAGAACTGCTCTTAAAAATCAATGAAAAACGTCATTTGATTCGTACGACGCAATTGAATTATGTACCTTTTCCCCTCTTGATATTTTCATTGAAACATCCTTGTTTCAAAGTACCGGCAATAAATTAACGAGACAAATCGTCGACTATCAACAAAACATAGCGATATAAAGAAGTTTTCTGGAAAAAAATCTTGTGCCTCCAAAATAACAATATACAACTTTTTACTCCTTAGACTAAATATTCTAAACCTCATAGTTTTCAAGTTACGCCGTACGATGCCGGCTTTTCGGAAACCTACCGTTTCAATAAAAAAAAACTAGATAACTCTACGAAGAAAAATCGCAAAAAAGACAAAACTAAAGCTAACGGTGTCCTTTTCAAACATCTTATCACTAAATTGTAAGATTACTATTTTCCAAAGTCCAGCACGCCATTTTGTAAAGTGTGAAAATCGTGAAAAATCGGCATGTTCGAATTGACGTACCGGGTACAAAAAATCGCAAAAATAAAAATAAAAAAGCAAAATGAAGCTTGTCCGCTTCGAACGCCCGTTTGGTAAATTTACCAATTCGTTATCCAATTGGATAACGATTTTTTTTCGCCGAGGTATTCAATTTTTTGCCCGGATAGAAAACGTACAGGGTGCCTGATACTTTTGATCTAGGCTGTATATATACAGGGTGTCCCTCTTATCTCTGCCACCCGAAATAACTCGGTAATTATCGACGTCACAAAAAAATGTTCCAGAAAAAAGTTATACGGTGTGAAGGGGGCCATCAAATGCGACCAATTTTTTTTTTTACTTCGGTGGAGGTGACCTTCACTGACGCACAGTGAAGGTCACCTTCACTTTTTTAAATGGCATGATACATTTTTTTCAACCATCCTGCGGAGCACCTTAAGCCGCATAGAAAACATCGGGGGTTCAAAGTCGTTCAAGGTCATTCAAGGTCACCTATTAAAATGAAATACAAATCTAAATATCTCGCATCACTACCAAATAGTAGTGATCCGACATATTTATATTTGTATCATCGATACTGACCTTGAATGACCTTGAACGACTTTGACCCCCGAATGTTTTTTATGCGGCTTGAGGTGCTCCACAAGATGGTTGAAAAAATTTACCATTCCATTTAAAAAAGTGGAGGTGACCTTCACTCTGGGTCAGCGACTCGACCGAAAAAAAATTGGTCGCACTTGATGGCCCCCTTCACACCGTACAACTTTTGTCTGGCACATTTTTTTGTGACGTCGATAATTACCGACTTATTTTGGGTAGCAGAAACAAGAGGGACACCCTTTAAATATATTTATATTGGATGCTATGGAATTGTCTTTTCGTCCAAGCCACACAAAATTTCTAATTCCACAGCATTTCCACAGCTACGAACTTTTCTCTCGAGAAAATATGCACATGATGTGTCACGAGAATTTCAATTAACCAAATAGCCTTTGGCGGTACATAGGTACAAAAGGAAAGACGTAAAGAGGAAGAAACTTTCGGCGAGCAAGGGATACGAATATAAGTTGGTTGGGGGCAAATAAAATCTCGACAGCCATGAGAAATATCCGGCGGAGTACGAGCGCTCGGGAAAGGGCATATATAAGTGAGCATGTTAGAGGAAAATAGAATAAAGTAAGAAGAAGAAAGCGCGGGGGTGGCAGTGTGCGTGTGTGTATGTAGAACACGACGATGAGAGTGAGAAGCGAATCTTCGCGGTCGAGCCGATATTACCATATGAAAAGTACGCCCGTAAGGATCGAGCGGGCCTACCCACATACGAGAGAATAAAACGAGACGACACGTAAGAACGCTAGCCTCGCGGAAAAAGTATGACTGACGTGTTCACTCACTCAGCTTTCTCGGGCTTGAAAACGAGCGACGTCGTATTTCTTCCCCTTGTACTTTTTATCTCTCGACTCCGAACCGTCGGGGTATAACTTCCCGGAGCGAATGAAGGTTACAAGTTACAACTTCATCGAAGTCGTTGCTCACGTGAATCCGAAAATCAACGATTAGTCGATCGACGCGACGAATTGAGTACTTTTATTTTATTTTCGTCCCTCGGAAGAGAAAAGTGTCGGATATATATCCGGAATGACGAGCCGACAAGATTTTTTGGTAACTATGCAGTATGAGGACTATCCGAAAAACAACGGAATTTTTTTTGGTTTGCTATGGGTTGCTTCAATTGGTCACCACTATTGATATTCCGTCGGGGGAGGTTGACATTTTATATTCATTCCAAAAGTTATGGGGTTTTGAAGTATACGCGTAATAAAGTAGGGCATTTTTTAATATTCTGACGCTTATATTGTGGGGGGATTTATAACAGAAACCTTCCTGAATACAATGCCGAAGGGAAATCGCGGTGGTCACTTCCCCACTCTCCCCCGGCAGCCGTTGTTTGGGTTTGTTTGGGTTATTAGAGCCCCAAACATTATCAACGTAGTACAATTGTAGTAGATTAAAATATATTTAAAACCTACGTTTAGTGTCTTTGGGGTGTTCCGCCCCCCCCCCCCGCCGCCCAATGGGGCTCTGCCCCATGACCCCGCTGGGGCACGCCCCGGTCCCCCTGCATGACCGCATCGGACATATTCCACATAAAACACGCAAAAACAGCGGCGGTGGGGGGGGGGGGGTATTTAGGAAGGCTTCTTTTATGATTCGCCCCCTCCCCACATCCAATATAGGTGTTCCGAAAATGTTCGAAAATAAGCTATTTTATAACGTGTTTTCGTGAACTTCAAAACCCTATACCTTTTCATGGGATGATGACCACCGCGATTTATTTTCGGCATTGCATTTAGAAAGCGTCTTTTTGTAAATGCCCCCCCCCCCTCACCTCCGATATAGGCGTCGAATTATGTAAAAACGGCTTACTTGATTGCGTGTTTCCGCGAACTTCAAAACCCCATAACTTATGGGATTAAGGCCTTAAATACGCGATTTCGCCGATTTTCGAAGGTTTTTTTCTAGACGCGGTTTAAAAAAATGACGCATATATTGACAACATTTTTTTACAGATCATTTATGCACATGGTTAAGTATATGTAAAAAAAATCAGAAATATTAACAAATGGCGGAGATATAACATAATAAAGCAATGTATTTTTTTTTGCGCGCGCGTTAATGGTGCAAGTTCTCGGCATCGATGTGGATGTCTGAAACAAATGAACATATTTATAATTGCATAATGAATGTATCTTCAGTGTGAACCAAGAATATTATTTAAAAATATTATTATAATAAAAATTCGAAACTTAAAATATTTTTACTCAATTTTCTGTCGGTATTTTATTTTTTATATTTTTTTGTGTCTTCGAATTTTTTGTTTCTGTGGTTCACACGATAGGTGATGATACTAAGAATATGTTGTAAAAATTTCAAAGTGATCTAAACCTTCCTTCAAGAGTGAGAACTTTCACAAGATTCAAAAAAGTGAATCGTGGAAAAACGGCTTTGAAGTTGGCGGTCGGGCGCGCCGCGCGGTATCTATTATAAATGCAATCCTACGTTATTTTTGGAATTTTTGGAATTTTTCAGGTGTATAAAGCTTAAAATATTCCAAACCGTTCTGGCTGATGAAATCAACAATAATTAAAAAAAGAAAAATTTTGAAATTTTTTGCGCATGTCAGGCCTTAATGGAAAGTGTCAGTCTCCTCCGAAGGAATATCATTCAATATAGTGGAATAAACAAATTCACGGTGAAAAGAAAATTCGGTCCGTTTTCGGAAAAATCCTCAAACTGCATAATGACCTTTTTTTCAAATCGCGGAGAAGGAGTGACTTTAGTTTTTGATTTCTCATCCGTTTTTATTGGCATTCAAAATTGGCGATGAAATCAGAATGAGCTCCTGCATTCTTTGGCGAATGGATAAATTCGTCGTAGAAATAAATGTTCCACCGTCTGCAAGACTTTCCTAATATGACGTATATGTAAATATATGTTCCGTTTCTTCATGAACATCCATACAAGTTGGCGTAATCTCCTCAATGTCGATATGGGAAATATCGGGAGGGGACAGAAAATAGTACATCGAGATATTGAATTGCTCGTAAAGCATTTCCCAGGGTAGTATAATCTTTATTGTCGAAAAAATTCCTTTTTCCTCTACGCAGTGGAAATATTTACAACTACGGTATGGCTACGTACATATATGCGACCGACCTATATAGTTTGAAAAGGCGATTTCAAAGAGACTTGTTTTCGAGGACCTTGCTCATAGTAGTCCTCGTCCTCAGTAGTGATATCCCCATATCTAACGGGTCAAAAAATACTTGATTTTTGCGATTTTGTTTTCGATGGTTGAAATATGCTAATCAGTCTGATTTTTTAATGTCAAATCAAAGCACTCATGAAGAACAGAAAATACATTTTTAAACGTTTATATTTATTTTTTAGATTTTTATCAACTGTTGAAAATGTCATCGAAAAAAAGGAGGCTTCACGGTGTACATGGTTGTAGCCGTAAATATTATTGGAAACAAAATTTGTTAAAACATTATTAATCAGCACGATCTTGATATGGAGGTTTTTTAGAATCAAAATTGACAAAATGGCGGTGGTTTGAAAAAAAAGACGTATCGAATTTAGTCTATTTTTCCGACAGTTTTTCGTAAAAAAATGAAGATTTCAAAAAAAAGTTTTCATAGCAAAGAATGGAGTGAAGAATTTCGTTAAAAATTTTGAAACGCATAGCTTGAAAACTCATCCTTTGAGAGTGTACACCGTTTTGAACAAGGACATTTCGAGACAAACACGCTTGCAGTTTCGAGTGCGGAATTTTCATATAAATTGCCTACTTACGATCAATCGGCGATGCCAGGTCCATGTTTTTACCCGTCTATGCTATCGGATAATGCAAAAAAATAGATTTTTTGAAAATTTTACACTGTGATGATTCCTTAACGGGAGGATAGGGGTTTCAACGTGAAAAAAAACACTTTTTTGCGATTTTTTTTCATCTATATGGATAGAGTAAATTTATTGAAACCTTTTGTACATTGTTAAGTGTCATTTCAATAACATTCCGTGAAATTTGTACGCGAAAATATCCACAAACAAGCGGTGACAAAGCTTTTCCAAGAACGCCTTTGGAAAAACACGATTTGCGGTGTTCACTGTATCTCAGCTAGAAATTATCTGAAATCAAGTACCATTAAAATTTAGTCAAAGTATCATCAAATCCTCCCCCCAACGGACTTTGATAATTTTTTTTTTCATTTCTAAATTTTTGGTGGTCATGTCAAGTGGAAAGTGCTATTTTTCACGAAAAATTCCGCCATTTTGGGGGTTGAAAACCCCCTCAATGTAGAAAAAAATTCTAACTAATCGTTGCGGAGAGGTATTTTACATGTAGAAAGTGTGTACCCAGTTTGAAATAAATCGGTCATGTAGTTTTTAAATGGCAGCGAACACGGACTTTGGAAAAGTGGTTTCGAGAAAACCGCATTTGAAGTTTAGAGAAGTCGGAGCTACAGTGTTAGAGGAGCGGGACTAAATAGCCAATAACTTCGAGAGTTTTGCTCTGATTGACTTGAAATTTTGGGATTATATTCTTAAAATGTTTAACTATGAGAAAAGACAAAAAAATCGCTTTTCCAAAGGTGCAAATCCCTCCCCTTAAAGCGTCCGCATAAGCTCGAAAATATTAAAACACAATTTTTAATAGCATAGTTCAATCGCCTAGGGTTTTAACTCCATTTTCAACGAAAATTTTGTAAAAATTCCAAAAATTGATCGAGTCATGACGATTTTTGTGGAGGGTCACCCACTGCACTACGGTGTACCATCCTGCTGCGATGGTTCACTTTTACCTTTTTTCTTTTGCTTTGTTTTCGAAACTATGTTTTATGAAACGGTGTGAGCCGTATTTCAAAATCTGCTCGCCTGGTTCACTTAAAATTCGGACGGAGCATAGTTTATAATATTTCCTAAAGTATGACTTATTATCTACTTATATGTTTATCGACTTATTAGTAACAAATAATAAAGGACTTGTGTACCTTTGGAAAATGAAAATTTTCGTTTTGTTTTTTGGCTTACATAATGTATAAACATGCCACAAATAATGTGGTTGACATGTACAAACATCCGGAAAATGATATGATACGACAAAAATGGTTTTTAAATTTCAAACGCCGTTTTTCTTAGGACCCTGTTTTTAGTATCAGGCGTACTCCTATTTCCTACAATTTTCAACCGCTTGACTTCAAATTTCAACTGTAGCTTCTTAGATAGATTTTCCAGCGAAGTACCCACGATTTTTACGTTCTATCAACAATTACAGTTTTTATAAACAGATGGATGCCGTCTTTTTAGTCAAAAATGCGAGTTTTTTTCTCAAAATAGTGCCAATTGAGCAAAAATTAGTATTTTATAATAATCTTGTGTATTTCGCTAACAAAAAACACGTAAATTACAAAACAAATTATTTTTCATTCTAGCTGCTCATCCGCGGCTCCGAGTCCGCCCGTGGACCTAAAAAAATCGTTCTCTTTCAACCGGCTGCTGATTTGCGATTTTGTTTTGTTTCCAAAATAAAAAAATTATTCGAGTACCTACAGCAATGTAGAATAAACCCTCCAAACCTCATTTTGATTGCTTCTTTAGGATTTCGAAAAGAATTCCCAAAAAAGCCTTGTTTTCCGACCATCCAACGGTACATAAGGTCTTAAAGTCGTTTTCTTTTGTCGAAAACCAAACTTTTTTCCTACAGCTTTCCACTTCCGTAATTTTCCAAATTTCACACAGTATCCGCCTTTACGAAAGTGTTATTATTATACCAAAGGTACATTTTACTTCTCATTGAAGGTCACTCTGGATACCAGAAACACTTACACCGATTGGACATGCAGCAGCGGCAGCACTTTGTTCGAATAATAATAACATTGTCGCTTATCAATATCTTTCAATAAAAAAAACTTCAACTTTGTGAGGCTATGTATTAATTGTGAGTAAAATCTCAACCTCGTAATCTTAATACTCTCATCAGAAAAATATCAATACTGAACCTGTTTCCTCGTTCTTGAAAGAGATGATAGCCAACAGACTGATAGCCATCATTATAGATGTAACACATCTATGTGTTACAGAGCCAACACATAGATGTAACGCGAGCAAAATATACTTCCCCAATATACATGCTCACATATACAGGGTGTCCCAGAACTGAATGCGTTCCTTGAAATGGGGAGTTGGGGGTGAAATTCTGAGTCGATTGATTTGAGGATGTGTGAGTCTCAGATCAATCCCTGAATTATTATTAATTTTTAAAGGCGGGCCTGTAGGTGGTGCCTGTAGGTGCTCCCGTCAGGCATCACTATCAGGCTCGTCGGACGCACCTGATTGGCCCACCTTTAAAAATTAACAATAATTCAGGGGTTGATTTGAGACCCACACATGCTTATATCAATCGCATCAGAATTTCACCCCTAACCCCCCATTTCAGGAAACACATCCCGTTCTGGGACACCCTGTGTGTGTGTGTGCGCGCGTGTGTGTGTTTGTGTGTGGATATGTGCGTACAACGATGTTGGTATACGTGATATTCGTGGGTAACACAGCATGGTGGTAATCGCTGGACATTATCCGAATGTTCGGTATAGGGGTTGTTAGGGCGCAACGGCTTTTATATATATATATATATATATATATATATATATATATATATATATATATATATATATATATATATATATATATAGCACCGTACAACGAGACTTTTGCAAAACGTTCAAACTTCGGCTGAGAAATGTTCATACTTATATTCACAAACACACACATAAATGAATACCTGTGCATCGGTGTGTACCCATAAATATATGCCAACTCCAACATAAATACATACACCTGCTTCTCCATATATATAAAATCGTGAAGGTGAGCCGAGAAGAACGATAATGGAATTCTCGCAATAGAGCAGGGTGGCATATCGTGGTAGGTTTCTTTACACGCCTGGTGTGACTCGACAAACAACTTTTTCCAGAAAACGGTAAACTAACGCTGAGTGGGCAGGAAACAGCCACACGAGTCTCCGGGCTCTTATTAATTTTAACATTTTTTTCCTCTCCACCCTCGTTGACGTCCCTATTTATGCGCACGGGAATCGATTCTTGCAGATCGAAAAATGGCCGACGATATACATAGTGATCGATACGAGCGAAAATGCGCTAGTAATATCGATCCTGCCAGGTAAATGGCGGAATGTACTTGTCCGTCGCCTTTCCGTCCTCTCCAGGATGGAAAGCTAAAATACGCACGTTTCTTCGTTATTTGCTGCTAGCGACCTGGCCGGATACTTAGTGCTCCGGTGAAGTTTTCACGATCCAAAGTGTAGGTTAAGCTGCATTTTTTTTCTCCAGTAATTCTTCGTCCGACAAAGAAGATTTTTGTTTAAAACAAACATTATTTGTCTCATCTCGTTATCTCAACGAACTGACAGAAGGAAAGAGACCGCAATCGATTCTGCCAACTGGTGTGAAGACGGAATAGGTTAATAATGACGAAAGTATTGATCATTTCATAAATGTATGGGCCATCGTATATTCTGCCTGGCGGGCGAAGTTTGCCAGTTCTTTCCTCGAGTCTGTTGTATTTCTTTCCACATTTTATATATTTGTGTGTGTGTGTGTGTGTGTGTGTATATATATATATATGAGGTATACTACGTGAATACGGTGGAGTTTTTTCCTGACCCCCGCCAACTCGATTTATTTGTTTTAATCTGATTCCATTGACTCTAAAAGACACCCTAATTTTTTTTACATTTTTCAAAACAACCTTTAGTGAAAAAAATTCCAAAAATGCGTGATTATATGTAAACATTTTCAAGCTATCACCCGCAGTGGAAGTATGATTTTTTATGTACTTTCTGAGCGATTAACGTTTAAAAAAGATCCGAAAAATTCAAGAACCGCTTATTTCGGGCGGATACTTAAATATTTTGATATCCACAATGAATTTTCTTGACCATTTTTGAATAACCAAATCACAATCATGGACATTGAACACTTAGCAGTCAATTTTTCGGTTTTTTTCAACGTTAAACGCTCAGAAAGCACAGAAAAAATCATACTTCCACTGCGGGTGATAGCGTGAAAATTTTTACATATAAACACGCATTTTTGGGATTTTTTTTCAGATTCTAAAATCGGGGCGTTTTCTTCGGAGAATTTTTTTTTGACTAAGGGTTGTTTCGAAAAATGTAAAAAAACAGGGTGTCTTTTAGAGTTAATGGAATCAGATTTAACAAAATTAATGGAATTGGCGGGGGTCAAGGAAAAAGTCCACAGGATTCACGTGAAATACCTCACATATATATATTGTAACGGGTCGGAATTTGTTACAATAAATTTTATTTGTTCGGGACTCGATCAGGGAAGAAATTAATTTAAACTCTTTGTTTTTGGAGGTATTTTGCAATAAAATGACATTTATTCAATGTTGGACTCGATATAATATTAAAGGATTCCGGTGTACATATGTGGTGTGTTGTTTGCGTCGCTAGAGCATATTTTGTGTGTTTCAATGTATCGCTGGCGTATGTTTTGTGTGTTTTAATGTGTCGCTGGAGTGTGTTTTGTGTGTTTTAATGTGTCGCTGGAGTGTGTTTTGTGTGTTTTAATGTGTCGCGATATTGATTGCGGCGCGCTTGATCTCGGTACGGCGCGCTATCCCCTCTCTTCCACCTGTCGCTCGTGGCGCGCGGTGCCGAGCGCGCTCTCGTGCTACGCGCCGTCCCTGGTTCCCCCCACTCTATCGATTCCCGACGCGGTGGATCGCGGCGCGCTGTCGATCGACGCGCTACGGCGCGTTCTCTTGTAATTACTCCCCGTGAGCGTAATCGATTGCGACGCGTCGATAATCGATTACTCTAACTGTGGCTTACGCCGTCGGATGGCGCCACGTACCCGCTTATGCTGATATTACCGCTTGTTACGTGTGTTGTGTCGGTGTGATGTTTGAATTTCGAGATGCCTCCTTGACCTTTGGGTTCTCCTGATATTTTCGGGAGCCCTTGTAGGTATTTCGTGTTTTTACAGTTGTATGTGTGTGTGTGTGTATTGTCGCCTGGTGTTTCTGATACCTCCTTGCGCTTTCTATTCCCCTGATACTAATTTTCTATTTATCCTTTCGTAATTTATCCTTCCTTTGTCTAATCTTAATGTTTTTTAGTACTTTTTTGTTTGATTCTACTCCCAATTCTTATTTCCGTCTTTATTAATTAATAAAGAAAAAGTATTTTATGACTTCCTTTTTAAGTGTCTCAAGTTTCCCCCTCTCAGCTTTCCGCCCTGAAAAGAGGTACTTTGCTGAGCGGTACTTTTTTATCCACTTAAAAAGCCCGACTTTCTTACGACGACTTCCTTCTGATTTCGTTTTTTCAGTGTTTTCCCCCTCTCAGCTTTCCACCCTAAAAAGAGGTACTTTGCTAAGCGGTACTGACTGATCCACGAAGGAAAAGGAAGTGTCGTTCCTCCAATTTTCATCCTCTTTTATACCCATGTTTTATTGTTTACTTTTCCCCTTCCCTTACCAATTACCCATCATTCCCTTTATTGTTAACTTTTTTCATGTTTTAAATAAATTTATTCTTCCTTTGTTTTTTTGTTACTTTCTCTGTTTTCTTTCCAACGACTTTTCCCCTTCCCTTACTTTTTACCTGTCGTTACCTTTCTCTACTGTTTTTGTTTTTTTTTTGTTTTTTTTCTTCTCTCACTCGTTTTTCCTTTCGTTTATTGTTTTATGACCTTGAAGGTCATACCTGCCCACTTGACTTTTCTTGTTCCCCCTCCCCTACTCCCCAATGGTCGTTCTATTTCTAGTTTGTGGTGGGGGGTATGGCGCCTGAGACGGACCTGTACGTCTCATTGTCCCCCGTGGCTCTTTATGTTTTGGATTGCTTTTCAGAAATCCAAATCATGAAGAGTCACAAAAAATTTATTCCTAAACCTACTGTAGGCCTATTCCGTTCTTTCAATTTTAACTCGCTTATTTATTTTACGTGCTACTGGGCCGCTGCCCATCAATATTTATTCCCCCCCTTAATGCTAAACGCTCGCTTGCAATTATGACATAATGTTTTTTTTTTTTTTTTTTTTTTTTTTACTCGTTTATCGCTGTTTTCATCGTCTTCGTCGCCGTCGTCTCCCAGACCCATCTCCTGCCAATACGCTCGGCCTCGCTGTTGTCGTCGTCGCCGTCCCCCGTTTCTTTGCCGCCTGCCACGCCTCTGTATCGCCAGAAACGCTCTGCTATGCGGATGTCGTCGGCGCTGGCGTCCCCTCTTTCCTCGACGTCTTTCAGGCCCAGGTCTGGCCAGAAACGCTCCGCCACGTTGCCGTTGTCGACGTTGCCGTCCCCTCTTTCCTCGACGTCTTTCAGGCCCAGGTCTGGCCAGAAACGCTCCGCCACGTTGCCGTTGTCGACGTTGCCGTCCCCTCTTTCCTCGACGTCTTTCAGGCCCAGGTCTGGCCAGAAACGCTCCGCCACGTTGCCGTTGTCGGCGTTGCCGCTCGCCGTTTCTTTGTCGCCTGCCCCGCGCCTGTGGTGCCAGATACGCTCTGCTACGCGGACGTCGTCTGCGTTGATGTTCCCGTTTTTCTCGTCGTCTTTCAGGGCCATGTCCCGCCAGTAACGCTCCACGCAGCTGTTGTTGGCAACGTTGCCATCTTGGTATTTGTCCAGTTTTTCCTGCGAATGCGACCGCAGCTATGATTTCCGTGACTGGCCGCATCGGGCGCGGCTTAAGTCCCTCAGAATGTTGCTGGTGGAATTTTTCGGGAGGGCATGTTATCTCGCTGCCGCTGTTGGTCTGGATTCCCACTGGGTTTCCTTTGTCGCTGACCGATATGCTTGAACATTTTGGATGAACTGCTTGCCGGGGTGCCCTCTGTCCATCTTCCTCGATGACGAATTCTCGTGACGGCTCGTATAAATTGCTCGCGAAGGCTTCCATACACTCATTTTTCTTCGTGATTTCCTGACTTTCATGGATGCTTCTCCCAGCGGTAATCTCTGCGATTGGGTGCTGGTTCCTCGGCTGTTCCTCGATTTGTTTGACGGATTCTTGTGACAGGGAGAGACTTTTGCTCGTTCCTTCTCGTTGTTTCGTTGGTCTTTCTGTTCGTTGGCCGTTCTGTGCCCGAATTCGTTTATTATCAAGAATTCTGATCATTCCTAGTTGAATGATTTGCTCGGCATCTTGCTCTTCCGTCTCGTCTTGAATGTGCCGTTTCTTCTTCATTCTTTCCCTCTTCTTCAGGTTTCTCTTCATCCGTTGACATGCTTCCTCCATGGCCTCCTGGGTTTCTTCATCGTCCGTTGCGCCTCGTGATATTTCATTCACCGTGGTGATTGCCATCGATTCGGGCGCAACGTTCAGCAGTTTCCCTGGTTCTGTTGTTGTCCGGCGGGTTGCCCCATTTGTTTTGGCGATGCCTGTGACTCCAGTTGATCTCTGATCGGCATGTTCATGGTCGCTGGTCCCCCGGACTGACTCGGATTCCATGGTGCTGCTGCTGGGTTCAAAGGGGGTCTTATATTTCCGTATCCGTGCTGCATCCACGGTCCTCGCGTCGCGTTAGCTGACCCATATTCTCCACCCCTTGGCTGTGGACCTTGGAATGCTGGTGGTGGCCCTGAATATCTGGGATATTCCGGTCTCCATTGCGGGTTTGTTCCCATCGGGCGGGGTCCCCCGAATGTGCCAAACCTTTGATTCTTCCACTGGTTGTTTGGCTGCCAGTTTGAATTGCTGGTCTCATGCCCCCGTGGAAAGGATCTTCTTACATTCAGAGGTCCCGCTCCATCCATGCTCTCCAAAAGTTCCAGGAAGGCATCAATGTTTTTTATGCCGCTGACTCGCACTGCCATTCGGATGGATTCGTCAAAGTGATTGGCCAGTTTTCGGATGATTTGCTCCTCTGCTGGCCCTTCACTTAAATCTTTCGCATTCCCAAATATTCGGGTTGCGTATTCGGTCCGGGTCATTTGGTGCCCGTCCCATTCGTACGCCCCGAACTCGAGATTCCGGCGGATTTTGTCCTGGATCTCTTGACTCCAGTACCGCGCCCGGAACTTCTCTTCGAAGTCTTTAATTGTCTGGATCCTATCTTCAACGATCCTCCACCAATCTTTAGCCGTGTCACGCAATGACTGACTGATCAGATAGTGGAGGTCTGTGTTACCAGTAATTCGCCAGAATTCCTTAAAATCTTTCAGGAAGCGCATTGGCCGTTCTCTGCCGTCGCCATTGTACGTGGGCGGTTTCTGTTTTGCTGCATATGCCTGGCTCACGTTCAATCCCGATCCCCATGTCGTGTTGCCCATGGTGTTCGAGTTTTGTGCTTGAATATTTCTCTCGCATTCCATGATACGCTTGGAATGATCCGTGACAACTTCTCCGACGTCCTTCGACGAATGTAGAAGCTGGGATATTGTCCTCCTAATGGCCTCCACTCGGGTATCAAAATCCTCGATTTTCTCGTTATTTTCTTTTTGGGCTTCTTCGTGACTTTGCTCGATCATTTTCTGAGCGATCACGATTTTCCGTTCCGTGCGTTCCTCGATTTTGTTCACGTCGTTTGCGATTTTTTTGTTGATCTCCTCGTTCAGCTGGCGTGTCCTTATGATGCATTGATCATCCTGTTGCTTGATTTCCGCCTGGGTGGTGAGACGTTCCCTGCGCTGTTCGTTGCGTATGCTGTTCATGGCTTTTATGAGAGCCAAAGTGGTTGCGCTGTGCTCCGTTTCCTTGTCCTCAATGATTACCTCGGTATTTCCTCGAGTTTGACTGATCTCAAAAGTTTCTTCGTTCGTTGTTGGTGCTGGCCCTATCTCCGATAGTCGCCCAATATTTTGCCGATCTCTGCGACGGGCTTCTTCTATCAACCCATCCGCAGTCGTTGATTCCCAGTTTAGGGACGATTCGTTGTTTTGTTGTGCCATTTTATTATTATTGATACCTCCTACGAGTTTTTCTTTCTTGTGATCGAGCCCCACGTTGGGCGCCAAATGTAACGGGTCGGAATTTGTTACAATAAATTTTATTTGTTCGGGACTCGATCAGGGAAGAAATTAATTTAAACTCTTTGTTTTTGGAGGTATTTTGCAATAAAATGACATTTATTCAATGTTGGACTCGATATAATATTAAAGGATTCCGGTGTACATATGTGGTGTGTTGTTTGCGTCGCTAGAGCATATTTTGTGTGTTTCAATGTATCGCTGGCGTATGTTTTGTGTGTTTTAATGTGTCGCTGGAGTGTGTTTTGTGTGTTTTAATGTGTCGCTGGAGTGTGTTTTGTGTGTTTTAATGTGTCGCGATATTGATTGCGGCGCGCTTGATCTCGGTACGGCGCGCTATCCCCTCTCTTCCACCTGTCGCTCGTGGCGCGCGGTGCCGAGCGCGCTCTCGTGCTACGCGCCGTCCCTGGTTCCCCCCACTCTATCGATTCCCGACGCGGTGGATCGCGGCGCGCTGTCGATCGACGCGCTACGGCGCGTTCTCTTGTAATTACTCCCCGTGAGCGTAATCGATTGCGACGCGTCGATAATCGATTACTCTAACTGTGGCTTACGCCGTCGGATGGCGCCACGTACCCGCTTATGCTGATATTACCGCTTGTTACGTGTGTTGTGTCGGTGTGATGTTTGAATTTCGAGATGCCTCCTTGACCTTTGGGTTCTCCTGATATTTTCGGGAGCCCTTGTAGGTATTTCGTGTTTTTACAGTTGTATGTGTGTGTGTGTGTATTGTCGCCTGGTGTTTCTGATACCTCCTTGCGCTTTCTATTCCCCTGATACTAATTTTCTATTTATCCTTTCGTAATTTATCCTTCCTTTGTCTAATCTTAATGTTTTTTAGTACTTTTTTGTTTGATTCTACTCCCAATTCTTATTTCCGTCTTTATTAATTAATAAAGAAAAAGTATTTTATGACTTCCTTTTTAAGTGTCTCAAGTTTCCCCCTCTCAGCTTTCCGCCCTGAAAAGAGGTACTTTGCTGAGCGGTACTTTTTTATCCACTTAAAAAGCCCGACTTTCTTACGACGACTTCCTTCTGATTTCGTTTTTTCAGTGTTTTCCCCCTCTCAGCTTTCCACCCTAAAAAGAGGTACTTTGCTAAGCGGTACTGACTGATCCACGAAGGAAAAGGAAGTGTCGTTCCTCCAATTTTCATCCTCTTTTATACCCATGTTTTATTGTTTACTTTTCCCCTTCCCTTACCAATTACCCATCATTCCCTTTATTGTTAACTTTTTTCATGTTTTAAATAAATTTATTCTTCCTTTGTTTTTTTGTTACTTTCTCTGTTTTCTTTCCAACGACTTTTCCCCTTCCCTTACTTTTTACCTGTCGTTACCTTTCTCTACTGTTTTTGTTTTTTTTTTGTTTTTTTTCTTCTCTCACTCGTTTTTCCTTTCGTTTATTGTTTTATGACCTTGAAGGTCATACCTGCCCACTTGACTTTTCTTGTTCCCCCTCCCCTACTCCCCAATGGTCGTTCTATTTCTAGTTTGTGGTGGGGGGTATGGCGCCTGAGACGGACCTGTACGTCTCAATATATATATATATATATATATATATATATATATATATCCGGTATGTACGTGGAAGATGCATTAATATGAAAGTCTTCGAACAGGATGCCAAAGTTCCTACCCTGTGATCCATCAATATATCGCCTGCTGATCATGACAGAGCTTCTTACCTTTCTTCTTTACGTCGACTATAAATTCATCTACATGTGGCACACTTTCTGCGCACATACACACGTACCCATTGATTATTCGACCTCAATTAGAGTAGTGTATTGCTCCGGTAATCTTACGGGATGAAACCTAAAAAAGTGAAGTCATCAGATTCTGCGATTTTTCTATTTGTTCACAGCACGCGATTTGTAAATTAGCCACCTTATCGATATTTTCTAAACGATTAAATTTCAAGCTGCATTCGGAATGCCAGATATGATGTATACGATATACCTTCAAAACGTGTGTGATCGTCTTGTCACTGCAGATGCACGAGGAGATATGATATCACAGTAGTCTGACATCGTATGGGAACCTATAGCAAAAGTCAGTACGTGTTTCACTTCTCGTCCTTGTAGGATCTACGCATGACCTGACGCTACGTGTCCCTCAGAGTTTCGAATTTCGTCCTCGTCTGTCCAATTTTCTGATCTCGCAAAATCAAGAAAAGTCGGGCGTCTATAGACACACACACCTACTTATTGACGCATGCGCGTGCATGTGTAAATAATTATATGTACATAGGATGCATTGTATAGAAAAAAAAGATTTTTTTCCTGCATTGCCAAAATGGTTGACCCATAAAAAAAATCGGGATGAGGCAGCATTGAATTTGTCAACTTTGTTTTTTTTTTTCAAATTTCTACATGCCGAGGCTCGAAGAACAATAAAAAAATTACGTGTCGTGCAATCATGATTTCAACCCGTCGTTGAGATACTTATATTTGGCCACGATTTTGACACACTGGGTCAGTTTGACCCGGATAGTACTTCATCCACCTACCATCAACAACCCTTCGGTCGGTTTTTATAGAAAAAATGAGGCATGTAGTAAATGAGGAATTTCTTAATATGTCTGCATAACTAAAATTCGGAAAGTATAAAATTGAATTGTGGTAAAAAATTATTGAAAATTTTCACTTTTGGTAAAGTGAGGACTTTATTTCAAATTCGTCCGGGTCAAAATAACCCAGTCTGTTGACGTAGGATTTAAAAAGTGTTTTGATATGTCAAGCATTGAGGGACCATAAGTGCCACGAGTGTGGGCCATTATTTACTTAACAATGGCGAATTGGCACAGCGGAGTGAATGCGACTGGCTGCGATCATTCCCGTTGCTAAATAGAGCCCGATGTGTGAATAAGTTGACGGGTTTCCGAAACGAGCTTTCTTCGAATGCTTCATACAGTCAAGCGAAGTGATGCCACGAAGAAAATATATTTTGAGGAAACACACACAATGTATATATATCCAGAGTTGGGAGAAGATAGATAGATCGAGAACGAAAGAAAAGCGCGGAATAGCGAGATATACTTATATGCATATACATATGGGAAATTCCACGCCATTTCACCTAGCCCGTGACCCCGACCATTTTTGATTTTCTTGATCGTTTTTTATAAAATTGTACTCCATGAAAGGAATGTCCAGACCAATTTTTTTAGGAGTCATTTTTTTGACTAATTGAGATATCGACAAATGTCACTATATATTTCTTTTGCATTTTGAAGCATACATTCGTTAAAAAATATGAAAGAAATTATCATTTACCATGTCAACGATTTTTTTGCTTCTAAATTGAAAACTGTTTTTTAAAAAGATTATTGGCCTTTTTAATTTTTTTTAAAAAAATCTCTAAAATAGAGTGACCCATTCTATGATTTTTAAGACTAGTCTCATCGTGGGCCCATTTTTCCTTCTATTTAAGAAAAAATTTAATCTTATTTTTTTTAGAAGATTTCCATCATTTTAATGTCCAATAATGATATTAATGATTTTGTGATTTCCAATTCGGCTTCAACAGGCCTGAAACGGTTTATTTTTAATATGTGCTGAATTTAACAAAAAAAAATGATTTTGAATAAAAAAAAATCGTTAAATTCAGCACAAATTAAAAATAAACCGTTTCAGGCCTGCCGAAGCCGAATTGGAAATCACAATATCATTAATAGCATTATTGGACATCAGAATGATAAAAATCTTCTAAGAAAAATATAATTAAATCGAACAAAAATAGAACGAAAAATGGGCCCACGATGAGACTAGTCTCAAAAATCATAGAAAAGGGCTCTCTGTTTCAGAGAACTTTTTGAAAAAAAAATACAAACGGCAATCATCTTGAAAAAAAATAGTTTTCACTTTCGGAGCAAGAAAAATGTTGACATTGATCATTAATATTTTTTTCATATTTTTTTACGAAAGTATGCTTCAACATGAAAAAAAAACAGATAGTGTCATGTGTCGATATCTCAATTAGTTCAGGAGTTATCAGCGTTCAAACGTTTCCAGAACTTCCGAAATCGACATTTTTGGAAAAACTGTAACTTCTAAAACAGAAGAGATAAAAATCCAAAAATAAGTGTGGACATTCATTTCATGGGGTACAACTTTCCAAAAAAAAATCAGGAAAACGAAAAATCGTCGGGGTCACGGGCTAGATGAAATGGCGTGGAATTCCCCATGTATATACATATATACATACAGACATATATATATATACACACACATATATAAGGGTGGTGAAGAATGAAGATAAAATTCGATCATTCGTGAAACAGTGTTACAGCCTCCCCCGGGAAGACAAAAACGTGATATCTGCCCTCCATCCGTATGTACCTTTTTACGTTGTAGAATTCCAATGAGGCATATGATATTCGACGATCGGAAGACGTCAACGACAAAAATGTTTCTGCGTTCGTGCGATCCGAGTAAGGGTATACACATGCATGTGAGAGAGAATTCAGAATACGTGGGTGGATGAGAAATTTTTAGATCGCTTTTATGAAGAATCTATAAAGAAGAGTATATAAAGTGGACATATGGAGTGTAAAAAATATGGTATATCATTCGCGGTAATTGATAAGCATTTTCTTTTACTTGAAAAAAGGACATTCCTTTTGTGCGACATAGTTATCAGGAAAAGAAGTCAAATACTTTTATAGCGGTTTAATTGAGTATAGAATCCAGACCAATATCTGCTAGCGTTGCCGAACAATATATATATATATATTTGCTGAATTGTTTAAAATGAGCACGTAATAGGCGAATGAAACGATTACGGTATGCGGTATTTATCATTAGCGCGGGACACCATTGTGGCGGACAAAAAAGAACGATTTTTTGCATTCTGTCAGAGCATACATATTCAAGAATATGTGAAAAAATGTTCGAGTTAAAATATTGAAAATTGACCAAGTTACAGGCTATTCAGTGAGAGCAGGTTCAACTTTCAATCGCGTTTTTTTTCAAAACGACTTTTCTCGCGCTGGCCGGAATCATAACTCTAGCTAGATTGTCCGATGTTTAATTAAAAAAAAAAATGGTGTAATTGCAGTAGCTATCGCTGTACGTAACCGTTTTGTTTTTTTTGAAATTCAGTATTTTTTAAGCTCCCGTATGTATGTAAAATTTTCGCCAAAATTACACTTTTTTTTGAACACCCGTCATTTTGCAATTTTTTTTTCGAGAAACGGTTACTTACCACAAGAACAACATTAATATAAATTATAAAACTTTCCTTATTTTGTTTTTCAGACCAGCCATTGTCAAGTTATCGATCCAGACGTGTGACCACATTTTTATACACAGGCTCTATTATAACTCAAAAACGACTCTAATTTTTTATTTTTTTAAATAAAAATTTAAACGAAATAAGTTCAATGTATTCTTAATAATATAACTTTTTTCCAAATCCCAAATGAATAGTCTAGTAGACACCAAACAATAAAAAAAAACGATCTTTTTTCGGCCCGTCACAGTAGTGTCTTCCCTTTATCGAGAAAATAAGGATACCTGATTTTTCGAAGAAATTCAAAATTCGTAAAAAAATGATGACTTTTTCTTAATTCTTAATAATTTTAATAATTTTAATTTGAATAATTCTTAATAAATTCTTAATTATTTAAATAATTCTCAATGAATTCGTAATATTTTTCTTAATTATTAATTTAACACTCGTAAGAAAATGATTATTCCACTTTTTGTGAAAAAAATGACCAAAGTGACCGGTCTCCATTTATTTTTCGGAAATGGAAGTCTCTATGTAAAATCGGAGATCACTCCGAAAATGCTACACAGTATTGCGATTCTCGTGTTGACACAGCTTTTTCATTAAATTCTGTACCCTGTGGCAAATGGAAAACTCTATAGGGGTGTTGATAACTCATCATGTTACTCACACAATATGCGGCGAGGGGAGAAATCTCGTCAAGTATGTGGCAAATCTTCCGAGCTCGGTGAAGTTCATGGGTAATGGAAGGCAAATATTGCAGTGAGCCGGAGCATAAGGAATTCTTTGCCAGTACTTTGCCGGCGTAGAAAAGTGTCTATTCTTTTCTCTTTTGCATTCTCGCAGTCGAGAGTTCGCATCGGTGAATTTTTTCCTTACAAATCTTGAACCAAGTACTTGTATGCATGAGAAAAAATTTAAATAAATGCTATTGACTTGGAGAATCATAAGTACTATCCAATTGGAATTAAGGGGGTAGATATCTTTGGGCGAAGAAAAAATTCATGATTTTTTTTTAAAGGGAAGATTTCTTCACCATTTTTGAGACTTAGGGTATGTTTTATTACTACATTTGGCTATCACAAGGTATTTTTTCTATTCAACTTTCAAAATGGCGGCGGTATGGCACAGTCTTCTAAACGGATCGCGACGAATGTTGTCAGACGACGGGACACATAGCGTCGGCCGGATTAATAAAAAAAAAACTAACGACGATTTTTCTTTTATTAACACTCATACGCAGACTATGAACCAAGAAAAAGTGAGTAATATTGAAAAACGATGAAATGGTACGCTTTGAAACAAAGATTGAATTTTCCGAAACAAATGGCTACATTTTGCAATAACAAATACGTTTTTTTTCTTCAATTTTCATAAACATTTAGCGTCATGATTTAGACAATAAGATTAGAAAGATTTATAAAAAATGTCATCAGAATCGGTCGATTAGTTTTTTAGTTACACGTCACGCCAACATATAAAATTGAGTTTTAAGGGGTTACTCCCACTTGCGATTTTGAAAAAATCAATTTTTTTATTGCATTTTTTTGAAGTGCAATTTGAAGTGCAGGTTTTTTTGATGCCCGGAATAGATGACTATGTAAGTTTACAAAAAAAAATGTTTTCTTCGTGTAAACTGAAATTGAAACTTTAAAAGCGTTTTTCTCAAAATGGCATTTCTGAAATCGGTGACCAAGATTACTCGAACACTAATGAACCGATCTTCTTGAAATTTTGTAGGCTTATTTAATACATAAAAATGTAGTCTTTAATCGTTCGATTTTTTTTTCGAAAAAAAAATGGCCGTTTTATAGCCAAAAAACGGCCGTTTTTTTTCGTTAAAATCGAACCATTAACTTTGACTGTCCGCCATTTTGTGAAAAATGAATATTTTTTAAAATCCTTCGATTAAAGACTAGTTTATACTTACATTTGACTAAATCCATCCGCATTTTTTTTCAGATGATCCACTTCGCCGCAATGTTGGTCACCGCAAACCGTGTATATAAAAACATCATTTCATTGACGGCCATTTGCCACTAAACAATGTAATATTTTTCAATAAAAAAATTACTGAAAGTTCTTGAAGATGTGTTCTTTAAGATGGTATATTGATCGATTAAAAAAGTTTTGTAAGTTTCTTTAAAAAAATTCATGAAAAAGGCCTTTTTTTTGCGCTACAAGTGGGGGTAACGCCTTAAAAGACCGTGCTATACCTCCGCCATTTTTAAAGATTAATAAAAGAAATATCATGTTACAGCCAAAAGTAGTAGTAAAACATTCCCTGAGTCTCAACAATGGAAAAGAAAACTTTCGTGAAAAAAAAGATCATGAAAATCAGCAAATTTTTTCCTCGCCTAAAGATGTCGCCCCCCCTTAAGACCCACGACTGCAGCGGTCATATTTTTCGCTCTGCACAATTTGCACGCGGTCATTGAGCTACGGCATTTCGCATTTCGCCAACATAGCAATTGCTCTAATTTGTATAATTTGGACATCGCGATAAAACATGTCACATATTCTAAAAAGAGCACAGCTAGGCTGTTTTTCATATTCGAAATAGAGCAAATTGAGTGAACGGATACGCTGATGGCGAATTTTGAGTTCTCGAACGAAAAATCTGCAGTTGATAACACTTTCTCAAAATACTTTGAGGGGGATAAATTTCCTGAGCAGAACAATTTGAGCATAGGTAAGTATATTCGACTCTTCGAGTGCGCACGGGGTCATTCTGACCCTCTTGTTTCGAAGTAACACCCGCAGCTTACTATCCAACCACGTTTTTCGAATACTAATTATTCTTTTTCTAAAAATCTAATCGTGCAACCTCAAAGAATAATATATTTTCTATGAAAAACAACCGTTGCTTTCCATGATAGTATACAGTTGTCAAGATATTTGGAGCCAATAATAGGTTGGGGTTAATTTGATCCCATATGCCCTTTGAGAATCGCCACGGAGGTACGCACTCCAAGGATTAACACTCCGTTTCGTACAGATTCACGATCTAGCAACGACTTACGGAAATTTTTAATAATTTGAAAAATTCGTTGATCCGAAATTTCGAATTTCGGAAAAATCGAAAATGTCAAAAATACGATTTTTTTATTCCATAGTTTTATAGTCTAGGTTCTTGACTTAAGGGGTTAGGCCACTCTAGAGGCCGAAAAAATAGGCTTTTTGGGTATTTGTTTCTTCAGAAAAACTACAAAATAAATCAAGATTACAAAAAAGGTGTTTATCATACATATCAGTGACTGTATACAGTAATTTTTTTTCGAGCGATTAATTTCAAAATCGCGGCTGTGCAGCGTTTATCTCAAAACTGCATTTTTCAAGTTGGCCGGAAACAGAACTCAGATAAATTTCAACCGATTCACTTTAAATGTTGAATATGAAGTACGTTTGAAATTTTTTACTTTCCAAAAATATGCCTAAAAAATCGTCAGATAATTGTTATTCACAAATGAAGTATGCAATATAAAAAAAAATCCCACGCACTTCCATAGACAATGTATTTTTCAAGATATATTCAACATTTCAAGTGAATCGGTTGAAAATTGTCTGAGTTATGTTTCCGGCCAACTTAAAAAATGCAGTTTTTAGATAAACGCTGCACAGCCGCCATTTTGAAATTAATCACTTCAAAAAAATTATTGTCTACAGTCACTGATATGTATGATAAACACTCCTTTTTGTAATCTCGATTTATGTTGTAGTTTTTCTGAGAAAAAAATCCCTAAAAAGCCTATTTTTTCGGCCGCTAGAGTTGCCTAAGGCCTGAAGGGAAGGTTCTGCCTTGTTGGGCCAAAAAATGTTCGATTTTTCACCAATTTTTTATGCGAAAAGTATTAAATATAGAATTTTGATATTTGGTATGTTGACTAAACGGTCTTTATTGAACATCGAAATATTTTTTGATGTTTGAGAAAACATGGTGGTGGGAGTGGGAGGAGCCACGTATGTCGGTGCGCGGGCGATGACATTCTTCGCTTGCGGAAGTCCTAAGTCCCGGACAGGTGATCTGAAGCACAAAAATCAAACATATTTTTACTTTGTACAATATTGTGTATAAGTTGACCTATAATCAAGAAGAAAAATAGAAAAATAAAAAAATAGTGAGCAAAAAACAGCGAAAATTTTTGGGAAAAAAAACTTCCTTCCGGTCTCTCACTATTTTTTTTAATTTTTTTTGCAATGTCACTACAGTGGATTTTTCATTGCTTCGGATTAGAAGAATTTTGGTTTTTGTTTCATAAAAATCGGTGGACTCCTTGTGTGTGAAACTGCTATATTACCCCTGGAGATGCCTTTTTTTTCGAGGGGTGGTTTCACCCCTTAAAACCGTTTTTCTGCCGATAAAAAAATACGTATCGCTTACTTTTCGGTGCTTTATAACATATCCTAATTTCAACGAAATCGAAGGGTGTCACCTGAGGGATGTTCCTTGTTAGACTTGCACCTTTGAAAGCAAAAATGGTGGACAACTCGTTAGTCCAGACAACAAGCACGAAAGTAAGCACTTTTTAGATACAAATACGCAAAATTGATCTAAAAGTAATTGGATGTCGCTGAATGGAATGGCGATAATAATTTTGCAATCAACCGCCGATAAAATGTTTAAAAACCGTTTAATCCGGAACCTAATAATTTTATCGAAAAATACGTCAAACAATAGTTGTTTTGGACATAAAAGTACGAAAAAAAGTATTAAACGTTCATCTTCGTATCTTCAAAAAAGGGAGAAAAAATGCCTCGAAGTTTCAAAACATAAAAAAAATATCAACTTCGTAAACGTCGCAGGTTTTTTGTTACCCATCGCTTTAGTAGGAGTTAATCTACTTTTCTAGAGATTAAAATTTTATTTATTTATTGTATAAGTATGCAAAAATGACGACTGAGCATTGACGAAATCACTGGTCGAGGATCACTGTCAGAGACACACCATATAGCTATGGCTATATGCGCATGCGCGCAACTCGTTCCAACGAGTATCTTGCGTCCCTTACATTCCCAGTGGTGCTTCGGCTGCAAAGCGATTTTGTCTCGCAAACATATTTTCATTCGGGTTTTTCTCCCTCACTTTTGAAGATACGAAGATAACAGTGTAATACTTTTTTACGTACTTTTATGTCCTAAACAACTTTTGTTTGACATATTTTCCGATAAGATGATTAGGTTCCGAATTAAACGGTTTTTAAACATTTTTTAACATTATAAACATTTTCTCGGGAGCTGATTGCAAAATTATGCTTAGATCAATTTTGCGTATTTATATCTAAAAAGTGCTGTTTTTAAATGTTTTCTGGACTACGTGCTGCGCGGGGCTAGGTCTTTGACGGCGTTTAAAAATTGCGCGAACGGAACGTATTATCGTAGAAAGGTGCTTTATACATTCGACTTTCAATATTCTCAAATTAGTTGTTAGGCGTAGGTGCCTGGAGCTTCTTATTGCGTGTCTCGTGCAAATATTTGTAACTTTCACCGGTTCGTCTTGGAAAAAAGTCGAGGATCCCGCCAGCGTCGTTATCGTGTTTCCGACTTTTTCGTTTCTCTTCCTTTTTATTCCTCTCTACATACCTATCCGAGTTCTCTCCCTCTCTGTCTTTCTTTTTCTCTTCCTCTCCGGTAGTCCCCGTTATTTACAGACGGACCGAAGAGCACCGTGTTCGACGTGAAATTTTAATTATATGACTCCCGGGCTCGTCCTTTTTTGCTGCTTTTCCACCCCCTGCAGCCCCTTCGTACGCTGAAGCGACCCCGATATCCCCGTAGGGGCATTGAAGCGCCCCCCGCCCTGCTAGGCTGTACGCTGCGGATGCCCCGCGTGTTGCCTCTCTCAGGCAGAGCAATTTCGTTTCGTACATTTTTCATGTCGGAAAAGACGATTTTTTCTCTCTCTCTCTCCTTTATTTCCCTCGTTCTGCCTTTCTGCCGTCCTCTTACGCGTCTAAATCGACTATTTTAAAAAGCCGAGCATCAAAGACACACATACTAATAAACTCGCAAATTTCGTTTTTCTCTTTCACCTACGTACGTTGCAGTGTATTAGAACACTTTATATATTAAAAATTTCCATGCAGAGGGAATCCTCTGTGATTTATGTCCGTCCAGAATCTCTTGCGAGAAAGTAATCGAGAATGCACGAATAAATGTTTTTATGATTAATTGGTGAGTAACATTTATATAATTGATAAATTATACGAATATTCCCTTACGCATGAAACGTTTTCATAACATTCCTCCACTACGGCAAATGGTTTTCGCGAAAATTGAAAGCGCGATATTAAGGGGTAAGGCCACTGTAGAAATTTCGAAAAATCGATTCTTTCTTTTTTCTTAGAAGATGCCTTAAGCGGAGATATACACCAAGGAGCCGGAAAAAAGGTCATTTTTGTGATTTTTTTCAAGGAAAACTATTTGAACTTTCGTATTGGGGTTTTAATTATCTATAAGTATATACATTCAAAAATATGTTTAATTTTCTTTATTTAAAAATATCAAAAATATACAAGGATATTGTATGATCCTTGGAGCGTTGTAAAAAAATCTGCGTATACGGTATCCACTGGCGTTTCTTCAAAAATCATCTGAAAAAAAAACCAAAAAGATTATTAACGCGGTCTTCTAGTTTCTCGGCTGTTTTTTACGGCTTTTTCTATCATTTTTTACGGGCAAAGCATCGAAATAATCAATCTCATTGTTTTTGCATAATCTTTATTAACATGTAAATAAGCTTTACAAATTTTTTGAAGTCAAAATATATAATAGAATAACAGTTATAGTGGCCGACAGGAAGACATCAAGTAAAAGAGGTGCTTGACGGTGACCAAGATTGCGGCTGTTCTGCTTATCTGAAATCAAAAAACCAAACGGCATTTTAATCTTCATATTTAAGACTAGCGATTGAACTAGAGTGAATTCTAAATTACAAAAATTGACTTTTTTATACACTTTTGAAAATTACATTCTATTTTTTACTCATTTTTTCTTAAGTTTTTCGCTCGTACAAAAAAAAACTATCGAAGAAATCATGATAATCCTAGTTCAATCGCTGGCTTCTAACATATTAAAGATGCTGTATAAATTTGAACAAGATCGGTGCAGTAGTTTCTCAAATATCGTGGTCACCGTTTCGAAAAATGGTGTTTCGAGAAAAAACGCGGTCGAAAGTATACCTGCTCTGTATACCTGCTCCGTTCCAGGGCCGTAACTTGTGAACCACTTCGAATATCGAAAAATCCTTTGGGACAGATTTTCTACACATGTTGTAGATGTGATTTGTGAAAAAAAATCGATTTTTTCGACCCGAGAAACCAGAGGACCGCCTTAAATTAGATACTATAATCTAGCACTTGTCATAGCCGATTTTGAAAATATCGATTTATTACAAAATGGCGGACGTTTGAACACAAATAGTGATTTTTGGGCCAAAAATTAGTTGTTATTTTGCCCATAAAACAAAAACTAAGTAACGGAAAAAAATCTTATGACAAGTACTAGAAAATAGTGTATAGTATAACCACAAAAAATCTCAAGGCAATCGGTTCATTGGTTTTCGAGGAATTTTGGGTACCGATTTTAAAAACGTGGTTTTGAGAAAAACGCGTTTGAAAATTTGGGAATGAATAAATCATGAAATTCGTCAACTTACATGGAATCATCGATACCAGGCCCATAGTAAAGGTCTTCTACGGTCGACAGAATGTTCATAGCTTTTAAATCCTCGACCTCGACCATCTAGGTGTATATCTCTCCTTAATATCTCAAATATGACATACTTAAAGGATTAAGGCGGGAAAAATGTCTGAATACTTCTATTTTGAATTGTGGCGCAGCCCCTCTCAGTCCGATGTAATCCGTACCGAAAACTTTCAACGCGTTTTTCTCGGAACTACATTTTTCAAGTCGACCGGACTCATAACTCGAACAAATCTTGACCGATTGACTTTAAATTTCAACTGTATATTCACAACTATATTCTGCATAGAAGTACGTAGGATTTTCTCGATATATTACATAGTTTTTATTTAATAAACAATTTTCGGACGATGTTTTTTTTTGAGAATTTCGAACTTTTATTTAAAAAACGCGCTGGTTTTGCAAAAATCGACATGTCAAAAAAATCCTACGTACTTCTGTAGCTATTTACATGTATAACCGAAAGAAAAAAATGCATTCACTGTAAATTAAAAATTGCAGGTGCTGTTGGTCCGGCCGCGCGTCTATGAACAAAAGGCTTCGTCGAAGAAAATCTTTGCAGCCGCCATTTTGTTTTATATTACTTTGAAAAAAATACTTTATACAGCTTATGATATGTACAATAAAGGACCTTTTTCAGAATTTTGAATTATTCCATTGTCCCGATAAAAAATATTCCCAAAATATACTTATTTTTTCCCTGCTACCCCTTAAAAGTTTTCGTTGTTAATTTCTTTTGGGTTTGAACGCTCACACGGCCGAGATCTCGAAGCCCTGAAACGAAGCTCAAGGCGGGAGCGTGAATTAAAAGGTCCGAAAAAAGTTTTTTATTGCCTAAATCGATAGATAAAGTATCCAAGAATTTATTTTCAAAGTTACAGAGGTCAAATGTCAATATTTTCGAAGATACAAGGCAGAGGATCGATTGATATTTGATATTGATATTTCCTCCTATTGAAGACTTTGAAGCGCGTTTTCTCCAGTTTTTATTTTCTCGATTTTTCCATATTGGCGGGTGTGATAGTAAAAAAACTAAACGACCTATTGAATCAAACCAAAGTTCATTTTCTTCAGTATGAAAATATCTTCGAAGTGAATAAAAAAAGTCTTTTAAAATAATTTTTATAGCACGTTAAAGGGTTTCTTTAAACACATCTTTTTTTCAAACCCGAGAAAAGTTATAATTTCACGATTTTTTCTTAATTCACCTAGAAAAAATGTATGACAATAGAAAATATTATTGGTTTATTTGGTTCAGTCAAGAATTACGAGTTGCATCTTTCTCGCCGATTGGGGACTGCAGTGGCAAGACGCACATGGAATAGGCTGATAAATCGGCAGTCATTTATTGTTTCATGTTGAAACATTATTTTGCAAATATACGTGAAAAGATACCTGAATGTTTACTGGGCTTACTTGTTTTTTTTCTTTCTAAACAAATTCGTGAAGAAACGCTTTTTTTGGACCTTCTAATTCAGGCTCCCGCCTTAACGGGTGTGCATGGGTCGGGGCGTAAGAAACAGGTTGATATTCAATAGGGGTGTGCGGGTACTCTTTTCGCTCGGGTACCCGATGTTCGGGTCGGGTCGGGTACCCGACGGGTTACGTTTTTGCCTTACCCGCCACTATCGGGTACCCGAATTTGGTCATCGGGTACTCTCAAATTTTGGGTACTCGTAAACTTCGAGTACTCTTAAACTTCGGGTATTCGTAAACTTCGAATATTCGTAAACGACTCGGAGATCCGTATCTATTATTTGTGTTTATAGTTATTTTTTATCTAGGTGTATCGATCAAATAATGGAAGAAAACGAAAACTCGATGAAGGCGATAAAACGAATAAATGATAATACTGTAAAAATCTTTTTTTGTTTCACTTTCCTATTCTGTGTGTGTGTACGTACGTGCGTGTGTTTGTTTCGGCGGAGTGAAAAACGGTTAATTTTGGCGGATTGTATCGTAATAGCGTATCGTAATAAAGTTGTGTTTTGGCATCACTAAAGTGTGCGAAAGGAAAAAAATTTATAATAAATATCTTCTGTTCCGGCAAACGCCTTAAAGTTTTGATTTTTTAAACGTGGGTTTTAGATGGAGAAAAAACCCAAAAAGACCAAGATTCAACGCCTTGCGTTAATTCGAAGCGAGAAGAATGTACCAGGTGTGTAAGTATGAAACCGGAATTTTTGTACAGAAAAAACACGTTTATTGTAATGATATGATACAAAGTAACTTATTCAAAGTATTGTCCGTCGCTATCTATACATTTTTCCCATCTTTCTGGCAATTTGTGGATTCCGCGCCAAAAGAACTGTTGCTCTTTTGAGGCAAACCAGTCATCGAGCCATTTTCGTACATCTTCGTAAGAAGTAAAGCGCTGCTCAGCAAGTGCGTGTCCCATCGATGCAAACAAGTAGTAATCGGATGGGACAAGGTCCGGTGAGTAAGGCGCGTGCTGAAGAATCTCCCAACGGAACGACTCTATCGTTTCCTGGACCTGTTTCGCTTTGTGTGCTGGTGCATTGTCATGCAGCAAAATCACCTTGTGTTGTCTTTGTTGGTATTCTGGTCGTTTTTCACGCAAAACTCGATCCAAATCGGTCATTTGTTGTCGGTAGCGTTGAGTATTGACAGTTTCCCCAGGTTTCAGCAGCTCGTAGTAGATTACGCCCTTCTGATCCCACCAAACACACAGCATTGTCTTTCGTCCGTAGCGGTTTGGTCTTGCCGTCGATGTTGATGGTTCACCCGGAGTAACCCATGACTTTTGCGCTTAGGATTCTCGAAATATATCCACTTTTCATCGCCAGTCACAATTCGATGGAGAAATGACTTTCTTTTGAACCTGGCGAGTAGCATTTCGCATGATGTTTTGCGGTTTTCCTGCTGTCTTTCGTTGAGTTCATGTGGAACCCATTTCCCCACCTTTTGTATCTTTCCCATGGCTTTCAACCGAAGGGAGATGGCTTCTCGGGTCACCTTTAACTGATCCGCCAGTTGTTGTTGTGTTTGAGCGTCGTCTTCGTCCAACAAGGCTTGCAGGTCAGCGTCTTCAAACTTTTTCGGTGGTCTTCCACGTTCTTCGTTCCTCACGTCAAAATCGCCACTTTTGAACCGTTTGAACCACTCGAAACACTGTGTTTTACCGAGAGCATGCTCACCAAACGCCTCCACAAGCATTCGATGCGATTCGGCTGCGGTTTTCTTCAGATGAAAACAGAAAAGTAGTGCTGTCCGCAAATCGTAATTTGTTGGCACAAAACTCGACATGTTTATCTCTAATAAACTAATGCTACTGAATGAAACTCGTGTTATTGTGAGTTGGAAATCTTTGTCGGATATCAATAAAATAACAAGACACCGCTGACGTGATGTGTCGGTAACTGCATCGACATCTAGCGCCACCTATGGGCAAATTCCGGTTTCATACTTACACACCTGGTAGCTTTCATTTGACGTTTTAAAATTAAAAATATCTTGATTAGTTTCAGAGATATAGTTTGAAGAACAGGTTTTATCTGGGAAAATATTTAAAAATGACAAAAATTAAATTAAGAAGAATGAATTGCCGAAATGACCAGTTAGCACTACACAAAATTAATGAAAATTCGACGAAAAATCTTGCTTTTATTCAGTTTTTCGACATTCAAATATCTCAATGTTTCCTGAAATGCGAGTGTCTTAAAAGACATACACAATAAAGTTATTGTTATTTAAACACAGTGCCACCAGACCTGCATGGTCAATCGATGTAGGAGGTTCTAGCAACTAATCCTAGTCTGGAAAGAAAAAAAGCCGAGATTTTTCTTCTTTCCTAGAAAAAGAAAAAAAATCCTAGAAAAAAAGAAGTTTCGTTTTCTTGGATTTCTGGAATCCTAGAATAAACCGAAATATTGTTTTCTATGATTTCTAGAATCCTACAAAAAAAGGATTTTTTTCCTAGAAAAAAAACCTAGGAAAGAAAAGAATCCTAGATCTGAAAAGAAAAACAAAAAACCGTAAAACATAGTATCGAGAAAAATGAAAGATAAGAAAGTAAATCACAGCAGGGAGGTTCACCGTAGCGCAGTGGGTGATCTAATTGTTCACAAAAGTCATCGTAACTCAATCAATTATCACAGAATACATGTTGCGCATTAAGGTTAAGACCCTAGACTATCCTACTACGGAAGAGAAAATCGTATTTTTCCAATTTCGACCTTATGCAGACCCCTCAAAAATAAAATTAAAAAACAAACACGAATAATAAATTCACAGAGCCCTATCGCAATCTCGGTGATATAAGAACCGTTTCGAGATGCATAATTCAGTGCTTTTCCACATTCACCATCCTGTCATGTCTCTCAAGAATGCTGTTTCACTCTAAATTGGATACAACTTCAATTCCGCTTAGCAACTCCACCTCCCGCATATTTAAGATTACGCATGCATGCCTTCATCCATTGGTTTTGATAATGGGAAGTGCGCGATACACCTTAGGAAGCAATGTTACGAGGTTTTACGTTTCAATATTCCATTAAGAGGGTCTAGATCGAAAACGACATGCGTCGATTGCGAAAGGATCAGTTCCAGCCGCAGCGGCATGTCACCATCTAAATCTGATCGTTACTGTGAGAATGCTTTGGGTGGCCATATCAAGGCTTTGTCGTCGCGTTGCTTTGTCGAAAGACACCGAAAATCCGGGCGTTTGTGATACTGATATCCCTGCGGATGGTGAATTCACGCGTACACATCCATGTATCAACGTACAGTCCTTGTCAGGTACGAGGTAAGCCGTTTGCGCGGAGCTGGAGGGTGTACACATGGATCTGTCCGAGTATGACTAGAGACCCGATTCACTCGTCTACCTCAAGATCAGACGAAACCCGCGGATGGTCGTTGCATCAAAAGCTGTAATCAATCAAATATCCTCAATGATGCTACACTGACAGAAAAGTTCTATTGATATTACAGAACCCCGTCTATTTGATTCTTTTAAATTTGAATTAACTAGATTTTTCGTGAAACCAAATTTTTCCTTCTGCATTCCATTATTTGAATTATTTATTTCAAATATATTTATGCCGTTTTCGCGGAGCTGGAGGGTGCACGCATGGATCTGTACGAGTATGACTAGAGACCCGATTCACTCGTCCACCTCAAGATCAAACGAAACCCGGACGGTCGTTGCATCAAAAGCTGTAATCAATCAAATATCCTCAATGATGCTACACTGACAGAAAAGTTCTATTGATATTAAAGAACCGCGTCTATTTGATTCTTTAAAATTTGAATTAACTAGATTTTTCGTGAAATCGAATTTTTCCTACTGTATTCCATTATTGGAATTATTTGTTTCAAATATATTTATTTATTCAAATCAAAATCTATTTAATGTTGTCTAATAACTAAATATTTTATTTAATCCTAATGCATCTGTGATTCTGTTTCATCTGTTCAAAAAACAATTGAGTTGAATCTACTAAATGGTCCATTTAAATTTTCAAATTGCCATTAAAAGGAATTTTCGTAGAGGCAACCATTTTTCTATTTGATTGAACTAATGACCTGTCTTTATTACAACACATAACAGAGACGGTGGTGTGAGAGGAATTATTTATAAATAAATATATAAATATATATATATATATATATATATATATGTTTTGTTTGAAAAATCTATAGCATGTTATTTGATAAAACTCTGCGAGTTCAGCTAGCGTCTGTCATGAGTCTTCATGAAGTAATGCCTCCAATTCAACACATCATAAGCTGCAGATTTTTTTTTTCATAAAGTAGTGCAGTACAATTTCCCGCAAATACTCTTTTTTGGCACGAAATTTGGAATGTTTAACACTATGAAAAAAAAGTTGTTTACAATTCGGCGAAATGACATGCACTGAATTTCAAGCTTGCTTATGGTATTTCTGTATTAGGCATGTAGCGATATCGACACGATACGATTCTTCACCGATTTAAATATCGCGCGCTTTGTTGCGATGGCTTACGTGCGGCAAGATTGGCGCCACCAGTGCGAAAGATATCCATCCTATCAACAGGGAACCTTACTGCCAATTTCTCCCGCTAGAGGGAACATTGTATTATAACATAGACAGAACATGACGTTTAGTGAGATTCTCTTTGGTTTTGCCCGTGTTTCTACGACTACTGTTGAATTTTCTTTAAATAAGCCGTTTGTCGTGAATAAATTGTGAAGAATGCATCAGTGCTGTGCACTTGGATGCAGACACGAAGGCGTTAATTTATTTCCCAAAAACGAAAAACTTCGTAAGCTATGGGAAATAGCTATAAGTTGCAAGCACTTTACAGCCACAAAACATTCAAGGCTACATTTTGATCATTTTAGATCTGCAGACTATAGAAATGGAGGCTTTGTTAGAGCTCAGTGTATAAACACAACATTTTCGACGCTATTTACTTCTAAAAGTATATTGTAAAGTAGTTAATCATCATAACCTAAAAAATTCTATTTGAAATAATTGCATTTTTTCAACCTTCTGGTATTATTTTATTACATAATCCTTACCTAGCTCATTTTTTTTTCTTTACGGGGATGAAACTCAGCCGGAAATGATAGAAAAACGGGGTTATACCTTCCCTGTTTGTTTGGCACAAAAAAGAAACTTTAAAGGATGAACAGAGAAGAAAAAGAGTAGAAACCGAATTTTCAATTCCGATATAGTCAAATATCCGTAATTATTGTCCATTATGTCCATTCATACCGTTTTAGTACAAGACACACACTGTGAAAATGTACCGCACGTGTGACAGTTTCTTTTGTTTACGTTATGTTTACGTGGCGCCACCCGAGTGGAAAACGTAAGTCATCACCGCCTAGAGTTTAGGTAAGAGTTTTTTATGGTATAAACTTCAAACGCGTTTTTCTCGAAACAACGTTTTCAAAATCTAGCTCCATCGTATCTCTAAAACTAATAAACCGATTCTTTTGAAATTTGAACCACATATTGTAAACATGATTCGCAACAAGATGACCCTCGATGGTTGAAAAAAATTTTAATTAAACATTTTTAAAACTTTATATCCGAGTGTCATTTTGTAGCAGGTGTCATACTGAATCTAATGGACTTTGATTTTTTTTTGTTTCAGACAAGCCGTTGCCGAGTTGTGATGGAGCTACCTAGTCCACCCATTTTTGAGGCGTTACGTTAAACTATAGTTTTTGTACTTAAAAATGAATTAAATTGTGTTTTAAATCTATATCAAGACTTTATTTATCAAGCCCAACATCTTTTATAAAAGCCTCAAAAAAAAATCGCGAAAATAGCCTTTTGCCGTGGCTCCAAAGTGGGCTGGCCCCTTAAAGGCTGCGGTGCGTTGGGGCGCAGCAGGTAGTCATCCTCTCGACCGTTGTACCTCGAGCGTTGTGTCCATTGTATACCGGCATGGGGAATTTCCCTATCCTTTGCCCCCCTTGCAGTTCAATACTCAAGGTACCCTTACAAATATTCAGTATACTTTTGAGCTCTACAAAGCTCTCTCAGTATACATTTGCACTGTGGCAAAAACACCATAGATATTGCTAATTATATAGCTGCCGTCATTTTTAATGAAGGATTCAAGCACAACCTAAAAATTATGGATGTATTGGGAATCAAAATCGGCCCTGACGCAAAAAAATGCGCACAGTGTAGAGAGAACGAGCGTATTCAACGGTCGAACAGACGCGCGTCTACCGTATCTAAAGAGGCGTAGACCGCCAGAAGAGAAGCGAGTGCGGCTCAATATTCTTTTTTTAAG
Organism: Ophion slaviceki; assembly: GCA_944452715.1. Taxonomy (NCBI): domain Eukaryota; kingdom Metazoa; phylum Arthropoda; class Insecta; order Hymenoptera; family Ichneumonidae; genus Ophion; species Ophion slaviceki. Next base: position 26,429,972 of record OX101785.1, on the reverse strand, counting down.
GGGTTACCCCCACTTGCGATTTTGAAAAAAACGATGTTTTTTTATTGCATTTTTTTTAAGTATAAGTATCCGGGCCCATACTTCTGTATGGGCCCGGAATAGATGACTCTATGTAAGTTTACAAAAAAAATATTTTCTTCGTGTAAACTGAAATTGAAACTTTAAACGCGTTTTTCTCAAAATGGCATTTCTGAAGTCGGTGACCAAGATTACTCGAACACTAATGAACCGATCTTCTTGAAATTTTGCAGGCTTATTTAATACATAAAAATGTAGTCTTTAATCGTTCGATTTTTTCGTTAAAATCAAACCATTAACTTTGACTGTCCGCCATTTTGTGAAAAATGAATATTTTTTAAAATTCTTCGATTAAAGACTAGTGTATACTTATATTTGACTAAATCCATCCGCATTTTTTTTTTCAGATGATCCAGTTCGCCGCAATGTTGGTCACCGCAAACCGTGTATATAAAAACATTATTTCATTGACGGCCATTTGCCACTAAACAATGTAATATTTTTCAATAAAAAAATTACTGAAAGTTCTTCAAGATGTGTTCTTTAAGATGGTATATTGATCGATTAAAAAAGTTTTGTAGTTTTCTTTTAAAAAATTCATGAAAAAGGCCTTTTGTTTGCGCTACAAGTGGGGGTAACGCCTTAAAGCTGAGGAAGGTGGTCTGTACAGTCCCGGTATAGCTGATTGAGGGTAAATTACTCAAATCAATTATCATCCACCGTAAGTTCAGCCGTATCAGTGCTAAATGTATGACAAACTTTAAACGGGTTTTTTTTCGAAACGACGATTTTCACGTCGGGCGCACGTTTTTCTCAAAGACTATTCTACCGATTGACTTCGGGTTTTGCACACATTTCGAGAGAACTTTCACCTGTAGTCTCAACTAGAATAAGACCGATAGCTTGAATATTTTAGCCCCGCTCTCATGTTTTAGTTGACAATGTTCCGGGAAAATTAAACCTTAATTTTCAAACAGCTGCGATTCTGATAAAAAATGTCGTACTTAATTCTAGTTCAGACGATAACTACATTCATATAGATTCAACCAAAAATTTGTTCTTCAGTTTCAGACGACTAGGATCGCCGCAACCCGTGCGCCCGATTGTACGAGCGTCTCACGCCACGACCTGCATACCAGCGCATAACATGTATAGATTTCAATAAAGTTTTTCATGAAAATTTGTTTTGCTAGTTGAAACATGTCTCAATATACGTAAAAAACCCCGGCACTGTAGGTTTGACAGTTTTCGCAAAATAAATTCCTAAAAATTACTTAAAAAACAAGCTTCTCGACGGTAATACCGCCTGAAATACCTTTTTAATGTTTAGGTCATTGTTTAGTGTACAAAAAGAACAATTTTTATTATATCAAATTCTCTTGTAGATTGAATCGGTAGCCTGTATCGCCGATACGTTGATACGATTATCGGCACCGATATCGTATCGGTTAAAACAAGTATCGTTACATTCCTATTCTTTCTAGATGCGTTACCATCTTAAGGCAGGATTCTACTTTGAAACCATGAAAAAAACGCTATTTTCGTGAATTTTTTCTGAGAATACTATTAAAGATATCTATATGGGGTTTAAGCTGTTCAATAAATACACTCTTTAAGTACATAAAAAAAAATTTTTAATGTATTTTATTCATTTTTTGTACACGTAAAATATGTTTAAAGCCAACGCCTCGAAAAGCAGGTACCGTTGCCGTGGTCGTGAAATCTTCCCGACGGATGGTCTGAAACAAAAAAATCAAATAGTTTCATGTTCAGTATGTCTTCAGGAACCGACCTAACTAGAATATTTTATATACGTGCAAAATTAACAAAATGGCGGCTAAAATACGAAGAAAAAAAATGCGTTTTTTTTGGGTCTTTTTTTGCAATAAAAAAATAGTTCTAATCAAAATTTTAAGTTGATTGTAGTTAGGTCGGTTGGTACACACATATAGAATATGTGTTCCAAATTTCATAAGGATCGGTTCAGTACTTTTTGAGTTATCACGACCACGGTACTTGAAAATGTCGTTTCGAGAAAAACGCGTTTAAAATTTTGGTGAGTCACAATAGCGCGCTCAGGTAGGTGCGTTCGAAAGGCGAAAAAGGATAGTTAGACTGCTTGGAACTTTATAAAATTTTGACCGAACATTCTTGAACATATTTACTTTCGAAAAATGTGAAAAAAAAAAATTTCAAAGTTTCAAAGTAGAATCCTGCCTTAAACTATACACACGCAGTTCTGCTAACGCCATCTGTTGGAAAACAGCGAGAACTTATTCGACGTCCTAATATTTGCTACCTTTGCCGTCGCTAAATGAACTATTGTAGCTTCATTTCAGTAAACGGACGTTGTATGTTGTCCATTGATTCCGGGCAGCATTTCGACGTTGGAAGGAAAAAGAAACGCTATAAAAATACCAAACGCTTGTGGAGAGCGTTCCGAGCAGATTGAATTTTCCATACAAATGGATCGCTATGACGTATTCAAAGGAATACACATATGTACATACGCACGTAACATCTGTCATGTTGCTTCTATTAAAAGAATTGACATTTCACCTGGCAATCTAATATACGTGTTTTACAATGTTTTTCATTTCAATTTTTTGTTTCGTTCTCCTCTTCGAACTGTCCGCGTATGTAACTCCGCTGAGTGCAGCGCATGAATTGTTGCGATTTTGGTCCAATTTCGCGAGGCCCTCTCTCCACCTCTCTGTTACGACCTTTCCACCTTTATCGCCGTCCCATGTACCTCCGACCCACCACCCTTCCAAGCCCTTTTATGCTCACTCCCATTGCCCGCGCTTTTCTACCTCTGCCACGACAGCTCGTCGTGATTGCGGCGCGCGCGGCTCTCGAGATTGCCACTATTTTTGGCTCCGTCGGATTGCGGCGAAATAGCCCTGGGAATGGCGTGTATATTTCGTGAAATACGCGCGAGAATTCCATGCCCGAGCGGTCTTGGTAGGCACGTACATGTACATCATTTGTACGTGTGTGTATTGTACATATTCAGCAATGTGTGTATGTGTATTTATATGTATATACACGCATAGCTATATGCGCAGGATTTCATACAAGTGATTTGCCGACCATCGCTAACTATGATGTATTTAGTGCACGTTATTACGAGAACTAGGATACGAAGGTAGTTGCGGCCGTGGGCCCAGAACATCCTACACCGACTCGGCCAGCCCTTAGGATTTAATATTTTGATTTTCATATTTCCGTTATCCGTAGACTTGGGAATTGCTCAACTCGTGATAATTATGTCAATGGCCCTCTCCTTTACCGAAATAGTGATAATACAACATATTTTTTAGGATTTTTGTACCAATGCGAGGATTGTTGACCGCAAGAATAAATATATATTACATTTTAAAAAATGATCATTTTGCTATTCGCAAATCAAAATATTATTGATTCAAATACATTTCTCATATGTGAGAAATAAAATTATATTTGAAGTAAAGATAAGTTTCTTGGATGAATGAAGATATTTTTTATTTGCATATAAGTATTATGCAGTGAGAATGCAAGGAGTGCTTGAGATAATTGAAAAGCTATGTTGGAAACAAATACAGCGGTAGTTGGTCATGAGATAGAGAAAGTAATTATTTGATTTGAATAGATTCTTTAACCAACTAGAACTTCTCCATAAGCGTGAAATAGACGGTGCAATCGAAAAAAAAACACTTTGCTATGTAGAAATTCTCGTAGATTGATTGAACGATCCACCTCCTTGATTAATGCGTGCGTGCGTGCGTGCGTGCGTGTGTGTGTGTGTGTGTGTGTGTGTGTGCGTGTGTGTGTGTGTGTGTGCCAATATAATCTTTAAGATGTCAAAATATTTCGACATTAATCAAGGAGGTGGATCGTTCAATCAATCTACGAGAATTTCTGCATAGCAAAGTGTTTTTTTGTATAAAATAGATAACTAAGATAATTCCTCAGGATTCCAATAGAATTCCAGATAATCTGGGTCGTGGATAGAATGGCTAGAAACAATAGATCACCTGGAAACGATTTACCTTATTTTTACGTTATCTGGATATCTTGGATAATTCTATCATCTTTGCAGTTATACTTCTCAAATCATCTGAACGATCCAAATTACCTGGGACTTATGCAGATGACTCCAATACTATAAAAACCATCTAGATAATTTGTGAAAAATGCAAAAAGTTTTGAATACTAGAGCGTTATTTCTAAATTGTTTATTTATCTGATGAAGGTAACCTAGATCGGACTTATTTTAAAACGTCCAGAAACGAAAAAAAAATTCAACCTGGAAGTAAAAAGCGATTACTTAAGAATCACGAAATTTCCCATATAAGTAATTGTTCCAAGTGTTCCAAGTGCTGTTCGATTCTGACATTTCCTTTTAGCGTTTATTCATGATTATGAAGTGCCTTTCAGAAAATTTCACCGTCTCGTGGCGGCTATCTTGACACCCGTTTTTGTTGATCCATCGACGTATATATATATATATATATATATATATATATATATATATATATGCATTTATCGACGTCATCGTCAGTATCGATGATACATATCTAAATATCTCGGATCACTACCAAATATTTGGCAGTGATCCGAGATATATAAATTTGTCTTTCATTTTAATGGGTGACCTTGAATGACCTTGAACGACTTAGACCCCAACATTTTTATGCGGCTTGAGGTGCTCCACAAGATGGTTAGAAAAAATGTACCATTCCATTTAAAAAAGTGGAGGTGACCTTCACTGTGCGTCAGCGCCTCCACCGAAATGAAAAAAATTGGTCACATTTAATGGCCCCCCATTTAATTATAATGGCATTTATAAGCCCCCTTCACAGCGTACAACTCTTGTCTGGAACATTTTTTTGTGACGGTAATTGTGACTCAGTAATTATACCGAGTTATTTCGGGTGGCAGAGATAAGAGGGACACCCTGTATATATATTTATATATATATTACACCGAGTTGAAGTGAAATAAGCCATATATATATATATTATATTATATATTATATTATGGCTTATGTCACTTCAACTTTTGGTGTAGCATTGTTGTACGTTACATTTTAAAATAAATACATAAATAGAAATAGATACTGTTTAGCGTCATGGACATCCACTATAGAAAAATAAAAAAATAAAAATACATCCGATAATCGCGACTAAGAGTGTTAAGTAAACGCTGAATACTATCTATCGAATACATTTCATTACGAAACATTTGTGAATGAAATAAAGAATGCTCAGTCTACATTTCGTTCATAAAATATTCCGAATATTACTAGCAGCCATTATTTCGATTATTATATATTCGGAATACGTGCTTTCGTCGATTTTCGTAGCTACATTAACAAAAGTAAAAAAAAGTGACGCATATATTGCTAAATTTTTTTCCATACATTATCCATCAAATTTTTTAACTGCCGAACAAAAAAAAATTACGGAAATTGAAAAAAAAAACAGCGGAGTTATTGGCCTGTAAGTAAATGGATTTTCTTGACGGACGCGTTGATGGTGAATGTCCTCTGCGTCAAACTGACTGTCTAAAAAACAATAGACATATTTCTAATTACATAATACATGTCTCTTCGGTGTGACCCAACGAAAATGTTTTTAAACAGCATTTACAACGGGAGTACTTTAACTTTTTTACTCAATTTTCTACTAATAAATTACTCATTAGAGATCGTTGGGTAATTTCTAATAGAAAAAAAATTGTTCTTTTTTTTACTTTTCGAGGTTGACGCGATAGGTGTTAATAAATAAGATATGCTGTAAAAATTCGAAAGCGGTCGGAACCTCGGTTCGTGAGTTTGGATTGTCACGAGGTCGAAATAAGCGATTCGTAGGAAAACGACTTTGAAGTCAGCAACACGAATCGCCGCGCGGTATCTTGCATAAAATATGATATAACCTTATTTAATAGCGCCCAGTGTTTTATATGGGGCCTACCGCGGCATATAAAATGGGAGGGACATTTTAGATGAAATTCAGTATAACGCGCACCGATCATCTGCCTACTTCGAAGAAAATAAAAGTTTGGACGCTCCTAATGCCCTAACGTGGACATTTAGTTGAAATTTCTAATGCTGAAAAGCTTAAGGGTCATTCTCCCGAAATTATCACTTTCCAGGACAACGAAATTTATAAACAAGACATTCAATTTTTAAATTAAAAAATTGCAATTGACTTCAGTTTTAATCGATATAATATAATTTCCTATGGATCACGCTGATTTTTCAGTTTCGAGAGATTTATCTCCATGCTCGAAAGAAATAATAGGCCCAGAGCAATCATGCAAACCTTTTCCTATCAAGTTTTTATTGGTTCATTAATATCTCCTCTTTTTTCTTTGAATATTGATCGCGCTCTTTTTGTTTCACTTTCACTCTTCCAGAAGGATTCTGTTAAAGCCTTTTAAATCTCCGTTTTTCAGCTTCTCTTTTTCTACGGAGCCTTTCTTCGTTCGATAACGGCACGGCAATGATCTAAGAGAATCATTTTCATCTAACCTCATGGATATTCACACATGCGTAACCAAGATGGTGTCATTCTTTTGGCGCATTCATCATGCCTGTGGATATCACATGTCGGAATGATTCCAGAGGAATGACGTTTCAAACGGGCTTTTATGCACAGCGCGGCATGCTACGATTTTCTAACCTTAAAATCTGGCGGTGAGTAGGTGTTTAGTTCCACTTGAACAGGCAACGGGTGGCTTATTTAATTGAAAAATAATACAGTTAAGAATGACCAGTGGAATAACTGTCTCACCTGTGATACCACCTCATAACACGCAAGGTCTGTAGAAAAAAGCGTAAGCTACAAAAATCATACGACACAATCAGTCTCCTCGGAAAAGTGGATCTAGAAAGCACTGCTCTGGCATGCATGATCTGCTAGCGCCACCCGCCATACAGTATATGAACTGATTTACATCTCTCCAGAGGAATGATTGAGAAAAACGGTTGCGAAATTTCGTTATTTAGTGCGATATACCTGTGCCTATTGTTTTTTTTTTCAGGGCGGAATTAAATAATTGTCCAATGGTTTCAAGGAATGCTTTTTCTGATGTTATTGAATTTTTCGTACCTCTTCAGCTTGCTATAGTGCATATGAAGTCTGCATCGTTGCACTCCAGAGGAATGATGTTCATACTCAAAATACTGAAAAAAAAGTATAACTATGATTTTTCTGCCAAAACTGTGTTTTTAGGAAGATTTCAAAATATTTCGAACTGTTGTATTTTAGAAAAACCTATCAAGTAATCGAATCCAACCTATTCAAAAAGTTAGATAACATGCAAAATGTAATGCTCGCAAAATATTCTGTAAAATTCAGGCTAAAGTAATTTAGAATAAAAATATTTTTTTCGCGCATGTAAGGCTTCAAGTGATTGGCGAAAAAACCGACGAAATTATTAGTCTATTGACCATTTTGGCTCTTTATATCATATATCTTTTCTACAACGTGTCCCTGCCATAACATCGTTTAAAAAGGAAGTATAAAATTAAAGACAAAAGCATCTACACCTCTATCAACAGAAAATGATAACGACATGAAATGACGTCACCCAACGTGCTTTTTTTCACGACTCTATAAAATAATACGAATGGGACTATTTCCAGTGAGATTTAATGCGTGGTCACGTCGTGGCAGAATGCCCCATATACGCACATACATTCTTCGACGTACATGGAAAAACACTTTCCATTCTTTCCATTATTTGAGACTGTAAAAGCATATATGGCCTGCCACCATAGCTCCGAGCGTCGTAATATACATATGTTCATGGTATACCTATATTCACCAGTTCTGGAATAAGCGACCGTAAAATCGTGCGAACAAAATACAAGAAAAAAATGCTACGAGAATGTAATATTGCGTAACGACAGTGAGAATGGATGATATCGCGTATAGAAAGACGGATAGATGTATTTGTGGAACGAGAATCCTCGAAAACAGACACGACGCTGTGTCGACGTTACGTGATAAAATGCGGGCTTTTTTTATTCTATGTGCTCGTCAAGCGCATCTCCAAAGGGAAATTTGCATTTTCGACTTGCGTTTCGGAACATTAATAAAGGGTTCCGAGTAGAAATATTGTAAAACTGGTCTGATATTTGATCCGAATCTGATCACGTTGCAGTACGGAGGCCTTACTTAAGGTATGCCTCAATTTGCCGGATCCGGTTGGTGTCAGGCGATAGTCAGGCAACTGGATGTACTATTTTCTCCAGTTGCCTGATCCAGCTAGCTTCAGGCGATGGTCAAATAAGTGGACTTACGGCTTGCATACATTCGCTTGATCAGACTACCTTCAGGCGATTTTCAGGCAACTGCACAAACGGCTGATTCAATTCGCCTAATCTGGCTAGTTTCAAGCAATCATCAAGTAACTGGACCTATACACAGTTTGGCGCCTTTTACACGTCTAACCTCTTATCAAACACCAGACGAAGTATATATATTAGCGCGTCGTCAAAACGTCGAGACATATTGTCCACTCTATGCGTACATTTTTTATTATTCCTAATATTTTATTTATTCCTAATAAATCTGTGATTCGGTTTCCTCTGTTTAAAAAACAATTTAATTGAATCCACTAAATTTATCTATTTAATTTTTTGAAATTTAAATTGAATCGAATTTTCGCGGAGACAAACATTTTTCTGTTTGTTTGAATTAATGGTCCGTCTTGATTGCGATACACATATCGAAGGGGAGGGGGCAGAGAGGGGCGGAGAGAGAGCGGAGTTATATATAGGTTATGTTTGAAAAATCTATAACATGATATTCGATAAAACACTCTAATTATCACAATGATATTAACTAATTGATATAGTTTATGTGATACAACAAATAATTATAGGAATTGACGTGATTTCTTATGCCACCGAAATGCTACAAACACTCGGTAGCATGGGGGCAGCGTGCGTAGGTATAGGTAGGTAGGTTCTAGGTTCGATCCCATGTAGATGCAGAGAACTTTCTTCGAAAAAATCCATTCAGAAGGCCAGGGAATGACGGATTATGAAACAAAATCATTGTGGTAAAACTCTAAATTAAGTATTTCAATTTATTTTGGGTTTATGAAATATTCGATTGAATATTCTAAAAAATATGTTTGAAACAAATAGGATCGTTGTAAAACCCTATTTTATTTAAATATACCCTATTTAAATTAAATATTTTTTTGACAGTGCAATGAAGAATGTGATGAGATGGTGGTTTCCGAAGCAACAGCGAACTTCTCTCTTCGGACTGCATGTCAGGCCTTCACTCTTCACCCTGATCAGGCCTTGATTTCTTACCCTGATCAGACCGAAATCAAGGAAAGTGTCACGAAAATGATCAGGGCTTGATAAAAAAAATTCTGCACTCAGAAAAAAGATTTATTAAGGACAAAGAAGTTTGTCTCCCGGCGAATAAGTTTTCTTTTTCGTATGTTGGCCTACTACGATTGTATTAACACCTGAGATATTTTTTATTACGTTTATGTTTAAGATTTACTAAGATTTTTTCTTAAAATCTGATAGGATATATAAGTTAGAAGAAATAGGTGTTTTATATCCGACAAATAGAGTTTTTCTTAACATTTAATAGTTAATAATCCCCCAGCTAGTTTTTTTTTCGATGAATTGTGTCATTTCGCCTGTCATTATTTTCTTACTTGAACGTTTTTTCTCACTTTATATTCTTACTTACACTTAAATTATTCCACATTTTCGAGCTTCTCACTTCCGAAACGCAACACTGACACTTGTGCCAAAAACATTGGCATAGGAAGAAGCTACATGGCAGGCGTCAGACCCGTCGCGTTAAAGGGCAAAGTGCGCATGCGCGCATTAGTATCATAGTCGCGAAATAAGAGGTTTTTGTGATTGGAAAGTAGTATTTATTTGATTTGAGGAAATATTTATTCAAATTTTCTATTTTAAATATGGATTTTAATTGATGTGAAAAATCGGCACGTAAAAAAACATATTTAGTGACGCCGAATAAATGCTGTAGTTACAAGCACATAAAAACTGTCTCCATACGAGCAAACATTTATTAATTGCTAATAAATTATGTTTTAATGTGCCAATTTATTAGAACATAATAAATCTTTTTTCTGAGTGTGATCAAGGCATGCAAAAAAAATCATGTTGCCTGACCAGGCCTTTTTTGTAGTCGGAGCAGGATTTCTACTCGGGGTGTCTCAAAATGACCTGACATTGTGAATTGCGCGCCATTTTTATTGTGGCGAACACAGAGTACTAATCTTTGACAACTGACATAAGTATTGAGGTTTAGTCATGGAAATTGCTATTTGCTGCATTGTTACTGCATAGTTATTGCAGACGAAGTTTCGCCACCAAGATCGTGCGATTTGACGACATTGGACTTCTTTCTTTGGAGTATCCTGAAAGCAAAAGTGTGTATGCCAATGATCCTCAGAGCATTCCGGAGCTCAAGGAAGCATTTGCACGCACGATTTATGAAATCAGTCCCCAATTATGCCAAAATGTTATTGAAAATTTCGTCAAAAGAGCGAACGTTTGAAAACAGGGACGAGGCGGCCATTTATCGGATATTGTTTTTCACACATAACCTCCATGTTTGTACCTTACATTATAATAAAAATATTCGTACTTTTCAAATAAATAATACGTTTTATTAATAAATTAAAATATCAGGCGATTTTAAGACATCCTTTATGTACTTGTCGATCCAATTGACTTACATTTTACATTCATTGGAAGCTACGTCTACGTATGCAGATTGAGAGACCGCGTGTGTAATATTACTACACTTTCTTTCCGCCACTTCATAACCATCAACTTAATTTTACCACTTGTCTGGTTTATTCGAAAAAATAACTTTTGGATGAAACACAGTTTGGGTTTGTTTGGGATGCTGATGTGCTGATATGAGACAGATAAATGTAAAACTGTTTTGCAAGTTTTGTGACAGATGACGCGGGAGTGGTGTTAATGTACATTTTGTGCCTGAAATAGTGAGGAAAAGTTTTGCTCATAACGCCTGGTTAAAATATAGTAACGGTTGGACGTCGAGCGTTTTACTTTTGATTCACTCTATACTCGGATCGGTCCTATACGTATGAGAATAAATGTCTGTGCGCGGACACACTCGTATGCTATAAAGTATTCGCGTGGGCGACGCTCGTACAACTTCGCGCGGCTGACCCTGCCTCGAATTTAATCACTTTCGTGATTGTATTTCAGAAACAAAACGAACGATCATTTTGCTTTTTTAACACTCATCTGCTGAAAAGGAGCTAACTTTGATATTATATATCTCGAGGTCAAAACTGAAAATATCCTTGAAATTTCAAAAACAGTGACAGTTTTTTTCACCTCCTCTGAAATGTACAAATTGTATACTAACAAGGAAAGGTTGCGAGGTCGATCTCTCCGATTTCGATGAAATTTGGCATGCTTGTAGAATGGGTAAAAATAGGCGACACGTATTCGTTTAAATCTGCGGAACCCAATTTTTAAGGGGTGAAACGCACCCTCGAAAATAGGGGTGTTTTTCGTCGATAACGTTATCGGTCTCATCTCCAAAGTGCAATTTAATTTTTTTTCATATCTCGTACTCTTAAAAGGTTATCGACGAAAAACGAAAAAAAAAATCGAGGGTGTGTTTCAACCCTACAAAATCGGGTTCCGCAGATAAAAAAATACGTGTCACCTATTTTTACCCATTCTACAAGCATGCCAAATTTAATCGAAATCGGAGAGATCGACCCCGCAACCTTTCCTTGTGGGGGGAGGGGGTCATTTTACTGATAAATGTTAAAGGAAACCGAATTTTTACGCCCACTTGACATAAAAAAAAAATTGGGGAGTTTTTTTCCGTCCTTCTGAGAGCTTTTGCGAACAATAAATTGAAATGTCGGCAATTTATCGCATTTTTCACGGAAAATTGTGAACTAAATTGGGTTTTCTACCGTCTATGACCCCTGTTTATATTTCTGCGAGATATATCATATTTTTGCCAGATATAGAAACGGCAACGGATTGCCTAAATTTACAAAATTTTCATCTAACGTTGTGTACCCACGGAAAATTCGGCGCTAGAATTTGATTGGCGGAATCTACGTCCGAATCAAATCGTTATCCGTTAGATCTACAGTAAAAACCGCTCAGCCTAGGAGCCTGAGGCTTCTCGTTGAAAAGTTCTACGTTTTAAGGCGATCCTCTAGTTTCTCGGGTCGAAAAAATCGATTTTTTTTTCATAAATCACATCTACAACATGTGTAGAAAATGTGTGCCAAAGGATTTTTCGATATTCGAAGTGGGTCACAAGTTACGGCCCTGGAACGGAGCAGGTATACGGAGCAGGTATACTTTCAAACGCGTTTATCTCGAAACACCATTTTTCGAAACGGTGACCACGATATTTCGGAAACTACTGCACCGATCTTGTTCAAATTTATACAGCATCTTTAATATGTTATAAGCCAGCGATTGAATTAGGATTATCATGATTGCTTCGATAGTTTTTTTTTGTACGAGCGAAAAACTTAAGAAAAAATGAGTAAAAAATAGAATGTAATTTTCAAAAGTGTATAAAAAAGTCAATTTTTGTAATTTAGAATTCACTCTAGTTCAATCGCTAGTTTTAAATATGAAGATCAAAATGCCGTTTGGTTTTTTGATTTCAGATAAGCAGAACAGCCGCAATCTTGGTCACCGTCAAGCACCTCTTTTACTTGATGTCTTCCTGTCGGCCACTATAACGTTTATTCTATTATATATTTTGACTTCAAAAAATTTGTAAAGCTTATTTAAATGTTAATAAAGATTATGCAAAAACAATGAGATTGATTATTTTGATGCTTTGCCCGTAAAAAATTATTGAAAAAGCCGTAAAAAACAGCCGAGAAACTAGAGGACCGCGTTAAAGAATACTAATCCACTGCGAGCGCAATACGCGTTTTTGAAATCAATTTTTCTCTATGATCAACTTCACTATTGCGGCGAGTACAGTCGATATACGACACTGAAAAATGACTTGGGCTGACTGCATACTATGGACTGAATTATGGACTGAAAATATGGAATATTAGGTTGCTTTGAGCGGTTACGCCTAGTTCTAAAAGTCTAAAAAACCATTTTTTCAAAACCAATCTATTTTGACAGTATATCATCTTATAAATGTTGCCTGAACATTTCAAGGTTATCGGATCAGAATTGACAGATTTATAGGCTGTTATGTTGACGCCCGTCGGAACCCTCGAAGCGTCGTTTAAAACTTTAAATGCTTTTTTCTCGAAAGTACGTTTTCAGAGTCGGTGAGCGAAATATCTCAAAAACTACTGCATCGAACTTTCTGACATTTTTAGGGCTTTTTCTAGATGTAAAAATATAGTATTTTTATCGGAAAGTGCCCAATTTTTCGCATAAATCAAGTCCCTAACTTTGAACGCGCGGTCATTTTTTAAATTTTGATATTTATTTTCTTTTTATTTCTTTTGATCAATCTTTTTTTGATTCTTTTGATCAATCATAGGATAAACTAATATACTAACGAAATCTGTTTGATGTTTTGATAATAGATAACCTGGTTTAGAACGGCATTGCTCACCGCAAACGACGTTATTGAGAGGTCCTTTACGCCATCGGCGCTAAATCGATTATAATTAAACATTTCCCCCCAAAAAATTACAGAGTGTTCTTCAGATGATACTTCTCCACATACTCAATTTTAGTAGAAATATATCGTCGCGATTAAAAAAAACAAAAAAAATTCCCAAAAATGAGCTGTTTTCAACTGTCACAATAAGGCATAACCCGTTAAGGGGTATTCTCACTTTAGGCGCTAAAGAGGGCTATGTTCATGATTTTTTTTGGTGGGTTTATATTATAGATATTGATATAAAAGTGGTTACACATCATAAATACACTTTCGAAAAACATTTTTAAAAAAATTTAAATTTATTCAAGCCACTATTCATAGACGAAAATGGTAGTTAAAAAAATGTCTTACAAAAATTGTAGGTCTGCGCTGTTGATGAAATCTCGGAGATGGATCATCTGAAACCAAAAAAATTAACGGTTTTAGATCCAGTATGTTAATGGCTATAGCGCATATCATACGATTTTTGATATATGCAAAAATAACAAAATCATGGACATTTTTCGAAAAAATAAAAAAAAGTGTTATTTCGCCGTTTTTGACAAAACAAATTAGTAAATATCAAAATTTAAAACAATTCTTGATATGCGCCATAAAATTTTTTAAAATTTTTTCCGAAAGTGTATTCATTCAGTGTAACAACTTTTATATCAATATCTATAATATAAACCTATGAAAAAATTAATGAAAATAGCCTTTTTTAGAGTCTAAAGTGAGAAGACCCCTTAAGAATGATTTCTTCCATTGAGCCAACGAATACTTGGAAAAATCAAATATTTTAATGATTTAGCTCAATATTTCGTTGCTCCCCTATGAATCAACAATTCCGTTGAACCGAATCTTTTTTTCTTCTCCGTGCAGCGAAGTATAACGGATTTTATCCCGATCGTATAGAAACAAGGTTTTACGTGCCCGACGAGAATCGCAAGATTGCACCTTGTCCGAAGTAATAACAAAGCGTGGGGCAACAACGATGAGAGATGAATTGTTCTCGGCAGTAAAGTTTCGCAGGTGATATGCAACATCGTGAAATACTCGAGTGACTCTCACCACTCCCGGTATACTCTCTGTACTTCGGGAGGGCGCGCCCAGATTCATTTAGCTCGGCGTTGAGACGAGTTGTACTGTGGGCTTTTCAACAGCGCTCCCTCCCATCCTGGTACCGGGTTGCCCCGAGAACCCCGTAGGGCCGTAACCTTAAGGGTTTACGAGTTATTTACACTTCCTTATGGCACGTTAGACTCGCTCCTAAAATGAGAGAACCCCGGTTACATGGACGCGCCCTGGTTTTTATATATACGTCTTGGTGTATGCATCTGTGTGCAATATAGTTTACAAAGCGTTTGATCGTGAGTGTTCAAAGTCAGTATAGATCACGATTTTTCTTCGTATGGCCCCCAGTACGCTAGCGTACCTTAAAACGGGGTTAAATTGATGAATGTTTTAAGGTGATAAAACAATCGCATACATTTTAAATCTTGACATTATCTCATTACAACTTTCATGTGTGAATTACATTTTTTTTAAACGAAACTTGGTGGTTTTCCTTTCAATAATGTTATATTGAGAAACCTCCCAAAATTCCAGTCAGATCGATGAATAACTTTTTTAGCTATAACATGAGCAGTTTTTCGAAAGACGCCTAAAGGAATACCTTATAACGCCGCCATTTTGTTTTGACAAACAAAGAAAACAAAAATTTAACACTTGAAAGTTGTAATAAGGTAATGACGAAATTTTTAAATGATGCGATTATTCCATAACCTTAAAAAAAAATCATGAAAAATGACTCATTTTCAGGCGTCTAAAGTGATTTCCCCCCTTAACAGAGTGCCAAAATACGGTTTACGGGGTTACGTGGGTTTCGAAGCCAAAAATGCATATTTTTTCTATTTAAAAAAATATAACATATAAATTGTTTTATTCAAAATGTCAAGCACATACAAGAGCAACATCCCGAGTAGAAATATTGTCAGGCTGGCCTGATATTTGATCTGCGCCTGATCAGCTTGTAGTACGAAGGCCTTACTTAAGTTTGCCTTAATTTGCCTGATCAAGCTGGGGTCAGGCGGTGGTCGAGCAACCGGACTTACGGCTTACTTCAATTCGCCTGACCCGGCTAGCTTCAGGCGATGTCAAGCAACTGGACTTACGGCTTACTTCAATTCGCCTGATCCAGCTAACTTCAAGCAATCATCATGTAACTGGACTTCTACAGTTTGGCACTAAAAACGTGCCTAACCTCATCTTGTCAAATGATACACAGACACGAGAGAAGCACGAGACATATTATTAATCACTTTATACATTTTTACAAATAACGTGTACGTTGTGAATAAGATGAACAAACTCAATCGGAAGATTGCGCAACAACTGTGTCTGCGTGAATAGCGGGCTCTAAATAAGGGAAAAAAACGAAGAAATAATACAGCAGCAGGTTAGTATAACAATTAATTTTTTTCAAAGACTTACAATTCTTAAATCTATAAATATAAATTGGATTAAATCTGACTGTAAATTAACCATACGCCAAATTATATATGCATTGTTTGAAATATTTATTATGATACATTTGACAGATCCGGAACAGATCCTCTCAGCGAGGAACAACTCGAAATTCCTGAGGATTGGCATGTGTTGGCGCTACCACTATGTAAGTAGATTTATATTTGTTTTGTGTATCGCTTTTATTTTTCTTTACTTGGTCCGTCTCCTTTGTCAGAGGAGAAAAAGAGACAGCATAGGCCAACCAAATTATGGTAAGCTGACAGCGTAGTTCAATCTGGTAAATGTTTTGCCATCGGTGCTGATTAGCCCGGACAGCGTAGGCTAACCGAATAATGATAAGTTAACTGCGCAGTTCGCTTAAGTGAAAGTAATTCCATCGGTGCAAGTTAGCCCATAAAAAATGCACTTCGGATGGACATTACATTCACTGAACTGACTACGCTGTCAACTTACCATTATTTGGTTGGTCTTCGCTGTACGGGCCCAGACAGCGTAGGCTAACCGAATAATGACAAGTTGACTGCGTAGTTCAGTTAAGTGAAAGTAAGTCCATCGGTGCAAGTTAGCCCATTAGAAATGCACTTCGGATGGACATTACATTCACTGAACTGCACTACGCTGTCAACTTACCATTATTTGGTTAGCCTTTGCTACGGGCCCGGACAGCGTAGGCTAACCGAATAATGATAAGTTGACTGCGTAGTTCAGTTAAGTGAAAGTATTTTCATCGGCGCAAGTTAGCCCATAAGAAATGCACTTCGGGTGGACATTACATTCACTGAACTGCACTACGCTGTCAACCCACCATTACTTGGTTGGTCTTCGCTGCACAGGCTCTCCTGCTTCAATTCTAATTTTCGTTAAAAAATGACCGCTCGCAGCTTTCGCAACAATTTTTTTTCTTCTTTAAAGTAGATAATTGGATGGTGAGAAAAAGGAAAAAAAATAGAGCTCAAATTTGTGCCACTCTAATAAAATAATGTGCATACCTTATATAGATATATATGTAGACATTGAATTCTAAGTGGGATACACATTTTCGTATTTTTCAGTGGCTGTCATTTCGAAATATAGGGAACACGGAATAGAAGTTCTTTCGAAGCAAATTGGACAAGCTGTTGGAGCGGTATCAAGGCCAGATTAATTCAGCAAAAGACTGGGACATGTTTCGAGCGTCGCGTAAAAAAACGAACAGAACGCCCAATGTAACGTTTCCTAGAAACGTCTGGTCATAAAAACGTTGAGCTCTGTTTACTTTATTCACGAATTTTCTTAAGTTTTTGTTTAAAAAATATATTAGTTAATTTCGGGATGATAAGTGGAATATAATACAGTGATATATCTTAGTTTATTTCGAGTTTTTGTTCTATTACAAATACAAGAAAAATGATGTTTGTTTTCCACATAGATATATGTGAAAAATATATGTGATAAATTTTATATTAAGATTAAAAAATAAACGATCAGCGTTATTTATAAAGTGGTACCTTTTTCTCTTTTGTGTATGCGTTGTATTTTTTATTTCAGGAAAAAATCGGTCATCCTGAGCCGTGAAAAATCATATGATTTTTCATTTTGATCAAGCCGTGAAAAATTAAGCTCTTATCAGGCCTTAATTTTTTACGCTGATCAGGCCTTGATCTTTTACACTGACCAGGCCTTGATTTTTTACCCTGATCAGGCCTTGATAGTTTACCCTGATCAGGCCTTGATTTTTTACCCTGATCAGAGGGAAGTCAGGGATTGTCTTTCAAAAATGATCAGGGCTTGATAAAAAATTCTGATCAAGGCTGGAAAAAGAAGTCAGGATGCCTGATCAGGTGTTTATTGTAGCTGGAGCAAGATTTCCACTCGGGATTTCAATAATATTTGAAAAAAAATTCATCCAAAAATTCGGGAAATTCAGCCGGTGGGACCTGGTTTCTGGAGACCCCTAAAAAGTCTCCTCGTAGTGATCAGAATAACTCGTGATAGCTTTATCTGAAATTAAAAAACCAACTTTTTTTTGTTAGTAGCTAAGTATAGCTCGTGATTGAACGAAGGATTAAAAAAAAATGAAATTTGAGTTTTTGGCAGAGTTGTACAATTTTTGGTACAATTTAGACTACGGATACCCTTGTAAAAGGGCATTTGTTTTATTTGCCCTATCGATCGGGGCATTTGTTTTTGAGAAATCGCGTCCAACGCCTTCAAAAACAGTGTTTTGAGAAAAACGCGATATACCTGCGTCTCTCCTGGCTGGTCTTTCCCAACGGGGAGAATTCCCAATGGCTTTCTCTCGTAGACTTTTACTCCGATTGACTTAAAACTTTGGGAGAATATTGAAAACATGTTGTACTATTAGATAATAAAAAATTTTTAATGGATTTTTTGTTATTTTCCAATCCACGTAATCCCTTAAATGTCTGCGCTTTTAACTTTTTTCTATTGTTGCTCAAATTTGTTGTTCAATTTTATTATAATGTAGCTAAAGTTGATTGTAACGTTGCTCAAAATGATTTTGATCTCAATGATAATTATAAGACTGATGCCTATAAGAGTACACTAGGTACTTGATATTTTTATGTAAAATTTTTTCTCAATAAAGATGACAATTTAATTGTAAAAATCGCTATTTTTCATTTAATTCCATGTATAATGCATAAAAGATTACATTTTTTTTATCAAAATGATGTCAAAGTAACCCTTAATCTTTGACATAAGCTGCATTTCAACGCCTTGTCAAAGAAACCCCACACTCGGGGTTACTTTGAGACTTATATATATATAATTGTGGGTGGTGTTGGGGACTTGACTTCTTTATGCATCTGGTAGCCAAAGGACACATTGTTCTATTGGAGCAAAAAAAGTTGGAATTTAGGATGTTAAAAAATGTTACCTACAACTTCCAAAACCTGTTCAAAGTCACCCCATTTTACGGTATTGTGCTATCCATATGTCTTCCGATTCATTCTGGGCAGGACTCGCATGTCCTCGAGGAAACTTAGACAAATTATGGAAAAGTTTGTACTTGTCTTCATCGAAATTTATGCAGAGGAACGGTATGTGAAATAGTAGATTCCGGGTATATTGAAATTGAGGGGGGAAATACCTTTAAGCGAAGAAAAAATTACTGATTTTGATGGGTTTTTAAAAAGGAAAGGTTTCTTTGCCATTTTTATACACTTAGGCTATGTTTTATTACTACTTGCGGGTGTTGCATTGTTTTTTGTTGTCTTTAAAAGTCACGGTGGTATAGTACGGTCTTCTAAACGGGTTGCGGCGGATGTTGTCAGACGGCGTGATACGTAGCGTCGGCGGGATCAATCTAAAAAAAACCAACGAAAATGTCTCCTTCGGTAACATTTGTACGTAGAATATGAACCGAGAAAAAGTGAAAAATGGTGAAAATCGATGAAATAGTACACTTTTAAACAAAAAGATTGAATTTTCGAAATCAAATGGCTGCATCTTGCAAAAAAATACTTTTTAAAAAATGTTTTCGAGAACCTCCAAGGTCATGTTTTATACATTTTAAAAAATGTAAACTTTCTATAAATTTTTTCGAGAACCTTTAGGGCCATGTTCTATTTTGACAATAAGGTTAGAAATACTCAAACAAGATTTCATCAGAATCGGTTGATTAGTTTTTCAGCCATACATTATGCCAGTTTTGAAAGTGCAGTTTAGAAGACCGTGCCATTCCTCCGCCATTTTTAACGATTAATAAAAATGAAAAAAATACCATGTCACAGCCAAAAATAGTAAAAAAACGTAGTATAAGTCTCATAAATGGTGAAAAAATCTTCCCTTTGAAAGAAAAATCATAAAAACGGCGTATTTTTTCCTCGCCCAAAGGTATCTGCCCCGTTTAATACTAAGAAGCTTGAGATGATTTCATCGAGAAATTCGGGTGGATTATTACACTAAAAAAAGACTTGGCTGACAAGGAACATCACTTGAATGCCCGCCTTCAATTTTGTTCTAACTCATATATGTGATAAAGCATTGGAAACTATTAGACACGTATTTTTTTCTCGGCCGAAAAACGGTTTTGAGGGGGGATGAAGCCACCCCTCAAAAAGGCGGGTCGAGGGGTGATTTGGAAGTTTTACACACAAGCAGTCCACCGATCTGAATGAAACAAAAATCAAAATTCTTCTAATGAAAAGCTATGGAAAAACCCCTATAGAAGTATTGAAAACAAAATTAAATTGAGGGTGACACGCCTTTCTTTGAGGGGTGGTTTCCTCCCTTACAACCGTTTTCCGCTGATTAAAAAAAAATACGTGTCTAATAGTTCAACGCTTTATCACATATAAGCGTTCTAACAAAATCGAAGACGGACACTTAAATTATGTTCCTTGTGAGTAGATCCGTCATTCGGGGATACCACCAAATTAATTATTGAAAAAATCCAATGAGAGGTTATTTTGAGGATTATTCATTCCGTTAAACTAACGAATACTCGGATTAAGAGGCCAGTCCACTTTGGATCCACGAAAAAGGCTATTTCCGCGATTTTTTTGGAGGATTTTATAAAAGATATAAATATAAAAGTTGTTGGGCTTGATAAATAAAGTCTTGAAATACATAAAAAAAAAATTAATTAATTTTTATTCATTTTTAAGTACAAAAATGATAGTTTAACGTAACGCCTCAAAAATAGGTGGGCTAGGTATCTCCATCACAACTCGGCAACGGCTTGTCTGAAACAAAAAAAATCGAAGTCCATTAGATTCAGTATGACACCAGCTACAAAATGACTCTCGGGTATAAAGTGTCATCAAAAAATTAAAAAGTGGCAGATGAAAAACAAAAAAACTAAAAAAAACGCGGTTCTTTCGCAAAAAAGAGTAAAAATCAAAATTTTGAAACCATCGAGGGTCATCTTGTTGCGAATCATGTTTACAATATGTCGTTTTAGTTTAAAGAGAATCGGTTTATTAGTTTTAGAGATACGATGGAGCTAGATTTTGAAAACGTTGTTTCGAGAAAAACGCGTTTTAAGTTAATGAGGTCCTGACGTTCAGGTAAAAAAATACTTAGAGAGCTCGGATTTTCATAACATTTTGACACAATATTTCTGAATGTATGTACTTTCGAAAACAGTAAAAAAAATCGATTATTTTTTATTTTCAAAGCGGACTGGCCGCTTAATAGAATATTCTAATGTTTCGTTTCAATATTTTGTTGGCTACTGTGAATGAACAATTAGGTTGATACAGGGGACTTTTTTCACTGTATCTATACACAGAAAAAAATCTTATAAAAAAAACTTATGTGAGCTTCATTCTGTGTTTCTATTTATTCTGTACGGATTTGAATAATTATTAGCAAATATAAATGATTGCTAGTAAAAAAAGGTTAGTAAAAATAGTTAGTAAAAATAATCATTGATTATTATATTGGATTAGAATTATTGATGGCTCAGTTTTTTTTGTCATAAGGTGAAGGAAATCGTGAAAATCCAGGTATTAAATTGAACGGTCATGCAGCTATTCGTGGTACATCCGGCCAAAATTTCACATGTTATACGAATGGATAATAATACTTGCTGCCGCGTCATGATTTATTGCTGGTTCACTGTGGGACATAATTTCGCAGGAAATTGGACACAAGTGCGCAAATGAACGGAAAATCAATCGTCACGCCGACTATTTTGAGGGGTTACGTGGGTTTCGAAGCCAAAAAAGCATATTTTTGTATATTAAAAAAAAAAAATATTTATATAAATTATTTTATTCAAAATGTTAAGCACACACAAGAGCATCATTTCAATAATATTTAAAACACATTTCATCCAAAAATTTGGGAAATTCAGCCGGTGGGACCTGGTTTCCGGTGATCCCTCAAAAAGTCGGTAGACACGATTTCTCAAAAACGAATGCACCGATCCTATCGAAATTTTGGACACTTTTTCAAAATAACATTGACTAGTGATTGAACGAAGGTTTTTTTTTGTTCTGGTCACAATTAATTTTACAAGGCTATACGTAGTGTAAATTGTACTAAAAATTGAACTATTTTGTATACAACTCTGCCAAAAATTCAAATTTCAATTTTTTCGGAAATCCTTCGTTCAATCCCGAGCTATACTTATCTACTAACATAAAAAATTGGTTTTATAATTTCAGATAAAGCTATCATGAGTTATCCTGACCACCACGAGGACACTTTTTTTAAGGGGTCTCCGGAAACCAGGTCCCACCGGCTGAATTTCCCAAATTTTTTTATTGTTTTTTTTTAATACTATTGAAATGTTGCTCTTTTATGTGCTTAACATTTTGAATAAAATAACTTATATATTATATATTTTTTAAATAGACAGAATATGCTTTTTGGCTTCGAAACCCACGTACCGCCTTAATACTGCATTTCGTTCACTGGAAGTCAGCACCGGTGGTGATCCATATCTAGTTTTCGGTCCGAAGATAGTTATTGCTAATGGGTTTTCGGTAATATGGTGTGGAAGTTTGCATCGTTGGAATGCAACGAAAATATAATACTTCTTTATATTTTCATTTCTTTATTTTTACTACTATTACCTTTTTTCAAAATTACGTTATGGACCTCTAATAACGATCTTCAAAAACGTTTCAGTCATTCTTGTAGCCTAGATGATCGGAAAAAATTGGGCAGTACGGAGAAAAAATTTCGTTACATCCCAAATATGCAAAGTTCAATACCATGCCGTAATTATTTTCTACATAATTCGAATCGACCATTCGTGCAGTGTATCCTAATGTTCGTGTATATAATTGTATGTACACGAATGTACATTAATCTGGATCTATTTGGCCATAAATTCTGTTTCCCAATATAATTCCTTGACAGTGTCTCTTCTCTGTCACACAGATTGGGGCATAATAGTTTGTGACGTAAAGTAATATAGCACCGTGCAGAAATACCGAAGAGGTTGAAGGTTTCCGTCCTAAAGGATATATATCCTGGCACGTCCGATTCGCGTTGCATTGAGTCTGCTCTTGGACGTAGCAACACAGAAAGAGACGGAGAGGGGGAGAGAGAGAGAGAGAGAGAGAGATGGAAACGGAAAGCTTCAGAAGCTCGGATATTTCGCTTGTCTATATGCGCTATACCTTCCGGTTTCCGTTCGTACCTGGTACGAGTTTATATCCTGTCACGAGGAGTGAAGACCCACCGCAGGACTGACCTTGCGAGGTCGAAAGGGACGACATCCTGGGAGAAGCGGCGAAGGAGAAAGTTGCTCCAGAAACACGGTGGACGTGGGTGTATGTATATACACGTCGTTCTATGCTGACTCGCATTGGAGGCAAATTTCACAACCGATTCTTTTCGCTGTCGCAACCGGACGACGGGTGCTACGTGACGTTTCTGCCGATTTTATTGCACGTGCGTTTTGTTTGGGGGACGATGTCTTTAGGCGAGGAAAAAATGAGCTGATTTTTATGATTTTTTTTTAGACGAAAGATTTCCTCACCATTTTTCATATTTAGAGTACGTTTTGTTACTACTTTAGGCTGTTACATGGTATTTTTTTTAATAATCTTTAAAAATGGCGGCGCCATGACACGGTTTTCTAAACTGTATTTTCAAAACTGGCGTGACGTGGAGGTAAAATTGTGATGAAATTTGGTATAAATCTTTCTAACCTTATTGACTAAAACATGACACTAAATGTTTTTAAGAATAAAAAAGTCTTTTTTCAATTGCAAAATGTAGCCATCTTCTTTCGGAAAATTCAATCTTTTTGTTTTAGGGCGTACCAATCAATTTTCAACATTTCTCACTTTTTCTTGGTTCATATTGTACGTATGGGTGTTAATAGAAGAACATTTTTCGTTGGTTTTTTTTCAGATTAATCCCGCCGACGCAACGTGTCACGCCGTCTGACATGCGCCTCAACCCGTTTAGAAGACCGTACCAGACCTTCGGCATTTCTTAATATTAATAAAAAAATATCACGTTACAGCTAACAGTAGTAATAAAACACCCCCTACGTCTTAAAAATGGTGAAGAAATCTTTCTTTTAAAAATCATGAAAACCAGCAAATTTTTTCCTCGCCCAAAGGTACCCGCTTAAATGTTTTGAGGGTCGAGTAAGTACAAGATTACGAAACAAGAATGGAAAAGATGGAAGTAGGAAAAATCGCGTAGGAATTTGGCGCTGATATCAGTAATATGAAGACCAAAAATCAAACGGGTTGAAGACTGCGGAATTTGGCATTGAATGTCTCATACATCTCCGTATTTATGAGACACTCGATCGTACATCTGCAGGATGTACGTGTTTCAGATAAGAGAGGGAGAAGGCGAGAAAAGACCAGGGATGTAGAATGTTGTAGGACTAAATCAAACAAACTCAAACTAAAATCAATCGGATGAGAGGCTGCGGGGGTGGGCATGGGATGCCTCATGTATTTTGTCAGGCTCTACATATTCCGAATGCAAGGGAGGTGGACAGATGTGAAGTCATGTGAGGCTTATAGATAATTTTTCACTTGTATTTAAAGCCAACGTCAGTGATAAATTAAGTGGACTACTTTACGTGACTTCGAGGGGCGCTCCGCAAAATAACTATTAAAACAAATAAAAATTTTGACGCGAGTACTAAATATATAAAATAATGTTTATTTTTCACAAGTACATTATAGTTTTAAGACCAAAAAAAACGAACGAATAAAATTAAAAAATGGAGAAGATATAAATCGTCTAGTAGGACCCTCTTTCGAAAATCCTTGCCGATGGTGGAATCTTTTTCCCAGTTAGACATCGTCTGAAAAATGAAAGAAAATGTCTGGTGAAGAAAGATAATAGCTAAAGTGTAGCATAGGAAAAAAATTAAAATTTTTTTGTATAAATGACAGCTGTATGAAAAACACTCGGAGTTGAATCAAAATTTTGATTTTTTTAAATTAATAAAGAATAAACGCGGCGTCCAATGAAAAAATCCTATGCTGGATCCTAGATAATATTATAAATAATATGTGGTGTAAATTTCATCAAAATCGGTTGCGTAGATCTCGAGATATTTTGTCCGCCAGTTTGAAAAAAGTAGTCAAGAAAAACGCAAAAGAAAAAAGTACCACGTCTTTAAGGGGTTAGGCCACTGTAGAGGCCGAAAAATAGGCTTTTTGGGGATATTTTTTCAGAAAAACTACAAAACAAAATCGAGATTACAAAAAAGGGTGTTTATCATATATATCGGTGGCTGTATACAATAATTTTTTTGAAGCGATTAATTTAAAAATGACGGATGTGCAGCGTTTATTTCAAAACTGCATTTTTTAAGTTGGCCGGAAACATAACTCAGACAATTTTAAACCGATTCACTTGAAATGTTGAATATATCTTGAAAAATACATTGCCTATGGAAGTACGTAGGATTTTTTTTTATATTGCATAGTTCATTTATTATTAAGAAATATCTGACGATTTTTTAGGCAAATTTTTGAAAAGTGAAAAATTTGCCTAAAAAATCGTAGAGTGGCCTAAGGCCTTAAATAAAATATTGTTCACTACTACCTTGACACTGCGATTTCTGGGCCGTGTATGAGGTCTTCCATTGATATTGTGATGTCCTACGACTTATTTTGAGTTGCTCTTTCCACCTACCTGGCCTCTTCAGTGTCTTGCTGGGCTCTCATGTTGGCTATCGAAATCCGCTGGGCATCAAAGTTCTCGGCTACTCGCTAGTGCGCTTGGGCCAATTGTGAGATTTAATAACTGGATCATCAGGAATATACTAGTATATCCATCCTTAAATGACTTGCTGCAATATAAGATTCAATCTCAACCTTTTTTCCACCACTGAAACGTACGTTTGGAGCCATGGATTCACTTTTAGTTTGAAACCAAGACCACGAAGATGAGTTTTAGTGTAGTTTACTATATCACTTCACTGATGGTAGAAAAAACTGTTATAAAATTAATTAATCTGTACCCAAAATTTGTGTTAAGGGGTTTTCTCACTTTAGACTCTAAGAAAAGGCTATTTTCATGATTTTTTTTGATAGGTTTATATTATAGATTTTGATATCAAAGTTGTAACACTTAATAAATACAGTTTCGAAATACCTTAAAAATTTTTTTAATGTATTTATGTAATCCAAACAAACTTCAAACGCGTTTTTCTCGAAACAACGTTTTCCGACGGCTTGTTGATAAAATCTTCGAAACTACTGAACCGATCCTTATGAAATTTTAACCACATATTTTGTACAACTATAGCTATAGCGCATATTAAGGATTTTTTAAAATTTTGATATTTTCTTTTTTTTTGCCAAAAACGGTGAAAAAGCACGTTTTTTTGTTTTTTTTTCCAAAAATGTCCGACCTACAATTTTTTAGGACATTTTTTCAACTACCATTTTCGTCTATAAATAGTGACTTAAATAAATAAGAATTTTAAAAAATTGTATTTCGAAAGTGTGTTTATTAAGTGTAACAACTTTTATATCAACATCTATAATACTAACCTATCAAAAAATTCATGAAAATAGCCTTTTTTAGCGTCTAAAGTGAGAAGACCCCTTAACGTCAAAATCAACGCTGTCACCGTTCTTTAATTTTTTGCTGATGCATTGGTGCTAGCTTCCTCATTTTCCATTGAATGGCGATTCAACGGGTGGTGTCTTTTCTTCGTGCTCTGACGCGGACGTCCAACTGCTTCTCTGTTGCCTTTTCTATCCAGACTGTTTTCGGTTTTTTTTTTAAATGAAAAAAATATGTTTCTTAATATTTCGTGATATACGTAGCGGTCTGTACTCTACTGCATTACAAAGCAAATTGACTCTATAACGTGAATGTTAAGAGAGTCTAAACGAGTTCCAACTTTGTGTACCCTCACTGTGTATGTTCAACAATACCCTCACTTCAAATTGCTATGACTTCGGCAATAATTGTAATTTCCACATGCTTAAACGCTTAAAATTTTTCTTAAGAGTATGAATAATAAATCTAGCAAAAAAACGATTTTTTTAAATCTCAAGGTGGTGTAACCCCTTAAGTCGATGAAGCGTCTGAGCGATTGCAAATTTCCAGTCCGAATAATATTGCTGTGCAAAGGCGGTACCCGTGTCATTGGATTTACGAAATTCTCGCTAAAAGACACTCTCTTCTTTTAAAAGCCACTAATAAAAGTAGTATTTTTTTCTACCAAACTCGTTACAGACTTTGATTTGTTTCTGGTTTCGGCGCCTGGTCGTATAAAATTGGATCGAAACGAAAATAAAATTGATAACCCAGTGGAATTTCGCATGGCATTCGGATGGGATACCAAAAAAGTGTAAAATTGAAAACGATGTACAGATTCCAACAATTATACTAAAAAAAGTATTTTCTTCTCATCGCTTCAGTTTGCGGATGCATGCGTGCGGATATTGGGTTTACTTTCGTCTTAACGAGGTCTCGTCAGCTCGCAGATTGTTTCATATCCCGAACATTTTGAGTGCGCTAGGGCAGGCGTGTTGTCAATTTCACGCAGCGACAGAGGAAATACATAAAATTGCAGAATATTCTGTTGGCTTATTTACTTATCGGCTCGCGTATTTATTTCCGCTTTTTTAAAACCACTGTTATTTTTCGATCGCGTCCATTAAACTTACTGTTTGCGTGAAAACAAAAATCAAGAGAGGCGGCAGCGTCTTGACGCCATGTAATAAAAAAAAAGAAAACCTTTACCCCACGACGAATAACCCATTGACGAACTTGCCGCGTACTCTTTATACACTAACATGGGATTGTATCTGTCACTTTCGAACTTTGAATCGACGCCACGCGAAAACGCGTCGATGAATCGAAAATCTGATGACATTTGAGAAGTGTAATGTGCTTTTTCCCTGTCGTTTGGTTCAGGTTATTTTTCGACCCGTCCACTCAATTCCGAAAAAGTGGATCCACGATCGCGGTTTAGTTGAATCGAATGAAGTCATTTCGTCGTGTCGTAAAAATAGTACATACGCTTTTTTGAGGGTTGATTTACACAAAGTTAAACAGCGTAAAGAGTGACCCGTTTAACGGGGTATCCCTTTCTGGAAGCCCAATTTGAAGGGTCAGAATGATGCATTTTTTTCTAGTAACGCATTGGTCGGAATAAATTAATTTTTTTCCCAGCATGTTGTACACATTTTTGTGGTTACAATGTAATTTTTCCTGAAGAAAATCTATCAAAGTGTTCCCGGTGCGGCAGTTGGCGTTACAGTCCTCCAGCGGCGAGGCCCGAAACGGCGGGATCTCTACCAGGCTCAAATGTAATCTGAAACGAAAACAAAAAATGTTTTCTTAAAATATATACAACTGGCTATGGGTTCACGATCGACTTTTTGAAATTTTGAAAAACACGAAAAATGACAGTTTCTCCAAAGAAAACCTCATTTTTCGCTTGAAAAACAGCATGCTGAAGTCATTGTTATTAACAAATGGTTCATCAGATTAAAATATTCGATCGTGAACCGAAAATGACTACTGTTTGAACGCTAGCTGTGCAAATTCAAGTCAATAGTGTGAAAGTTACTCAAGATATCAATCTCGCCGTGTCAAGATATGTAGTTTCGAGATAATCGTGTCCAAACTCGACGAATTGCGGTAAATCTGACGCACCATGTTCCACTAAAATGGGTGTAACTTCGTCAATTTTTAGAACATCAGTGTCCGGTTGGTCTTAAAATATTCTTGAAAGTTCACGCAATAACAATGTGCAAAAAAAAGTTTTTTTGAAGTTTTCAGAGAGGGATACCCCCTTAAGAGTCGTCTTGCGTAGCTCGACAGTTGACTGCTATGTTGCCTGCTATCTATACATATATGGTACAGAGTATGGTACAGCGTGAGGCGTTGTGACAGCTCTAATCATTCGTCATGGTTAGAGACTTTAGAAGCGTGAAAGAAACGACCCTTTTCAGGGCAAATCAAAATTTTTACGAAGGTTTCCCGTGTCGAAAATTTCCGATTCAAAGAATTGATCGAATGCGAAGAACAAACGGGCCCTTTGTAGGGCCAAAAATGAACTTGACAAAGGTTCTTCGTGTCTCATGTCCAAAACTAAAAAAACTCTTCGCAATTGGGAATAGGGCGGAAAGCAGTACATTGAGCTCATACTTTACCCTGGAAAGAATATAACGCCAAAGCATGGAATCTGCTTGGTCTCTTTCAGGTACTGTTTTAGAAACTGAAACTAATTTTCATGTAATAAAAAGTGTCAGCAATAAAAATAAAGTTTTCATCGTCAAAAAGTATCGAGGCGCTAAAATAGAAATCCATGATTTTGGCTTCGCAGTCTCTAAAGGTATAAAATGTTGATTGTTTTTAGTTAATGCAAGACAAATACATATTTTTGGCTTTCCAGTGCCTAATTATATGAGCATTTTATTGTCGGTCTTAGAGTGAATAAAAACAATCAATATTTGAAATCTTTAGAGACTGTGACACCAAAATTATGGACTTCTTTGCAGCGATAAGAGACATCGAAAACCTCAAATTTCTAGATACAGAGAAGACTGTATACTCACGAATTTTTCTCACATCCACCAGAGGCAACAAAAATTATATTTCTATGGATGTACATTTTTTATTGTCTTCCGTTGATGTGAGAAAAATTGGAGAATTCCTCCTGTATATCGAGAAATATAAATTGTTCAATGTCTCCGATCGCTGCGAAGAAATGCAATCGGCGTCTTGGTTTTGGTTTTACAGTTTATAAAAATATAAAATGTTCATTGTTTTTAGTTAAATGGTAAAATATATTTTTTTCCTACAGTAACTAAAAACAATCAACATTTTACATCTTTGGAGACTGCGATACCAAAATTATGGATTTCTTCACAGTGATCGGAGACACTGCAAACTTCAAATTTCACTCCCAGTGCACGTGTCGTACATACACTGTACTGTTATATTGTAACATGCCAAATGTAATCGTATAATAAGCCGCCGCGACCGAGATCCGTCTGCGTGATGGAAGGGGGGAAACCTCAGTCTTGCCCCCCCACCCCTTTACGTCGTTTCACTTGGCGTGTGGGAAAAAGGGAGCGACTCTCTTTGCTCCGGGACCGCTCACCTGTGAGGACGTCTTCCAAAATTCGGACCGTATCCCGAGGGCGCCTGTGCTTCAAGGGCCCCCAGACTCCTGGACATTGCATATCTCTGATTATACATAACGAGGAGTGGAGTCGGCTTGATCACCCGAAAGCTCCAATGTCCGCACTAAGAAGCTGGTAACCAGAGATGCCGCGACCGGGTCTCGGAGCGTAAAAAGAGCCAACGAGGGAAACTAACGATAGCGCGGCGTTTATGTGTAGAAGATAAGTACAAGAAATGTTAGAATAAAATAATGCTATAAACGTTATACCTGAACGTCATGTAAATTCCATCGCCCGCGGTATAATAATTGTCGGCAATAAAAGTAAAATGTTACAAATGGCGCCCAACTAAGTGGCACGATGTCAGAAAAATTATGTTTAATTGTGATATCGTGAACCTATAAGACATCGAATGGAACATACATAGAAGTTATTGCTGAATTAAAACGTGCGTTCCAGAACTGTGTACGTTGATGATTGTTCCATTTTTGTAAACGATTATGGTGAATGTATGGCCGACGAGCATGAAGAGATTTACGTAACCAAATCAGGGCGAAGTGCGAAACAAAAATTTACTAATTATAATTTTACAGAAAAAAGGAAGAATACTCGTTCGAAAATGCCGTTATTACACGACGATAGACAAAATAATCCTGGAGCGTCACAAATGTGTGAAATCGAGCAGGAGAGAGAGACCCTGAGTCGACTTCGACGACAATTAGAAGAAGAGCGTCGAGCTTTAGAGGCTCAACGACGAGAAAATCAACAACGAATCGATGATCAAGGACAACGAAACGTCAATACCGAGGAGATTTCGTCGATTATAAGTAACGTACAAAATCTCAATCTCGATATAAAATTACCGAAATTCAGTGACGAATCGGAATCAAATCCGGTAGAATACTTGGAAAAGTTGGAAAAATTTTTTAACGCGAAAAATATAAAGCCTGAAAGAAAAATATTGGTAATTGAACATTCGTTAGAAGGTAGAGCCAGTTTATGGAAAGATTTACAAAGTGCCATTGGAAGTTATGAAATATTTAAAGAACGTTTTCTTGAGGAGTTTTATTCGGTGCCAGTGAGAGTGAGGTTTAAGAAAATTTGGATGGATAGACGCTGTGATGCGCGCATAGAGTCACTACAAACGTATTTTTATCGACAATTAAAAGAGTCGAAATATTTTATCCCTCAATTAACGGAATACGAAATCAATTATCAGATCATACAGCAATATCCAAATTGGGTAAAAGAAACGTTAGCGACGATAAATTATCATGATACCGGGATTATAGGACAAACGATGGCAAATTTGGACAGTATAAGGCACGAACGTGAAAGTAAATATACTCGGGACCAGGCGGAGAAACGCGAAAATAAATACTCGAACATTAAAGTAAGACGAATCGAAGTGCGAGAGAGACATTTCGATGGGCACAATAAAAACAACCGTCGTACGAACGATTATCCTCGATATAAACAGATACAGGATAGTGTCCCGTATTATAATGATTATACCTCGAATTCTTCTCAGAATTTTAACATGCCCGATACGCGTTTTCCACCTCCAACGCTGGCGTACGGTACAAACGTTCAACCACGGAATTCACACAATCATTTAAACTGAAATGCGGTGCGTTGCATTCGGGTCCTTCATCGCATCGGCAGGGTTTCGACTTTATAGAAGAATTACGGGTAGGAATCGACGGAAACGAGGACCTAAATATTAATGAAGAGGAACTGACATTATCGCAGTGTCCCCATTTAAGATTGAATATTGGTGATCAAAGTCAAATAGCGCTTCTCGATACCGGTAGCCAAATTACAGCGGTGTCTGAATCATTTTATCAGAATTTGAAGTTGAACGGATCGAT
This sequence comes from Ophion slaviceki, assembly GCA_944452715.1. Lineage (NCBI taxonomy): Eukaryota > Metazoa > Arthropoda > Insecta > Hymenoptera > Ichneumonidae > Ophion > Ophion slaviceki. The sequence continues at coordinate 26,397,884 of OX101785.1, read as the reverse complement.
AAGAGAACTACCGGTAACGAATTTAGTAGTTTCTACAGCAATTGGGAAAAAGGCTACAGCGATAAAACGTCAAATTTTTCTGGAAACCTGTATCGAAGACATAAATATTAGTTGTACGTTCTTAGTCGTTCCATATTTAACATCTGACGTAATATTAGGAAATGATTGGTTTCTAAGGAATCAAGTAATTTTGGATTATAAAAACGGGTTTATAGAAGTTCGTAATAAACGCCTATCAAGTTCTTCGGCAATATTTGATTTTTGTGCACCAGAGAAACTAGTTTGCTCTCAAAAGAATGATACAATTTACGTTTTTGTAATTAAATTTCAAGAAGCCTCTATCCAAGAGGAGTCAAAGCAAAAGCGAATTGGAAACGCCGATATTAAGGAAAGAAACAATCTAAATAAAGAAAGAAAACAAGATTTGCCGAAGAGTACAAACGACAACCCGAATACCGTAGAAAGGGCAATTGAAAGGACGACTAATAAGCAGAATATTTCTGAAATACATGAGGGTCAAAAACAGACAAAGGACGAGGAAGTAGATACTGATACAACATTGAGTGACAATATAGGTGATGAGAAAACGGGGAACGAGATTAAAGAGACGGAGGAAAATGTAAGCAAATATGCCGAACAAAACAATGGGAAAGGAGAAGCCATTTTGACTGTTAAACAAGTTGTCCTCAAAGAATCAACGGATAATTCAGACGAAATTTTAAGTATTGTGAGTGATATTAAGTTGCTCAACGACGTACAAAAAAACATTTTATATGATATGTTGTTACGATCGCGAACATTATTTTCGGACAAAGCTGGGTGTGCTAAAGGGTATGAACATCGACTCAAAATGACAACGGATAATCCAAGTATCAGGCATTCATACCCAATTCCATTGCTAGTTCGGGAAGCCACGAATCGCGCGATTGAAAAAATGATATCCGAGGGAATAATTGAGCGAGGAATTAGCCAGTTTTGTAATCCTCTCCGAATAGTGAAAAAAGAGGACGGAACAGTGAGGGTTTGTTTGGACGCTAGATTTCTAAATAAGGCCATAGAAGATGATCACGAATCACCGCCATTAATTAACGAGCTTTTACAAAAATATTATGATTGTCGATGGTTTTCTAAGATGGATCTTACTCATGGTTATTGGCAGGTGCCATTACACAAAGATTCGAGGCCTTATACCGCCTTTTTATTCGATTCTCATACTTACCAATTTTGTCGGATCCCTTTCGGGCTAAAAACTGCAGGCAGCGGTTTTATACGGGCCTTGAGTTTTGCTCTAAGGAATGATTTTGATAAAAACGTCTCGTGTTATATCGATGATATATTAATTGGAACTAAAACCTTCGATGAACATATCCAAGTTATGGAGGGGATATTTAAGCGATTACTTGATCATAACTTTACACTGAGATTATCAAAGTGTATGTTTTTTCAAGAGTGCGTCCGTTTTCTTGGGTTCATGGTTTCATCAAACGGTATTGAGCCAGAACCGCGAAGACTGGATTCGATTTTAAATTTTGAAGAACCTAAGAACAAAAAACAACTACAGCAATTCTTAGGTGTGTGTAACTATTATCGGCAATTTAACGCGAAGCACAGTAAGTCGGTTGATCCTCTAAGAGAACTATTAACGAAAAATAAGGCGTGGCAGTGGTCGACGATTCATTCACAAGCATTTTACAGCATGAAAAAAGATTTTAGCAATTGTATTGCCCTTAGACACGTTATTCCAAATGCACCATTTAGAGTTCAAACAGATGCAAGTGACCGTGGTATAGCTGGAATTCTCTATCAAGTAAACCAAAATGAACACCATAACGTAATAGCAGTAGTTAGTCGATGCTTATCGCGATGCGAAATAAATTATACAACCACAGAAAAAGAATTGTTAGCGATTGTTTATGCGGTTGAAAAATTTAGAGTGTATCTCATTGGAGCCAGTTTTGAAATAGTTACAGATCATAAAAGTTTAACATTTTTACGATCGTCAACATTTCAAAATGCTCGCATTATAAGATGGAACCTACTGCTACAGCAGTATACATTTACAGTATCTTATTGTCGTGGTATCGATAATACCGTTGCGGATTTTTTCAGTAGGAATCCCGAATGCAAATTTGAAGAGGAAGTTCAAGAAAAGATCGTAATCTCGTCAATGCATCAATATCTTCTACCGGTAAAAAATTTGGAGGATACGTCATTAATTTCAATCGCCATGTTGAAATATGATGCGAATCTGAAGCGGAATTTTAAAACTTTAGGTGAATGGCAACTTAAAGACCCTTATATTAAGAGCAGAATTGATGTATTGAACGAGAGTGGAGGGGATGAATTGGGATTTATAATACATGCCGGTATATTGTTTCACCGAAATAAGAATGGCGAGAATTGGAGGATAGTAATTCCAGAAAAGATGCAGTGTCTAATGATTGATGCTATACATACAAGATTGGCACATCCGGGGGTTTACAAGACGATAGGATATCTAAAACAATTTTATTATTGGCGAGGAATGGCCGCACAAGTAAAACAATTTATTATGTGTTGTGATTTGTGCCAACGTGTAAAATATTTGACAAAGTGTATGGAAGGAGAGTATAATTGGGTGGCGACAACAAAGCCAAATGAACTAGTCACAGTAGATTTTTATGGCCCTCTACCAATGGGACGAGGAGGAGTCCAGTATATTTTTGTTGTATTAGATGCATTCTCCAAATTAGTCAGTCTTTTCCCAATGAAAAAAGCAACCACTCGGGCATGTTTGAAAAAGATTTTGGAGGATTATATCCCGAAAATAGGGAAGCCGGAGCGAATACTGTCTGATCATGGTAGTCAATTTACATCGGAAGTTTGGAAAACGGAACTCGAAAAGCAGGGAATAAAAACTCTTTTCAGTTCAATTAGACACCCGCAATCAAATCCAGCAGAACGAGTGATGAGAGAGTTAGGACGTTTATTTAGAACACTGTGCGCACAGAAACATACGAAATGGGTAAACGTGATCCCACAGATACAGGAAATATTAAATATCACCATCCATCAAAGTACCGGTATCACACCTCAAGAATTGCATTTCGGTAAATCGATAAAAGACGAGATCCATAACTTCATCCAATTTCCTTCAAATAAAAAACCTACACATGAATATCTCATAACTTTGGCTCGAGAAAATCTAAAGAAGAATTTTGAATACCGCAAGAAGGGGCAACATAGTATAACGAAAGTTCAATTATCGGTAGGAGATTTAGTATTATTGCGTGTCAGACATTTGTCTAATGCCTTGGACAAGGTGATAAAAAAGTTTTTCCATCTTTTCGAAGGGCCGTATAAGATCTCGCGTCAAATTGGGGAGAATGCATTTGTGCTTGTAGATCCAAAAGATGATAAAAAGAAGATTGGGACATATAATCGGCTGAATCTCCGAAAATATTACGTAGACGTAAAAAGCTAAATAATAAAGCTGATGTGGGGTTGAGATGTGCGACTCAGGGGCTCTCAAAAAAAAAAAAAAAAAAAATCAAAGAATTGTAAATAGGATTGAAAGAGATTTTATAAACGTTAAGCGAATATCTGTATTAGGTTTAAGCCGTGTACTAGAAGGATGACATGCTGAATTCAACGGAGATCAGACATTGACGTGAGCGTTACGTATGTTCAAGGATAGGAATAAGCGAGTGAAGGAAGCTGCGTGCTTTTCTGTTAATTGACGATCGGTTTTACAAATGGAAGCGACGAATTCTTATGGGAATGAGAGATCTATGTGTGTAGCATTATCGTTTTTTTTTTTTTTTTTTTTTTTTTTTTTGTTGTAATAGGTCTTGTATGGACTTTCTGTATTGTATTTTGTATATAATTGAGCGAAGTGTGGTCACGCAGACCATCGAACGGATATGCCTATTGCATCCAGATGATCGCACTTTTGGCCGAACCCCTCTATTTGGCCACTGACCCGTCAAGTGTTCTCTTCGAGCATTGAAAGGGTTTTTTTTTTTTTTTTTTTTTTTGACTGTACGGCGATGGAGCGGTTCTCGCTTTTGGCCAGGAGAAAGGTCTCTGGATTCTGTAATTTGTTTTTATCGGGATTTCTGTGGTGATCGAACAATAACTTTGCCGGATGTGCTTCTATGATGTATTGAGTGCGATTAAGGATGAATAAGGGCATGTATTGTCTATGTCTGAGCGCCTATTTGGTGTCATCATGCGCCCCAACTATCGAAGATGTGTCGCATTCGAGGGAGGGTTCTGTAACATGCCAAATGTAATCGTATAATAAGCCGCCGCGACCGAGATCCGTCTGCGTGATGGAAGGGGGGAAACCTCAGTCTTGCCCCCCCACCCCTTTACGTCGTTTCACTTGGCGTGTGGGAAAAAGGGAGCGACTCTCTTTGCTCCGGGACCGCTCACCTGTGAGGACGTCTTCCAAAATTCGGACCGTATCCCGAGGGCGCCTGTGCTTCAAGGGCCCCCAGACTCCTGGACATTGCATATCTCTGATTATACATAACGAGGAGTGGAGTCGGCTTGATCACCCGAAAGCTCCAATGTCCGCACTAAGAAGCTGGTAACCAGAGATGCCGCGACCGGGTCTCGGAGCGTAAAAAGAGCCAACGAGGGAAACTAACGATAGCGCGGCGTTTATGTGTAGAAGATAAGTACAAGAAATGTTAGAATAAAATAATGCTATAAACGTTATACCTGAACGTCATGTAAATTCCATCGCCCGCGGTATAATAATTGTCGGCAATAAAAGTAAAATGTTACAATATAATGGTCTATCAACTTCATGTTATAATAGTAATATTATTTTTTTCAATGAAAATAAAATATTTGGAAAAATATGATCCCTAAGGTTCAACAGTTTTGTGTGCAACATTTCTAGTAAACAAGCTTGGCTGGTTTAAAAAATGTTATCTCCCGTTTTTAAAATACATTTTATTAATTAAAAAAATAGATTGAAACCATTGCTCGAATTAAAATAAAAAATAATTAAAAGGTAAATCAGAATGTTTTTATAAGTCAAAATAAGCTATAGTGTTTTTGAGAGGATTCTTTTTAATACTTGGCGTTCATTTTTACTTTTTTAAAGTTTAATAATTTACAGAACCAAAACGCTGATGCGTTTTTAAAATCGTTTACTAATATAGTGAAGTAATAGCGGATAAAGACGGCTAAACCTGGCAGGAATACATCGACCCAAATGCATCAACGAGTCTGCGGAAGTTTTTGGCCCAAAAAACATGTGGACTTCCGATATTTTTTTCGATAAGCGTATTGGGATGACGCGGTCAGGATTTTACGCACAAGTAATACATAGTCTTATCAAATTTCGGGTTTTTTTTCATTGAAAAATATTGATAAACAATGACGTTATTATTATATAAGCAAAGCGCCGCCTTTGCTGCATGGCCCATCGGTGTAGGTGCTTCGGCAACTAAGGTGATCTAAGATGGAAAATGAAAAATGTACTTTTAGCGTGAGGATCAAACTTCCGTGTGACCGGTTGATTTTATGAAATTTCGAAAAATTACAGAAATCAGAAGGACAAAAGACAAAATTCCAATTTATGGTAAAAAAGCCACCTTGAATAATTTGTTATTAACGAATGGATAAACATATCACGAAATTATTCGATCATACGATAGGAAATATTATAAACTATGCTCTCTCCGAATTTGAAGTGAATCGGACGTATAGATTTTGAGATACGACTTTCACCGTTCCATAAACGTAGTTTTGAGAAAAATGTGAAACAAAAAGGGAGAATTACAGTGGGGCGTTTCGCCGTAACGCAGTGGGAGATTTCACCCTGCACAAAAATCGTCATAACTCGGTCGACTTTTGGAAATTTTTGCAAAATCTTTGCTGCAATTTACCCTAGGCTATAAAGCCACACAAGGAATAAAAACATACAAGGACAAACTGAAAAATGAAAATTTCAAGCTTATGCAGACCCTTTTACCATTTTCCATGCCCAATACGCATTAAGGGGTTAGGCCACAGTAACGGGTATAAAATCTCCGCGAAATAACAATTTTCTTCGAATGAAAAAGTGATTCACTCATAAAATTAATTACACATCTATTTAGTATGAATATCACGCTGTTAGAAAATATAACGTTTTTTTTTCTATGCACAAAATGGCCGACTACTAATATTTTCTTTTGTTATCTTTTTTCAGGCGCTCCGCGGCGTGATATTTAGCATCCACCATTTTTTGCCTAGAACAATAAACAAAAATTCTCGTCAATCTACATTAGAATACCTAGAGAAGTACGTACGGAATTAAAAAAATATTGCTTTATTCAAAAGTTGTAGGTATTTGAATAAATTTTCAGTGAAAAATTTCGTATAAAACTGCTCATAAAATGCATAAAAGCTGTTTGGAGAAAAACGCGTTTAACGGGTTATACGCAGTTAGAAATTTCAAAAAATCGATTTTTCTTAATTGCATTTTCGGCATGTACAAATATGTGAGTATATTCCCTGAAAAATTTTAATCGATCCAGCGAATATTCTCGGAAATACACACATAATTGTAAGGACGCTCGGAGCGCGCCTCCGAGCGTCCGAGAAACTTCAAACGCGTTTTTCTCAAAACGGTATTTTCAAAGTCGGTGAGCACGATTTCTCAAAAACGGCTCAACCGACCGGTCTGCAATTTTAACACAACCTTGTCAGATATATTCTTCAGGTATTGATCGAAGGAATAAGATTTCCGACAATTATTTCTATTTTTTTCAACGATTTAACGAAAAAAAATTGTTCGAAAATCAAAATTGTTTCTTTCCGGAGCCACCATTTTGTCAAAAATTAAAATTTCGACTATTCCTTCGATCAATACCTGGATTCATCTATCCCCTAAAAGAATCTTTTTGGTATTTTCATTTTGGATAATCCAAACCGGAGATACTTTGCTCACCGCCGGACACTTTTTTTTCGGGGACCTCCAGGAGACTTCCTACAGGAGCAATGTTAATGAATATTTTAAAATATAAAAAATGCCAATCCCAAGCTAAAAGATGCCACTCCACTGCATAATACTTCTCATTTTGCCCAAATGAAATCCACTTCACTGAAAAAAAGAAATCGTTGAATGTGCAAAATGCATTTTGTTGTCTCGAAATTTTGTTGTTTTAACAGTTGCTCAGACATGCTAAATAACCTACAGTTCACACCACTAAAATTATCAGTTAGATTAAGAAAACGTTTGTTATGCCAATTAAAAATCAAGTTGAACGTATTTGAAGATACATTTTGTTAAACCGATTGAACTTTGGTTGGATGAACGAATTTTTTTTTTCAGTGTTCCCGAAAAAAATCGTGAAAAAACGACTTCTTTTGGCCTTGCAACTGCGTATAACGCCTTAACGTTTTAGGTACTCTCTGGCCGTGGCAGAGGTGGGCTTACGTTATACGCTCAAAGTCGGTGAAAAAAAATGCTCTTGCTATAAATGGAATAGTAACTTATTCTTATGATGATAAAGCACCGTTTTAGCGAAAAAAATTGATTTCTTGAAAATTATACTGTGTCCTTACCCCTTAAGATAATTCGCATTTACTCCTCATCCATGAGTGCCACTCTTTTGAAGAATTATTAGATTTATCGAATTACGTCCATATGGGAATTAGCACCGTCGTCCAATTTTCAATTCTCTATGAATTGACAATGTAACATATTTCGATGAGTACCAGGATTTACATTTAATCCATTTTCCATTTTCAAATAGAATACCCGCACGCTATTACCGCATCGTTCATTGACATGGTATTTTCTGTTAGCTTGTGTCTATAGATTTATAGGTATGAAGAAGTAGAGCGGCGCTGTAAAATGCTTGCTGGCACGATGTCAGAATCGGTTGAGAAATTATATCTGCATAGTGCGTGGACTCGTCGAGAGGGCGGCGAAACATCATAAAGTAAGTTTCGATTGTTGCGTACGCAGTAAAACCGTCGAGCATGAACAAATGGTTGAATGAATATGTCGAGAAGTGTACCGATCACTATTGAAGTACTTCTGAGGCTAAAAACATATATGTGGGTGTGTGTGGGTGGGCGTTTATGTGGAGAGGTACATACCGGGACCAATTCGGAGCTCCAGCAGATAATCTGGCACATAAGGGGACGGTAAAGGTATTTTTTAATATGCAAGGGCTTATATAGGGTGTCTAAAAATGACCTAACATTTAAATTTATTAGTGAAACGTATTATTTATTTAAAAAGTACGAATATTTTTTTTGTTTGAACCTGAGGTACAAACATGGAGGTTATGTGTGGAACATAATATCTGATAAATAACCGCCTCGTCCCGGGTTACAAACGTTTAATCTTTTGGCGAAATTTACAATAACATTTTGCCACAATTGCAAACTAAATTCATTAATGTTGCGTCTAATTGTGCCCTTGAACTCCGGAATGGCCTGTGGATCACAACGGCATACACTTTTCCTTCGAAGAAACCCCAAAGAAACAAGTCCAATGACGTCAAATCGCGAGATCTTGATGGTTGAGATCTTGAATTCACATCGCCGCGGCGCACAGTGAATATATGTGGAAATGGGTAAAAAATCATAACTCTTTTTAAATCCGGTAAACATTTTTATATCTTATTAAAAATATATGAGCTATCTCTAATTTTATTAAAAAAAACTGTCGCATCGGTCCCTGATCTAGTCGGAATTTGAAGATTTTTCGTCACTAGACAATTCGATGTCTAAGCTGTAGGAAGCGGGGGCCTCGTCTACTAAAATTATATACTTTTGAACCTCTTTAGCGGCTTTAAGTCTTTCTCCCATTAGTTATTATTTTCCTTTTGCTGGATATTAGAGGTTCAAAAGTTATCAGAAGTATTCTCATGAGGTGTTTGTTTGAGTCTATTCTCGAGCACTACGGGTGTAACTTGCTTTTGTTATTTCTTCGTGAAATTGGTCAGAATATTGTTGAAGTTGCAATACAGAACAAATTTTGTTGAAAACTGCGTGTTTTTTAAATTTATTTTTGACTTTTTATAACCACACATCTACTAGTTCGGAGTTTTTCCATAACACTGTCTCTCTCTGAAAAAAACATTGTAAAAAATTATTCGCAAGCAGACGCAAGAAAATGAATGTAAATATCAGTCTGCTTTAACGTAGAAATGATTATAAGCAAAGATCTGAAAACACTTTTTGACACTTTTTTTCGAAACCATCATCAAAGTTTAACAATACAACGAAGTGCACTACATTTTGTACAGTGAGTTACAGGATTTGTAAACAATTATAGAAACAATTCAAAGACTTATTTATAACAATATTTTAAAGAACATACGTTGACCTGTGACCTTCATAATAGGTTTTAAAAAATATGTAAATCTTCGGTTTCGATTTGCACTAATAACAAATGTGGAATCATAATAAATCTATTTTTATTTACATTTCGAAGGCCTCAATAAGGGTATTTATATCTTGCTAAGGATAAACCACAGATTATGAACGGCTTGGCGTCGTGTATTGACTAATATGGTTTACAAAAATAACCACAACTTGACGGAAATATAAACATCGTTTTTTTTTTTAATTTTTGTCTTAGGCTCGATGCACTGTGCGGCACGAGAGATAACACGACGTGCGGACTTTTCGAACGGTCTCTGCAAAATTTTCACCATTTTTGTAGTGAATTTTCACAATTTCCATGCGTTGCTCGATCGTGTAATTCTTCATGACTGAACCTCAATGCTTCCTGATGCCATTTGTCAAAGATTAGTATTCTATGTTCGCCACAAAAAAATGACGCGCAATTTAAAATGTCAGGTAATTTTGAGATACCCTTCATAAGCACCGGTATCATCTTGTTGGAACCTTTATAATGAGGACCGTTCTAATTACTTATGGAACGGTATTTACTGAGATCATTGCATATACGATAGTCATGAACAAAAGTGTACAATTCACTTCGTCCTACCGCCAAAAATTAAGAGTTCGTACGAATATTTCCGAAAAACCCTATTTTTGGAAAAACCATAATACCCCCTCCCTTTGTGTTTTTTGTTATCAGGGCTTTTTTTATTGAACAAGTTTTGATTGCCGGATAATACCACCGGCATTCTCTAAGCCTGTCAACATTCATTTCCCAGCTCTGGTTAAGTACCCTAATTACCTAGTGAATTAACGGCTAAGATATGACCGATCAATGTTTCGTTAATTCGCTAAGCTGGTTATCCGGACTTTCAAAAATGCATCTTTTCGCGTTTCTGCTCGCCAGAATTGCCTTTTCGACCTCTGGACTTCTCGTGGGCTCCTTTTGCGCGGAATCGATTCAGCTTTCGAATAGATTTTGACCCATCTGGCTAGGACAAGTTGCCAATCCGATGAATCAGTCAAAATACGGCCCTCTTGATGTCGCGAATTTTCCACAGCCTTTCCTTTCCTGATCCCTTCGGATGTCGATTTTCGGATGGCTTTTTCGGGTAAAAGGAAACAAGATATCAGGACGAGTCTAACGGCATTCCCCAAATCTGTCAAAATCTATGTCGAAAATGGGGTTATGAATTATGATAATATTATGTAGATACTATAGAAGATTAGATACTATACTAGATAATATAGATAATAGATAATACGTATTATCTATATAAACTGGATAATATTAGCTATTATCTACATCATCTAGATGACAGAGAATACGTATAATCTATTATCCATATTAACTAGATAATATTATCTATTATCTACATTATCTAGATAATATGGATAATAGATAATATTATCGATTCTCTATAGTATCTAGACAATGATGTCCACTATTTAATTTTTGTAGATCAGGGGACGCGGCAGGGTCACGGCGCTTATTAATAAAAAAGCAAATTTCGACGCCATCGATGCCAACCCCACTGACAAACACGCCGTATACTCTTTATACAGTAAGTTGGCCTTTTACTGGTCATTTTTAAACTTTGAATCGACGTCACGCGAAACGCATCGACGTATCGGAAAGAATTTATTATTATTTTATGAATGTAATGTGATGTTTTCCTATCGATTTCGTTTAGGTTATTTTTCGATCCGTTCACTCAATCGTGAGATCTCATCATTTTCATCGATCCAATCGCATGACTAGAAATTATTTCTCCCGTGGGTTAGTTGAATCGAATAAAGTCTTTCGGTCATGTCGTTAAGGCAGGATTCTACTTTGAAACCATGAAAAAAACGCTATTTTCGTGAATTTTTTCTGAGAATACTATTAAAGATATCGATATGGGGTTTAAACTGTTCAATAAATACACTCTTTAAGTACATCAATTTTTTAAATGTATTTTATTCATTTTTTGTACACGTAAAATATGTTTAAAGCCAACGCCTCGAAAAGCAGGTACCGTTGCCGTGGTCGTGAAATCTTCCCGACGGATGGTCTGAAACAAAAAAATCAAATAGTTTCATGTTCAGTATGTCTTCAGGAACCGACCTAACTAGAATATTTTATATACGTGCAAAATTAACAAAATGGCGGCTAAAATACGAAAAAAATGCGTTTTTTTGGGTCTTTTTTTGCAATAAAAAAATAGTTCTAATCAAAATTTTAAGTTGATTGTAGTTAGGTCGGTTGGTACACACATATAGAATATGTGTTCCAAATTTCATAAGGATCGGTTCAGTACTTTTTGAGTTATCACGACCACGGTACTTGAAAATGTCGTTTCGAGAAAAACGCGTTTAAAGTTTTGGTGAATGATAGGTAGGTGCTCAGGTAGGTGCGTTCGAAAGGCGAAAAAGGATAGTTAGACTGCTTGGAACTTTATAAAATTTTGACCGAACATTCTTGAACATATTTACTTTCGAAAAATGTAAAAAAAAATTTTTTTTTCATAGTTTCAAAGTAGAATCCTGCCTTAACATGGTAAATGAGTCCTTTCGAGGGTCCATTAACACTCTGGTTAACAGGCACGTCTCTGCATAGCTCGGTATATTTTCCACTAGTCGACAGCTATATATAAATATATAATGTGTTAGAGAGTGAGTGGTTTTGACAGTCCTAACCTCTAAACATGGTTACCGCTTTTATAAGTGTGAACGTAAATCAAACGGCCCTTTCTAGGGCCAAAAATAAATTTGACAAAGGTTCTTCGTGTCGTAAATTCTAAACTGGAAAAACTCTTCGAAATTGTGAACGGCGTGGCTAGCAGTACCATTGAGCTTGTCTACATAATATTTACTTTGCACTGGGAAGAATAAAACGGCAAGAATATGAAATTCTCTTGCGCCACAGGTAAGGAAAAGTGTATATTTTCATGTACCGAAAAGTCAGAAACATGAACTTTTCATTGCTCAAAGACACTGAAAAATGTAGACTTGAACTTATATTTACATTGACGGTACAATTTTGAAAAAAATAGTGGTCTGCTTTAAAAAAATAGCGATGGGCTTGAAATCTCCAAAGCTCCTCCTGGATGAACTTCTTACTCGACACTCGATGACCCCTTTCGAACTTTGCAACTTTTGTAGGAAAAGTTATCTCCTAAGTCTGATATACTTCTACATTTTTTTTACTGCTAATATTTTTGTTATGATTGCTTATATTTTGTTTTGTACATTTTTTTGTTTGAGTACAAGAAAAAAGTCGGTAGATTTTTTTTGTAGCGAATGAGGAATAAGTGCGAAGAAGATTTAAAAAAAGCGATAAAGTACGGACATTTTTTATGGTTTTTCCTACACAGCAGAGTATGACGACGACGGCGAGATTAAACACAGAGGAGTGGGTGTTGTGGCGCGTACAACAACAGAAAACGGATATCCCGTAAATCTGCAAGCTCAATACTGTATATGGTTCAAATTTCCAATCCTTTCGCGTTATTCACGAATTTTGTACCACACACACACAAATATATATATATATATATATATATATATATATATATATATATATATATAGTTTCATCGAGAGCGTTTCCGTTTATGCGAGGTGGGCGTGTGTGTGGGCGCGAAAATGCATGACTCTGCGCGTAATTGAAAGTTGGGAACAATTCCGAAAATAAATTCAACGTGCACGGTTCGATGTATAAGCGTACACTCGTGTATCTGTGGGCCGTTGTCCACGACACTTTTCAGCTCGACACTATCTGACTGGGAATCTCGGAATATGTATCTATCCTCGTTCAATTAATTCTGGTTCTGGTAAAAGAATAAACCGAAAAAAATTCAATTATTTGCAACGAAGGGATACAGGATGGGAATTCGAAGTGTTTCCAATGCGCACGTAAAGTTCACGTTGTAATATATCTTGTTGGACCTTTGGGTGTTCTATTTTTCGTGATGCAGCCAGGTGAAAATTCGACGCCGAAACATAATCACTTCATCCTGAATCAAAAGTTTTACCATGATGGGAAGGAATGCGCTCGCAAATTCGAGGTTTGGCGTGGTGTTTTTTTTTTAAATTTTGATACTACAATCCCATCCGTAAATACGTAGGCTCAATATGTCACTGCGAGCGAACAGAGGATCTACAAGCAAATATTGAATCCCACCTATTTTCTTATTTACCCTATCGGGATGTGGACGTCATCATGGCCTTGTATAGAGATCGTCGGGGATTCTCGTTTTAACCGCGCCGTATGTTGTATACGTACAGGTATATAGTATCGGTTAGACAGAATCTCTATCTATTTTGCGGTTTGTCGGCTATCCTGGTTTACAGAGCAAGCTCAAAATGCAACCGCCTCTCGTACACCAACACACACACACACACACACGCACACACACGCGCGCACGCACACACACACACACACACACACACACACACACACACACACACACACACACACACACACACACACCCACACACACACACACACACACACACACACACACACACACACACACACACGCACACGCACACACCACACACCCACTCAAACGCGAGCGCGCGAACACACACCGACATACACACACCCACCCACACACATATATACATATATATCATATGTATAACCATTAAATACACGTTTATTGCAATGGGAGACGTCGGTCACGTAGGTCATGTTTCTCGCTTTATCTAAAGACTTCGCTTGGTACACTATTCAGGGAACCACCGAAATTCTACGTCTCTCGGTACCCTTTCGCTCCGCTTTTGCCGCCAATGTAAGGAGGATGGAAAGACGGTCCGACTGAGATTCTCCCGTTGCAACACTATACGTACGGGTGCCTGCCACTGGTACTTGTTCCTTCGCCTTCCGTGTGCTCGTCTTTCTCCTTCTCTCTCTTCCTCTCCAGCTCGGGTATCGTCAAACCGTTATGACCTCATCTTCCCATCGGCCCTTGCGCTGCTGGTGAGCTTGGCGGTTTGGGTTGTGTTTCTCGAAATCGACGTAGCCTTTCCACCCTCTACTCCCTTGCTTTCTCCCTCTCTCTCTCTCGCTCTCTTTCTCTTTCTCTCTCTATCTATCTATCTGTCCCTTTCATTCTCATTCTCTATCTCTCATGACGGGCTTTTGATGCGGAGATGAGTGTACGTGGGATGCATAAGATAGAGTCTCACTTCGGCAAATCTGCACGTGACCCTAATACCCGGATGGGGTGTGTGCCCCCAAGCCTCAAACCTCCAACGCTCTTGCACAATCCCCCGTCGCTCCTTTCACACCGAAACCCCCGTGAGGACTGTGGCGGCGCAGAGGCCAACATACATTCTATGTTGTAAGTAGCATTAGTCGCGGCGGAAGGGAAGAAGAGAGGCAGATATAGTCGGTTACAGTAGCCTAGCCTGGATTCTCACGTTTCCATTCTGCGCTTCGCGCTCTCAGACCGGAGTCTAAACACTCGGTATACGACGCTGGGGGATTTGGTGTTGCTCTCTCTCTCTCTGTCTCTCTCTCTCTCTCTCTCTCTCTCTCTCTCTCTCTCTCTCTCTCTCTCTCTCTCTCTCTCTCTCTCTCTTCTACAGTGTGATGGGTTTGTTACATATGTATATATTTTCAAAGCTCATATATTACACGTGTATAGGTAGAGAGTTAAGAGAGCAGGGGCGGAAAGAGGAGAGATTCAAAACCAAGAAAGGCAACCGAGGCACAGAATGACGCAACTGTGGCTGTTAGGATGCCTAGCTACGTATTGCCATACTCTCTCAGTTTATCTCTTCAAATGGGACTTACATATATATTTACACTACCGGCGAAAGGTTTCCGGACGAAAGTTTAGCCGAGTGCCGGAACGGTTTTCTATGCCATTTCGCCGGTAGTTGACCTAGGCCGATTTAATAAACGGCATTTTAAAGAGGAGGGATTCACCTTCATTTCGGCGTTTTCAAAAAATTTTACGATTTTTTTGACAATTAGCAACCGGTTTTGAAAATGACAATTTTTCGTCGTTTTTTTGTTCCTTTTTGTGTAGACCCCGTTTGCAGTAGAAAAAAATTTTATGCACTTCTTCGACCAAAATCATAAAGGGGGAAGCCTAAGGTTCGATTTCGTTTTTTTTTTATTTTCTACGATTTTTTTCCCAACAATATTTCGTTTTTTTGTGAAAAAATGGATCATTTAAAAATTGTTTCGGAGTACGAAAACTATGAGTTTAAAAAAAACCTCAAGATAGCAACAAAGTTGCATTGCTTCTTGTGAGTTCACGAGAATTTTTTCAGATTATTTTTTCGAATTTTTTTTTTCATCTATTCCCGGTCAAAGCTCGATTGATCTGAATACCATAACAATAATATAATTAAATTTTTGACTTGCATATTAAACTTTGGTCTCGTCGGAGAAACCTCCTCTCGCCGACAGCACGCTCGACACATACGGCATCCTCTCCACAAGTAGTCACTCATTCATCCGCCGAAAATCTATGGGATTTCCTACAAAAATCTTGGACAGATACACTCAGAGAAAAGATTTATTATGTTCTAATAAATTGGCACATTGAACATAATTTATTAGAAATTAATAAATGTTTACTTGTATGGAGACAGTTTAATGTGATTGTAACTACAGTATTTATTCGGCGTCACTAAATATGTTTTTTACGTGCTGATTTTTCACATAAATTAAAAGCCATTTTTTAAATAGAAAATTTGAATAAATATTTCCTCAAATCAAATAAATACTACTTTCCAATCACGAAAACCTCTTATTTCGCGACTACGATACTAATGCGCGCATGTGCACTTTGCCCTTCAACGCGACGGGCCCGACAGCAGGCCGCTCGTCAGATGTAGCTCACGCATACGCTTAACATGTAGCTTCTTCCTATGCCAATGCTTTTGGCACAAGTGTCAGTGTTGCGTTTCGGAAGTGAGAAACTCGAAAGTGAGGAATGATTTAAGTGTAAGTAAGAATATAAAGTGAGAAAAAAACGTTCAAGTGAGAAAATAATGACGGACGAAATGACGCAATTCCTCGAAAAAAAACAAGCTGGGGTATTATGAAGAATCCTATTAGATGTTTAGAAAAACTCTATTTGTCGGATACAAAACACGTATTTCTTCTAATTTATACATCCTATTAGATGTTAAGAAAAATTCTTAGAAAATCATAAACATAAACTTAGATTAAAAAATTTCTTAGCTGTTAATACAATCGTAGTAGGCCGACATACGAATAAGAAAACTTATTCGCCGGGAGACAAACTTCTTTGTCCTTAATAAATCTTTTTTTTGAGTGTACACTCCGAAAGATTTTCCAAAAACTCGTGGACAGGATGCCGCGTGTGGTGAAGAGCGTGCTGTCGGCGAGAGAAGGTTTCTTCGACGAGACCAAAGTTTAATACGTAAGTCAACAATTTAATTATATTATTGTTATGGTATTCAGATCAATCGAGCTTTGACCGGAAAAAGACGAAAAAAAAATTCAAGAAAAAATCTGAAAAAATTCTCGTGAACTCGCAAGAAGAAATGCAACTTTTTTGCTATGTTGAGGTTTTGTTGTGAATCTCATCGTTTTCGTACTCGAGGGCAATTTTCAAATTATCTATTAATTACATTATTGTTATGGTATTCAGATCAATCGAGCTTTGACCGGAAAAAGATGAAAAAAAATTCGAAGAAAAAATCTGAAAAAATTCTCGTGAACTCACAAGAAGAAATGCAACTTTTTTGCTATGTTGAGGTTTTGTTGTGAATCTCATCGTTTTCGTACTCGAGGGCAATTTTCAAATGATCTATTTTTTCACAAAGAACGAAATATTGTTGGAAAAAAATCGTAGAAAATTAAAAAAAAAACGAAATTGAAGCTTAGGCTTCCTCCTTTATGATTTTGGTCGAAGAAATGCGGAAATTTGTTTTTACTGCAAACGGGGTTCACTCACAAAGGAACAAAAAACGACCAAAAATGTCCGTTTTAAAAACCGGGTGCTAATTGTAAACAAAATTGTATTTTTTTTTAAAAGCCAAAATGAAGGTAAATCCCTCTTCTTTAAGGGGCTAGTCCACTTTGAAAATTTCAAAAAATCGATTTTTTTTACTGTTTTCGAAAGTACATACATTCAGAAATATTGTGTCAAAGTTTTATGAAAATCCGAGCTCTCTAAGTATTTTTTGTTAGTTTGTTTAGATGTGAATATTATACACTACAGCGAACACAACACTGCTCTTGTAACGGTGCAAACAACGATAGCTCGAAAATATGTATTACGAAAAAAATATATTCTTCTATGTCTTCTTCCCTGCAGACATTACATTGTAGAACTGAAAATTTATTTTTCATTTTATTTGAAATTTATTTGAAAACAAATATTAAAAAAAAACGAAATATGGGCATCTCTACAGAGCTTGTCATTAACAAAATTATGAATGAAAAAATTGAAAAAAATTGGTTTTGTACACCATACTATGCACAATACAGAGCTTGTCATTAACAAAATTATGAATGAAAAAATTGAAAAAAATTGGTTTTGTACACCATACTATGCACAATAACTGTACCAAGTTTCAAATTTTTATCATTAATATTATTTAGATTGGCTTATGATAAGCCACTGTACATTTGTTTTCTCAAATTCGGAAAATTTAAAGGGCAGACAGCTGTTCGTCTATCTATTTGACGTCGTTTGGCAAAGTTTCGACGGGATCTGAAGAGCCGTTTCAGAGATTTTTGGGTATCTATAATTGTTCTACCATACTGACCGCGATGAGGTGTCATTCCGTCTTAAGGTAGTACGAGCGCGCAATCTTGATTTCTATAGATTTTGTTCAAATTTTAACCAGACAGTGTTCATATCATTATGCATGTTTCATTGAAATTTGAGAACAGTCGACTATTTAGATTGGGAGATAATGGCTTTCAAAATTGCAACTTTTAACACTGCAGGGTCTGCATTGAAATTTAGACAATAATTTTCCGTAAAAAATATTTGTCCCCTATAATAAGAAGACATATGGCAACACCGCATCGTGACAACGAAAACTCGCAATGCGGGTTGGTCGGAATTATTTTATTAGTTCCGCGCTTGTCGCGTTCAATATTGCGGCTTCGGGTTGTACAGGTTAATCAAAGATAAGCGACGGGATGGGCGACTTTCCGGTTCCTCTACGATGGGGGGGGGGGGGGGGTCAGAGGGGGATACCCCTTAATCGTCGGGTCCGAGGTCGGGCTGGTCGTGATCCGAGGAGATAGATGAGTCCGAAGAGCCAGTTTCCGAAGGGGACCCGGGCGGGGACCAGATGGGAGAGATGCTATACTCCCTTAAGGCCGCCGCGAACCTCTCGTCGAAATCGGCCCGACTCGTGATGTCCGACGGGGAAGCTGGATGGTCAGGCGAGGCGGGGTTTGATCGCGGAGCGGAAGGTGTGATAGGAGGTTCTGGAGTAGGATGAGGGGGAGGAGGAGGAGGAGGAGGCGGGGGAAAAAAGCGAGTGCGGGGGGTAGTGGTATGGCGTCGAGCTGGAGGGGATGCCGAGGGCCCGAGGGAGGAAGAGGGGGAAGGGGTGGAGTAGGAGGAGGAAGGGAGAGAGCGGGCGGTAGAGGTATGGCGGCGAGCTGGAGGGGGCGCAGAGGTCCCGGGGGTAAGGGCACCAGGAACGTGGGTTCAACGGGGGGGGGGGGGGGGGGAAGGAGTCGGTTTCTCCACTTTCCATCGGAGCGTGGCCAAGTTTTTCCACTTCCGCGCCTCGCCTCGCGGATCGGGACCCAGCCGGGTCACCCTTACTCCGCCGCTAGGAGCGCTATTCTCCTTATCTCGTCGCTTCCGTCTTCTCCTCGCAGCGGGGTCTTGTCGCGGCATTTTTTTGATACGAATTTCGATGACCCGGATTAATCTGGTAGTCCAAGATGATCTGTGAATTGGGAGGGAAAGCCAAGCGAACGCAAGCCAAAGGGTTAGCCATGATAGACAGAATTCTTTTATTTTTCCCAAAGAATACTGAAAGGCGAGTTTATAATACAGGAACTATCTACGTGGTAAAATAACTGTTTACACTCAACGAACTCGTATATGTATGATTGATTTATTATAATTAAAGTTCTACTTAAATTAAGGTGAGGGGAGGTGACTACGCAACGGAGAATTGAAAGAACCGCTTAATACCGGGGTTGAAGAATTATGTGGCTAGGCCGCGGTGAGGTGGGAGCGGGGTCTCGTCCCTTCCCTGGCGTTACTTCCCCGTGGGGGTGGGAGAGGTTAACCACTTCTTCAGTAAGCGTTGGAGGGGTTGTCGCTTCTTCAGCGGCAGGGTATCGCTTTTCAGCGCGGGGGTAAGGGGGGAACCACCTTTCGGCGATGAGGATCCGCTTCTTCAGCGTGTAGGAGGGGTTGTCGCTTCTTCAGCGGCAGGGTATCGCTTTTCAGCGTGGGGGGTAAGGGGGGAACCACCTTTCGGCGATGAGGATCCGCTTCTTCAGCGTGTAGGAGAGGGTGTCGCTTCTTCAGCGGGAGGCTTACCTTTTGGGAACGGGCCGAAGAGAAACTGAGAGTAATTCAGTCCGCGCTCCGAGTCTTATTGACTAGCGCGTACCAGGAGGAGAGTCCGGCGCCTCGAGCGCGGCGGCTAGCGCCCGAAACTTCGGCGAGTTAAAGCGGGAACCGGAGCTTGCACTCCAGTGCGCGGGTCTCCCACCGCGGCGCTGGAGTGCTCGACTCTTCCGGAAAAAATTGCGCTACGCGGATATCCCGCCGCGGCGCTGTAATTGCTCGGGTATAAATGGTGTATAAACGTTGTACGCAGGGTGTGTGAGTGGTGTGTGAGTGTACGCAAGGTGTGCGAATGGTTTGTGAGTGTACGCAAGGTGTGCGAATGGTGTATTATATATATTTAATGAAATCAAATGATTTGGACGTTTTTTCAGGTTCAAAGAATACGCAGGAGCGAAGACGGCAGCATAAAATTTAGTGTATGCCAGGATGGCGTACAACAATCGTTCCACGTATCCAATAACGTGAGTTTGCCCGGCATATTTAAAATAATACTGCAATACAAATTTTTATTCGGAAGTAATTTTTAATCGAACAAAGTTTTTAATTAGTTATGAATGAACCAACACTTTTCTTTGTCAATGAAGATAACATAAACAATATAAAATATTAATATTTATAATGCAAATATTTTTTTATAACAAAATGTTTAACTTTAGGAACACGATGGTTATTTTTTTTTCGAAATTTTGAACAATACTGTTCTGCGGTCTTCTTATTATAGGGGACAATTATTTTTTATGGAAAATTATTCTGTCTAAATTTCAATGCAGACCCTGCAGTGTTAAAAGTTGCAATTTTAAAACCCATTATCTCCCGATCTAAATAGTCGACTGTTCTGAAATCTCACTCAAACATGCAGAATGATATAAACAATGTCTGGTTAAAATTTGAACAAAATCTATAGAAATGAAGATTGCGCGCTCGTTCTACCTCAAGGTGGTCTTCTTACTTTAGACGTTTAAAAGGGCTATTTTCATGAATTTTTTGATAGGTTTATATTATAGATATTGATGTAAGAGTTGTTACATTTAATAAATACACTTTCGAAGTACATTAAAAAAATTTAGATCTATTTAAGTCACTATTTATAGACGAAAATGGTGGTGAAAAAAATGTCCTAAAAAAATTGTAGGTCTGTACTGTTGATGAAATCTCGGAGATGAATCATCCGAAACAAAAAAATCAAAAGGTTTTAGATTCAGTATGTTAATGGCCATAGCGCATATAATACGATTTTTTATATATGCAAAAATAATGAAATGGTGGACATTATTCGAAAAAACAAAAAAAGGTGTTTTTTTGTTACCGTTTTTGGCAAAAAATAGTAAATATCAAAATTTAAAAAATCCTTTATGTGCGCTATAGCTATAGTTGTAAAGAATATGTGTATATTTCATAAGGATTGGTTCAGTAGATTCAACGATTTTATCAACAAGCCGTCGAAAAATGTTTATTCGAGAAAAACTCGTTTAAAGTTTGTTTCGGTTACATAAATGCATTCAAATTTTTTTAAAATGTATTTCGAAGGTGTCTTTATTAAGTGTAACAACTTTTATATCAATATCTATAGTATAAACCTTTCAAAAAAATTCATGAAAATAGCCTTTTTTTAGCGTCCAAAGTGGGTAGATCCCTTAATGTACATATACAAATAAATGTCGAAACGATTTTTCAATCATTTTACTTATCCCTTCAGAATAATTGAAAAAAATAACCCTTTTTTTAAGGTCGTCACCCGTCTCACCCCTTGAAGATACGCCATATCGCTTGGTACTCCATGTGAGTACGTGTATCCGTATGCATTGCGCATTCGCGTATGCGGATCGGAGTCGCGTATCGGAGTCGAGCCTGTCAGGATCTCAGTCCCGTCTCGAGCTCGCATTTTCACGATCAATTTCTCTCCGTGTCCGACCCAACTCTGCACGCGCGCACCACACGTATACGAGAAAAGCGGGAGATCTCAAAAAGCTCGGTTTTGTCTCGTCCTCTCTACTTTTTTTTCCCTCTCTTGTTTACTCTAATCTTTTCTGCCATTTTCTTCTCTCACTCACTCGTTTCTTTTCATTCGTATCTTATTTCTTCTTGACTCGCTCAAAATAAAATGTAACACGTGTACATGTGCATACGTACCCCCGTGTTCCATTTTTTCGCCTTTCCACCGGTCTCCATATATCCTCCTTATTCTTTCTCGGGATAGACGTTGAAGGACTATCGCGAAGGACACCGGAAAGTTTTGCCATAAAAATGTACGAATTTGGTTGCCGCGTACTACGTGATCCGACTTTTGCCCAGCTTTACAATCTGCCATGTAGATATTTATATATCGAATCCTGACAAAAGAGGGGGGGGGGGGGGAGGGGGTGGTGAAAAAATGGTGCTTGTATATGCGGCATGCTTGCATGTTTATGCCCGATCCACCCGAATCTCCACTCGTCTTTTTCTATCGTTGTGTATACGTATACGTCATCTATTTTTATATCCCATCGCGCTCACACTTTTCGCATGGAATGGAAATGTCTCAACGCATATATCCCTCGCGTTGATATCCCTCGACAGCGTCTGAAAACTCTCGACGCAAATACCTGTTAATGCGAAGGGGAAAGGGACGTGCGAAGAATTTTTTTCTCCCTTTCTTTTTCCTGCTAAATTGTTAGCAGGAAATAGAAAGGGAGAAAAAAAAATTTTTGCGTCGATCGATTGTTCGGAAAACAATAAAAATGCGCAGTTTTCGATGAATTATCGAGATGCACGTATGTCGAAACGTTGTCGAAGAATCGAATGAATTCGATGTTTGTGGAATTAATTTTGTAGACTGGGAACATCCAACGCGATGCCAATGTGTGTGTGTATGTGTGTGTATAGATTGATTTAGGTATGAAAGCCCAAAGCACGTACGAGAATTCTATAAGCCTTGCGGTTCGGTTGTACGGGTTCTTGGCCTAGCTCACACGAGGTATCGTGAAATGTTTCCGTGCCATTTACCTCCAATGTCCGTTTTCACGTAGACCGCAGGCGTTTCGAGACGGCACAACGGGGTTGCTTCGGGCTCGCTCGCTTCCTCAATCGTGAGCACCGCGAACTATGGCCAAAATATCATCGGAGATAATTGATCGGTCATCGATATTGATAAGAGCCCGACGGGCACTTCACCCCCAACTGGGAAGTTTTGCCTGCGGTTTTATTGGCCCCACGAACACTTTCGCTATAATGGGAGCCGAACCAATCATCGTTATAACGGGGAAATGAAAAAATGATTTTTTTTTCAAAATACCGCTTTGAGCAGGCAAAAGTTTGACGAAAAAATAAAGCGTGAACAACAGCTTAAGGTAGTACGCGCACGAACCTCCTCGTTAGAAAAAAAATTGATTTTTTTATGCTGTAGTAGAGACATAAAAAATGACGTCCGCGGAAACTCTGCAGGTCTTACCGGCTAAATACAATAGTAATTAATTCACGAAATCAATGCATTTAACCCGCACCATACAGGGAATCCGTGCGGATCGAACTTTGGAACGGAAATAATAATAGTTCCTGATTAGATCAGAGCTATGCGAAAAGCGACGAATAACAAAAAAACTGTCGCGGTCACGTATGTTCCATAAAAAATATACGTTACGGGACATTTCGAGCAGATGTCATCGATTCAATCGACTCATTTTTGCTCCGTTTGCTACACGGAGAAAAATACGGCCTCAAATTCTAACACTGGTTGCCAGAATTCTAATATTCAGTGCTAGAAAAGTACAGCAGTTTACTGCCAGTTCGGAATTCTAAGACTTGTTGTTATAGAAGTGTAAACATTATTTTCACACCGTATAGTAAAAATGATGCGTGCATATTGCATTTGAAACTATTCTCGCATAGGCGCGAGCCCTGTATGCTGTATAGTAAAAATAATGCGTGCATATTACATTTGAAACTATTCTCGCATAGGCGTGAGTCCTATATGCTATATTTTCATATGGATTTTACTATACGTATAGCATGAATCTTCGTGTATGTATAGATTTCACGATACGCATAGCATAAATCTTCGGCGTATAGCGAAAAATATTACGAAGTTATTAGTAAAATGTGACTCTTTATACCGTACTTTTTGTAGAATACTGGAAACTAATTGTACCAATCACGTGGGCAAAATATTTTTTGAATACTACGAAAAATCACAATGTGCCGAATAAAATGTATTATTTGTATCAGTTTACGTGCCATATCGTAGGTTGAAATTTAAATTTCATCATTATTACTATACCATAACTACAATTTTTATCTTCCATTCAACACTTTTTGATATCTAATGATATTTTTTTAGAAGCATAGTATTAATTCTAAACTTTGAGGCCCCTGTTTTCTCCGTGTAGCTGCGTCTGCTATCTCTCTTGTTACAATATGCACATTACACATACCCTACAACACACGATTACACATACGGTAAACAAACGCATGCTTGACATGTATCGAAAGCACCTGAATACAACGTTGCCACGGATATTGCCAGAATTGTGAAATTGTGGCCTGTGACAACTCAAGTCAAATCTGAGTGCGATTTTACTTCACTTACCAAACTATAATACAAACAGTTATCACATGCACTTCTCAAATAATTATTTTCTGTATCATGTTTATTATTATACCCAAATACATTATATTTTGCTTTTTTCAGATTCGATTATTTATAGATTTTCCGTTGACTAGTCAATCCGCTAGTACTACCTTAAAAATAAAAAATGCCGGAAGTAAATGCATTTCATTTCAATGAAAAAAACCTAGCGGTATAAGGACAGCGAGAGGGCGAGCGAGAGGGTGAAAGTCGTTGTAACGGAAAGATGGGATTGCATCCAAAACGTACGGAAATATTTTGAGTGAAAAAAAATACTCAACCGTTCCGGAGTCACAGCGATACGTATAGATTTTATCATCGGCCATCGGCTATGTCCGAGAACAGACATTGATCGACACGTTTATTATGCCCTCGAATAATTCAGGTAACAAAATAGAATAATGAATTGTAAAATTTAATAACAAGACTACCATCCGTACGCTGAACAATGGAGTGAAATTTACAAGATACGAATAAATCGCAAAAAAATATGGCAACAATATTGATTACGTATTATTGGTGACGTACCGATTGCTTCATGCGTACTAATGGTGAATCAATGACATACTGAATGAGCAGTTTTTATTTGAGCTATTTATTAACGCTTAATGAATAACCGAATGAATGCGCGCTGATTATTTCCGCTCCGATGAATAATTAACGCTCTGGGCTACGCGTTATTAAATTAAATTTAGCATCGTATCTGGGCATAGGGTACCAGAGAGAAAAGAGAGAGAGAGAGAGAGAGAGAGAGAGAGAGGCAGAGACAGGATGGAATAGTTCGAATGGTTATTTAAATTTACGATGGAATGAGTTAATCCACATTCATTTCTAAATAGAATTTTTTATCCTTAGATGAGTGAATTTGTGGCTTACGGAAATTGAATTCCCCCAAAATATTCCATGTACATAACCGTCTACGTATATATGTAGGGTATACAATAGCACATTATACAGACTTGGACGAGCTTTGGGCACACAGCTGTAACGTGCTCCGACTGTATAATTGATAGACACACGATCATTCTACTATGAGATCCCACGGCAAACATCTCACCCTTGGCACCACCACGAACCATCCATTACGAAACCCTTATTGTGCATCCGTTGGGATGCACTCCGAATCTGTGTACATCTCTGTCATCTTCACTAGAATTCCTCCATTCTTTCTCTCTCTCTCTCTCTCTCTCTCTCTCTCTCTCTCTCTCTCTCTCTCTCTCTCTCTCTCTCTCTCTCTCTCTTCACCTCTTCCTACGCGATCATGGTACCCTTGTCTCTTCGTAATCCTTCTCCTACCATTGGGATTTTCATTAGAATGGCGCATGAGTTTGCTATCAAATCGGATGAATTCTCTTTATTGCAATATCACTAGATAGGTCCTCATACCACGTCTGACAATGAGTAACCTTAGAGCCGTTTCGAAAGCCATTTTGGACAAGGCGTTGGAGACTCGCGTATACGAAAGCAATGACACGAAGATCTTAGAATTACCGATACATAATTAGACATAATTATACAAAAATTAGAAGAAGGCAATTGTTTTGAAAGATGGTTTTGTAGGTGCCGCGGGTGCTAAATCCGAGTTTGCCTAAAAATCGGGGTGCAGGGTTTTTTTAGGGGATGAAGGGGCATGGGGGTGGATGAATACCAAAGTACAAGCCCTGCGAAGTCGGCGCCGGAATATAAAATGTTCAGAAAAATTAGGGCTTCATTTTTGTCCACAGCGCCGAAGTCGTGGAGGTTCATTTTTGGGGTGAAAAAGTGGGGTGAAATTTGAAAAATCAGTTTTCATTCGATAACTCTTTAGGAAAAATTCAGATACAATTTTTGTTCAAATGGGAACTTTGTAGTCCTTGAAAAGATGCGTCGATCGCGTATTTGATTATCCCTCTCCGATAATATTTTCACCCCCAAAAAAATGGTTGAAATATAAAAAAAATGTTTATCGAATAACTCAAAAACAAGCGATTTTTCGGGGATTATTTAATGTACGAAATGTAGAGAATAATTTTCTCTATATTTTCGTTTCTATGGATCACCCTTCAACTTTGCATTTTTCAACCCCTCTTGGAGGTTGAAAACTCAAAATGAAATTCTGGGAAAACTATTGACCGAAAATAAAGAAATACGAGTTTGGTGCTGTGGAAAAAAACGTAGCTGAGGGTTCAAGCTACAAACTGTTCCGCGGCAGTGAATTCGTGCGGTCAATAGTTTTCCCAGAATTTAATTTTTTATTTTCAATCTCCGAGAGGGGTCGGAAAAAGCAAAATCCAAGGGTAGTTTCTATGAACTCATAGAAACGAAAATATAGAGAATATTGTTTTCTACATTTCGTACATTTAAACCATACCCGAAAAATCGATTGTCTTTGAGTTATTCAATAAACAATTTTTTTTTGCATTTCAACCACTGTTTTGGGGGTGCAGATATTATTGGCGAGTGATGATCAATTACTAGATCGACGTATCTCTTCAATGGCTACAACGTTCCCATTTGAACAAAAAGTGTACGAAATTATCCTAAAGAGTTATTGAATGAAAACTGATTTTTCAAAATTTCACCCCCAAAATGAACTACCACGACTTCCGCGCTACGGACAAAACTAAAGCCCGGATTTTTGTGAACATTTTGGCTCTCGGCGATGATCTCGTAGGGGTTGTAGTTTAGCATCAGTGCACCCCCATCCCCCTTCCTCCCCTGAAATAACCCTGCACCCTGATTTTTAAGCAAACTTGGATTTAACATCGACGGAACTTACAGAATCACCTGTCAGAAAACTGGCCTTTATAGCACGACTGTACTATAAAGAGAGACTATTAAAGGTTTGTAATGTTCAGAACAATGTATTTTCGTTAGAATGCTGTATTTTCAAGGACTTGCGTGAGGAGTAAGAATACGCCTGTCATTAATGAAGACTTCTCGAGGTTTATTCGCTCATTTGGTGCCCTCAAAGCGAAAGTTACATTTCCAATGTTCTTTTGGATGCTCTTGCACGTCTTTATGATCCCTCTTCCTTTTACCGCACACTTGGCCTTTCACTATTTTCAGTTTTTGAGGACATCGACAGAGTGCTGACAAAAGCCTCTCTTTCCTGGTGCTCGACTATATCGAATTTGTATGAGGGGACGGTGAAACTATGGCAAACCCGTTTCGATACGAGGTTTTTCTCTTAGTTTTACCAGAATTGGAAACTCAGCAAAACTGCCAGTCATGCGCAATTCAGTGCGCGGCTAAGCGGTCCCTCATGCAAGTATTGGGCCACCCTTTCTTGACATGGGAGAGCGCCACAGCCGCACACCAACCACGCGTCCACAACCGTCCGTTACGGAGGAAACTTCGCGATAATTGATTGTTCCCTTTGAGCTTTTGATGGTTTGGTACTCAATATTGGCAGAAACTTGGGAAAATTACAATCAGGCGAAGTATTCCCGTGTTGAAGTTTGCACGGGTTTTGGTGTTATTCGGAAGCTGGCGAACTCGAGCAGGGCTTGACGTACGGGCCAACCGACATTGGTGGATGGGCGCTCGGCGATCGGCTCCAGCAGCAATCCGAGTCACGTAGTATTATGCATGACCGATACTCGGAGTGGTGACCGCTTAGCCGTGCACCGGATGGTGCATCGACCGGTGAGTAGATGGCTTGTACTTCTGAGACCTTGGTGTAGATGCATTAGTAAAAGTCTGTGCACCAGAGAATCAGAAGAATATAGCTGTGGACGCAACGGAAGTTAGGTTAGATTAGTATAGTCCGTGTAGGGAGTGCACAGCAAAAGAACATTAACTTAAATAGGATCTATTTAAATGAAATAGGTTTTTTCCTTGTCTCATGGCCTGCTGCGATCATATTTGGTTCAAACATACTTTTTTATTCGTTCCAGCTATTCTTGTTAAATAATTAATATATTTACATTAAATAAATAAAGATTAGATTCAAGCACATTCCTTCTTTGAACGTATGGTAGATATTTTTGAATAACAAATATCTTTACTAGCGTGAAAAACGTCTATTTAATTTAAGGAGTGAGATGCAGTGGGAATGTTCAAAAAATCGATTTTTTAAAACATTTTCTTGAAGTATGAAATTTCGAAAATATTCCCTGAAAATTTCAAGTCAATCCGATGAATAGTTTCCGGGATATTCCACAATTAGTGAAGGGGCGTCGGGTCCCCATGGCAGGTAGCGGACGCCAGCTGCAAGCAACCGGTTTCGACCCCCCCCCCCCCCTATTATACTCTATAAATAGACAACAACAAATTGATACTTTGGAAGCTTCCACATTGGCAGGAGCCCTATTGTATGGGCGAGGAATTAATGATTCGATGTAAGTAATTTTTTAATTAGTATTTGTATACATAAATCAATTGTAAAATTGGAAAACTCTTTCAGAAGTGTTCAAAAATTTATTACTCAAAAACTATGAATTTTAGCAAAATTTTATAAAGAATACTTTCGATTTAAAATTGCCCAAAATATTAAAAAAAAATTTCATCCCGAAAAACTTTAATTTTTTGAAAAATTGTTTTAACTATTGGCTATAAATAATTGAATGCTCGACTTTTCGGCAAAAATGTGATATTCGGATTCAGCGATCAAATTAAATAAAAAAAAGTTTAGCTTCATCCATCGAGCTCAAAATTTTACGAACATATAATACCGTATCCACATCGAAAAACTTTAAAAGCGTTTTTCTCAAAACTGTGTTTTTCAAGTCGGTGACCATTCTCATTCAAAAACCACTCGATGGGTTTTGATGAAATTTGGTGCACTTATTGATAGCATTGAAAACTAGTCCTCAATTGAAGGATTTTCATTTTTGTTGAAAATTTATATTTTTTAAAACATTATACGACCGATTTTTTGGTCGAAAATCGAAAGTTATCTGTCGGAAGCTGCCATTTTGTTAATTAAAAAAAAAGCTTCGATTAAGGACTAGATTTATCATTAAACTAATGATTTTTTTGGGTTTTGATTTCAGATGATTCAGTAAAATTTGATGATGATCACCGCAAAGCACTACATGCCGAAGGGGGTCCGACAAAGATGGCGATATTTTTATAAATAATCGATATTTTTCTTTTAAACTTTGTACGAGTTGAAATATAGCATAAAAAGTCTGTGTAACCACTTTTGTAAAACAAACTTAATTACTATAAAAAAAATTATTGAAAATACTCGTTTTTTCACGCCTCTGACTGCATCTCACCCCTTAAACATATATTGCTTTTCAATTCTGGAAAGATCTTTTTGAATAAAATAAATCTTTATTTGCTTTCAATATATGTGTCTTGCATTCAGATATATTTTCACTTCGAACGTGTGAAAAATATATTTGAATCGTCAATATTTCGACGTACACATAGCAAATGTATTTTCACCTTAAATAGATTTTTGTGGCAATCATATGAAAGGTGTATGTGAATCGAACGAATTTTGACTTTATATTTTTGTATAGCATGTATACATGTATAATGCGTGCGAATGAAGAAATGTTCGATTCTACGCAAGTTCTATTTAATTTAATTATAAAAATTAAATAGACACATTTAGTGGATTCAACTAATTTTTATTGGAACGGATGAAACCGAATCACAGATTCATTAGGACAAAAATAAAATATTTTGTTATTAGACGATGTTACATCTTGATTTGAATCAATAAACATATTTAAAATAAGTAATTCCAATAATTAAATGGAATGGAAAAAAAATGATTTCACGAAAAATGTAAGTAATTAAAATTAAAAAATCAAAAACAGATGGACGCGTTCATGCGAACAGAATTTTTCTGTCAGTGTGATAGGAAAGGGTTCAATTGGTAAGGATAATACTCAACAATCTGCAAGGGTATACGTTGAAACTCATGAAATAGAAATGCTATTCGTTCATTCATTTGATTGATCATTTGCTCATAAAAATGTTAAAAGGGCAGTCATCATGATTCTTTTTTTTCGTGATTTTCCCTTATTTTGAGATACGGAATCAAGGATCTCTAAATACCCCATGATAGGGGAATATCTCATCGAAAGAATTCCAAAGTATCTGGGTAGGAATCAAATGTGTCATTTGTTTGTCTTGTCCTAACTCGGAATTGCGAAAGCTCTTCCGGGGCACGAAAACGCGCTTGATTTTTGTATTCACCGGGGTACGATTCCCTCGTGACAAAAAATCCGCACTGGGGTTCTCGAAATAAATGATGTAATTGTAATCAGAGCGAGTGTGTGTTGGACATGTCGGGCACGTCAGTTCGAGATGTAGGTCGACTCTTTATTCTCGGCGGAAAAAAAGACATAACATTTATTTTAAAAAATCATTGTCAATTTATATACCGCAGTATATCGCATATTGTAGTATATGTTTTCGTAGTTTCATTGTAGTCGCATATTTTTCATCCTCTATCTATCTACCTCTTGGTAATTTGCAAAAAAATATTTTTCTATGAAACACAAACGCACCGTAAAAATATTCAACTGTGGAAGTAGTTAGCCAGTTACATCGCTCAATTACTTTCCACTATTTCCTCATATTTTTTTCAAAGGAAATCATTTATTTATTGTTTTACTACAAAAATCGCGCAAATACGTGCTACAGCTTTTACAGTTTCAAACGAAGATCAAATTTGTGTGCGTATGATAAACTTTGCGGAAGCACGTCATTATTCAAGTTCCTTCAAATTGAAGGCAAACAGGAAAAATAATTAATATATTTTTAACCCTGTGTCAACTTCGGTATAAACTTGGTTTTAGAATATTACCCTTCAACATTTCTGAGTGATATTGAAGTACGAGAGGAAATCTGGATGACGTACAAACTTCGACGAACTTTAAGGTCGTTGCGTCTCTGACTAGGCGGATACTCGTGTTTGATTATTCGTTACGTTTATCGTGACCTTTTATCTCAAGGAAAAATAATGGCAAATTGCACGTTTATTCATTTTCACCAATTGCTGTGCTCCAGCATTTTTATAAGGGCTCGTCCTGTTGTAATCATGTACGTGTGTGTTTCAAGACAACGTGGTCCGAATGTCATCTCAGATTGAAACCATCACGAGAAGCGGTTCATACCCAGTAAGTTATTCCAATTGTCAACATTCAACGGTTCTCAATAGCATCTTAAATTTGGACGTTTAGCATTGGGATAGTATTATAATTGGGGAGATTTACGAGACAGCTCCGTTCAGCATTTCCATTTTCGAGAAAGCTCAGTTCAGCATTCCCACCTTTCTACACGGCAGGACTGACCATATCATCTGCAAACGAAATCTCTAGTGTCCTTCCTGTCCCTTCGTCTCTCTCTCTCTCTCTCTCTCTCTCTCTCTCTCTCTCTCTCTCTCTCTCTCTCTCTCTCTCTCTCTCTCTCTCTCTCTCTCTCTGTCTCTCTCTCTGTCTCTGTCTCTGTCTCTGTCTCTGTCTCTGTCTCTGTCTCTGTCTCTGTCTCTCTCTCTCTCTCTCTCTCTCTCTCTCTCTCTCTCTCTCTCTCACACACACACACCCACGCTTTCTCTCTCTTCTTCTTTTACGTTTGAGTGGAGTATTCCATCTATATATCAAGCTTCCTATGGCGCGTTCTCGTTCCATTCACACCCACCGACAAAGCTCAAGGATCGATCCAAATGTTCCCCTCTGCCACGAATTGAGAGGGGGTAAGCGAGAAAGGGAGAGAGGAAGAGAGAGCGAGAGAGAGACAGAGAGGGAGAGGGGAAGGGATAAAGAGTGGTGCGCATGCTTCACACTCCAAACTTGTACGCGTTCATCGGTACACGTTTTATGAACGTATATGCAACGGTTGCCAATGAACCAGACCACGGATTCGATGTCCTGTTTCTCAATGCTATTGCTTCCTGAGAATTTCCTCCGCTCACGTCCGGTTTCCCGTTGCGGGCTCTCGATTACCTTGTAATCTCAAGTCCATCGCATCATACTAAAGAGAAAAAAAACACCAATTTTTTAATTGCCAATACACTCGACTCCCGGAAGTTTCCTTCTCCTCATTTTCTACTCACGGGATTCAATAATTATTGTCCGTAATCAATGTATTCTTAGATCTGTTCAATTTAACGGATTATGTAGCTCCGGGTGAGCGGAAAACCAGCGTTTTATCGAGATTTTTTTGAGAGTGAATAGTGAAAAAACTCCGACGAATAACCATCATATATTATTTATTGGTGTTTGATCAGTTGACATTTAAAAAATGTTTGTATTGTTAAGTATTTATGTTTATGCAGGTCATCCAGGCATCTACCAAAAATACGAGTTCCCATGATCTGCACGATAATCGTCCCATGGGTTGATGCGCCTAAAAAATTCAAGCAGCTTCTTGCAAGTTCGTGGAACCGAATGACTGAGTTTTGAAAAAAAAAAACAAACTGTCGTACGCGGTAAGAACATTTTACCTCGCGTTAAATTTCGCGGTTTAAAAGTGTATTGAAAAATGTTCCCAATGAAAAATCAAAAACAATATGGTAGCAAATCCGTTTTTGAAGATAAAAAACTGCATTAAAAATGTTAAAAACTGTTCAAATTGTTATGCAGATCATCTAAAAATGTAGTTCGAAAAAATGCATAAAACTCCGCCCGAGGTAGGCAGCGCGTAGCTGCATGTACCCTAACAACGTCGTCCCTAATACAAACTTCGGAATACTTTTTTCTTAGGACGCATGAAAGTGGACATAACAATAATTAATAATAAAAAAATCGATTCGTCGAAGAATCTGGAGGGATGTTACTCCTCCAAGTTTTATCGTGAAAAATCTGTCTACGTGTCGTTGCGCAGAGAACATCATAAGTGTGCCCAAATCATGGGCAAGATTTTTGGTTTTGACCTTTTTGGCATTCTGCGAACCGTAATTAACTCCGGAAATACACTCCATTCGATTCGGTAATCTTCGTTGCGGACTTTATCAATCGGGCCAGTCGCCCGAGTTTCGTTTATACTATGCTCGTATACAACTATGCTATACGTAGTATACTCCTATACTATACAAATAACGTAATTTCGTAGAAGACATTCGTCTAAGAAGTTTCTTTTAATACTTTTTTTTATTAAGAAAACCTCTTTCCTAGAAAAATTCTTAGAAGCACTATCTTCTTCTAAAAGTCTTCTGAAAAGAAGATTTTACGTCTAACGGCAATTATCAATCATAATACGGCGTTATTCAGCTCGATCCTCGAGTATAAAATCGTTTGATCCGCAGCGAGCACATCCTGTGATGTTTAAGGGGTTACCCCCACTTGCGATTTTGAAAAAATCGCGTTTTTTATTGCATTTTTTTGACGTATAAGTATCCGGGCCCATACTTCTGTATGGGCCCGGAATAGATGACTCTATGTAAGTTTATAAAAAAAATATTTTCTTCGTGTAAACTGAAATTGAAACTTTAAACGCGTTTTTCTCAAAATGGCATTTCTGAAGTCGGTGACCAAGATTAATCGAACACTAATGAACCGATCTTCTTGAAATTTTGCAGGCTTATTTAATACATAAAAATGTAGTCTTTCATCGTTCGACTTTTTTTTCGAAAAAATGGCCGTTTTATAGCCAAAAAACGGCCGTTTTTTTCGTTAAAATCGAACCATTAACTTTGACTGTCCGCCATTTTGTGAGAAATGAATATTTTTTAAAATCCTTCGATTAAAGACTAGTTTATACTTATATTTGAGTAAATCCATCCGCATTTTTTTTTTCAGATGATCCACTTCGCCGCAATGTTGGTCACCGCAAACCGTGTATATAAAAACATTATTTCATTGGCGGCCATTTGCCACTAAACAATGTAATATTTTTCAATAAAAAAATTACTGAAAGTTCTTCAAGATGTGTTCTTTAAGATGGTATATTGATCGATTAAAAAAGTTTTGGGGTTTTCTGTAAAAAAAATTCATGAAAAAGGCCTTTTTTTGCGCTACAAGTGGGGGTAACGCCTTAAAGGACGCATATACACATGTATGGGGTGTACAAGTATGATTTTACGGACTTTCAATAGATGGTGTATCTCGTACTGGTGGTGTTATGTTGAGGTATGGAATGATTCGTATTCGAAAAGCTTGTACGCAGCTGTCAAACGTAATTGATACTATTCGACTCGAGTGCAAACAGGTATTATATTTATCGCATTGCAGATGTCCGTTTTTGTACGCAGAAAACGTCATTTGCGGGGAGTGTTACTGCATTATTTGGTCTTAAAAGTGCAGCTGAAAGCCATTGTTCGCTTGTGGATGTTTGCAAAGAAAAGTGGTTTCAATGAT
This sequence comes from Ophion slaviceki, assembly GCA_944452715.1. Lineage (NCBI taxonomy): Eukaryota > Metazoa > Arthropoda > Insecta > Hymenoptera > Ichneumonidae > Ophion > Ophion slaviceki. Next base: position 26,363,168 of record OX101785.1, on the reverse strand, counting down.
TTGTAAAACATGATTTGGATTTGGATGACAAACGCATGGGAAACCGCCGAAACATTCAAAGACGCACAATTTCCGGCAGCATTAACAGACGAAGATGCGTATCAAACGGAAAAAAGAATTGCCAGCAGCACTAAACGGTACCCTATGATGTATTTGCATACGCCTGAACGCCATGGGATGAACCAAAAGCAATAAAATTGGGCACAACACGAATTGAAAGCATTTTACGGCATGACCATCGAAGTGACAATTATAAAGTGGTCACCCTTTTTTTAAATCTTTGCACGGCCATTTTGGGACGGTTGAAGTGCGCTTTGGAAATGGTTTTTCGAAAACTCTTTGGAAAAATATATACCGCCTATGTGAGAAAAATAAATCCTACTAAAAAAAATTTTTGGCAAAAATAAAAATAGCATCCCACACTTATAGAAACAAAGTCGACTTGATTTCGAATATGGAGGACCCTGTTAAAGATCTCTAAAAAATGGTACCATGGAGAAAAACAATATTAAAAAATCAATATCGATCGATAATTCAAACTCAACTCTGAGGAACGGCGGGATTAGATCAGCCGGGAACGGAGTGGGCGTTGGAGCTTTCGCTGCTATTTTCTTGCTGCGGCTGCCATGAGGTTGCGGAAGTCATCGGGGGATGTCAAGCCGTGGCTGACGTTACGATAACAGGCATTCGAGTGTGCAAGTGTAACGTGGAAGATGAATGTTGAACGGGCTTCATTTATTTGAAGGTCCAGCGGAGTCGGCCAAGAAAACGAGCGATTGTTGTGAGACACTCGACGATTGGCCTAACGATTCGAGCCGCGTTGAATGGAGGTACCGTTGTGAAAGTAAAGAAAACGGCCTCGAAATCGGATTTAAGGGGTCAAATAAGAGAACAAAGAATGCGTGTCGATTAAAAGTTAATGCGGTATTAAAGATTATCAGGAAGTAAGTTCACCTTAGAGTTTTACTGCAAGAATAAGCGATTCAGAGCGGGATTTAAGGGGTTGAATTGCAAAACGGGACGCGTGCAACTTGTTATGCTGAAAACGGATCCGAGGACTTCGTTCAAACGCGCCGAACGTTTCGTTTTTGTGTGCCACAAAGCTTTTTAGCGAGATCTTGATTATCGACAACATTTTTTAAGGGGTTCATGTAGGAGAAGACTAAGCGGGAATCTTATTTTGAATCGAACTAGAGCATTTTTACCAAATAGGTTAAATTTATCGACTTCTGCGGCGGCTGATCAAACTTTAACCAAAACGCGACATTGGGACACCGCATTTAAGGGGTCAAATCGAGAAAAATACAGCATTTGCGTTTTATCTAGGAACTAGGAATAGAATCAATCTACTCTTTTCAGGTGCAAAATAGCAACTTAACTTGCCTCAACTCCGGAACCTCATTGACGGTGTCACATTGAGGAGGGCTATGCGCGCTGAATTTGTCTTATCTCATTAAAACTGAATGCAGTGCATTTATTGATTTTGCGTTCGGGAAGCGCCCTGGATAGATTTTGACTTTTGAAAACATGGCTTAAAGGGTTCATTCCGAAGGTAGGTAAATGACAAAGTTATATTGAATCTCCTTGATGATTGTAACGAAATGGACTCAATCTTACTTGGACTTAAGCTTCCAATGTTGTAAATCAATTTGGCCGTACCGCGATGTTCGAAAGCGACATTTAAGCGGGCGAGTTGAAACGTAATCCCCGCGTCTGCATGTTATCCGAAAGTAGTAGAGGATTTTCTTAAAAATCGAGGGTGCCAACCCTCCTTGTGCGCGAGAAAGCGGTTTCGTTGTGATGCAATAGTCAAATACTTGATTTAAGGGGTCATCCTCGAGACAAACTGCGTCCACATTACATTTCAGGAGGGAGTTGAGATGTCACAAAAGGGTCAACTATTTTCTACGGCAACAAAAAAATGCAATGCCATCGCTGTATTGGGAGACGTTATTTAAAGGCTTTGTTTAGCAAAAGAGTTTGTGTGAATTTTGTCTTGAGATGACCGTGAAGATTTCCATTCATGGAGTTAATACATTCTCTGCAGGTGCGAAAGAGCGGATAAGCTCAGCCGCAACTATCGAACCTTGCTTAAGGGGTCGGATCGAAAAGACCGACGCGTGCGCAGGCGGTTTCAAATCGTCCATATCAGTTTTTTTTGTAGTGCAATTAACCTTATGTTTTCAGCGGAGATACAGTTCCACAGCTCGATCCCAATGATGAGAAACTTCATTTAAGGGGCTGAATCAGACGACGAGTGAGTGCAAATCAGCTTTTGCACCGAGCTTGATGAATCTTATGAATTCGGCCAAATGTACGGTTATTGAGGGCGGTGGACGCAGTTAAGGCAGATATCAACTTTGGGAAACTGCTTTTACGGGGTTGAAGAAGTAAGGTGCCGTTACTCTTCACGTTTCATCGTAAGAGAGCGTTCGAAGCGCGGATTTAGATAAGCGGTGTAAGGGCGGATGTGCCGCTCTTGGGCGCGAGAAAGCGACTTTGCTTCGTAGCAAAGACTCAATATTCAAGACTCAATATTCAAAGACTCAATTGAAGGGGTTCGATTGAAAAAAAAAACATGCCCGTCCAATATTTATTATTTTGCTCTCAACCGCTTATTGCAAAACACTCCGAGGATTTCTACTCAGGCTTCTTAGTAACGGAAATAAAGGACATTGGGGTAATGCATCGCGCATGAGCCAATATTAGCTAAGCGACTGCAAGCTCGTCAAGACGAAATCGATGCTCCGAATGATCTTCGGAGCTTCCGTCTGACAATCCAAAAATGATTCGCCTAAATTGCTCCTCGATTTCATCTTAATTACTGTCGAGCGAGTAGATCGTTTGACCGAGGCTGGAAGCTGCGCTAGTAAATTAACAGCTGCGTTCTTTACAAGACAAAGATGAAATCGACGTCTCGCTTGGTGTTTCGACCTGCATTTTAACGCACTCCGACCGTAATCATCATAACGCCGTAATCCGACTGTAATCATCATAACGGTTTTCGGAGCTTTTGTCAGACGGTCCGCAAACTATTTACCCAAATTTGATCTCGATTTCATCTTATTTCCTATCAGAGCGAGTATATCGATTCACCGGTACTGGAAGCTGCGTTCTTTACACGACAAAGATGAAATCGACGTCTCGCTTGGTGTTTCGGCGTGAATTTTAACGTACTCCAACTGTACGCCGAAAGTCTGATCGAGTCTCCAAAAGGCGTTCGAAGTATCGATTTCACGTTTACTATCTTGGCGCTAGAGGATAATCACTCAAGCTTCGCTCTAATGAGGCACCTTGCACGCCTCGGGGCTTATTCACTAAACCCAAGATGAAACCGATGAACGTTATGATGAGTACGGTCGAAGTACGTCAACATTCACGCCGAAACACCAAGCGACACGTCGATTTCATCTTTGTCGTGTAAAGAACGCAGCTGTCGTTTTACCAGCGCAACTTTCAGCACTGGTTAAACAACCTACTCGCTCCGACAGGAAATAAGATGAAATCGGGATCGAGTTTGGGCGAACAATTTGCGGATGGTCTGACAAAAGCTCCGGAAACCATTCGGAGTATCGATTTCATCTTTACTCGGTTGGTGCCAGCGGATAATCACTCAGGCTCCGCTTTAATGAGGCACCTCGCATGCCTCGGGGCTTATTCACTAAACCCAAGATGAAATCGATGGGCGTTATGATGAATACGATCGGAGTACGTTCAAATTTACGCCGAAACACCAAGCAAGACGTCAATTTCATCTTCGTCGTGTAAAGAACGCTGCTGTCATTTTACTAGCGCACCTTCCAGTACCAGTCAAACGATTTACTCGCTCGGCAGGAAATAAGATGAAATCGAAGAGGAATTTGGGCGAATCATTTTTGGAATGTCTGACGGAAGCTCCGAAAAGCATTCGGAGCATCTATTTCGTCTTCACTAGCTTGCAGTGGCTTAGATAATATTGGATCATGCGCGATGCATTACCCCAATGTCCTTCATTTCCGTTAATAGAAAGCCTGAGTAGAAATCCTCGGAGTATTTCGCAATAAGTGGTTGAGAGCAAAATAATAAATATTGGAACCGTTTGTTTTCTTTGCAATCAAACCCCTTAAATCGAGTCTGCGGATATCGCGACGAAGCAAAGTCACCTTCTCGTACCCAAAAGCGGAAATCCGCCCTCCTCCGATCCGAGGAGATCCTAACTAATATTATAAATCTGAAAGTCTGTCTGTTTGTTACTCAACCACGCCAAAACGGCTTGACTGACGATGAGTTCGATGAAATTTAATATGTAGATAGCTTATGACCTGGATTAACACATAGGATACTTTTAATTCTAATATATAATATTTTTCTAATTATAATAATAAAGTCAAATCTAATATAATGATGAAATTGAAACTCTTATGGCCTACGATTTAAATATAATAGTAAAGAGTTAAAATTATTCTTATTTGATAGAATCGAAAATACATTTTTAATTTTAGGTTTGGAAACGTTTTATTTTACAACATCAAATAGTAGCTAAAAGGATACATTGATAAGTGTTATTTCATGGAATACTCTACGCTACTCTCTCCATAGCATACTCTACCTCTCTGTGTGAGGTCTCGTTACAGACGATGAAACACACAAAATTGAGAGATGAAAGTAGCTTCATAGCTACCTTCATGGTATGATTTTTGACGTTTCGTCATGACAAGAGACTTTACATCAAACAGTTTCGAAAGAATCACAAACGGAAAAGAAATTTGATCAATCAACGAACCATAGTTTTCTGATTGATAAGTGTGGGAATAATTAAACACAAAAATATTTTCGGTTATCTCTTTATTTTTCTCTCCCCGTATATGCCAGTGTGGCCGCGACTGACCGTCCCTACTGTCTCTCTTACAGACTTCGCCCTCGTCACGCGGTCTCTCGGCTCTCTCGTTAATTATGTCGGTACACTACACCCCTCCTCTCTGGTTGTCGTTCGGCAATTTCCTCAGGTGGTCTATATGCCGTTTTCTATTTATTCCGGGTGCATCTTCTCGAATTTCACAGGACAATGGTCCCGTTCTTCTCAATACCGTCCCCTTAGTCCATTTGGGTCCTCTCGATTTATGTGTCTTCATTTGCACTTTGTCATTTGCTGTCAATTCTCGGGCCGCTTTCGACGTTTCGTTTTTTTTTGTGTAAATTTCTATCCTTTTCTCCTGGTAGTATAGTATCCAGTGGTCGACGCATTCTCGTTTTGAGAATGAGTTATGCTGGTGGCAGGCCCGTTGCGGCCGCTGGCATCGAATGTTGCTTTATAAGGTATCGCCAAAATTTTGTCTCCCAATCACCTTCTTTTAGCGCCTTTAAATATTTTTTACTTTCTCTCTCTCTGCTTGTCCATTTGATACGGGGTGGTATGGCGCGATATGAATTTTGAACCGTTTTTTTTATAGAATATTTCCATTTCTTTTGATCGAAATGACGTGTCATTATCCGATACTATTGTCTTTGGAAGTCCGAATGTGGAAAATAATTTTCTTTATTCTCGAATTACGTTATTCGATGAAGTCGACGGGACGCGTCCTACGTCAGACCATTTTGTGTACGCATCTACTACGATGAGAAATGTTTGTCCTTGGAAAGGTCCTGCAAAGTTGCCGTGCATTCGTGTCCAAGGTTCGCCTGGGGATTCCCACTGTTGAATCAGTGCTCTCGGTGGATTGTTTCGGACCTCCTGACACTGAAAGCAATTTTTTTTTCTTTCGATATCGTTATTATACCACGCCACCAGACGTATGGTCGAGCGAACGCTTTTGTAGCGATGATGCCTGGGTGATTTGCGTGCAAATAGTTAAGGATTTCTAGTTGAAAAAACGGTGGTATGACTACCCGTGTCCCAGATTAAACAGTCGTCAATAATCGACATCTCGTTTCTCTTCTGCCAGATCCCTTGAAATTGTTTACCAATTTTATTTGGCCATCCTGTTTGGAGCCATTTTTTTCCTTGTACGTGATGTTGAGGAATCGGCTTCGATTTCTTAAGTTTTTGGAATAAATGTGTTTTGGTACTAAACCTTCCTGTCTACATTTTAGTAAAAATCGAAGTTGTTGTTTTAGGCGAGTCTTCGTTGCAGCGTCGCGTTTCCAATTTTTGAAAGCTGCTAAGATGATGTATCCGAAAAGTTGTGCTATCTCGCCGAAGAAGGTCATTTTTGTCGAGTTTATAGCCAGTCGTTTCCAATTAGTATGAGTAGTGTGCGGCCGTGTTGATAATACGGCCGCATAATACGGCCATTTTTTTCCTTTTTTAAGGTTCACATCTTTGTTTGTTTCGTCGGGTATATCTCTTCTTGTGATAGGATTTCGTGTTATTCCTTCCAGCATACGAGCTTCACCGATCTTTTCGTCTTCTGTTGCTTCTTTCATTCGAAATCTCGAAACCAAATCAGCATTAACGTGGTTTTTTCCGGCCAGTAAATAAATTCGTACGCGTAAGCCGAAAGCGTAATTTTATATCGATTCAACTTTAGTGATACCATTTCTGGATTCTTTCTTTTTTGATCAAATAGTCTAAGTAGCGGTTTGTTGTCCGTAATTAATGAGAATCGTCGCCCTGAAAGGTATTGATGGAAATGGTTGACCGCGTGGACGGGCGTGGCCTCTCGGTCTAACTGGGCGTACTGACGTTGATTTTTATTCAGAGTTTTCGACGAAAAAACAACTGCTTTTTCCTTCCCGTCTTCCAATTGATGAGCCAGTACAGCTCATGTACCGATCGGTGAAGCGCTTGCAGACCGAAAACTCGGCAATTTATCGTTGAAGTGTATAAGCACGTCAGCCCCTGTCATTCGCTTTTTTAGTTCTTCGATAGCTCTCTGCTCCTTTTTTCCCCATTCTGCATTTTCGTCTAACAGCCGATGCAAGGGTTCTGCTATATGTGCGCGGTCCTTGATAAATCTGGCGTAAAAGTTCATGCCTCCTAAAAACACTTGTGATTCCTTCTTCGTTTTCGGAGCCGGAACTTTCGCAACTGCTTTGATTTTACTATCGAGTAGGGATATACCCGTTTTTGTAATTATATGGCCCAGAAATGCCGCCGATGCTACTTGGAAATCGACTTCTCTTCGTTTATACGCAGGTTTTCTTGTTGCAATCGGCGTAATATTTCGGTCAAACGTTTATCGTGCTCTTCCTTATAGTTTTTCCTTGAATTTTTATGTTGTCCTAGTAGATCTCTATACCAGAAATACCGGATACGATTGTCACCATATACTTCTGGAATATGCGCGGTGCTACTGCAATACCATCCAGTAATCTGTTAACGTTAAACAACCCTATCGGTGTGCTAATTGTCAGAATTTGTTATGTTTCTTCGTTTACTCTCAGCTGTTTGTAAGCATGTCGTAAATCTACTTGGGAAAAATTTCACCTCCGTTCAAGGTTGACAAGGCTTCTTCGACAGTCGGCAGTGGATATGGTCATTCCATTATTCCCAGGTTAACTGTTTTGCTATAATCGCCTACCACGCGGATTCTTCCGTTCGTTTTTCTTACGAATACTATCGGAGTGGCCCAGTCTGATTCGTCAACCGGGTTCAACATTCCTTTGTCACGTCTCCGTAAACTTTTAATGTTTTGTTTAGTAATATCAATAATTGGGTTTTTATTAAGGGAGACTTTGTCCTTGAGATTTTCAAAAAATCAATTTGAGCTCAACATGAGCAGCTAGAAGAAGAGGAGGGATGCCTCTATGGACCAGGCATTTCCGATTAGCGGTAATTATAAACACATTTGTGTAAACACATTACAAAACTTTAAACGCGATTTTCTCGAAAACACGTTTTTAAAAATGGCTGACATTCTCCTGACCGCTGTAATTAACATATCGACCTGAAATTTGGAGAGCATGCTCAGAAAATATGTCTTCACGGAATGACGGATCGTTTTTTCGATAGATACATTTTTGCATTTATTATTTATCTTTTTATGCGAAAAAACGCGAAAATTCGATTCTTTTTAAATTGCTGCCATTTTCCGAAATTTGTACTAAACGAAAAACCCATCCGTCATTCCATGACCAAAGGGTCACAGATTGATAATATGCTTTGAATTTGTGTTTCAGATCAACAAAGAGGGGGCAGTGATGTCAGCCGTTTACCTCCCGCGATTTGAGGACCTGTTTTCGCGGAGCTGCAACGGCCGCCATTTTGGTTTTTTTTAAAAGTTTTTAACGTTCTGTATATCATGAATAAAAGCAAGAAAAAACCGCACTCAGAAAGCTTTACTCGTTTCCTTTAAAAAAAATAAAATGTAAACACCTGAAATGTGGCCCTCCAAGGACAAGGTCCCCGTTAATGGGTTTAACTTTCATTATTATCCGACGACTCCCTCGCCTCGTGTCTCTGTGCGTTGTCGGGTGTGGAAACGCCGATAGTGAGACCGGATGTATCCGATCGAATTTCGCTGATCGAGCATCGCCTGATCCGCGGAGATCGACCGCGGGACTTCGGGAGCGAGCAACTTTCCGTGGACGTTGTCAAGAACCCCCATCGGAGTGATAGCCGCCGAGCTAACATCGGTCCGGTGGCGGTGAATAGTGTTAGTTCCCATCTAGCGACGGAGGTAACCTGGTGTTGGGGTGTAACTCCGGTCGAAAGCAAGTCGCGATCCCTGACTCCCGCGTCTTAACGGGTTCGCGTCCGTCAGTCTTCGGTCGTCAAAACGGTCTCGCGAGTACCGCGTCCCTTCGTTGCTTCCTGGGCACGGATCCCCACTCGCGCACAAAGCGTTCCGCGGCAACCATAATTCCCTTGCATTTGGGAGGTGGATAGTATCCCCCAGTGGACCCGGTGCAAAAGGTGGTTCCACAGGATGGTGAGACTTGTGTGTAGTCAAAACCAACGCGATAGAGACGCAATAATTATTAAATCTTATTCCGTTCTACCCGATTAACATAACACAAAGCCTAGTTAAATCACTTTGTATCGAATTTACAGTTTCTATTTTGTTAAAATTGGTGAGTGTGTGTGTGCTGTGTGTGTGCGTACTCGTTTAGGCGTCAACAGAATTGTAAGTCGGTTACTATTAATAAATAAACCACATATTATAATCGGGAGCATCAAAATCTTCTGGCATCCTCCCCTTTATCCTCGCAGAGAACTCGGGCCCGTATCGGACGAGCAGAGCAGCCCACAAAATAACAATATTTCACTCGGGAAACCCGGGGTACCGTTAGGTACGTAACACCTTGATGTACCTATGATTTCACTGCGTCTGGTGCTGCCTCTTGTAACCCGTACGGGATTCGCCTGGCTTTTATAAAGTGAGTTTTCGCGTTCTCTTTATATAAGCTGAATTTTTATTGGTGTGCCGTGGTGTCTTTCCAGGGTATTTGATGTTAGTGATGCGAATTCTCCGAGCAGGTAATTTCCTTCTTTCTGTTTTGTTGGTGTAGACTATTAATTCCCGCTATGCTGATTCCTAATGCCTGGAACCAATTTCGCCCAATCAAGTTCTGTCTATTTTCATATACCACTACTAATGATAGAACTGTATTTATTTTTTTTATATTTTACGACGGTGTCTGTCGATCCGATCACATTTATTGGTTTTCTTCCGTAGCCGTAGAGTTTCGGCGTATTCCCGGTCCATTTTGGATTTTTTGTAGGCCGCAATTCGTTATAGGTCGTTCCATTTATGAAGGACAGATGCGCTCGGTTGTCTATTTCAAACTTTATTCATTTTGAATTTATTTTTATTTCCTCAATATAGTCGTGGTACCATTTTTTCCCTCGTGCTGTCTGAATAACCGGGTTGGCGAATAGATCGTCACTATCTTCAGAATCTCCGCTCGATTCTTCTTTTACTCGATGTGTTTTTGAGGTTTTTTCCCTCTTATTTTCTTGTCGGGTTTGTTTGCTCAAACAAGCTCGACGAATGTGCCCGATTTCCCTACACGAACTGCATGTTTCATTTTTATAGAAACATTTATCCGCCATGTGCTTTGTATAGCCACAACGATAGCATGCCTTTCGGCTCGTTGCTTCGCTGCGATTGTTATTTTCCTTTTTCACTCCTGATTCCTTGATACATTTCTGTTGCTGTTCCGTTGCCTCAGCGTTACAGGCGATTTCTATCGCCTTATCTAGAGATAATCCTTCTGTATTTGTATTAGTTACGGCTTCTTCATAGCGACTACATACATATCTTTGTAATTCTTCGTTTTTTATTTATTCCTGCACTGAGAAAAAAAACCAATTGAATCCAATTGAATAAAAATGTGATTGATTTAAATAACATATTATTTTATTTGAAAAAGCTCTTCTGTTCTTTGAATATATAGATTATCTTTCAAATAAAATTATATTCTATTGAAATCGTTCTATATACAATCCGTAGATGTATTGGATGAAATAATTAAGCGGTTGCTACAAACATTTTTTATTTCGTACAAAAATATAATCAATAGAATTAATTATTTCTTTACTACATCGAAATGAATATGGGACGTAAGTTTTTCAATTTGTTTTAAATCTTAAATAAAAAGTGAGCATTAGAATGATCATCCACGATAATAATGGAGAGAATATCAGATATTCAACTGATTAGAACAGATACTATACTTTGATCTTAGCTACAGGCCAAGAAGCGATACTCTTTAGAGTTTCTCCGACGTTTAAGTAGATTTTCGGTTCGCGTTACGCTTACGAGAAACGAGCGCGCGTGCGGCTTTTAGCGGTTACTCCGAGAACTACGGGTTTCCTCACACCTATAATTTCGGTGGCGCTCGGCCATGATTTGGTTGAATTTTTTCAACCACATGTGCAAGAAACAAATTTTACTTTCGCATAATTTTTTAACCAATTCAAACATTTGCTTAATGTTTTTCAATCAAAATAAAATATTAATATTTTAACGAATAATGTACTAAAAATCAATATCGGATGTGGTGAAAACAATGAAATAACATATTTACTTAACAGAAATGTTATTTGAATCAAACGAGCGAAATTCAATTTTCCTTGTGTACTCGAAATAACAATATTCATGTTATGAATTGAAACGCTTTTTTCGTTCGTTGCAGAAATTGCATTCAAAACTATATAATTTGTTCGCGATAATTTTTCAGATAGTTTCAATAATATATTGTTGTTGGCTAACAATATATCTTTTGAATGAGAAAAAAACTTTCAATTTTATCATGTTATTGAAGTGAATAGCGTTTTGTTCGGACTAATAAATCCGATTATTTACACCACCGATTTTACAATTGAATCAACGTAATTTCATTCGATAACACCAATGATATTGGATCAATGATTTTTTTTTTCTCAGTGTGCTACAAATCGGTCCCGCAGCATTATTTCCATCCGTAATTTCCCCGCCGGCCCTGCGAATTTACAATCTAATGCTAATTTTCTAATTCCACACGTAAATTCTTAGAGCGTTTCATTAACTTTTTGATTCCTTCGGTTAAATCGCACTCTTCCCAATAGATCGTTCACTTGCTTCCGGAAATGTTGACATTTTTTCAATATGTCGGCATACGAGACATTCTTCGGGAACTCGGATGAGCAGAGTGATTTTATTGTGGCATAGTTTGCAGTACCTACCGCGGTCAGAAGTGTTGATTGTTTCTTTGACTCTTAGGCCATGTCGTTCGCCTCCAAGTAGAACTCCATTTGTTCGATGTAATCCTCCCAATTTTGTTTTTCCGGAGTGAATTCCGTTAATTTTCCAATCGCTGGCATCACGTTTTTTTTTATTTCTAGCTCCGCGGTTGAAGTGCTCGGTACCGCGTGTTTTGCTTCGTCTTTTCCACTAATTTCGGTGTTGCGTTTTTTCACATATGCTGCCAGGATCGCACGTAACTCATCAATAGGTGACTGTTCGTCCACCGCAAGTTCAAGGCATTCGCAGGTATCCACTAGATCTCTTTTGTGTCAATTTATAAAGCCACGAGGTTTTTCCCGAATTAAGGGGCTATACCAGTGTGAAGGCCTAAAATTTGGCTGATTTTTGGGAATATTTTGGAAGAAAAGTACTCAATTAAATGTTTCGGAAAATTAAGAATATATTTGGCTATATTTGACCTATATTACATAATTTTTTCATGGAAAAATATTGAGATCCAAGCGACTTATGCGCAGCCTTTGGAGGCGCCAAAAAAAAGTTCCTCCACTGCTGACATGATTCCGGCCGATTGAGTAGCTGAAACCGAAAAAATGTCGTCAAACTGGAAGGTATTTCCTGTACAATGACGTAGGATTTTCGAAAAATATCAAACAAAATGTCGTAGTTATGAAAAAACGTCTGTTTTCTTGCCTATAAAATGATCGTTTTTTTCAATGCCAAATCGTCAATTTCCATCCAATAAAAAATATCCTATGTCATTGTAGAGTAAATATATTCAAGAGTACTCAGTTCAAGTTTCAAGTCAATCGAATAACTGCTCTTTGAGTTACAATGTCAAGAAATTTGAAAAATTTCATTTCGAGAAAAACGCGTTTAAAGATTTAACTATCGATTTTTGCAAGATAAAATGATTAGAGATACGGCCATGAAATTTTTACAGGATATTCTTGAAAGTATAAACTGTCGACAAAGGCAAGAAAAATCGATTTTTTCAAAGTGTCACAATGTATAGCCCCTTAACTGATGCTTCGATTCGTTCGGTACTTTTTTGCATTGATTATTTCCGTATCACCTTCGCGTCGGTTTTAAATCCTCGTCGCCATTTATAAGTATTGGAATAATTTAACACAAGAATATTTTTGGTTCTCTCTCTCTCTCTCTCTCTCTCTCTCTCTCTCTCTCTCTCTCTCCCCCATTCCCGGCTGGCCCAACCCCGCCGTTCCTCAGAGTTGAGTTTGAATTATCCATCGGAATTGATTTTTTTAATATTGTTTTTCTCCATGGTACTATTTTTTCAAAGCCCTTTAACCGGACCTCCATATTCGAAATCAAGTCGACTCTGCTTGTGTAAGTGCGGAATGCTATTTTTTTTCCCAAGATTTTTTTTTATTGAAATCTATTTTTCTCACATAGCCGCTATATATTTTTCTCAAAGAGTTCTCGAAAAACCAATTCAAAATCGCAACCGTCCCAAAATAGCTGCGCAGTAATTGTATTTCGCGTCTCTTCCGATAGATAACGTTGTAGTTATCAGGCGCTCTTTTGTTCATTATTCTTTTGTGTGTCCAAAGAGCCACACTTCTTTAAACAATTGGGCTGGATTTCTTTTATGGATGACGGTCATCGGTAGAAACTTGATTACGGTTGATCTTTCTGGAAAACGAAGTTTGTTAGAGACTCGTCCTGTGGAATGGTGGTGACATTTTCCATCCTTTTTAAATTAATTTAAACAAATAAGCTCGAAATCGATTTATATTCTCGATTCCGCTTATCGTCGATGAATTCGATTTCGGCCAAATTCTCAAAAAAACGGGATCGCTCGAGACTCACTCTGAGAAAGAGTGGTAAAATTTTACAAGCGATGCCTATGGTTTAAACCAATACGTTCAGCATTTTTCTCTCTGCCGGCATTTATCGTCGGCGGGTTCTTCGCGGCTCGAATTCTCTAGCAATGGAGATTGTTAGATTCTCGCTCTACAGGGTAACGGTGAAATACCCCGATCAATGGCTAGGGATAAAAAAAGTGGATCGGTCACCCGATACTTGGAAAGCAAACGGTAGGGCAGATAACCCAATCGATGGCTACGGAACAAAATATAATGTGGGTAGATAACCCGGTACTTGAAAGGCGACGGTATAATAGATAACCTGATCGATGGATAGGGGAAAAAATAATGTGGATAGATAACTCAATACTTGAAAGGCAAACGATAGGTCGCATAACCGAATTGATGGCTAGAGAACAAAAAATAATGCGGTTAGATAACCCGATATTTGAAAGGCAGACGGTGGAGTCAGATAACCCAATGGATGGCTAGGGAAAAAAAACGTGGATAGATAACCCGATAAGGGAACGGCAGATGGTCGGTAAGATAACCCGATCGATGGCTGAGAAACAAAAACAATGTGAATAAGATAACCCGATATTCAAAGGCAGACGCCAGGTCAGATAACTCGATCGACTGCTATGGTACAACAGATCGTGGATAGATAACCCGGTAAAAGAAAGGCAGACGGTAGGTAAGATAATCCCATCGATGGGTGGGGAACAAAGAATGACGTGACGGATAACTCGATATTCGAAAGGCAGGCGGTTGGTCAGATAACCCGATCGATGGCTAGGGAATAGAAAATAACGTGGATAGATAACTCGATATTTGAAATGCAGACACTACGTCAGACAACCCGATCGATGTATAGGGAACAAAAAAAAACGTGGACCGATAACCCGATATTCGACAGGCAGACGGCAGGTCAGATAATCCGAAAGAGTAGAGCACACGATCACGAATCTAGATATTTTGTATTATTAATGCTCCAGCAAGCCAATATTTTAAAATCTGTTCGCAGGTTACTGATCTTTTTTCCCAACAATCAGAGTCTCCCTCGAATTTTTCCACCGACAAAAAACATTCGCACTATCGCTGTATTATACATTTAAAAAACTCATTCGCAGGTCATTGTTTTGATTTCGATAGCGATGAATGTCAATGCTGGACTTAGTTTTCTGAACTCCGACAAGTAACATTCATACCGCTATTATGTTGAAAGCTGTTATACAGGAAATACTCATATGCGACACTATGCATGAAATCTTGGAACAGAAAGAGTAGATCACAGGATTACGAATCTATTTTTTTTTAATGATTTCTACTTCTTTACTAATCATTTTTTCTTACCAAACAGCGTTGTACATACTTTCTCGAATTCCGTCACCGAAAAAAAATATTCGCACTATTCCTGTGTTGCACATTTCAAAAACCCATTTGCAGGTTATTGGTTTGTTTCCGTTAGCGATGACAGTCAACACTGGATTCAATTCCCTGAATACCTTCTCCGTCAAGTCACCTTCACAACGCTACTGTGTTGAAGAACTGTTGTACACGAAATACTCATCTGCGACACTATGCATGAAATCTTGACACGGAAAGAGTTGAGCAGATGATCATGAATCTAATTTTTTTGTCTTATTATTACTCTGGCGTGAGAAACATTTGAAAACTTATTTGCATGTTACCGAGCTGTTTCCCTCATCGATCAGAGTTAGCGCTGCAAATACTTCCTCAAATTCTTTCGCCGACAACAAATATTTCTTCTCATTTTTTCAGCGATAACATTCAACACTGAATTGAATTTCCTGAATTTCTTCTCCGACAAGTAACATTCACACCGCTACTATGTTAAGAGCTGTTCTACAGGAAATACGCATATGCGACACCATGCATGAAATCTTTGAACAGAAAGAGTGGAGCACATGATCACGAATGTAATTTTTTTGTATTATCGCTATTTCGGCATGCAAAACATGCGAAAACTCATTTGCGGATTATTGATCTGTTTCCCTCAGCGATCAAGCTTCGGGCTGCGAATCCTTCCTTGAATCCCTTCCCCGACGTGTTCACACTACTTGAAGAACTTTTGAACGGGACAGACTTGTACGCGACACGATACATAAAACCTTGGCAGAGAAATAGCGGAACACACAATTACGAATTTTAATTGAAACCGAACGCTGCTGCTTCCGCTCTGCCAAAAAAAAAAAAACAAATTCTTGTCCCGGAAGAATATGAAAGCCGTCAGTACACTAGAACGCAAGCTGCGTGCCGGCAGTGAGAAAACAGACGAATAAGATTTTCGCGATAGTCGATAATATTTTGAGCTCTGTTGGTACATTCGTGCTACATTTATGTAAAAAATTCAAATCCCGCTTTCCCCCCTATTTTTCCATTAAATCAGTTGAAACAAAGTTCAAAATGTGTTTTTTTTACGGCCTAGAGCTTCATGCTTTTCGAATTTGCATAAACTTTATGTGTCAGTCAGTAATTCACAATTTATCTCATAATAAATTTTGCAGAATTTGGGAAAATGGCGAGCATCAAGTTCTTGGTGCAAGAATATTACATGTACCCAACAAATTTCATCCTAATTCGTTGTATCGTTCTTGAACAAAGGGGATTCGAAATTTAGAAGTGGTCGCAGCGTGTGCTACATGTCCTTAAGGGGTAAGGCCACTCTAGCGTCCGAAAAATAGGCTTTTTGGGGATTTTTTTTTCAGAAAAACTACAAAATAAATCAAGATTACAAAAAAGGGTGTTTATCATACATATCAGTGACTGTATACAATAATTTTTTTAAAGCGATTCATTTCAAAATAGCGGCTGTGCAGCGTTTATCTCAAGACTGCATTTTTTAAGTTGGTCGGAAACATAACTCAGACAATTTTAAACCGATCTACTTGAAATGTTGAATATATCTTGAAAAATACATTGTCTATGGAAGTACGTAGAATTTTCTTTTTATATTGCATAGTTAATTTGTTATTAACAATTGTCTGACGATTTTTAGAGATTTTTGGAGATTTTTAGACCCCCCCCCCCCTAATGCGATCGATATTTTCACGTGACTACCCAAACTGCCGGAACGCCAGGGCCCCAAAAATGATGTGGAGTTTAGGGTACCCATGTGTATGGTCCTAGGGTTAAGGCCTTACGCCACAGAAACGATTATAAAATCATGTGCGAATTTAACAATTTTTGTTCGTATGAAAAAATGAAAGTAATATTTTTTTCGATGTACAAAATGGCCGACTACTCGAAACTTCTCGAAACAGCTTTTTTCCAATTGGCGTGACAAATAACTTCAATAATTTTCACTCGTTTTACTTCAAATTTAAAAGTTATGTTTCTAATTGCATTTCGCAGAGAAGTACGTACGGAATTTCTGATTAATCGAAAACTTTTCATTTTATGAGCAGTTTATGAGCAGTTATAACGAAATTTTTCACTGAAAATTCATTTCTTAAGTCCAAATACCTACAACTTTTGAATAAAAATATATTTTTCCAATTGTGTACGTACTTCTCTAGCTATTCTAATGTAGATTGACGAGTATTTTTTTTGTTCTAGGTAAAAAATTGTGGATGCTAAACGTCACGCCGCGAAGCGTCTAAAAAAAGATAAAAGAAAATATTAGTAGTCGGCCGTTCTGTACATCGAGAAAAAAAAATTTCTAACAGCTTGATATTCATCCTAAATAGTTGTGTAATTAATTTTATGAGTACATCACTTTTTAATACGAAAAAAATTGTTAAATTCGCACATGATTTTATACCCGTTACTGTGGCCTAAGGCCTTAAGAAGAGAGGAAGTTGGTGCATAGCATACTCTCGTGAAAGATTTAGAAGCAGATGAAGCTCGCTTTTTCATGTATTTTCGCATGTCAAAAGCACAATTCAGAGAAATTGATAACCTAGGAGACCAATATATTAAAAAATTCATACAACATTTCGAAAACCAGTTAGTACGAAGAAAATATTGGCAATTTTCATGGCGGTGTATCTGTAATCTTGCAATTTTAAATGATATTTGTCAGGGTACTGCCGAACCAGTTCAATGAATTTTTCATCACTCACCTTCGTAATAAAATAACCACTGATCTTCACGTCGGCAACTAAACTCGCGAGTAGGCCCTCGCGCAATGACGCGCCGGACGTCTGAGACGTAGAGCTACACTATGCACACGCCGTCAGACACGTGGGTTACCCACTCCACCATCCGACGAAAATTTGGGATCGCTGGATCGGCGTCGCGTGGCGTGGATGTGGCGTAATGTAATACACAAGTAGTCGCCGCATCAAATATATGGGCTCCGACGTGTCCAGATCGGTGTGCATGTTCCACGTCGGCCTAATGTAGTTATAGCTTCATATTTGTCGCGATTGCTGGCAGAAAACGGTACATGCTATCTGCACGAGCGTCCTAGAGCGACTATCAACACGTATTTTTCCAGAACATGCCGGACCCCCCTGCCCTGTATCAATCCGATGTTGAGCTGTTCTCTAAACGAGACAGCTCGATAACACAAGCCAGGTATGTTATTTTATTCCATACTTTCTTGAAGCAATTTGTCGAAGAACCTAACGCTGCTACACCGCATGAATCAACCGTCAACAATTTTGCGCAGTTCCTCAACTTTGTTAGTCATTGTCGTGTATACTATAATCAACGGTCACAGTTGCAGAACTTTTCTCATACCAGCAACGGATTCGAATGGCAACTGCTATTCTCATACCATGATTCCCCTCTGAAATCATAGCAAAATGACGCCCCTCTCCTCGCCTCTCCTATCGCTGTTTTCATCCTGTGAAAATCAATGTGGAAATCGATAACATCCTAGCGTCTAGCGTGTAGAATAAATTCGTACGAAGGACCAAGTCTTAAGTTATACCATACTGGACACGTCAGTTTCGTACTTCAATTTCAATTTCAATCCTATGCTCGCAGTGATGGGCGAACTTTTGGGCGGAAGTAAATCCAATAAAAGTATATTCTGGTGCAGAAAGAATCGTTATTAAAAAGATGCATTAAGAATTCGCCATACGACCGCGTTTCATCTTGGAATGACGTGTTAGTCGCGATCATAGCAGTCGTTACTCGTCTACTTGTAAGCGTAGGATTGGATGATTGAATTTGCCTACGCGACATTTTTGAACGCAGTACTCTAAACATGAACTGTTAGTGCTTGAGTTATTTTTAAAATTGAGAAACGATGTCGTTCAAGTGAGATGTTGGTGTGCTGGATGTATTCTTTTGCCTGCACAACATTGGAAGGGTAGCTTTTTCCGATATATGAAAAAATGGACAACCGATTTTTGGGTAGTCTCGACCACGAATAAATTCGAAATTTCCCGCGGAGAAATTTTGATAGGGTCCGACTCAGGACGCTTTCAGGTTGGCAACCTGATAGCGCACTGCTAGATGGGTCTGAAGTTCGAACGTTACGGCGCAACGAAGTATTTATATTTTTTTTATTTTCTAATTTCAATCAATTTATTGCACAGTTCGCTTCTAGGTAACTATAAAAGATCGTACAAATCATTTGAAGGGATCTCGGCAAAGGGAATCTATCCTTAAGAGGGGGTGAAGTCCGAAAAAAATCGAATCTGCTACGTTAGAGAGATTGGCGTTATGGGTAATGCGACTAAAAACACGCCTGCCAGAAAAATTGAACGATTTTATTTCACCGGAACCCACCCTTATCGGGGCATGAAAGTTGAAAAAAATCGTATCTCCTACGGTAGAGAGATTGCCAATTTTGTTATTGGCGTTATGGGTAGTACGACCAGAAGACGGTTGCCAAAAAAATTGAACGATTTTCATCCACCGGAACCCACCCTTATGGGGGGGGGGGGGGGGGGGGTGAAAGTTGAAAAAAGATCGTACCTCCCACGGTAAAGAGATTGCCAAGTTTTTTTTATTTACTATATGAGTCGTCTACAAAGCTAGGCAGAAAAACGTTAATCCGTTAATCGTTAATTAACGAAGTTAACATATTACTTATCGATTTAACATTCAAGTTAAATTCAAATACTATCAACGGTTTTATTAAGTTCCGTTAAATTTAACTTCCAATAAGGGGTAACGCCACTGTAAACGGAAAAAATTTAGCGATTTTTCGCAATTTTTTTTTATGGAAGGACTAGTAAGAGGTTAATAATATTCAAGGATGTTGTTACTCATATCTTCAAGTGAAAAAAAATGTTTATTAAAAACTTATACAAAATGGTGACGTTGGGCCATTCTCGCGAGGTATGGTGAATTTGAGACGCTCTGTGGCACGTAGTATGACCGACGCAAATTTGCATGTGGAAAAATTAAAAATATTTTTATTAATTTACATGAGTATAGCTAGAGAAATAGGTAGGGGATTTTGAAAATATCAATTTTTGTGCAATTGGCAAGCGTTCAATGGCGAAAACATTCATCATGATTCCATCGATCTATTGTATGGCGCCGCTCTTATCAACAATTCTTCAGCGTGTACGCGGTGCCGATGCGATCGAGTATCACTCGCTCTTTCTCACCAAGTATCCCTGGGATGCCAAGGGTAACATACCGATTTACGTGTGTAATGATCTCTTTTTTTTTTTTTTTTTTTTTTTTTTTTTTTTTTTTTTTTTGAAATATAGACTTAGGCGATGACCTTTTGTAAATAAAGGCGTAGAATAAATTACGTGGGCGGACGAATTTCAAACAGGATGCAAAAGAGAAATGAAACTGATTGACGAATATAAATTATCGAAAGAACGCAGAAGACGAGCACAACGATTGTTGGAACTTGGATATCAATGTAGGTCGGCATCTCCACGATCTCAAAGTGAAAAGCCGGTGTATCGCCCCGTTGTCTTTTCCATCATATAAATCGGTATATAGATATACACGTAGGGTAAAATAACTGGTACCGGTAAATTATTGAAATATAATTATTGTTTCGCTTTTCAATTACACCTTCCGGATGCGAATGATCCCTTGTCATTTATAAACGCACAGATAAAATTATACGTGGAGAAATAATTTAATTTGTTATTATAAATTAAATTCGATTTGCTTCGAAATATATCGCTCGCCCGTTTCTTTCATAATACCTAAATTCAGACACGCCATTTGTTAGAACATTATTCCGTCGTTCACAAACGCCATCTCTCAGGAGAAAGCGTCTTAGTGTTACACGCAATAACTCGCAATACAAATAATCTCTTATCTTTTCGTTTCCTCGATGATGTGATGACCATCGAACCCGATGAAATTCGCCAGGCCTGGGCTTTGATGATTGAGGGAAGTCGATGGTCACGAGAGAGAGGCAGAGAGCGAAATCGACAATTGATCGCGCGTACTCTCTGTATTTTTCTTTACGAGGGCTTGCTGTGTATACGGCGGTGTCTGGCGAGCGAGTGCTCCACAACTCAACGAGACCGCACCTCTCATGTCTCATTACCGGATAAATTTTATAGTTCGGGAGGATATTGGTACTGTTCATTCGAAATACATATATCGTTACCTATATGATTTGGTCGTTCCCGAAAACATACCTTTCACTCACCACACGTGTTTCATTATTTTTTCGAGAGTATCGATGCGATGGACGTAGATTTCATATCCGCGAGCATCGATGCGTGTCTCGGCTTCTATATACATCTTCGAAATCGGGACGCGATTTCGCGTCCTCTCGTATCGTTTGGCGTCGCTCAAGCTGAGTGACGATTATCGCTCGCTGTTTCGGGAGCGCGTGATTCGGCGTCGCGTGATTCGGCGTCGCGTCCTAATCGACTCTTGTGATTGTCTCGAGCGAGTTTACAGGCCGATCGTTGTCTGGTTCATGATCACGAGTGCCATAAGCCGGTGCGCAAACGTCCGCCGAATGAACAAGGTAGTTTTTGTGCGGTGCCCTCAGCACTGACGTGAAATTCTCAGCCGTCACATGCGATGATACGTCGTTCGTGTTTAGGGCATATCCCTCTCTGGAAACTTCAAAAAATCGTTTTGCTTTGCATATTCTCATAGTGTGAACTTTCAAGAATATTTTAAGACCAACCGGACCTTGAAATTCTAAAAATTGACGAAGTTACACCTATTTTAGTGGAACAGTGTGCGTCGGGTTGAAGATGATTCGCGTGTAACGAAGGCGGACATCAAAGCACGAGAACATTCAAAAGAGGCCCGAAATGCCCGCAGATTACATAGATTAGGTGTGCAACACGATCTCGATGATGAGAAAGAACACTTTTATGGTGCCGGAATCGCTGACTAGCGGTAAGACGACAATATTTTACAAGATCTTGTAAAATATGTACCAAAACTTTGAACGCGAGTATCTCGAAACTACAAATCTTGACACGTCGGGATTGATAACTTGAGTAACTCTTACACTATTAACTTGAATTTGCACAGTTAGCGTTCAAACAGTAGTCATTTTTGGTACACGATCGCATTTTTTAACGGGCCAGTCCACTTTGGGGCCACGAAAAAAGGCTATTTTCGCGATTTATTTTTGAGGATTTTATAAAAATTTAATTCATTTTAATTTATTTTCAAGTACAAAAACTATCGTTTAACGTAACGCCTAAAAAATAGGTGGGCTATGTAGCCCTATCACAACTCGGCCACGGCTTGTCTAGAACAAAAAAATCAAAGTCCATTAGATTCAGTATGACACCAGCTACAAAATGACCCTCGGATATAAAGTTTTATCAAAAATAAAAAATGGCAGATGAAAAACGAAAAAAGTTGAAAAAACGCTTCTTTCGCAGTTTTTCGCAAAAAAGAGTAAAAATAAAAAATTTAAAACCATCGAGGGTCATCTTGTTGCGAATGATATTTACAATATGTGGTTCAAATTTCAAGAAAATTGGTTTATTAGTTTTATTGGTACAATGGAGCTAGTTTTTGAAAACGTTGTTTCGAGAAAAAATGCGTTTGAAGTTTATACTATGAAAAACTCTTACCTAAACTCAATCGGCAATTCCTGCACCGTACAAAATCCCTTCTGATCGCTCATCATCGTCGATTTCTTCGAGTCTTGCTTGCTTTCGTTTGGTTCTGGTCCCTTTTGAGCACTCAGAACTGCGGCGGTTTGCAGAGCGAACACGCTCGTCATCGCGATTGTCGGCGAATCCGATGGCGATCGGGTCGAGTTTCACCCCCATTATTTCCATTATTTTACGCACTGCACGAAATCCTTCATTAAAGACACACGCGGAAACTTTGCAGTCTACGATTTTTTTGCCGTTGAACATATGTTTAGGTGCCATATTCCATACGCAGTTGTTAAAAGTTTCATTATTGTTTTGCGTACGGCTACCTAAACACCTTTCGAGCCGTTCTGTTTTCGTGAGATTCTCGTAAATAGGTTTTAAAACTTCCTGCACTTCCTCAGAAAGAGCAGGAGGATGTTTGTCAGGTTGCTGAAGTGCCTTAGCTTTGAGGTACTTGCACCATTCTATCGATCAGTTGTGATGTTGCGGTTTAACATCGGTCGAAATTTTGTGGTAATACCCTGCTCATATTTCTTTGCGCATACCTTTAATAGAACCCAATTCCTTCGAATAGCTAAACCGTAATTTTCAGAAAACTGTTTCATCAACTTGATCTTCAAAGTTTGTGTTTTTGCTTGTGACACTTTTTTTTTACGGTAGCCGTTTTTTCTTCACAACTACAGTTTTTTTCGGTGCGGTTTTTTTTCGATGCGGCTTTTTTCGGTGTAACGTTTTTCGATGCGATTTTTTCCTCTTCTGCTTCCTTTAGAGCTTTTTTCTTCTGGATCAAAGATTTTCTTGCTTCATTTGCACGTTTGGCCACATGAACACACACTCCAATATTTTGACAACGAACTCTTCACCATAGGGAAAACAATTGTAAGCAGCATTCTGAAAGTTTTTGAGTCGCCATCACCGATGTAGAATCCATATCGTACAGCAAATCTTTCTACCGATCGTAAAAATATTTCTACTATGCCATCTACCTCCATTTTGCCAGCACTTCCTGAGTGATTTGCTGTACAATGAGGTTTATGCTTCTCGGATCAGGTGATAAAGTCTAATGTGTTTTTTTTACCTTTCCATTTTTCACATCCTTTACAGAAACTTGATCGTATTTCAACGTCAGCGATTTTTGCAGTAAATCGAAGAATAAGTGAAACTATACCAATTCGAGAAGAGAAGTCCCTTTCTTCCCAAGATCCGTCACCAGAAACTGTCAAATCGTCCTCGGGAAGTCCTTTTTTCCCTTTGCACTTTTTTTCTTCTTTAACAGCTTTGCGCGTCACTAAATCGAAAACGGTTTTTACTGCTATGGCAATGCCGTCAACGATTTGATAGTAAACATTCTTGTGTAATTCGTAGCCTAAGTCCATTAGACCACAAAATAAGTCGATACCAGCTTATCCAATGCCCATTAAGGAGAGATATACACCTAGATGGTCGGGGTCGAGGATTTAGAAGCTATGAACACGTACATCACTTTGGCGTACGCCCAAATTTTTGGCCGTCGTCTTCATCCCTGCACCTTCTTAATCTAAACAAAAAAACCTAAACTTTCGCGATAATAATTAATTTAAATAATAACTAAACACTTTATAAAACTTCGAGGTGACGAGCTGTCATACGCGACGATGTATACACGCGGTACACGAATCGACACTTCGTGTTATTTTTTTTTACTCGAAATACAAGCGTCTACAGCGCTAAGACGGGCGCCCCGCGAGTTGTGAGTTTGTCCAGAGGAACGGGCGACTCCAGCGCCGCGGTGGAAAACCCACGCACCACAGTATACCTAGAGTTCTGCTTCGACTTTTTGAAGCTTCGGTCTCTCGCCGACGCGCTCGAAGCGCCCAACTCTCCTCATGGTACGCGCTGGTCTATAAGACGGGGAGCGCGGCTCGCCTCGGGAGCAGTTCTTTCCGAGCTGCCTTCTGACCGCCGAAAGGTGGCAACCCCCCTCCTGATCGCCGAAAGGTGGCAATCCCCTCTGTCCGCCGAAAGGTGACAATCCCCTCTGTCCGCCGAAAGGTGGCAATCCCCTCCTGACCGCCGAAAGGTGGCAATCTCCTCTGATCACCAAAAGGTGGCAATCCCCTCCGTCCGCCGAAAGGTGGCAAATATCCTACCCCCCTCTCTCTCTTCCCCTTCAACACAGCTAGCTCGTAGATATTTAATCAGTTTATTTCGCACCTACCAATACATATATAATTTGTTTCTAATTTCGTTAAATTGATTTAATTTTTGTTCTTCTTCCTACCTTGTTGAGATAAAAATAAATATCTTTATTTGTAAGAGAGTTTTTTTGTTTTGTCCTCCACCGCCGCCACATTGTTGGAGTACGCCCTAACCCACCCTACGGTTCTCGTCGTATTCGCCAACAAATATTCCGTCGACCGTAGAAGACCTACACTATGGGCCTGGTATTGATGATTCCATGTAAGTTGACAAATTTCATGATTTATTCATTCCCAAATTTTCAAACGCATTTTTCTGAAAACCACGTTTTTCAAATCGGTACCCAAAATTTCTCGAAAACCAATGAACCGATTCTTTTGAGGTTTTTTGTGGTTATTGTATACACCATTATCTAGTACTTATCATAGGACTTTTTTTTCCGTTATTTAGTTTTTGTTTTATAGGTAAAATAATAACTAATTTTTGGCCCAAAAATCACTATGTTCAAACGTCCGCCATTTTGTCATAAATCGATATTTTCAAAATCGGCTATGGCAAGTACTAGATTATAGTATCTAATTTAATAATCTTTTTAGTTTTTTTTTTCAGATGATTTTTGAAGAAACGCCAGTGGGTACCGTATACGCAAAATTTTTTACGACGCTCCAAGGATCAAACAATATCCTTGTATATTTTTGATATTTTTAAATAAAGAAAATTAAACATATTTTTGAATGTATATACTTTTAGATAATTAAAACCTCAATCCGAAATTTCAAATAGTTTTCCTTGAAAAAATTCACAAAAATGACCTTTTTTCCGGCTCCTAGGTGTATATTTTCCCTTAAACGCATCACGAACACGAGGCGACGAGTCACTTCGTAACCACTTCTGATAATCGGGCACGAGTTAAGGGGTTACCCCCACTTGCGATTTTGAAAAAATCGATTTTTTTTGCATTTTTTTGAAGTATAAGTATCCGGGTACATACTTCTGTATGGGCCCGGAATAGATGACTCTATGTAAGTTTACAAAAAAAAAAAAAATTTCTTCGTGTAAACTGAAATTGAAACTTTAAACGCGTTTTTCTCAAAATGGCATTTCTGAAGTCGGTGACCAAGATTACTCGAACACTAATGAACCGATCTTCTTGAAATTTTGCAGGCTTATTTAATACATAAAAATGTAGTCTTAAATCGTTCGATTTTTTTTTTCGAAAAAAATGGCCGTTTTATAGCCAAAAAACGGCCGTTTTTTTTTTCGTTAAAATCGAACCATTAACTTTGACTGTCCGCCATTTTGTGAAAAATGAATATTGTTTAAAATCCTTCGATTAAAGACTAGTTTATACTTATATTTGACTAAATCCATCCGCATTTTTTTTTCAGATGATCCACTTCGCCGCAATGTTGGTCACCGCAAACCGTGTATATAAAAACATTATTTCATTGACGGCCATTTGTCACTAAACAATGTAATATTTTTCAATAAAAAAATTACTGAAAGTTCTTCAAGATGTGTTCTTTAAGATGGTATATTGATCCATTCAAAAAGTTTTGTAGTTTTCTTTGAAAAAATTCATGAAAAAGGCCTTTTTTTGCGCTACAAGTGGGGGTAACGCCTTAATGTATTTTTCGCCACACGCACAACTCAAACACACTTTAAAACCCAAGCCTCGCTCTCCATATTTAGAAAATGAAATTTCTCCATTGCAAACTTTACACTTCAAGTAGTTTGACAACGTTGAAAATACGAGAAGAAAGCTTATGATACTGTAACCGGCAGCTGGATCCGTGTGTGCGTCGAAATTCTGATCCTTCGAAGTTGTCAGTTTTTCAGCTAATTTGCTTGCAAAATCTGCAGTTTTATCCGAGTGTTGATTCCCTGAAAACTTCCGCTTCCTGGTTCTCCCTGGATGAGCTTCGTATCCATG
This sequence comes from Ophion slaviceki, assembly GCA_944452715.1. Lineage (NCBI taxonomy): Eukaryota > Metazoa > Arthropoda > Insecta > Hymenoptera > Ichneumonidae > Ophion > Ophion slaviceki. The sequence goes on along the minus strand of OX101785.1, from coordinate 26,336,638 downwards.
ATGCACAACCCGATGTTACTCCTACGCAGTCTAAGCGAATACTGATGTTGAAATAACGGTAGAGGTGTTTCAATGTTCGTTTTTGCTCCTAAAACTTACTTATAACTGTGGTTATATTTCAAGAAGGACTAAAATATAGCTGGATTATACGATTTATAATGAGAAGCAGCTGTTCAATGAACGATAGCGGGGAAAGAGGATTACAAGGCCGATGGGTCGGCCGAGCGCGCTATACGCTCAGGTAGACGAAATGAGGTCCTGACGTTCAGGTAAAAAAAAATACTTAGAGAGCTCGGATTTTCATAAAATTTTGACACAATATTTCTGAATGTATGTACTTTCGAAAACAGTAAATAAAATCGATGTTTTCAAATTTTCAAAGTGGACCGGCCCCTTAATTAAATGAACCATTTTTTAATAACGATGACTTCAGCATGCTGCTTTTTAAGAGAAAAATCAGATTTTCTTTGGAGAAGCGGTCATTTTTTGTATTTTTTGATATTTCGAAAAGTGGATCGTGAACCACATTATTTCCATTTTGACATCCGAGTTTCGACATCGGAGGTACCGATGTCAAAACTCAGTAAACAGTACCACACACGGTCTGCCTAATAATGGCCGATGCTTCCCGTGACGATCGCATTCTTTCTTCTTCAACAGACCGAGTCCTTTAGGGACGCCATCTACAGTAGTGGATGGCCAGGATCCGGTGACTTTCGTTTCATGACGAGCATTCTTATAACCTTGATGTGGAAACGGTCTGCAATTTCTCGCCGATATCGCTGGACATATTCGTGGCCGTATGTTTCACTTTTCCAAATCATTATCACTTTGCCGATTACAGATAACATCAATCGAGTCGTCGTTATTTGTTGCAGATAATAAATACGGCAGTGTCGTATTTCTTCTTGATGTAAACGATCGAAGAGGGCAAGTTAGCGGACCACGATTAATGCTGACGCTCGAAGGCACTGGACAGTTCAATAGATATTCGAATAAATCTGCTCGTCGAGAGATAGTTGTGTATACGCGTTGTTATTGATCGATCCGTCCTATCACACATTTTTTCACCGCCAAAAGTGACGATGGCCGCGAACAAACAAATCTTGTCCTCACTTTGAACCGTATCTAACAAGAGCCTAAAATAGCCCTGGGTAAGTGTACTTTCAATACATCCCGGAAACGAGTTCTCCAATGACGTCACGCATCGCACTACAATGTCTCCATCCGCACTCTGCGGTGTAGAGCCCACAGCGTGTTATTTAGTTGCATACAAAAGTTCCAAGTTTTCCACGCGGGTGAGCTCTAAGATTACGCAATTTTTCTTGGAATAGAAGCGAGAAGAATGGGAACCCTGCAGATGCGGAAGAAGTCGCAATAGAGTCACCGACGGTTTTTTTACGATTACTGTAATTTTTCAAGGCCTCTTTCTCTCCCTCTCTCTTTCTACTTTGCCCCTCTTTTCTCGAGCTTTTCTATTTCCCCATCCGAGGAAAAGAGCCTCACGCATTGCACCTCGTCCAATGCAAGACAGATCCGAAAGATAGTCGCGTTTCGTCAGATCCATGATCGACAGTGAAACACAATTGTTGGTAAACTTGCGAATTTGTACTTACAAACATGGTGACCATGTCGTGACCCGGCCCCATAGTCCGGATCTTGTTCTTCGGCCATGGTTAGTGAAGAGATTCGTTGTCGGTTTTCCCAAGACGACTGAATCGATCGTACCGTACGTTCCGCAGATTGCGCGCTCATTTTTTGCGGTAAGAATCGACGATTATCTTACCGCGGATTAATGCAGCAATTGTTTTGCGAGCACGAGAGTTTTTTGCCGTTTATCGGCCCATTATCTTCTCCATTGGATCCGGTTGACGGGCATAAATAATAATCGGCTGCACTTATCGGCTATAGAAGCCAATTTTGTGACATAAGACCTCATTATACGTACCGGTTGGATGTTGCCCACTAGTAATTTTCTTTCGTTTCCCGGACGTTTCGAAGCTTTTTTTTGGACGAGATGTCATTGACTGTCGACTTGTGTCGTACACGATTGTGGAACACTTCGCGCAATGGACGAGCAATTGCGGAGGTACGAGAGTTACGCTCGCGATATTAAACGACTTTCTGTACTGGCCGGGCTATGGCCGGGTCCCGGTTCCTCGAGGTTCTTTCGATTGGTGGTCGTCGTTCACTTCACCGCGAGTATCATAACATCTTTCGGTATAATGTACTTCGTGGTCAGTCACAGAACGAATATTGGCCTGCTCACCAAGGGTCTTGGAATAGCAATGAGCTTTTACACGATGTTAATGAAGGTAATTTTTCAATTGATTATCGATATTGAACGGCCGTTCAGCCAGCCACGCACACACACGCGCGCATCATCAATCGTAAGCCTTCTCATTCTATATCCTCGAAAGTTGATCGTCTTATCGGTGTATCGTGATCGTCTCACCGAGTTGCACGAGACCCTGGATACAAATTTCCGCTCGGACCTGGCAAATCCGCATTATCGGACTGTGCTACTTTCGGCGATTGAATATTTTTATCTTCCGACAATCTTGCTCTCGCTTTCAACGCTCTTTATCATCTCGATGTACAATTTGAATCCGCTTATATCGATTATAATTCAACTGTCACGCGGTGGCGAGGTTCTTCAGCATCGCACGCCTTACCCCTCGAAGTTTCCCTTCCCGGAGAGCAACTTTTTATTCGGCATCAGCTACGTCATCGAGGTAGCTGCGAGTTACTCGATAATCACAATAACAACGAGCACGGATGCCCTTTTTGGCTTCTACATCTTTCAAATGACCGGTCAACTCCGTGTTCTCTCCTATCACATGCGCAACGTCACCGCGTCCGATGATCATTTGAGTGTCATCAGGGAATGCGTCACACGCCTTCAGACATTGGCACGATGTCGGGACCATCTCCAAAAGATTTACGGCCCCGTTATCTTATGGATGTTGACATCGAGTGCCATGACCATGTGCGCAAATATCTTTCAAGCTTCGCAGGTACATATATTTTTACTTTGGGCAGAAAAATTTCGGCGTTGCTAGTCTTGGCGGATCGGAATTCATTGGTAACCGTCTTAAGGTCATAGTAACGGGTGTATAATCATGTGCGAATTTAACATTTTTTTTCGTTTGAAAAAGTAATTCACTCATAACATTTATTACACATCTATTTAGTATGAATATCAAGCTGTTAGAAAATTTTTTCGTTGTACGAAATGGCCGACTACTCGAAACTTCTCGAAACAACCTTTTTTTCCAATTGGCGTGACAAATAACTTCAACAATTTTCACTCGATTTACTTAAAATTTAAAAGTTATGTTCCTAATTGCATTTCGCAGAGAAGTACGTACGGAATTTCTGATTAATCGAAATCTTTTCATTTTATGAGCAGTTTATGAGCAGTTATAACGAAACCTTTTACTGAAAATTCTTCTTCAGGTATTCTGATGTAGATTGGCGAAAATTTTTGTCAATCATTGTTGATTTTGAATCAAACTTGTTCTAGGTAAAACATTGTGGGTGCTAAATGTCACGCCGCGGAGCTCCTAAAAAAAGATAACAAAAGAAAATATTAGTAGTCGGCCATTTTGTACATCGAAAAAAAATATATATATATTTTCTAACAGCTTGATATTCAAACTAAATAGATGTGTAATTAATTTTGTGAGTGGAGCACTTTTTCATACGAAAAACTGGTTAAATTCGACCATGATTTTATACCCGTTACTGTGGCCTAAGGCCTTAAGGTTTTTTCCAAACCGGATTTTCGGCTTTAGCTGCGCAGCTGCATCTTATTACATGAGACTTGAGCGGCGAGATTTGGAGATGGATATACAAGCCCGCGATTTACTCTGTTACAATCTCGATTGTATTTCCACCTAGCCTAGACGAACCAAACCACATGTAAATCTAACCCAAACAACCATATTAAATCGTATTTGTATCTGACCCAAATAAACCAAATTGCATTTTTACCTAACTCGAGATAACCCAAACGATCAAGTTGTATTTATACCTAACCCAAACAAACCCTCAAACAAACAAATCCAGTCTTTGTGCGTAGCCCAAACAAAGCCTCAAATAAACAAAACAAATGGTATTTGTGTACCTAATGTAAACAAATTTGAACAAGGGAATGAGATAAAATTTGTACCTAACCTAAGTAAGCTCACTAAAACTCTTCTACACATTAGAAGCAAAACGTATACATATCTTTAGTACCTCTTCTAGTTAATTCGTTCATCAACCTCCAGCAGCCTCGCTGCTGGGCAGCCTATTTTTTCTTTTATTTTAGTAACTTTCAGCCTGTCTTCGTGCCAACCGCACTTTGATCTACGTAGACTTATCCGGCAGTTATCAAGAACCAGAATAATCTGTTTCTGTGATTCAATTACAGATCAGCATGGGCAAAGCTGTGTTCGTTTTCATTTACGTTGTCATGAAGCTTATGCAATGTCTGCTCTACGGATGGTTCGGATTATTCCTAACCACCGAGGTACGCACAGGGACAAGTAGTAGACTTAGCTGCTTATTCACCAGTTGTTATATTTGCAATTCTATACAAGTCTAAACAATTCGGCAGTCTGAAGTTCTTCAATATGCGACGTACTGCAGCGGATGGCCCGGCTGCGGTGATAAATTATTGTTATCCAATGTACTCACAATGCTCATGTGCAAACCCTTGATACTGAAAGCCTGCCAATTTTACCCAATATCGATCGACATGTTCATGGCGGTGGGTACTCTTCAATTGACCCATAAACCGTTTAATTCACACAAATAAAATTTATGTCCATTTCAGATAATAAATACCACATTATCGTATTTTTTCTTACTGCGAACTCTCGATGAAAAATGACGTTTCACGACGAACCGTCGATCACATTCGTAGGATACGTCTCAACAATACAAGAGACTTTATAATTTGTAAATAAAATCAACAATTGCAGTCAATCGTAAGTTTTTTTTCAGTAGGTAACGATGAGAAATGATTCTAAAAGAGTTCAGGTACAAAGTTTCATCACTAGCGTCTCTCCGATAACAAATGACCGAGTAATACAGTAATAGCTAGGCCACAAAGTGAAACTCATCACCACACTTCGATTGATGCTAAAAGGGTAAGGATTGAAGAGAAGCAATAAAAGGACTAATTGATCCATAAAAAATCCGGAAAAGGTTTGTTTCAACGTAATTGCTGTGACATCGGAAATTTGAAGACGAAAATTGTGAGTATTTACAAAACGAGGAAATAATTTACCCATGTAAATAATTAGCATTTAGAACGGTACTTTTTGAAATAATAAAATAATTTGTATTGCACACACGCCGATAATGCGACACTAGAAAAGCATTACACATTTACATTTACTATTAATTTTTATACACTGTTTATGCTTTGCTATTGTATATGCATTTAGGTGGCTCACTGTCAAGTGATATAGAAAAAAATCGAGCTTGCGGTTTTTTTCAAAGTAACGTAGGCATATACATAGTATAATATAAGATATGCTTATCGATCATGGTGACGGATCACGTCAAAAGCAGGACTGCCTATCACAATATAATGAATATGGGGAAGAAAAAGTAAAAACAGTATTCCTGGAGACCGAGGTAGTGATGTCCAAACCAAGTATTCAGCCGTACACACGGTCCATCTAATGATGGCGGATATTGCCGGCAACGATCTTATTTTTTTTAACAGACCGAATCCTTTCGGGATATTGTGTACACTAGTACTAGTGTACACGTGGACGGCCAGGATGCGGTAAGAGTCCTATCATGCCGAGGATTCTCATGATGTTAATGTGGAATCCGGTGGTACTGACGGCGTGCAATTTCTCAACAATATCACTGGACCCAAAGGCATAGCCTGAACTTGCTTCAGGGGGGTGGGGGCAAAAGCGAGGAAAGTCGAAATGAAGTACCCATTATAAATTTTTTCTCAAAATGGTAATCGATTTCAATTGTGTCGAAACCGTATGCCGTACCTACAAAATTTTCGAGGTCGCTTCGCTCGTCTGCAGCCTTTCCCTACCTTGGCATACCGGCTTTGTGAGCTCACTTCGTTGGTCGTTGAAATTTGCACTCTGGCAGTCCTGAGTATAAGATAATAAATATTTGGGGACAATAAGTAAAATGTCACCATTCGGGTTAAAGTTTTTCCGAATACACGATTTGATTGTAATGGTTTCTATAATTTTTGGGTATTCATTTATTTAATTTCACAAGATTCATTTACTTAGATGCATAGGTACGACTAACCCCATTTGTTAAATTGCTCAGCAAGTACTGTCGTGTTCCTAATAAAAGCTCCACAGTGAAATTATCTAGACTTAACTAGACTTTACTTATCTAAACCTAGCCTATGGAAGTAGCATACTCTATTAGCTGACTTGTGTGTCACTCAAAACATTTATGACATTTGGATTGCCTGGACTCTGGGTCTGAATTCTGTAGGACAGGTAGGTCGCGCTACGCGCATATCACGTTGATTGATGTCATCTATATACAAATCGGCGCGGTTTGAAAATAAGGATTCGCTCAGTTGTCACTGTGAAGTAGGGTCTAGATGTTGAGAAACATGCTGGGTTTATGAGTTTCTTCGGATTTTTGGAAAACGTACTTGGCATTTTCATGGGACCACGTCGCTGTTCCCCTGTGCAGCAAAGAAACAACCATTCAAATCGGACCAGCCCACACGGCGTAACCGGTGTACATACATATGAAAAAATAATAAAAATACATAGCCGACGAACAGTTTGAAGCCGGTTTAAAATGGTTTTATTTGAAACGCTCGGAAGTAAATTGGTTTACTTCCGCGTTATTTAGCTACATCTGAAAATTCCGACTTTTGCACGTCGGTGCGCTCCAACATTACGCATTTTTTCTCGGAATCGAAGAGAGAAGAATGGGAAAGTTGCTGATGCGGAAAAAGTAGCGAACGGATTATGGACGATTTTTTACGATTACTGTAATATTTCAAGGCCTCTTTCACCTGGTCCGACGCAAGGACAGATCCGAAAGATCATTGCGCCTCGTTGGATCCACGATCAAAAGTAAAAGTACAATGATTGGTAGACTTGCGAATTTGTCCTTAAAGAGATCCCGAGCACGTCGTAATCCAGCACCATAAACCGGATCTTGTTCTTCAGCCACGATTAGTGACGAAGTTCGGTATCGGTAAGTTTTGGTCAGACGACTGAATCGGTCGTACCGAACGTGCGGCAGCTTGCGCGGTAGATTTTCCAGCAACGCTACCCCGAGCGTTGATCTATCGCGGTCGTCTCGCCGAGCTGCACGAGATTCGCGAAAAAAAAATTTGAATCCGCTCATATCGATTATCATCCAAATATCACACAGTGCCGCGGTTCTCCAGCATTACACGCCCTATCCCTTTCCGGAGAGCAAATCTTTAGTCGTCGTCAGTTACCTCATCGAGGTAGCCACGAGTTACTCGATAATTTCGATAACAGCAAGCGTAAACGCCCTTTTAGCTTCTACATCTTTCAAATGTCCGGGCAACTTCGCGTTCACCCCTATCACACGTGCAACCTGACCGAGTCTTATGATCATCAGAGTGTCATCAGGAGTGCGTCGCGCGCCGCAAGATATTGGCACGATGTCGGGATCATCTCCAAACGATTTACGGCCTCGTTATCCTCTAGATACTAATACCGAGTGCTATGAACATCTGAACAAATATATTCCAAGCTTTGCAGGTACATATGTTGCGGTCAAACGCGTTTTTTTTCAAAACTGCATTTTCGAAATTGGCGTGCAGGATTACTCAAAAACTATTAAGCCGATTGAGTTGAAACTTGGTAGAAGTATTGATAATATCGTCAAGTAGAAGGTAGCGTCTACTTGACGAGTATTGTTTTCGAAAAATTAGAAAGAAACTACTTTTTTAATCAAAATTTTACAGAAATGTGGCGTGAAATGTTGATTTTTTTAAAGTGCGTGCCATTGTATTCAATTCGCATTGTAATTACTGTCAAATAGAAACTATACATGTTCCAACTGAACAAAATTTGAATTCTTTCGCAAATTAAAGTTTGCGGAAAGCTACATACACGCCGATTCGTAACTCCCGCGGGAACCTTGCTGTAACATTCTGCCAAAGCTCCGCCAATTTGATGGTAATTGCATTTAAAAAATAGCGTTGTATACTTAAATATACTAATAAAGTATACCTATAGTTTGATAAATGTGGAATCATTATCTCTTAGTTTAAAAGTCCCTCAAAATTGCTTAATTGTTTCCGGTCTAAATGTACATCCCGCTTTAAACAAATGTGCTCGACTCGATTTCATTTGTCGATACCGGTCATCTGAGGAACTCTAACGACGGCCGAAATTTCTAGCAAGCAGGGTTAGAGACTCGTCCTGCGAGAGAGTGGTAAAATTTTATCATCCATCTTCAATTAATTTAAACAAATTGGCTCGAAACCAATTTATATTCTCGATGCCGCTTATCGTCGATGAATTTGATTTCGGCCAAATTCTCAAGCAAACGGGATCGCTCGAGACTCACTCTGCGAAAGAGTAGTACAATTTTACAAGCAATGCCTATTGTTTATACAAATACGTTCTGCGTTCTTTCCCACTGTCGGTGTTTATCTTCGGCAGGTTTTCGGAGGCTAGAATTTTCCAGCAATGGAGATCGCTAGACTCTCTCTGCAAGAGGGCTGTAAAATTTTTTTCTTCGGCAGGTTCTTCGCGGATCGAATTCTCTAGCAATGGAGATTGCTAGAGTCTCGCTCTGCAGAATAACGGTGAAATAACCCGATCGACGGCTAGGAAAGAAAAAAAACGTGGATAGGTAACTCGATACTTGAAGGCCAATCGGTAAGGCATATAACCCAATTGATGGCTACGGAACAAAATATAATGTGGGTAGATAACTCGGTACTTGAACTCGGTCGACGGTAGGATGGATAACCGGATCGATGACTAGAGCAAACAAATTACGTGGATAGCTAACCTGTTGAAAACAAAAACCGAGCACCCCATATAGGGTCGCCTGTTGTAACAAAAATGCCAGCATTCAGCCATTAAACGGTTTGCTGATAATCGGTCAATAATTCGTCGACCAGCATTGGGATACTGTAGGCGGATGAACTGCTTGCCAGATCTATGCCAGCCATTCGTGGGCCAATACTATTGCACCGATAATATGGCGATCAGCATTGGGGTATCGTAGGCGGATGAACGGCTTGCCAGATCTATGCCAGTCATTGGTGGGCTAATACCATCGCACCGATAATATGGCGATGAGCATTGGGGTATCGTAGGCGGATGAACTGCTTGCCAGATCTATTCCAGCCAGTGATGGTTTGTTTTTGGGCGTTTTGCAAATGTAGGTCGTTAAACTGTAATATGTAAAAACAAGGGATAAGGTTTCGAAAAGCATATCCCACTGATGAAGCTGAAATTTTGCACCGACCTTCTTTTAAATATTTTAAGAGAACCTTTAAAAGGATATTGGCGACTAGCAATAGTTTTCGATATATCGTATATTGAAAGTTGTTTATTGTACTGCGCTTCTACTATATTAAATAAACCCAAACAAACCCATCCCACATGGCAAGTGATATGCACATACGGGCGAGCACTGTTTGCCAGGAAGCAGCGCGGCCGGGCGAGTGGGGGGTATCTATCGGATATATAGATATACTCGTATGGCGTGAAATAATAAACTTTACAATGCGATATATCGAAAACTATTGCCAGTCGTCACAAATCCTTTAATGGTTTCTCTTAGGATAATGAGAGGAAGTTCGGTGCAAAATTTCAGCTCGATCAGAGGAGTATGCTTTTCGGAACTTCACACAAAACATGTGAGTTATTTTTACAGCCTAAATGGACCAAAAGAATTGTCGGTAAACTTTAATGTCACGAATAAAATTATCGGCATAAAAGTAAGGAACGAACAAACGATGGATTCTGTAAGTGTTAGAATGGCTAAGTGGGTAGGGCGCTCGACACTAGAACGAAAGGCGCAGGTTCGATCCCGATGAAAGGTAAAAACTTGAACAATGCAGAAAGCGTTTTTAATGCAATTATTCTATGTACATGAACATAAGTAAAGCATAAGAAAACAAAAAAGATACTAGTAGAATTTTCACATTCATAATTTGTCAATTTCTTGTTTTTCATTTCCGGCGAAAGATCTGGCAGCCGTTGCTGGGCCAATGTGGGCGTATGGTAGTTGGCCAAGTCTTAGCAGCCATTCATGGTTTACCATTACCAATCATGCATGGTGCGGATCTGGCCCGTTTACATAGCCATTACCGCGCCATCGTTTGTTCTCTGGCAACCAGTCGTGGGCCATTACTGTGCTGATTGTAAAACCCTATTTGGGACGTTCCCAATAATTCGGAAAAATCCCAAAAATCGGAAACTCGACGTATTTCGTGGGATAATTACTTTACGCTTATGGAAAACTCCTGATCATTTTTCAGCACATTATTAATATCTGCTAAGAAAATGCTATCACGGAGCTGAAAAAAGGTACGGTTCAACTAATTATTGTGAAAATAAGGATTGTGGAAGGAAAATAAGGGACTGTGAAAATGAGGATTCCCAGTATCGTTCTAAAATTATTAATGTTTATAATAGCAAATGTTTGCAAAAATCGAACACACAAAATATTAGGTTGTGCAGTCATGCCAACGTCGTAAATGGCACAAATGCTATCTCTCGTATCCGTATTCGGTAATTATGCCCAGGAACCGCAAACTACTCGTTCACGATAATTAACAACGAATATTATTTGTTTTTATTTTATTTATTAGTAATGATTATACAATATTGATTTAATAGATATGTTCAGAAATTATATTTATCTAGAAATTTATAGGCAAATACAAAGTAAAGCGGATTTTTTTATACATACATTTTTTTAGCATACCGGAAAATTATTAAATTGTTTTATTTCTTCCAGATTATAGACAGCCAGATTACTACACACTTTTCCTTTTTAGCAATTTTTTTTTGCTCTAACCGATATTCATTGTTGAGCTCCTTGGGCCCATATTGAGGTGGTGAACGGAGCGCGTATGTCTTTAACTTCGCGACACTTCTGCCAGCCTGGGCATCATCATATACCACGATTTACGACGCTGCGAATTCGTCTCGCGTTAGTTGAGCGAGAAAAAGTTATAGAAAATAATTATACAAAGTAATGAAAACATTTAACGTAATCACTGAATGTTGAAAAATTCATATTTTTACAAATAGATATATAAAAATATCTAAATATCTATTTACATATATAAAATATATATAAATAATATTGAAAATGCAGGTTTAATATGACGATTATTCGACAGCCAATCGGCTTCATGCATAAGCATAGGGCGCTCCCCTCGGGCATCACCCTCGACGGCTAGACCCCATAACAACCTTAACGTGTAGCAACGATCGTCATCGGGAAAGCCTAGATGGGGGAATCACTGGAAGCGCGTGTAGAGGGAATTTCGAAAAGGACCTTCCACGGAGAAGACGGTGGGGAGGAAGGCATTTCGGGGGTGGAAACAATTGGGGAAACAGAAAGCGTTCGATATTTAGAATGCAGCGAACGTGTAAAAATGCTTCAACCGTTCCAACCGACATTTTGCTTGGGTTTGTTTGACAATATTTATCATGGAAAATGCGCGTTCGACCGCAGCATTGTAAAAGGGCAAACTGAAAAGCCCGAGAATGACCTTTGCGATATTGAAGAATTTTTTATTTTGCGCTACATCAACTACGTTGTTGATGCCGGCCCAAATCCTTTCAGTGTTGGAAATATCAGGCGTCACAGCCTTGTGTTTATGCGAAAACTTCGAAAGATAAAAATATTTATCTCGCTAGCACTCATGGTGCCTTCGTCGATGTGTAATTTCACCTTAAGGGGGTACCCCTCTCTAGAAACTTTAAAATATCATATTGCATATTGTTATGGTGTGAACTTTAAAGAATATTTTAAGACCAATCGGACCCTGAAATTCTAAAAATTGACGAAGTTACACCTATTTTGATGTAAAGTTAAGGATGATTCTCGTGTAACGAAAGCGGACATTAAAGCACAAGTACACTCAAAAAAGGCCCAAATTGCCCGCAGATTGCATAGATTAGGTGTGCAACACGATCCCGATAATGAGGAAGGACACTTACATGGTGCCGACATCGCTGACTAGCAGTAATACGACATTTCACAAGATCGTGTAAAATATGTACCGAAACTTTGAACGCAATTGTACTACACGTCTCGTTCTCGATGATAATCTGTAGATGATAGTCTTGTCATACGTCAAACTCACAACTTTTTAGCGTATAGGGACTTTTTGAACGTCCCGCCTGCTGCGCCCTTTTCCCGTGTGTCCACGGCGGTGCTGCGCTCTCCCCTAACTTCATTATGTTTCGTTGTGCAACGAACTCAACACGTGCAGCGTAAAACGAAAGATTATTTAATTCAAAAAATTCTTACGTTTCATCGAAGGAATATGCCAAAGGACAGGAAAAGAAAACGCTCTCGCTCTAGATCTAGAGAAAATAAACGAGAATACAGAGGGTCGGAGGAAAAAACCGAAAAGCTCGAAAAAAATGGACAATCTCCAAAACGTGCTGTCGCAATTCCTGAAGGATCGATAAAATGAAACCAGGGCGATAACGACGACAGATCGATCGATTCAAGATGAAGGTAAGTTATTGTTTGTGAAATATCTCCATACGAGATTAGCACAAACAATGTTTACAGTAAAAAAGGTCTCACGGTCCACACGAACGTGAGACCGCCCCTCGCGAAAAAGTCCACACGACTAAACGGGGAGGACAACACAACGAGATTCAACAAGAATCTGTTTGTGGTTTGTATCTGATGACTAACTTCCATTCTGTTGGGAGGTAGCGTTTCCTAAAAATAGGAAACGCTACAGAATGGGAGGAAGAAAATTCGCAAGACAAGACCAACAAGGTCACCGCCAACGAGGCACTCGCCAACAAGGCACTCGCCAACAAGGCATCCGCCAGTGAGGAACCGGCCAATAAGGCACACGAAAGGGTCTTAATAGATGAAACAGATCTGGAGAAAGAAGAAATACAAAAAAAGTGATATCCTGGAAGCTCTTATAAACGATCCCACGGAGGTAGTAGAGACATCAACACCTGTTAACGCCGATCTATATAAAAAATGGAATCAGTGGATGGCGAATGGGCTGTCAGAGGACAGCAGGAAGGAGGTCCTCAACAAATATTCGAGAAAAGGCGAATTTTATACAAAAGCTCCTTAAATAAATTTAGAGATCGCCCACGCTCTCACTGAAATCGCGGAAAAGAGAGACAAACACTTTGTAGATACACAGAAGTGTAGGATCTGCGCTGATTTCTCTAGGCTCAGCGCTTACAATGATGATTGAACCGCCTAAAAAAGGCATTGAGGAGGAAATATTTCTAAAACTGCTCTGTGATACTGGAAAATTACTAACTGACGTATTTCATCAGCAATCGGTCGCTAGAAAGTCTTTCATAACTCCCTTACTGAACAAATCGGTAAAACCAACGCTACAATCTCAGACAAGTGACTTTACGGAGAGAAATTCAACGATCAGGTGAAAAATGCGAAGGCCGTAGAGAAGGCCTGTGCGAATATAAAAGAGAAGCCTGTTCCCAATTTCTCGACGCAAAAGACACAGGGAAACTCCAGATACCCACCTGCAGGAAGCAGGCAGGTGGGCACACAGAGACGTTCGACATTTCGATTCAAGCGCAATTTTCAGACGTACAACACGACCAAACCATCGACAGGATAGTCCAAGACGGCCAAGAAAAAGTAGTTCAGGTGAAAACCTTAGCTGGACGTCTAAAAATTTTTATCAATGAGTGGGAAAAAATCACCACGGATAAATTTATTTTACAAGGCGCGAAAGGTTACCGTATTTCCTTCGAGGAAATCCCAGGCTCAAATAATAAATCGTATGCGCAAGAATGGAGTAACAATGAACGTATAAATATTCGAGTCGAGATTGAGGCCTCATTGACTAAAAAAGCCATAGAAAAATGTGAAGACCGCCCATCTTAGTTCCTCTCCCCCTTTCTCCTCGTCAAAAAATCGAATGGGTCTAAAAGATTTATTCGAAATCTAAAAAGATTGAACGGCTTTATCAGATCGGCTCACTTTAAGATGGAAGACATTCGGCCAGCGAAGGGGCTCTTGTCAAAAGACTGTGTCATGGGGACAATTGACTTAAAAGACGCGTATTACGCGATTCCGGTTGGTCAGAATATAGAAATTATCTTAGATTCCGATTCGAGAACGAACTTTATCAGTTCACGTGTTTGCCGTTTGGCCTTTGTACAAGCCCGTTCGTATTTACAAAATTAATGAAGCCCGTTTTGAGCTTGTTAAGACCACAAGGTATTACCTTAATTATTTGTATCGATGACATTCTAGTTATGAGCAGAACTCAAAAGATATGTGCAGAAAATATCACAAAAACGTGTGATTTTCTTAAAAATCTAGGCTTCAGTATAAACTGGGAAAAAAGCTCACTTATTCCTAGCAAAATATGTACATATCTAGGATTCATTATCGATTCAAAGAGTTCTAGATTGGAGTTAACTGAGCGAAAGAGAGTCCGGATCAAGGACATGATTGAAAAATTTCAACGAAAAAAAAAATAGTACACGCGATTTTTCCAAGCTGCTCGGTACGCTCGCAGCAGCCACACCAGCGATAGCTTATGGATCGATATATTGTAAGAGATTAGAAAGACAAAAATTTCTTGCGCTTGGACTCAACGACGGAAATGACGATGAGATACTAACTTTTAAACATAGACTCATAGAAGATCTGTGCTGGTGGAAGAAAAATCTAAGTTTAGGTTTTAACCCCATTCGCACTTTCAATTTTGCGCTAGAAATCGAGACAGATGCGTCCTTAACAGGGTGTGGAGCGCATTGCGAGAGTAGGAGCACTTACGGGTTTTGAAGCCCGATAGAAAGGAAACATAGTATTAATTACCTGGAACTTCTCGCAGCATTTCTAGGTCTGAAAAGCGTTGCAGAAAATCGATCGAATCAAGAAATATTATTGCGAGTGGATAATACGTCGGCAATCTCGTACATAAATCGATCGGGGGGTGTGTAATTTCCTCATTTGAGTGAATTAGCAAGAGAAATTTGGCAATGATGAGAAAAACGGAAGCTTTGGTTTTTCGCGTCATATATTTCAACAAAACAAAACGTTTTTGCGGACGCGGCATCCTAAATTAAAAACATTGGCACCGAATGAGAGTTGTCGAAAAAGAATTTTGAGATAATTAATGAAAAATTTGCTCCGTTTTCAATTGATTTATTCGCATCAAGACCGACTAAAAAATGTAAAAGATTTCGTGCTAGATTCCCACAGCCAGATGTTACGGCTGTGGGTGCGTTTACAATTTCTTGGACCAGGGAAAAATTTAACGCATTTCCACCCTTTGCGCTGATTCTGCGATGCCTACAAAAAATCTCAAACGATCAGGCAGCTGGAGCAATAATTGTTCCGTACTGGCCAACACAGCCATGGTTCCCGTTATTTTTGTCACTACTTACCTCACCTCCCGTTATTTTAAAAACCTAATAAGAATCTCTTATTATCTCCGTGCAGGAACATAACACATCCTCTGGCGCACAAACTTTCATTGGTGGCAGGGAGTGTATCAGGCAGGCCTTCCAAAGGAGAGGCATCAAGAACAAAGCAGCGAAAGTAATGGTGAACTCGATATCATCGAAAACAAAATTTCAGAAAAGATGATGTGGTATCACGGTTTTTGAACGGAGTATGCAAACAAAAACCACAGCGTCCGAAGTATGATAGTACATGGGACACAGAACAAGTATTGCAATTTCTTAAAAAGGTTTCAATGGACAAAGCTCCGCTGAGAGAGATAGGAGAAAAAGTTGCAACGTTATTGATTATGGCAATAGCGCAGAGACTCCAAACCCTTGCTCTGATTCGATTTAAAAATATAGAAGTCGAAAGCGAAAAAACAAAGATGAAAATTTTGGGTCTTACGAAAACATCGAAACCAGGAAAAGTGCAACCAGAATTAGTCTTTCCGTTTTTCACAGAAGCCGGAGAATTATGCGTAGCATCGGCAATACTAACGTATATTAAAAGAACCGAAACCTTGCGACCGGAGGATAATGAGATGTTGTTCATTAGTACGATTAAACCAAACAAACAAGTGTCAGCGCAGACGTTAGCTCATTGGGTAAAAGCCCTGTTGAGGAAAGCAGGGATAGATACGGAAAAGTTCTCAGCTTACAGTACAAAACATGCAGCTGTGAGTGCAGCGCTCAGAAAAAGCGTAGATATCGATACGATACGTAGAACAGCTGGTTGGCCCGAGCGTTCGGAAGTTTTCGCCAGATTTTACAATAGGCCTAATTATATATATTAAAAAAAATTGTCATTCGCGGGGGCTTTGCTAGTATAATTAGCGGTCGAGAGATATTGTTTCCCCTCCTCCTTTTATTGTATCTCGCTTTCCTCTATGTAAAGGAAAAACCTGTACAGGTAGACTGAACGAACCAATAGAGAGTTATCACTTTCTTCGCTAAAAGTCTACAGATTATCATCGAGAACGAGACGCGTAGTATAATTGAACGATCAAACGAGCCCGCCGAAGGCGGACGAAGTTCGATCGTAATTATACGAAGCGTCTCGTTCGAAGATGATCCATTCCCACCCATAATTACCCAAAATCCAAAAAAAAGTGATAACTCCTCATGAAAATCTCTAATCGAAATGAAGTTAGGGGAGAATCCACCGCCGTGGATACACGGGAAAAGGCCCATGTAGGTTTCGCCAATCGAACCGTAACGGCCAATACTTGGACCAATGTTGGCGGGGCGATGATCGATTACCCAATTTTACGCCAATGCTCGGCTGAGTATTGACTAGCCAACATTGGTTTGCCGATACGAGGCCAATGTTCGGCCAAATATAGCCTCGCTAATCATTGGCTTGTCGATACGAGGCCGATGTTTGGCGAAGTATAGACTCGCCAATCATTGGTTTGCCGATACGCGGCCAATGTTCGGCCAAACATAGACTCGCTAATCATTGGCTTGTCGATACGAGGCCGATGTTTGGCGAAGTATAGACTGGCCAATCATTGGTTTGCCAATACGAGGCCAATGTTCGGCCAAGTATAGACTCGTTGATTATTGGTTTATCGATATGAGGCCGATGTTTGTCGAAGTATAGACTCGCCAATCATAGGTTTGCCAATACGAGGCCAATGTTCGGCCAAGTATAGACTCGTTGATTATTGGTTTATCGATATGAGGCCGATGTTTGTCGAAGTATAGACTCGCCAATCATAGGTTTGCCGATACGAGGCCAATGTTCAGCCAAATATAGGCTCTCTAATCATTGGCTTATCGATACGAGGTCGATGTTTGGCGAAGTATAGACTCGCCAATCATGTTTTTGCCGATACGAGCCCAATGTTCGGCAAAATATAGACTCGCTAATGATTGGCTTGTCGACACGAGGCCGATGTATGGTGAAGTATAGACTCGCCAACGTTGGTTCGCCGATACGAGGCCAATGTTCAGCCGAGTAACGCATGATCGAACCGCAATTCGTACATTGACGATTCATTGTTTCGCGTTGAAGTCATTGAGAGACGAGATAAATACTTTTCACGAGTCCATTGGACATTACTCTTAACAAATATACTACCAAATCAATGCACTCATTGTTGGCCGATTCTCGAACGAGCTCATACGCGATTCTCTGCCGATTTTTATGAACCATCCTACACTGACAGAAAAATTCTATAAAAATTAACTAACCGCGTTTATTTAATTATTTTTTATGTGAATTAACTACATTTCGTGAAATCATATTTTCCTATTGCATTCAATTATTGGAATTATTCATTTTAAATATATTTATTTATTGAAATTAAACTTGAACTAATGAACTAATGGTCCGTCTTTATTGCAACACACATATTAAAGGGTTGTGGGGGTGGAGAGGGTGGAGAGAGAGGAATTATATATATGTATATATATATATATATATATATATATATATATATATATAGGTTATGTTTGAAAATTCTATAACATGTCATTCGATAAAACTCTAATTATCACAATGATATTAACTATTTGATATAGTTTATGTGATAAAATTAATGTTGAGAATCCATTTGGTGTCTCATGCCATATCTGCGATTCAGATGTTACAAGTACTCGGTAGCATAGGGGCAGCATGCTTAGCTATGAGTAGGTAGGTTCAAGGTTCGAGTCCCATATAGGTGAAATATTTTCTTCGAACTAATCGTTTCGAAAGACCAGGTAATGACGAATTACAATACAAAAATAATTAATTTTTTTTGTTAATGCAGGACCAATTTTGTTGATCTATATCGGGTCACAATTATCCGCCAAGATTCGGTCGATAATCGGGCCAAGCTCGAGTGCCAATGATGGCAATCTTAGCGGGGACTTATTGTTGGCCGATTCTCGAATGAACTCCTACGCGATGCTCGGCCGATTCTCATAAGCCATTCTAGGGCCAATATTGATTGCGAATATCGGGCCGCTCTTATCATCCAAGGCTCGGTCGATGATCGGGCCAAGCTCAAGTGCCAATGTTGGCAAGCTCGGCGTCGAGCATCGGCCAATCGTTGGCCACTACCGATCACCCTACATGGGGGGCGCAGCAGGCGGGACTTTCAAAAAGTCCCTATACGCTAAAAAAGTTGTGAGTTTGACGTATGACAAGCATTACTACAGATTATCATATTCGAACGAGATGCTTCGTATAATTACGATCGAACTTCGTCCGCCTTCGGCGGGCTCGTTTGATCGTTCAATTATCTCGAAACTACATATCTTGACATGGCCGGATTGATATTTTGGGTACCTTTAACATTATTGATTTGAATTTGCACAGTTAGCGTTCAAACAGTAGTCATTTTCGGTTCACCATCGCATTTTTTAATTGAATGAACCATTTGTTAATAACAATGACTTCAGCATGCTGTTTTTCAAGAGAAAAATGTGGTTTTCTTTGTAGAAGCTGTCATTTTTCCTATTTTTCGAAATTTCGAAATGTGGATCGTGAACCCATATCCAGTGGGATATATTTGAAGAAAAAAATGTTTGTTTTCGTTTCAGATTACATTTGAGACTGGTAGAGATCGCGTCGTTTCTAGCCTCGCCGCTGGAGGACTGCAACGCGAACTACAGCACCACGAACACTGCAAGATTTTCTTCTGAAAAAAATTGCATTTATTCCAACCAATGTGTTACTAGAAGAAAAATCATTATTCTGACCTTTCAAGTTGGGCTTCCAGAGAGGGATACCCCGTTAAGCGCACATTCATCAATTTATCTCGTTATCCATTGCCAGCACTTTAGGCTGACTGGGTTTGTTGATAATACGTTAATCTTTCAGTTTAGTCGTACCGTAGCGCAGACATCATCAATGACTTATGCACCGTGGTCTTTGTTCAAAACAACCATCAAATTCAAAAGCCATGGTCATTTCACCTCCTCTTTGGTGGGGATAGTTTGGGTATCACTGGTCCGGAGGAACGAGCGGAGAATATCGGCTTTGGCCACTTCTTCGGCGGTTAAGCGGGAGGTGGGCTTTGATCACTTCTACAGCGGTTAAGCGGGAGTGCGTTGCTTTAGTCACTTCTTCAGCGTTTTAGCGGGAGTACGTTAGCTTTGGCCACTTATTCAGCGGTTAGGCCAGGGAGGGTTCTCTTTCACTCCTTCAGCGATTGAGAACTCAGGCTTTCGGGCCTCGCGTTCCGCCTTATATACCCGGCCGGAGCGGCGATTCGCATTGCTACGCCGCCGAAAATCTAGGCTCGGGTCGCAGAGCGCGAGACTCCGGTGGGGATGTAGGGTTACGATGATACTCGCACGCGGCGTACGTGTAGCGCGCGAAAGTGTCGTAGGTTGCGGCGTAAGTGTCGCGGATCGCGTGTTACAGCACTGGTGTCGCAAGCATGGTCTTAAATGCAGGTCTTGAAACGAAGGCGAATTTCAGTAGGGGGGGGGTAGGCACGCTTGGTATCCAGGGCGCTGCTATCGAGGAGTATCCTTCCCCTGGCTGCTGAACCTGCCGCGTCAATAGATGTTAAACATAACATATAACCTAACATAACCTTATAGTTATATAATAATAGTTACATGAGTTAATAGCAACACGCAAACACGTGTGTTGCGATAAACTCATGTAGCTATTATTATGTAACTAAAAAAATTATCACTGAGTGCTATCAAAGGAAAGTACCTAGTGATAATTTTTTTGTAATTCATCGTTTCGTGTCTGGTCCGAGAGTTCAGCTTACGATATTGCTATATTCCTTCTCTGTTGCACACGACACCCCGACATTATGAGCAAATCTTGCGGCGTAAATTGGAATTTACGAACCTTGGACACTATGCGGGCCTACCCCCCACCACTGTGGTTTCAAAACCGGCATGTAAGACCGTGGTCGTATGTGTCGCGGGTCGCGTGTTACGGCGCTGGTGTCGAGGTGCGTACGAAGTTCGCCTTGGCGGTAAAAGTGCTGTTGACGCTCGAGCCCGTAAACTTAACCTCACTCTGTTTTTGATAGGTCAGCGTACGGTGAGTACACGGCGTATATTTGATGTGTTTCAAAGACGTAATTGCGGGAAGCAAATGAACAAAGAGAGGGTTCTTAACAATCAAACGTCACAATAACATGTTACTTCTTTATTTTCTATTCAGGTATCGCGGCGCCGACGTTTTAACCTCCTTTCTCGCTGGGTAAGTAACAGTCGGCCTTGTTTTTTCAAATGTACTAATACGCTTAAAAGGAATAATTAAACTAATTAAATAAGATTGTTTCAACAGGAAAACTGTTCACGCGCGTTTAGACATAACATTGAGGCTAAGATCGATGCTTTTCCGGGAGATGACGGCAGGACACCGAGAGAATTCGACGTCAAGGTAAGGGCTACGGGCGCCAAGCGTCCCCCGTTCCAATCTTTGGTATTTAATGTGTTAGTGTTAAATATAATTAGTTATTCCAGGTCAAAATCATTTGTTACAAGTAGCGGAAGAGGCAGGGACGAAGATCGACGGCAACATTTTGTGTACGCCGAAGTGGCGAACAACAAACCCCATACTTGAAAGACTGATGATACGTCAGATAACCCGATCGATGGCTAGGGAATAAAGAATGACGTGAATAGTAAACCCGATATTCGAAAGGCGGGCGGTAGATCAGATAACCTGATCGATGTATACTGAACATAAAAACAACGTGGACAGATAACCCGATGTTTTAATGGCAGGCGGAAGTTAAGATAACTGGATCGATGGCTGAGGAACAAAGAATGACGTGAATAGTAAACCCGATATTCGAACGGCGGTAGGTCAGATAACCCGATCGATGTATAGAAAACAAAAAATGACGTGACAGATAACCCGATATTTCAAGGGAAGACGGTAGTTCAGATAACCCGATCGATAGCTGGGGGGACAAAGAATAACGTGGATGGATAACTCGATATTCGAAAGGCTTGCGGTAGGTCAGATAATTCGAAAGAGGCACACGATCATGCATCTAAATGTTTTGTATTATTACTGCTCCAGCAAGCAAAATATTTGAAATCTATTCGCAGGTCACTGATCTTTTTTTTCAACAATCAGAGTCAGTGCTACAGAGACTTGCTCGAATTTTTCCACCGACAAGAAATATTCGCACTATCGCTGTGTTAAACATTTAAAAAGCCCATTGGCAGGTCATTGGTTTGATTCCGACGGCGATGAAAGTCAATGCTGATTTAATTTCCTGAATTCCTTCTCCGACAAGTACATTCACACCGCTACTATGTTAAGAGTTGTTATGCAGGAAATACTCATATGCGACACTATGCATGAAATCTTGGAACATAAGGAGTAGTGCACACGATAACGAATCAAATTTTTTTGTATTATTACTACTCCGGCATGCAAAATATTAAAAAAACATTCGCAGGTGACTGATAATTTTTTTCTCACCAATCAGCGCTGCAGATACTTCCTCGAATTCTGTCACCGACAAAAAATATTCACACTATCTCTGTGCTGAACATTTAAAAAACCCATTTGCAGGTTATGGGTTTGATTTCGTCAGCGATGGAAGTCAACATTGGATTTAATTCTCTGGATTTCTTCTCCGACACGTCACATTCACAACGCTACGATGTTGAAGAACTGTTGTACAGGAAATACTCATCCGCGACACTATGCATGAAATCTTGGCACTGAAAGTGTCGAGCAGACGGTCATGAATCCAATTTTTTTGTATTAGTTCTACTCCGACATGCAAAACATTTGAAAACTTATGTGCAGGTTACTGATCTGTTCTGATGTGCAGGTTACTGATCTGACCTGTCGAAAAAACAAATTGTTGTCCCGGAAAAAATACAATGGCCGTCGGTACACTAGAATGCGAACTAGGTGCCACCAGTGAGAAAACAGATGAACTAGATTTTCGCGATCCTCGATAATATTCCATTTTATGATAGGTACATTTTTGCTACATTTATCTCGAAAAATTCAAAACCTCCTTCCTCCGCCTTTTTTTTCTTAATAAAATCAGTTGAATCAAAGCTTAAAATGTGTATTTTTTCACGGGCTAGAGCTTTATGCCTTTCGAATTTGCATAAATTCGATGCATCAGTTAGTAATTCACAATTTATCCCAAGGTAATTACAAACTGTAATTTTTTTCATTATTGGTAATTACAAACTGTATTTTTTTTCTTCATACTTTGGAAAATATCGAGCATCGAGCTCTTCGTGCAACAATATTCCACGTACACAACAAAATTTCGTACAACCAAATGGTTGTATCGTTCGATAGAAAAAGGGATTGTCAATTTCAAAGCGGTCGGAGCGTATGCTTCATGTCATTAAGTGTCCGCTTCCGATTTTGTTAAAACTCCTAAATATGATGAAGCATTGAAAACTATTCGACACGTATTTTTTTATCATCGGGGGAAAAATGGTTTTAAGGAAGAAAATCACCCCTCAAAAAAGGCGTGTCGTCGCTTAATTTAATTTTTTTCAATACTTCTATAGTGCATATTTTATCGCTTTACATTACAAGAATTTTGGTTTCGTTTCATTGAGATCGATGGACTGCTTGTGGGTGAAACTGCTAAATCACCCCTCGCCATGCTTTTCTTTACTGGGTGGTTTCCCCTCTTAAAACCGTTTTTGCGCTGATACAAAAAATACGTGTCTAATAATTTAAAATGCTTTATCATCTATATGAGTTTCAACAAAATCGAAGGCGGACACTTAGGTGTTGTTCCTTGTCAGATTGCTATTTCTTCCAATTTATGGTGTTGGCTTTTCTGGAGAGTAGGTTTGTTTTTATGAAAAAATAAAAAATTGGCTTCATAACCGGATTGCTTTAAAACCAGCAAACTTCACCAGCGTGGAATCCGTTTTTTGGCTGAAAGATGAGTAAAGCATGTAGGTTCCGAAAGAGCATGTGTTGAATGAAGTAAGGATAATTTATTATGTTTTAAATGAATGTGTTATTTTATTAAACAATCCATAAACTCACACTTGTGCACCCAATACAATTTGCCATGTTTCATCGACGATTAAAGGGATAAACAAAAGACCGAGGAAAATCGCTGTGTACCATCGTCAAAGAGTAGTCTTTGCAATCAGAACTGCATTGGAGTCAACGTTTCAATATTTAGTTAGCAAGCATTTACAATGGATTGTACACTTTTTAAAGTGAAATATTTTCATGGGCATTTACTCTTGAAAATTTCCCTCGAGTATTTTCGAGCTTTGAGTATTTGCTTTGACAACCGTGTGACAATATTTAACATTGTAAGAGATGTATGTACGTGCATGGATGATATATAGTAATGACATATTTGTAAATGTTATTTTACGTTGTACACGGCTGATCTTCTGCATTGTACCTAACTGGCATGTTTTAGTACGTTTGGTGTTATCAATACACACTGCTAAGTCTCGAGTTATTCACGCGTGGATAAAGCCGAGGCTCTTTTCTCTCTTGTTGGGTGTATAAATCTACAAGGTGGTGCACCCGTTCACGTAATATATGCCTTTGCTTCGACTATACTATAGATACTATATGCAGTATTTTACGGACGCTGGTATGACCGTACACACACAGCTGTATATAACTTCAAGACTCAGGGACGTGGCGTGGTGGCACGTAAGAACATATACTATATCCAACCGGCCCCTGCTCGAGATGCACTACATTTCGTTATCTCACCTCATACTTTTGGGGGCCAGTAGCACCAACATGAGCCCGCCTCACAGACTCGCTTCTACATGTGTACTTTGGATTTAGGTTTGCATATGAGGTTGTATGCACGCATACGTGAGAATATATAGATATATGGGCGATTCTTCCGAAATGATCTTTTTGCATGTAGCCGGACTTTTTAAATAGATGTTATTCGATAACTTTGTGGGTTTTTTGGAATACAAAAGTTTGAAACATTTCGAAATCTTCCTAGAAACAGATTTGGCAGAAAAACCGTCGTTATCCTTTTTTTTCTGTATTATGAGTGTGAAAATCATTTCTCTGGTATGTAGCTATTCAGACTTTGTATACACTAGCAAGCTGAAGAGATACTAAAAATTCGAAAACATAAAAAAAAAAACTTTCCTCGAAACCATTGGACATGTATTTAATTCCTCCCTGAAAAATAAAAAAATAATATGCACAGGTATCTCCTGATAAGTAACGAAATTTTGTAACCGTGTTTCTCAATCATTCCTCTGGAGAGCTGTAAATTTGCTCATATATTGTGTGACGGGTGCCGCTAGCTGATCATGCTTGCCAGAGCAGTGCCTTCTAGATCAATTTTTCCTTTTTCCACTCTTTACCCGTCCAAGCCGAACTTTTAGACCCCTAGTCATCGTCAGATTTTGCGGCCAGAGAAACTTAGCATGCCGCGCTGTGTATAAAAACCCGTTTCAATCGTCATTCCACTGGCATAGGATACTTCATGCGCTAACGTTTCTGTTCTTTGTTTTATGGCTTATTGTACTTTATGACATTCTAAATAGGTCCATAAATGTTCCGGTTTCGAATATTATCTGCGTTTATAAGTTTCACCGTTTTTGTTTGTTTGGTGTTTCATATTTTACTTTATTAGTCCATGGGTGTCTTGGTTTCGAATATTTTATTAAACGTAATAAGGTGATCTCAGTTTGCTTTTAAGAAGTCGATAATACTTGATAAACCAATAAAAAATTAATAGGAAAAGGTTTTCATAATGCCCTGGGCCCTACTATTTCTTTCAATCGTGATAAATCTCTCAAAACTGAAAAATCACGGTGATCCACAGAGAATTATATTATATCGATTAGAACTGAGAAGGTCCTGCAAAGTGACCACTTCGGCAGAATTATATATATATATATATATATATATATATATATATATATATATATATATATATATATACGAAGTATAATAATGCATAAATGTTTATGTACTTTTGACACTCCGAAATATTTGGTCCATTTAATTTTCTAAATTCGTCGAAAAATTCAATCAATTGTGACGGTTGTGATGCTTGGTAAAACGACCTAGTTTCAAAACTTTACGAGCTTTTTGCAATGGAATTCGGTTGTGTTTTTTGAGGCTATCGTCGTGATCTCAATTCTGAAAAAAATGATTTTTTGTATTGCATGGCTTTATAGCATAGCAACTTTAATTTGCAACAACGATTTTGTGAAAATTCAAAAAATTGACTGAGTTATGATGATTTTTATGAAGAGGCCTTCACAAACATCATTGTAACTATTGAAAATAGCAAAATGTGACTATTGAAAATAGTACCTCCAGTACTATGTTAGCATGCTAAAATTATACTTTTTATATAGTCTGAATCTATATCTATATACTATTTATGTAATTATCATCAGTATAGACAGAAAATCTGACTATTGAAAATAGTAGCGTCAGCGGGGTGGTTTGAACTATTTTCTCTCGCGTTTTTTTGCGACCCTGCGTTATTGGAACCTACCTCGATTTCAAATTCGCACAAAGCATAGTTGAGGACATTTTTTGTCGTATGATTTTTTGACATATTTATCCATTTGTTAGCAACAAATGATTGATGTTGTTTTTATTGGTCGAAAATCGTACCTTTTGTCTACGGCTTGCCGTTTGCGTCATTTTCAAAATTTCTAAAAGTCGAAAAGCTCACAGGAGAGTTTAATTATTATGATAAAAGGATATTTTTGTATTTTCTCTTTCGGATCACCCGAGTCGCCAGAAGCGCGTACACCGATTCAGCAACGGCGGCATTTTGTTGCATTAATAATAACTTTATTGTTTATCGATCATGTTGGATAAAAAACTCAAACTTGACAAGATTTTGTATTAATTGTATATAATAGCCCGCTCGCGCCATGCCCATACTCTCATCGAAAAAAAAATTGAGAAATGGCCTGCGTTTTGCTCTCAATCTTATGCTCAACTGTTAAAGAAATGTCTTTAATAACAAATTAACCCGTTAAAGAAATTTCATTAATAAAAAATTAACCCGTTAAAGAAATTTCATTGATAAAAAATTGTGTTCTACATTGCAAAAGAGTCCCGAACTACTAGATGTCTTGAAGGGTCGACGTGTAATCAATAACAATATATTTTTTTTCTTCGCAATCATGGATGAGCACATAATTTTTATTCTCAATGGTGCGTCGGTAAACTCTTCAGTTGTCAATGATTCCATTTGAATCATTGCAAAATTCATTTTACAGTGAAAAAGTGACATATGCGAAGGATGAAACGGCATTCTAGAAGATTATGCATCACTGGAGTTTCTGGGGAGGAAAAAATGGGTCAGGGGTGACCAACACGTCGCAATATCTTGGTCTTAATTGCTGGTCCATCTTGCTGATGTCGATGAGACCTTCGTCTTTTTTTAAACGTATGTATCCTCGTCGTATATATGCCAAAAGTAGGAGAGTAAGAATATTCCGCTTGGTGTGGCAAGTGGAAAATCCGTCGCCGTTCACGGTTTTCGCGAGGAAGGGAAATCCGTGCGGAAATCCGGATACTGGTAGAAATCTTGTGTAAGCAAATCCGGCAACCCGACCACCTACGGTATCCCTAATCGCTACTTATGAATGGACACGATCTGCCGATCTCTCTCGTCCCCTCGTTTGCTCGATAAGAGGTCACACAGCACACACATTTTCTCGTTATTAATCTTCCTCGCACCGGATGGGGGAAAATTCTCTCATTTTTTCACACATGGTTGTCGATCCGACATCTATGCCCCATTCTTCGTCCCAATCCATGCGTCTTCCGGCTATTTATACCACAACGGGATCTTCTGAATCGATCGCGCTACGGAGAATTATTTGTGTCAAACATTCCTTCATTTATTCCCTCAATGCTCACTTAGCTGTCACTCACTAATGTCTCGAAATCTTCTGATTTAACGAAAAATGTGTTTGTTTGTGAAAAATGTACGGCGCAAATCCATATCATTGTTGGGTATGCAGGCGATTTGCTTCGTGCCGCAAAGTTTAAGGGCGGAGATGCCTTTAAGCGAGGACAAAATTCGTGATTTTCATGATTTTTTTTTAGAGGAAACATTTCTTCACTTTTTTTGAGACTTAGAGTATGTTTTATTACTACTTTTGGCTGTTACATTGTATTTTTTTATTTATTAATCTTCCAAAATGGTGGAGGCAAGGCATGGTTTTCTGAACGGGTTGCAGCGGATGTTGTCAGATGACGTGATACGTAGCGTCGAGGGGAAACATCTAAAAAAAAACTAACAACGATTTTTCTTTCATTAATACTAATACGCAGAATTTGAACCAAGAAAATGTGAGAAATGTTGAAAATCAATGAAGCGGTACGCTTTGAAACAAAAAGATTGAAAATTTCGAAAAAATGTCTACGTTATGCATTAAAAAAATACTTTCTTTTTTAATTTTCAAAAACACTTAGGGACATGTTTTAGACGATGAGGTTATAAAGTTTCATAGCAAATTTCATCAGATACGGTCGATACGTTTTTTAGTCATACGTTATGCCAGTTTTGGAAATGCAGTTTAGGAAACCGTGGCATACATCTTCCATTTTTAAAGATTAATAAAATACCATGTAACAGGCAAAAGTATTAATAAAACATATCCTAAGTCTAAAAAAATGGTGAAGAAATTCTCCGTTAAAATGAAAAAAAATCTTGAAAATTACCAATTTTTTCCTCGCCTAAAGGTATTTCCCCCCCTTAACCCTTCATAACTCAAGAACGTAGAAATGTAAAAATAGTCGATTTGATGGTAGCTTTTGATAAATAAAAAAACACGTATTATTTAGTTGTTGAAAAATGTTATCAGGGAGCGAGTTATAAAACAATTAAGGGACTGTGACAGATATGTTGCATTATTTCGTAACATTCCTTTATCATGTATGGAATACTTTGAAGCAGCTGTTTAGCTTATTGGCGCACAAATCCGCGCCACATTTTTCACGCACCGTTTGTCATTATATTTTTTCGATTAAAAAAAAAAATTACCAACAAGTTCTGATCCCACGAAGGTCATCCAGTTTTCATGAAGTACACTAAAAAACCACAGAACAGTTTGTAGCCGTCGTTTGACATTGAATTAAAAAAGGATTAAATGTGAATGTGGGATTTTGTGAGGATTTAGATTGTTACAGAACCGTCACACGTCGATATCAAGGATTAATGATGACGAAGCTTGATGAAAAATCTTGTTTTCCATGCGGAAAGTCTCGCGCACACTATGAGATTGCGATCGATTGCAAATCTACAATTCTTGAGCATTCTAATTTTTCTACCTGTCTATCTAAGAGAATATCTAATTATCTGAGGGAATATATTTAGATTGCGGGAAGGGACCAGCAAAAAAAATGAGCTGCCAGATGTGACGATTGAAACAAAAAGCGATTTGATTCTAGTTACAAATCAAATCGACGTCGGAGCATTAAGTCGGTTTTCCACGCAGGGCTGCGAGACGTAATCGAAGAACATTCTGCTCTCGAATTTCGGACACAAAACCGCTGAGTAAATTAAACGGAATAAAGTGTTCAGGGTATATATATATATATATTTTGGCTTTTCACCATTGTTCTCTCCCGTGTACCTCTTGGTCGGTTTGCTTGCACATCGTAGTGAGAAGAACCATTTTCACTTCCCCTCACGTGCACACACACATGCACGTCTGCACGCTACACGTACATTCTTTCTTTCAAGCCTCGGTATATCTCGGTTCTCCTTTTTCTCTGCTGTGAAATTCGCCTCTTGCCTCGGTTACTGGGAGTCTTCCCCTTTTCGAGCCCTTCTCGGCGCGGTTTTTCATCGAACACCAGCTGTCTACGTTGATGCTTTTTCTCGGTTAACGGAAAGACATCGGCGGAGAGGATGCATCCTTGAGCTGTGTGCAAGAAAAAGAAAGGGGCGCGGGAACATCATCGAGGTTGAGATGAGGCAAGAACGAAGATGGGGCTAACATAAGTGGATGCAAAATTCTGGCACGGGGCTGCGGCTACGAACAACTGCACACAGCGAAGTATTCCCGTATGTAACTTCTGTGCAAGAAAGTTGGAGCTCAAGGACCGTTGAAATAATCTATAGGAGTTGTTCCACCTTAATTTGAACGTATTTTCGCCGGGAGTCTTTTAGGCTGTCGTTTAATTCGCGATAAGTTGCTTTGGACGGGTCGATGGAATGGGGGTGCTTTAAAAAAGACAAGACGTAGCGTGGAAAGAAATTGGTTTGAATGGTCAGACGAATTCGGTTTGAGGGAAGGTTCTGCCTTGTTGGGCCAATTTTTTTTTCGATTTTTCGCGAATTTTTTATGCGAAAAGTATTAAATATAGAATGTTGATATTTGGTATGTTGACTAAGCGGTCTTTATTGAACATCAAAATATTTTTTAAGGCTTGACAAAAGATGGTGTTGGGAGTGGAAGGAGCCACGTATGTCGGTGCGCGGGCGATGACATTCTTCGCTTGCGGTCCTAAGTCCCGGACAGGTGATCTGAAGCAAAAAATCAAACATATTTTTACTTTGTACAATATTGTGTATAAGTTGACCTAGAATCAAGAAGAAAAATTGAAAAATAAAAAAATAGTGAGCAAAAAACTGCGAACATTTTTGGAAAAAAAACTAACTTCCTTCCGATCGCTCACTATTTTTTTATTTTTCAATTTTTCTTCTTGATTCTAGGCCAACTTAGACACAATATTGTAGAAAGTAAAAATATTTTTGATTTTTTGCTTCAGATCACCTGTCCGGGACTTAGGACTTCCGCAACCGAAGAATGTCATCGCCCGCGCACCGCCATACGTGGCTCCTCCCACTCCCACCACCAAGTTTTATCAAACTTTAAAAAATATTTTGATATTCAATATGGATCGCTTAGTCAACATACCAAATATCAACATTGTATATTTAATACTTTTCGCATAAAAAATTGGTGAAAAATCGAACATTTTTTAGCCCAACAAAGCAGAACCGTCCCTTAAGGCAGTATTATTGTCTAGAGTGCTGTTTTCGAGGTGATTTTTTAAAGGTGGAATGACCTCTGAACTGTTCGAGTTTTCTTTCTGAAGTTTTTTTACACATGTTTATTGATGTTCTAGAATACGTACAAATTCAAAAAAATGTATGTAGTACATTATCGGGTACTTTTGTACGTTTGATTACAACGGTGCGGGAAAAAACGTCCCCAATTGGCGACGAGTGTGTGGACTCTGTAAGAATCTGAAGAAAAACCAAAAATATTCTCAATTTGCATGAGTCTTGTGAGGTTTGGTATCAAATTGAATAAAACAAATTTACAGAATGGCGGCGTGCTAAAATTTGATTATCAATTTTCCCTATTTTTCTGACCATTCTACGAGTTGTAAAAAAAATTGATATTTCGAGGCAATTCTGCTGGCAACGTTGAAAAGCAGTCTTAGAAAGGTGTATTACAAATCTGAGCTCAATCGACCAGTTGGTTATCGAGATATCGTGGATGCCAATTTGAAAAGCATAGCTCCGCGATAAATGCTACATCTCGACCGCGCTCGCCGAGAAATCCTCCTTATAAATTCTGTGGCTCCTTATAAATGTTATCAGTCTCATTAAACGGTTTTCACAGACGTATTCAAAAAGGTCTGTAGAATAATTTTTCAAAAATTAACATAAGAAACGCTTTTTTAAATATTTCCAGACAAAAATACTGCTTTAACTCTTGATCCTTGTACTATGAATTCCATCTAACAATTTTAATGCAAAAAACATTTTTGAAAAATAAGCCTTTATTTTATGTACTGAATAGTAGAAAACAATTTTTTTTTACCAAGGCACCTATATGTAACTATAGATAAAAGCTGGGGGCGTTCAACTTATTAAATGTTTAATAAATTTGATCAATTCAGTTTCCTTAACCGTATTTGATTTGGCACAATAGTAATTAGAGAAATTATTATCACACGTTTATACTCAGTTTCAGGATTTTTATTTAAGAAATCAAAGGTTGTTTTACAGTAAATTAAATACAGTCGATATGCTAACGGGTTTATGTAAATTAAAGATTATGTCTAAATTTTGAGCGCCCCAAGCTTGTATTTATTGTCACATATAGGTGACTTGGTAAATAAGAAAATTCATTCTTTTCAGTACATCAAATAAGAGCTTGTTTTTCTAAAATATTTTTTTGGCATCTAAATGATTTTCTACTTTTTAGTTTTTAATTGATTGTACTAGAGCTCTGAAATATTTGCAAAGAGGGATTAATCCTATATTGTGAAGTCAGTGTCATTAAAGGTGTTAATAACACCGTTATATAGGTCCATTAGAGATATTTTATAATGGTTATTTTTTCACGTTGAATCATGCATTGTCACTTCTTAGATCCATGTTTGCAAAATTTCAGATCTCTAAGTAGTCAGGAAGTGGGTGAAATATCGATTTTCCGTTTTACATCTCACAGAGCGTCAAGTTAAATAAAAGTTTGTAACTTGTAAAGAGAATACATTTTTGAAAAATATTGCAATGCTTCGTACGCCTTTGGGGGTTTTTATCAATCCACTCCTCTCACTTTTATCCCACATTCGACCATTTGGTGTTCCTTAGAGATTCCCTACAGCCTTGCCAACATCCATTTTGCCCAATGCACTGCTGCAACAAATTTTGAGTGCACAGGGAAACCCTGAAAAACCAGTATTTCATTCTTCATACCCAAAGGTCCGTACCTAAAACCCTAAAAATTCGAAATCTTTCCTTAAAAAAAAAAAAATCATAAAAATCAGCAAACGTTGTCTTTGTCCAAATCTCCCCTGTGAAAGAACACAGGTAGCGTGCAATTTCCACAGGTGTAACGAAGGTCAGTCTCTCATCCTACACAGCCAAGTTGCTTATGGATTGATCAACGATCCGTCGATTATTTCGAGCATCAACATGCCGAATTTGGGTATGCAATAACGGTTCGAATTCGCACCAATTTCTCCGCACTCGTGCCAGCACCCACGAATGCACGTTTACGAGTGTAGGTGGAGGATTCCAATGGTATCAGTGCACAGGCTGCGCGCGCATGTGCGAAATCGTCTCCGGGGTGGTTGAGCGATGAGGGGAGTGAGGGTTAGAAGAGGGCCAAGAGAGGGCCGTCGAAGGGAAGGTCGGGGGTGGCGGGCGTGTAGCCGAACAGTGGCGGCGGCAGTCACCGGCGAGACGCGATCCCACCCCCGCCGCTTTTTGGCCCTCGCCGCTTTTACCCTCTGCAGCCCCTGAGGCTAAGATAAGCCCCCTCCGTATAAGGGAGAGAACCGCGCGCGTTCGCCAGTCGCTCGCTATCTGGCGCGACGATGGGTTCCCAATAAATTTGCCCCCGTAGAACAGCATCTCACGCGCGATCGGTATATTCCCATTCGGGCATCTCACGTCGCGACTCGGTCTTGAATCGGCACCGTAGGCAGGGCCAATTGGACCTATATCGGGCGCGGAGCTCATTCTCGCGCTTCTATTCGCTTCGTTTCGAAATCCTCCGTTAAGGACACTGCTACCCCTTATCCGTGGGGTAGGTTCTACGATTGGAACGTGGTACGTGCTTTATCGTTTGATTTTCCATTCCTTTTTCCGGTACGCCCTTCGGTATCAAAGCTGACGGATTCGGAGGTTCGCAGTGTAACGATCGATTGCCAATCGATCCGAAGCTTTCGTCAACGACAAAAAACAATCGTTGAAGTTTGATGGCGATTGGAAACGCGTCAAGGGCGAATTTCCAGTAGAAATAACACTTCGTTCGAAGGCTTTTGGTTTGAAGCTCGTTCCTCCGTGGGCCGGGAGTGCCGCGTGCTAAGAAACATCGAGATCCCATCAGCTGCGTCATGCTATCGCTTTCAACGGTCATTCACGTTGGACTGACTCGTCTGACAGCTCAGTTTCCATGATTATTTTGTCGGTGCACGTCGGTGTGTCGTGAATAGTGAAGATACGTAGGATCGTGTGCCTTCATACGTTTGTCTCTTGACATCGCGTGGCATTAACGAACAATACGGAAAAAAAAGAGGAAGGCGACTAAACAGGGAGTCAGGAGCAAGCCTCGTAGCGAGCCAGCCCGCCAAACTCAATCACTTCGGTCGTGGGCGGACTTTCGAAACAGTTCGTCGACCGGAATATCGTTCCGGAGGGTGGTAAAAAGGGAGGTTTCGTCTCGTTGTTTGCTGCTGCTGTTGTTGTTGTTGTGTAGCCAAAAAAGGAAAAAAAGCTTTCTTTCCGGACTGAGAGCCGTGATTTTCTTTCAATCTTTTTTCGTGAATGAATAAAAAGGAAGATCGTTGTTGTGGTTAACGCGAGACGGAAGTGAAAACTCACTGGATCAGATCGATGTGGATGTAGCGTCAAATAAGGCTCTCATTGCGCATCTTATTTCCGGCACATTTGTGGACCAGCGGGACAACAGGGTGAGTGAAAAAGCACGCTTTCAAATTATTTTTTTCCCGGTTATTAGACAATTCAGGGCGATAAATATCTCGATATTTTCTTGCACTGGGATGTTTTTCGAGAAATTATGACGCAGGTGCGACGCGAGTAAAAAAGAACTCGTTCGTACATCGTAAATTAGTTGTGACGGTTTATTATGCGAGCCGGTGCGAGGGAATGCTGACAATGAGTGGCCACCGTAGCTGAAAATGGGACGTCCTGTGAAGAAGCCGGAAGTAGGAAAGCACAGACCAAAACTGATTCATTGAAACAAAATATAATTTAAACCCAAACAAAAAATGCATCTAACTCGAAGGACACATGTTTGTACAATTTTGATATCACGGCTTAGGCGAAGTTACGAAAAATTGGCTTAGGTCAGTTTAAGGGAGGCCATCATGGTGATGGTCCGAAAAAGGTCGTTCTTCCCGATTTTTTTCGTCTACTAAATTATTTATTTAGGATCTGAAAAAAAAATATATGTTAAGAATATACTGATCGTATTGCGTGTCAATTTTTATTTGCAAAAATAAAATATTAACAACGTTATCGAGGTATGGAACGCATTTTTTATACAAAGGGTCTACCCTTTGTATAAAAAATGCGTTCCAACGGCCGGATCGATAATTTGGCAATCGTTGGTCTGAAAAATAAATATGTTCTATAATCTATTAGGACGTTGAATTAGTTCTCGCTGTTTTCAAACAGATGGCGTCACCAGAATTGCGTGCGTTTAGTTCAAAATGGTAACGCCTCAATAATGAAGTATTATAAGCAAGCTTGCAATTGAGTGCATGTCATTTCGCCGAAGTGTAGACAACTTTTTTATCCATAACGCTAAACATCTCGAATTCCGTGCCAAAAAGAGTTTTTGCGGGAAATTTCACTGCGCTACTTTATTTTTTAAAAATCTGCAGCTGAAGCACACAGAATTCTTGTTTAGACTTACGGCGACCATGCTCTGTCGGAAACAACATGCAGATATTGGTTTATACGTGTAAAGAATAATGATTTTGATGAGTTGAATTGGAGGCATTAATTCATGAAGACTCATGTTAGACGCTGGCTAAACTTGCAGAGTCATTAGAAGTTGATCGCACAGTAGTTTCGAAACGTTTGAACGCATTAGAAATGATTATTTAGAATAAAGCTTTAATTGTCACGACAAAAATAGCGAGAACTTATTCAGCACCCCAATATGTTAATGTACTCATCATTGCACGTAGGCGTTTTTTCGAGAAAAAATGCACAAAATGACGAGCGTTAAAAAAAGTGTAATTTTCGCGAAATTTGTACTCATTTTCGGGGGCTTAAAAATACTAAATTTCAAAACAAAACAAAAAACGGCTACCTACAACGATAGTTACTGTAATTACGGAAATTTTGTTTTCTTTTTTAAATTAAAAATGGGACCAATATAGCTGTAGTTATGATTCCGGCCAGGTCGAGAAAAGTCGTTTCGAGAAAAACGCGATCGAAAGTTTCGGTTTACGTAAATCGTAGCGCTACCTGCTCTCACTAGATCGTCCGTAACTTGGCCAATTTTCAGTATTTCAGGATGAACATTTTTTTCACATATTCTTAAACATGTAGACTTTGAGAAAATGGAAAAAAAGTCGACTCTTTTGACCCATCACAGTGGTGTCCCGCCTTAAATGCGCACTGCACCGAAATCAAACTCGCCTCAACGAAACGTGCTGTATTTTTTTTCGGCATGAGAGATTGACTTTAACAGGCACCAATTCCGCCTCCCTCAATTATCAATTAATGCTGAGAAATTTTTGAATTCATGCTTCCCGCACACAATAGCCGATGAACACTATATTCTCATTAAAGCGACATAAGAAGAGATTAATCACGACGATCCCTCTTTTTCTGTGTCACGGAGAAATTTTTAATTGTGCCAGTCATAGCGTCACGTGTGTAAGCCATAGGCATTTTTACCCTCAAGCTCTCACGATATTATTAATGTATCACGTTAAAAGATATAATTTTCTGCCTTCCATTTCTCCAACTATTCTCTCTCACCCTCTCGACGTCCCTCTTTATCTCCCTCTGTAACACGAATAACGGTGTGTCGGGTTGGCGAATTTGTATTTCTATACGGTTGACAAGCGAGAGCACGCCAATGATATTGAAATTCCGGTTTTTCACGCGAGAGGATCCTCACGACGACGACAATGACGGCAAGGGATCGACCAAGGGAAAAAGCGAGTGCGGGCTGCATCGCGAATCATCCCTCTAACGTACAGGGCTTGAAGGCCGTCGAGGTTTATCTTTAATGTCATTCCGGAAGTCAGGCAAAGTTACGAGAGACTGAGATGTTTTATATATATATATATATATATATATATATATATATATATATATATATATATATATATATATAAAGATAGATTAAAACACACAGCCACTCATACACAGGGTGTTAGGACGGTCGATGCAAAGCCTTAAGGGGGTGATAGGTTACTTCGTTCGGAACGTATGTAACCTAGGTTACCTTAGTCCAAAGCCTAGAGATTTCGAGTTATCGTGGTAAGTATGATTTTTGGAAAATTTCCCAAAATCGGGTACTGACTCGTTTACCTCTTATGTTAATGCCATTTCTAAAAGAATAGCATTAACATAAGAGGTGTTTTTATTTTTTGACACGTTTTTAATTATTCAACACGTCCTATTTAGTTAGTTGTATGGATACAGATGATTGTATTGGTGTTCGTCGATTGAATACACATTAATCTAAGACGCAAATAAGTTTTTAGTTACCAATAATTGCCTGTTTGAATGTTATGAACGAGTGAGTACCTAATTTTGGGAAATTGTCCAAAAATCATACTTGCCATGATAACTCGAAATTCTTAGACTTTGGACTAAGGCAACCTACGTTAGATATGTTCCTAACGAGGTGACCTATCATCCCCTTAAGGCTTTGCATCGACCTTCCTAACACCCTGTATGTATATATATGAGGTATTTCACGCGAATCCGGTAGACTTTTTCCCTCACCCCCGCCAATTCGATTTTAAAAAAATCTGATTCCATTGACTCTAAAAGACACCCTGAATATTTCTTACATTTTTCAGGACAAAACTTAGTAAAAAAAAATCTACAAAAAATGCCCCGATTTAAAAATCTGAAAAAAATCCTAAAAATGCGTCATTATACGTAAAAAATTTCAAGCTATCACCCGCAGTGGAAGTATAATTTTTTCCGTGCTTTCTGAGCGATTAACGTTAAAAAAAACCGAAAAATTCATGAATTTTTTTGACAATTTTTTATTAACCAAATGGTTATTCAAAAAGGGTCAAACAAATTTAACATATACATTAAAACACAAACCCATTCATATATACAGTGGGTTAAAAAAGTATTTGTACATGTCAAACGAAACTGTTTTTAATTTTGCTCTATTTGTTTGTTCGTATTTTCCCAAGATTTTTGTAAACAGACACCATGTATATTGAGGACAAGCTATCGAACACAGAAACTTAATAAAGCATTTAATTTTTGTTCGTAGGATAATTTGAAAAAGACGACGTGTACAAATACTTTTTTTACCGACTGTATACACACACACACACACATGAATTAACGTATAATATATTATTATCGGTGAATGGGTAAGTTATCGTGTCACTCGTTCCTATCGTTGGAGTTATCTGCGTGTACCAATAGCGAGCTCCAGCTTGCTCAATCGCAGCAATATTTCCATTTGGTTTCCCAAGAGCTTTTAACGCTCGAAACCTCTGACCGAGCCCTAGAGATATAATTTGTTTTCCCAATACTTCGTACTCGTGAAATTGCAAATACCTTTGAAGAAAATAACGAAAAAACATCTATGGCCAGAGCTCGGAAGGGCGAAAAAATAGTAAAGGGTAGAGCGGAATTTATATTTACTGAAGGAGCTCAAACGAGAAGGAGGATGGTGACTTTTTAATTACTTTGAGAACCCGTCGTTCGTTCATCCTGGCAATGAGTTTGTTAATTCTATTTTTCCATCCGTTCACGTTTTTTTAATCCCGAGAACGTTGTTTCCGGGACAACAGGATAAATTGTTTCTGTAGCAGAAGCTTCGAAAATAATCCTGTAAGAGGTATTTGGCAATATGATTAGTTGCTTCAATTGATAATTACGTTCTTACGATTATCTCGCTTCGTATGACCTGTTGAATAGAGCATCTTTCTTTTTTCTAAAAACATATTCAAAGGAAGTAAAGGAAATACGTATAATCGGAGAATGTATTATGCTGTTTATATTGTGAGGATATTTTATTATGAAATACAAAAAGTAATAAGAAAAGGAACGTTGAAGGCGTTGCAAACATTATGGCAAATAAATTGAAAATATTGGTGTATAAATTGTGAGAATTGAATGAACAATCATTTATCCCTGTCCCCTAGAAACATTTTTATCGAATTCAGGAAAGAACCTCTTTTATAAAGTTTCTTGCTTTATTCAATCTTAAGGGACAGTACCAGTTTACAGCCCGGAAAAACGGTGAATTTCGACAATTTTATATGCACACCCAGGTGATAAAATGATAATTCCGTTTAGTGGTCTTTATTCTACATATCATCAAGTATCTTTACACATTTTTCCACACGATTTTGTTAAAAAATGGCGATGCTGAAGCTGGATGAAGCGAGTCAGCTTGGTCCTGATCTTGTGCTGCGGCCGGCAAGAGTCCTTTTCCAATTTTTAACCTGGAACTAAAATCCAAAACAATTTGAGTTCTAGATAAACTTTGCCTTCGAAGTACGTAGGGAAATCGAAAAAAAAAATCGATTATTTTTATAATGGTGCATGTTTGAAAAAACGAATTATTTTTGGTAAAAAAAGATCGCCAAAACCAATTTTTTTCGAAAAAGTTTTCAAAATATCAAAATTTTCCTACGTACTTTGATGTAAAACGTTGTGATAAAGTTGGAACAAAAAATTCAAGTCAATCGGTGAAAAAATTGACGATGTAACGTTGGCGATCGAAGAGCTTTGCCAGACAAAGATGCCTCGCTTCGCCCAGCTTCAGCGCCGCCATTTTGTTACAAAGTCTTGTGAAAAAAACGTGTAAAAGATACGTGAAGATATGTAGAACAAAGACCACTAAACGAAATTTGTATTCCATCAACTGGGTATCCATCAAAAATTGTCGAAGTTCACTTCTTTGACTGGGCTCTAGACTGGCAATCTCCCTTAAGGGGCGTGACACGTAGCGTCGGCGGGATTAATCTGAAAAAAAGCAACAAAGATTTTTTTTTCATTAACACTCATACGCCGAATATGAACCAAGAAAAAATGAGAAATGTTGAAAATCGACGAAATGGTACGCTTTGAAACAAAAATATCCAATTTTCCGTTAAAAGTGGCTTCATTTAGCCAAAAAAAATACTTTCTTATTATTTTCAAAAACATTTAGGGTGACGTTTTAGACAATAAGGTTAGAAAGTATTATATCAAATTTCATCAGAATCGGTCGAAAGGTTTTTTGCATGTACGTCATGCCAGTTTCGAAAATGTAGTTTAGTATCATACCTCCGCCATTTTTAAAGATTAATTAATAAAATACCATGTAACAGCCAAAAGTAATAATAAAACATACTCTGAGTCTCAAAAATGGTGAAGAAATCTTTCCTTTTAAAAAACAATCATGAAAATCAGTAAATTTTCTCCTCGCCTAAAGGTATCTCCACCCTTAAAGACAATTCGTAGCGTGAATTCTTGGCAATACTTGATTTAAGCAACGGAAATAAGTCTGTGCACTTCTTAATATATGTATAATCGCTGCTTGCATCGTAAATTACCCGCGTAACCGTCTCGACGACGAGAGATGCGCATCTCGGTATTAGCCGGCTGCTCGTGTAACCAGCGTAACCATCATTAACGTTCCTAATGAAAGAGGGTGAATAGCTAAATACGATATGCCACAGCGTCGACGGAGCTTTGGCTTGGGAATCAAAAGCTGGGGTGAGGTCTCCTTTTCTATCTGTTTATTTCTCTCTCTCTCTCTCTCTCTCTCTCTCTCTCTCTCTCTTTCTCTCTCTCTCCCTCTCTCTCTCCCGCGCTCGTTTTCTCTGTCCCTGCCGTTTCCGGTCTATGGGCAATGCGAAGAAGGAAATATAGTTAATATTCGCGAAAGAGAAAGAGGCACGAAATCTCGAGGCCATTGGTGGATGAAAACGGTATATACAGACGAAAACTCATTTCGACACAAAGAACAGCACAAAATAAAAGAGCGTGCGGACGGGCGCGAGGGGGAATGGAAAAAAACTTTTGAACCATTTTTTAATTAGAGGAAAATTCAACGGGTAAGAACTCGAAGGAAGAATGAGTACAAGGCAAGAATAAATGCCTCTGAAACGAGAATCGAGCGATTAAGGAAATTGCTGAAGATAAGATAAAGATGAAATAAATACAAGGATGAAGAACGAGAATAATTTACAGTCACATTGATACAGCGAGGCGTAGTCGAATCCATAAGGAAAAAAACATACTCAAATCAGAAATTGCCGTTTATACTTTCTCTATATCCTTTTTCCGAAATTTTGATTCTTCCAAAGATTCCTGCGAGCGAATTATAAAGAAGAGTTATAGATACAAAAGTTTCTACAGCTTAGTCCGATTTAGTTGCCTTGTCGGTTATCTCACTAGCTGTCGATTATTGTCGATACTGCATCACAGGAATGATCCCACGCCATTCAGTGTCTGAACACGAAGAAACTCCCCCAGACATCCGATTAGCACTAGAAAAATTTAAGAAGGTGGAAACCTCCGTAACTTTGAATAAACTGAAAATTGGAGACCACGAGAACGAGAGAAGACAAAATCGAGATGATCCACGCAAAAAACCTAAATACAACAAAAAAGTGTTCAGTGGAATTCGATTTTTGCCCGAAGGCATGAAGTGCACCAAAGCTAGACCGAAGTATACAAATATATACGTAAACCTGTACATATGAAATTTTGTTGCCCGATACACATAGATATCAACAATGAGATAAAGCGAGAGAAGGCTCGAGCAAGAATAGAACGCGCGATCGTGATGCGACGGGAGCAACGAAAACCGTAAAAAAGAGGGTTGATGAAAAAAAGAAAACAGGGAAGGATGGGCGAGGGTGAGGATGAGGTACGTAGAGAGAACGAGTACGAAGGAGAAGAGCAGAGGGTAAAGAGAAAAGAGAAGAAGATTGTGGCAGGGAGGCGGAAAGGGTTGGCTGGTTGAGAGTCACCTAGCTGTGATGGTGGTAGTGGTTCTTCTCGACTCCTGGCTCGATCCTCCATACAGTCCTCGGGCTTATTCCTTCTCTTCAGGCACTCACCTCGCTCGCCTTACCTCGGCCGGGCTACGTCCCTCGAGCGCCAGCCCTTCCGTGAGTGCAGCGACTCGGAACTCACCCTTCTCGCTGGGGTTGCAAACCTACCAAGGAATGGAATAGGAGGAAGGAGGGAGGTCAATGTCTGCTAACCCCAACCTTGCTTCCGGGAGCTGCATGCTGGGTGTCCTGAAATTCAGAATGCGTGTATACGTGTAGGCGTGTGTGTGGGGGTGAAGGTGTGTACGTATAGGAGGCTACAGGACTTTGGGCTGCCACGAGATTATGTATACCTATATACGTCATCCGCTACTATTGCCCGTTGGACCATAACATGGTTGTATTATACGTATGCCAGCCTAGACGAGATTACGACGTCCATCAAATAGATTTCTGTCAGTAATAGGGTATCATTTGAAGCGCTATTCCAATCAACTTGACCGTTCATTAAACATCAGCTAATAGCAAGTGACATGATCCATAGCGAGCTCGACGCACCACTTTTTCTTTCGACCCTGATGCGTAAACGAATAAGAAGCGAATAATGGTCGGTGAGGTTATCTTTATTGAAAAGATTCAAAGTACGACGTAGCGGGATGAGCACGCAAATGTAGGTCGGTTGATAAACAATATGCAGTTTTGATAGGATTTCATAGCAGCACCTCGACTTCTGAAAAGATTGATGTCCATGCCCTGGCTGATACGCCGTTGCGTTTCTGGAAAACAGGCAGTGCAAAACCGATCTCCCCTGGTGGTATTCGAGATCCTCACATACTTAACCCTGTAACGGCCAAGCCTATTTCTGGATGGCTCGAAATAACTTTCTCTGGTAGTATGGCTGTGGATCAATGTGGATGTCCAACCATAATTTGGGGGGCCTGGGAAGTAGTATTTTCGGACTGTAGCAAATTTGGGACGTTGGCGGTTCGGGGATACAAATTATGACATATTTCAGATCTTTGAAAAAGCTAAAATAACCGTTTATTTATCTTTATCGGATTGCAATAGTATGTCTAGAATAATCTCACAAAATCACTAGTTTCCGTGGAAAATGTAAAAACAATTGTTCTTTGCGTTCTGGCAAAGGTGCACGGTGCATTTGTCGCATTTGATTTTTGAAAACCTGACTTGTAATGTTTGCATCGCTGCTTTTGCTCGTCAAAAGCAGCCCAATGCACTACACCATCAACTCGGACTAGTTCTTGTGGTCTTATTTAGCGCCTCGCGGAGTGTGGATTTTTGTAATCAATGTTTCACGACTTGGAGGACGACCACGCCACCCATATTTTTTTGTATTCGGCCACAGTATTCGGGCACTT
Source organism: Ophion slaviceki (assembly GCA_944452715.1). Lineage (NCBI taxonomy): Eukaryota > Metazoa > Arthropoda > Insecta > Hymenoptera > Ichneumonidae > Ophion > Ophion slaviceki. Next base: position 26,294,006 of record OX101785.1, on the reverse strand, counting down.
TCGGAAATATCCGAAATATTCGGATTTGGTGGTACGATGGGCCTTAACTTGATTTTTCAATTTCTTTTTTCAAAATTGTTTCAAATTTCAAAAAAATGGTATTTCATATACCCTAATGGCCAGTGTAGCAAATTTGCTACTAACATTTTCACACTCTCGGTTCGAACTCAATCGAACTTATTTGAATTCAATCGAAAATCTTCAAAGTCTAGTTCGTCCAGTCAAGCTTCCTTTACACAATTCTATCAAAAAATATTTCAAGAATGTCCATTTACTTATTTTTTTGGACAAACAACGGACAGGATGCAAGCGTCGTAGGGTTTCACGACAATATTGTTGCCATATTAACATAATTCATATGTTTACGTTTGAATTTCAAGCTATCCCGGCCTTTGTAGCTTCATCTAGCATAGATTGATGGAACGGTGAAGTAGCCTGTCCGCGATGTCTACCTCGCGTTTTTACCAACGGGGTCAAAGTGAACGTAGCAAATTTACCACGATGGCAGCTGAAGGGTTAACCCTTCGCGGTCACAAGTTCTGGCTATAACATGTGGCCACAGGGGGTCGCAATGACCCCAGCCGCGGTTCAAACGATTGCCGCGTTCACTGTATCGTTCCGAATGACTGATCAAAATTCAGGATGTTAGTTTGAACATTCTAGAATGTGGCCTTCTCGGCATTATATTTTGATCGAATTTTAAAATGGCGGAAAAAAAATCAGCAAGGCGTCAATGCGGGAAGAAAGCCCTTTTTTTACTAAAAATATCATAGCTCATGGAACTTTTTATTTTTTTTCGTGAAATTTTAGGGTGATACTCTTGAGATATAATAGCTTAAGAGAAAAAATAGCTCCATAGCGTGAAATGGTTTAAGGAAAAAAATAGCTCCATAGTGGAAAATAGATTGAGGAAAAAATACCTCCACGTCGAATCCTAGTCTGCACTTACAAAACGGTCCAAAGCACCGTTAGAAGGCAGGCCAATCGCCTTGGCCCCCAACAACTCGTAGTAATTCCTAACGGCGAGTGACCGCGGAGGGTTAATGAATAAACCCACGCACATCCGGTCCTATTGGTTTTCAATAATGCCGGAATTCACGAGATATTCGCAAACATCGTAGAAAAACACGAATCGCGGGTGTGTTAGGTCCCGACGATGGTCGCAGTATTGGAGTACAAGCGTGTACCCGAATCCGAGATTCATATACGTCGACACACGAAGCCCTCGATGATTACTCCGTATACATCCGACCCATCGGTAAAAACGGAAGCTCCAAACCCATCACGGGTTCGCATCCCCTTGCGCTCGAGGGGTTGAACGTGGGCAAGGTTCGGGATTCACGGAGCGGGAGAAATAACAGCTTTCGGGACTTCCTGCCACGTACCGAAAACATCACCGTTAACTCAACGTTGATTTCGGAGATAGAATCCGTCGGAGCAATCCCTCGCGCTTTTGGAACACCCACATTTCGACGTTGGATAAGGTTTATCGGGATGTGGTGGTTCGTGTAATCGCCGGTACGACTTATTTGTTTAGGTATCGCGGAGAATGAAAGTGTAGCGGAATGCGCGAACATCGTGTATTGATTATTTGAGGGGTTAGGCCACAGTAGAACTTAAAAAAACGATTTTATTCTCGCTAAAACGGTGCTTTATCATCATAATAATAAGTTACTATTCGATTTATAGCAAGAACATTTTTTCCACCGATGTTGAGCGTATAACGTGACCCCACCGCCATAGAGTACCTAAAACTTTAAACGCGTTTTTCTCAGAACAGCTTTTTTCCAATTGGCGTGACAAATAACTTCAACAATTTTCACTCGATTTACTTCAAATTTAAATGTTATGTTCCTAATTGTATTTCCCGGAGAAGTACGTACGGAATTTCTGATTAATCGAAAACTTTTCATTTTATGAGCAGTTATAAAGAAATTTTTCACTGAAAATTCATTTCTTAAGTTCAAATACCTACAACTTTTGAATAAAACAATATTTTTTGAATTCTGTACGTACTTCTCTAGATATTCTAATGTAGATTGACGAGAATTTTTGTTTTTTGTTCTAGGTGAAAAATTGTGGATGCTAAATGTCACGCCGCGGAGCCCCTAAAAAAGATAACAAAAGAAAATAGTAGTAGTCGGCAATTTTGTACATAAAAAAAATTATAACAGCTTGATATTCATACTAAATAGATGTGTAATTAATATTAGGAGTGCATCACTTTTTCATACGAAAAAATTCTCAAATTCGCACATGATTTTATACCCGTTACTGTGGCCTAACCCCTTAATAACTCTTCTGATTATGATGCCATGATTCATCTGGACTAATATTTGCAAGAATATTTTATGAATGTCGCAATAATTAGTCTACGAATGTAGACGGCGTGTCTGTTGGAAGAATGTGGCCAAGATTTGTATGATGTCAATGATTGATGTCATTAAACACGCGGATGTTCAACAGGCGCATCCGAATGTTCACTGGGCGTGAAAGCGGGCGCCCTATATTTCGTTATCGTTGTTATTTTATTACACTTTCGATACATTAGTCAAACGTTTACAGCGGATGCACATTACGCACTAGCACCTTTGTGAGCCGCGCAAATCCGCCAGAAACATAGAACAGGATGCGAGATGAAGCGCAGTCTGTTGATTGCCATCGCTGTATGGGATTTTGGGAGAGAGAAAGAGAGCGCGAGAGACTTTGAGAGAGAAAGAGAAAGATGGCGAGGCGGGTGTGGACGAGAGCGAAACCTACGCTCCGATAGTCTATGTTTCGGATGCTGGGCGAGAGTCAGCGTCATTCCAGTAAATACACCGCTGATACAGCTTTACGCCCTCATCGTGGTTCGTTTGTACGTGCTACCCTCGACCAAAATCCTTCCGGATGAGCGTATGAGAGAGTGCGGTCGCCTATATATGAACAACCTTTGAAAACCTCGACAACACCCAAAAATGACGCTTTATCATGAAGTAGCGGATTTGTTGGAATAATAAAAGACTTTTGTAAACGTTTTATTTTCTACAATTTCGTTAAATAAATAAGGTGCTTATTAAAGAAAAAAAAGTGAATGTTTGATATAATGCAAATTCATATATATTTACACTGACGTGTAGACATTTTCTATCGATTTGAATAACACCAAAATTTTCGATCGCTCTGGATAATTGCAAAATTATATTAGAACAATCAAATTCATTTTATTTTTTATTTTACGAAGATTCTATATAACTCGATAAAATGGATTATATTATTCTATTATATAGAAGTAAAATTCAAGATTTAACATTCATTTTATTTCTTACTTTACGAAGATAATATTTTCCTATTATCGGAAGTGATCGAAAACTTTTGATTTGTTCATATATGTATATTCGCAAATATATTAATATTGACAATTTGTTAATTTGTTTATGAAAATATGTTAAAAAACTATTATTAAAAAGGTAAGAAATTGATATGCTATATCATGAAAAATGTTCTATATATAGTTTACTTACTTTTGAATGACAATTTTTTAAACATATCAGAAAGGAATCGACGAATTGGTGTAATCAATTACCGCGTAATAATTGAATTTATTAAAAAATATCAAATCTTGCCCGAACGATTTTTAGAAACAATTGACAAATTAATCCTGTACTGTACGAAGAATGAAATATTGATGCGGTACATAGTATGAATCTATACACGCATATATATTTCTTTCCTGAGTTCCAACGCCCTTGCGCGTTTTTACGTGTTACCTACTCTTCCCAATTAAGGAGGTTGGAGCGTTAGGCACAATCCAAGATTACATTTACAAAAAATATATATGTTATTGTCTAGACTATACTGACAAGGGGACAGTACGGCAGTCGGATTTTTGTAATTTTTCGTACTCATGGTACGTGAAGTTCAGAGCTCGAATATTAATATCCCAAAGCAGTTCGACGCCATATTCAGAAATTTTCGAGAAAATTGACTTTGAAGTTTTCGAGCGCACTCTTATCCCACAAAGATGCAACGATATTCGAACCGGGCTCGTGGCGTACCCGGTAGCGCTCGAGTCTAATAATCGCGGGGTCGCTGGTTCGAGTCTCACTTCGAAATTTTTTATTTTTTTTCATTTTTTTTAATTCGCATACCTCCGTCATTTAAATATCCCGATAAATTTTTGTTGTATATAATCACATATTATTATATATAATTAATATAATATATCTATATATGTTTATATATGGACAAAATCCATATATAGTTATTTATGTACAAAATTCATTATAGTTATACATAATTATATATTTTCTCATATATGATCATATATTATTTATATATAACAATAGGTGATTATTTATAAAAAAATAAATAAATAATCCCGGGATAAAAATCATTAAATCTATGCTAATTCACATATATGTAATTATAATTGTCAATGATAAATGCAAGTCTTATTTTTGATTATCTCTTGCTTGAAATTGCGAATAGGCGACGTAAAAATATCCAGTAATAATATTTACATAAACTCCCTTGTAGATTAATAGGAAGGAACAAGGACGTGAAATTAATGATAGAGAAGATTGCATAAAAATTCATTCTATTGTTCATCATCAGTTGTCTTCTCCGGTCTTCAATAACATGATCAGATATGCGTGGTTTGCTTCGAAACTTTGCGATCAAAGAGAAATCTTCATGAACGTGAATGAAGTTTGTTTTCCGATCGATGTATTGAAAAAAAATTGCGAATGTAACAATGCAGCGTTTGTACGGTGTGCGAGATGCCGAGAAAATTACTGTTTTCCTTGTTTTTACGATGGTTATCACTCTGGCTCGTGTAACATTACACCCGATGTATAAAACAAACGAATACAGACCGAATAATAAAGTATTCAATTCCTTACCCGACGTTTTTCGTTTTCATCCTAAAAATGTTGTTGGTTATAAATATTGATACTTGAAAATGTATGTTTATAATCAAGAGATAATTAAAAATATGACTTGCGTTTTTTCATTTAAAAAAAATGAAAAAAAAAAGAAAAAAAAAATTTCGAAGTGAGACTTGAACCAGCGACCCCGCGATTACTAGACTCGAGCGCTACCGGGTACGCCACGAGCCCGGTTCGAATATCGTTGCATCTTTGTGGGATAAGAGTGCGCTCGAAAACTTCAAAGTCAATTTTCTCGAAAATTTCTGAATATGGCGTCGAACTGCTTTGGGATATTAATATTCGAGCTCTGAACTTCGCGTACCATGAGTACGAAAAATTACAAAAATCCGACTACCGTACTGTCCCCTTGTGAGTCTTCATACATTTTTTGATTTTTTTTCACCACAAAACGCCAGGGATGAAAAATAGTTTAATGGATGTAATTTTCGGTGCGGTTAGATAGGCAAGACGTTCACGCTACGGGTAATGTAATTTTTTTGGCTATCCAGCACCAAAATAAACAATTTTTAACAACGGATTAACGCAGACTAAACCTTTGTAAACATTTAGAAAAAAACCCATCTTGCCCATCGTAAACCACATATATTCAATATTGAACCATCAAAGTTTGATAAAAGATTGAGAATCTTTGCTGACGAATGAAGAGCATTGCTGCCAACCTAAATGTCCGCGAATTTGCCGTATTTCGGCAAGATTTAATATGAATTAATGGTAATAATAAATAATCTCGTGACATAAATATACATAGGCATAATTATAAATTACTCAAAATTTCATTCTGCGTTGTAAAAAACATTCGCTGACGCCGTTTTTTCATAATAATCATCGATAATGTTTTACTTTTTCAAGTTGGTAGTAGTCCTCTTTAATAGTATACTTTATGGAAAATTAGTATCTACAGAATAAATCTATACCTCGTACGCATTTCTTTGAGGTTCATCGGAAAAAAATCTAAAACCGTCATTTGACTCAACTAGACCGCTTCAACCTCCTGAATTAGAAGGTCCAAAAAAGCGTTTTTTCGGTAATTTTTCTAGACGGGAAAAACAAGTGAGCCCAGTAAACATTGAGGTATCTTTTCATGTATATTTGACATGTATAAAACATGTTTTTCAACATGAACAATAAATGACTGCAGTTTTATTAGCCTATTCCATGTGCTTCTTGCCACGCAGTCCCCAATCGGCGGGAAAGATGCAGCTCGTTGTTCTTGACTGCCAAAAAAAAAAACCAATAAAATTTTCACTTGTCATATATTTTTCTTCTAGGTGAATTCAGAAAAGTTTTAAAAATCGTGAAATTATAACTTTTTTCAGGTTTGAACAAAAATGTGTTTAAAAAAACACTTTGACGTGCTATAAAAATTATTTCAAAATACTTTTCCAATGACTCTTTTAATTCACTCAAAAGAGATTTTCATACTGAAGAAAATAAACTTTGGTTGGATTCAATAGGTCGTTTAGTTTTTTTGCTATCACGCCCGCCAATTTGGAAAAATCGTAAAATTTAAAACTGCAGAAAACGCGCTTCAAAGTTTTTAATAGGAGAAAATATCAATATCAAATATCAATCGCTTCTCTGCTTTAGACCTTGTATCTTCGAAAATATTTACAATCGGCCTCTGTAACTTTGTAAATATATTCTTGGATAGTTTATCTCTCGATTTAAGCAATTTAAAAAAAAACGATTTTTCGGACCGTCCAATTCAGGCTCCGGCATTAAACCCTTTCCTATCACTCCCTATCGGCATTTTGCGAATCTAACCTAACTTCTGTTGCGTCCACAGCCGTCTCAAGTTTCACTATACCCCATTTGCCGAGGGTACGGCAAAACTGTGGAATACCCGTACCGGTATATACAGCCCCATATTTTTTGATTCTCTGGTGCACAGATTTTTTTCCTCAATTATCTACACCAAGGTCTCAGTATTGGCCTTCTACTCATTGGTTGATGCGCCAGCCGATGCACGGCGAAGGGGTCACGGCCCCGAGTATTGGCCATGCACAGCACTGCTTAACTCGATGTACCGCCAGAGCCGAACCCCGACCGCCCATCCACCAGTGTCGGTTTTAATATAATAATATATAAATAATATAAATATTAAATATAGATATATATATAATTTCTTTGAATTATAGTTATCACCAATTTTATATTAATTTCGAATAATTCATTTTTCTTTTGCATATCGTGGTCAAGAGAGTGTTGACCATGGATAACATGGCTCAATTGCCGTCATCGTCCCGCAAAACTGTACGCTTTTCCTAAATCTGTAATACTGATCCTACTTCTATTAATACACTTAATATTGTTATTCGACGTGAGAACATGAAAATGTACATTTTCGAAAAATAAATTCTAATTCTATTGAAGCATTTAAGTTTTATGTATAATATTTTCACATCGAGTAAGCTTCGTTTTTCGTATTTTTCTTCAGTGAGACTTGTCGAGGTAGTCGTGTACCTCACTCCAAACGTAATCAGCCATCATGTCGAGGTGTCACATTTTCCCTGATACCTATTTTCCATGATTTTTGTGCCATGTTGGAAGCGTTCTCGTTGCTCTCCACTTGGGGAGCTAAGCTTTTCTGCGAACTTATCTTGAGTTTTTATTCCTCCACCAAAATCAAAAGAAAAAAAAACACTGTTGACGAAATATGTCATCGTTTGTCTAAATTTTTGAACAACATTGTCTCCGCATATATGACAAAATGTATCGGGGTAGCTCGAACAAACTCATCTTCGCTTTACTACCGTCACCATATCGCTGAATTAATTTAGAATAGCAAATAATTTTACAAATTCTTAGATGAACTGCTGACGACATTCTCTATGAAAAAAATTAATTTGAAAACTCTGGGTAATAACTAGAAATATAGGTTGGTATGGATTTCACCAGTAGTCGCTTGACAATGAATCATACAAATTTTGCCGGCATAAAGAATTTTTTTTTGCACTTGTGTAATGAATTACCTTGTCAAGTCGCTACATCCCTGACGCGAGTAGCGGAGAGAGGCTGCCCCATTCAACGTCGCTAGAATCGTCTCTTTCCTCGTGCAACTAATGTCACAAATGATTTGGCTTCCTTTTCAGCACTTGCTCACAGAACAATGTTGATCCAATGTTGATGATGCACGTCCAAGAGCAATCTCGATCCACGAGAATACCAGAGGCACTTTTTAACAAATGTAATTCAAGTGCGCCTCGTCAAGTTAATAAAAGTAACAACAGAGCCTCTTGAGGAGATTTGACAAGGAAAGGTTGCGAGGTCGATCTCTCCGATTCCGATGAAATTTGGCATGCTTGTCGAATGAGCAAAAATAGGCGACACGTGTGTTTTTATATCTGTGGAATCCGATTTTCAAGAGTTGAAATGCACCCTCGAAAATTGGGGTGTTTTTCGTTTTTCGTTGATAACGTTTTAACGATACGAGAACTGAAAAAATTCAAATTGCAATAATGTTTATTTTTTGGTGTACTATACATTGGAGATGAGAACGATAACGTTATCGACGAAAAAACAAAAAACACCCCTATTTTCGCGGGTGCGTTTCACCCCTTAAACATCGGGTTCTACAGATATGAAAAATACGTATCGCCTGTTTGTACCCATTCTACAAGCATGCCAAATTTCGTCGGAATCGGAGTGATCGATCTCGCAACCTGTCCCTCTGATGAGTGACCGCCGGCTGTAGTTGGAAATACTGTGGCGTGCGAGGGAAAGAGAAAAGTAGGCAAGAATTAAGTTATTGAAGAACAAGACGAAAAAAGTTCCTTCATTGGAAATTACGATTTTTCTCAATTGTTGGTACGAGAAATTGCTTTTGGCCGTAGCGCATATTCGACGAGAGAAGACACCCTTGTAGAGGATATTTTGCCACAAGTGATAAAGCAACTTGCTGGTAGAACAGACTTTGTTCCTGACGGATAGATGAAAAATGTGTAAATTTTTTATTTGCAAGCTTTTTCAATTCAAATAGTGTCGTTATCGCGAGGTATGACGTTGACGCTCGGCTGGACGATGAAAGCGTCATCACTGAGGTCAAGCTTTTGCATTTTCCGTGGAGCTTTGACACCGTTGCTCTCAACGCCCTTCATCGATTAAGCTTCGCTGTCCGCTGGGTGACGCTTTCACACGTCACTGGGTAACTCATACACATGAAAGAAACGAGAATATCGGCTACCGTGAATACGTGAAATCTCGCGAAATTGCATTATGGAGTGGTACAGCTCCGAGTTGAAGCTTTGTATGAAAATCTCTGCCGGATATATACGGTTCCATATGGGTGGCTTCTAGTTCGAACTTTCGCCAATTCTGTTATGTGCGAGTTATTCTTTTTGAGAGGACCCTGTTTTTTTCCCTTACAAATGGGACATTATTTTTCGTTCAGTTTTAAAAATCTTTTTGTCTGATTGTTTAACTGCCTGATGAATTTGTTCACAGTCTAAGTGACAAAAAATGTAGTTATAAGAAAAACGGAAAAAAGTTCGCCTGAGTGCAGTGGGCGATCCTGACGATCAGTTTTTGGAGTTTTTACAAATTTTTTCTTGTGGATTGAAGTTAAGATCCCAGGCTGTAAAACTATATAAAACAAAAATTGTATTTAATCCGTTGAAGCGTATGCAAACGCCTCGAGTAAATTAATATTTACTCGAGGCCTAAAGCCTCGAGTAAAATTAGACTTTGACTTCGAAAAAATTTCGACCAAGCTGGATTTTTGTGGAGACCTTCATTTTGATGTCCTAAGCATATTCTGAAAAGTACCCTTAATACGAAGCCTAATTTGAATTTGAATTTGAATAAATTTACGTACTGTAACACTATTACAGAGATACAAACACTACACAGACGCACTAACACAAAGAAAAGTAGGTGGAATGCCTTTTCCTTTGTTTGCCAGTCATCTATCCCTCAAAGGCGCATGAGGGTTCAACGACGATACGTATTATATCATCTGTAACGTTTCTTCTGTAGGTAGTTCTTGTGTAGACACTTCTAGACTAGTTTACAACGGTACAATATTTGTAATATTATTTTTGTTTGCTTATAATTCATTTATAATATTATAGTGATCTGCGGAACTTCTGTTAATTCATAAATCAGTTTATATCTTCGAAAAGATTCATTCTACGAAAATAGTCTAAAGGCCTTTTTCGTGTTGAATTTTATAATCTACAACTTTTGTCATAATTATTTTCCTCACAAAATGGATGATTTTCGAGATATTTGCGAAAAACTGGAATGTACCTGCATCCCCTGAAAAATTAGGGTTTCAATTAAGGGCACTTTTCTGAATATGTTTACGATATAAAAATAAAGGTCCCTACTCATACCCAGCTTGGTCGGAATTCTTTCGAAGTTTTTTCCTTTTTTTGTCTCATTTTACTGGGCTACGTCGGCAGACATATACGTTATCGTATTGTGCAGAGTCCCGCGTGAAAAAGTACTTCTCTTCCATCGAAGGCAGCCAGGAAGAGTGATGTCCATGAAGGCAGCGTGATACGGCTTTAACTTTTACCCTTCGAACCGAGAAAATTTAAACGTCACGTACCGACATCCCTGCATTCATAAACGCGGGAATTTTTTTGCATCTAAGAATGAACGGAAAAAGCCCTATTAGTACTACTAATAGTGAGTAGGGGAAAAGTATCATATATTCGATACTTCTGTTTGAAACTGTAAAAAAGTAAACAATTGCTAAGACCTCCAATTTTTACGATTTCATGATCTACTGTCATATATAACAAGATGCTAATAATTATTTTACAAATTACATTTGAAAATTTTGATTTATATTATGTTTTACAAAAGTGATAGAAATCATGGTTTTCAAAATGGTGGCCTATTATCGGATATCCGATATAAGCGCCCAAACTTCATTTTTCTTATATCTGATATCAGGGGACTATTTTTATATAAAATAAAACAAAACGTTTATTATTTTAACTTTGTACTTATTATCAAAGAATCAGTCTTCATGAGTTAAACTTTGACGAGATAGGAACATTTTGGCACAAACGGATATCCAATATTAGGCTCGATAAAGTATCAGATATTAAGATTTGACATGGCCGAATATCAACAGTAATATGAATGAACTGTAATATTATATAATTACTGTAATATTATGAACAGTAATATTATATAATTACTGTAATATTATGAACAGTAATATACATATTGGTATTTCTGCGACCATTATATATATTAATGAAGTAAAATAAATGCTATAGTTTGTCAAAAATAAAAAATAAACATAAATCATTTGGACTTACCTCAATGCAAACAAAACTTTTTAACACAACGAATATTTTTTTATGCCGGCGAAAAGTAACATCAGTTCACTGCTGTGCCATTATTGTTGCTAGACAACCAAAAGTTTTGCAGTGGCGACATTTCACGACTAGTTATTTCCGAAAAATTTAATTGAGTACTTTTCTTCTAAAAAATTCCCGTTAATTAAGGAAGGATTAAGGAAGGATGTTAAGGGCTTACATCCACCTGGGTAGGTAAAAAAGAACGATTTTTCGTAACAACATTGTTGTACATATTGCTATTTCTGCGACCATTATATATATTTATGAAATAAAATAAATGCTATAGTTAATTCAAAATAAAAAATAAACATAAATCATTTGGACTTACCTCAATGAAAACAAAGCTTTTTAACACAACGAATATTTTTTTATGCCGGTGAAAAGTAACATAAGTTCACTGCTGTGCCATTATTGTTGTTCGGCAACTAAAAGTTTTGCAGTAGCGACATTTCACGACTAGTTATTAGTGTATAAAGTGAAAATAGATGGCGCTATAAGAAAACTCGAGATCGTCCACTATCCGATATTAAGCAACTATCCAATAAATGGTGCTTCTCCCCTAGCACTTGGCATCGCGAGCTTATCAATTAAACGAAGTATGCAAATTTCACCTACATGATGATGGTACCTGGCAGGCCGAGTATCTTCGAAGCGAACTCTGTCCACTCCTATTATTACTGAAACGTTGTTCAATGTATAAATAGTTATAAAAAAAGACAAATTTGCAGCGTATGGTTCGCTGCCTTTCGATTTTAATGAAACGAGAAGAAGATGGGGCGGCAATATGTGATCGGGGAAAAGTTTGGGTATGCGTACATATTAGCAGTGGGAAAAGTTGTATGTAATATACGATGTTTAGGGAAGCTCGATGGTTGTTAAGGCCTCTCGCTTTTCGTATATATGATCTAAGCGACTACATCCTGAGGTGAATATATTACGTTCGTACGTATGTGTATGGTGTACCGAAGTCTACCGTCGATATCGAACATTCCAAACTATATTGTAGTTATGCAATAATGATGTGTATAACGAACTCTCGACGATAGATATGCATAGGTAGGGGTGCACGATGTGGCCAGAATCCTGTCCGGGATCCTCCGGTACACGTTCCGATAAATGTACTTTCTGTTCCTCCCCTTCGCTCCTTTTCGCCATCACTCTCTGCCGCTCCCTTACTATCGGTCTCTCTCTCTCTCTCTCTCTCTCTCTCTCTCTCTCTCTCTCTCTTTCTCTCTCTTTCCTTCTTCCTCCTTCTTTTTCTCTCACACTCCCTCTCGTTCCTACCGCTACCTTTTCCTTCATCATAATAGATATATATCACGCTCCACCCTGTAGATCATCCCCCTGTTCCGGTGTATCCCCCGGCGCGCTATAATATACCACTGTATTGGGCAAATAATGTGTTATCCCCTCGGGTCTTCGTGTGTACTTAGGCTCCGATATCTATTGGCCGAATCGATCGCGTGTAATCACTTGCGTACGGTTAACTATTTCTCATTCTCTTTTATTATGATGTTACATCAATCCCCAAAGAAATTATATGTTGTGTAACATATTGCAGCTACTAACTTTTTTAAACAACCTTGAATGCTGTAATTTTATTCGTCTACGATGCGTTTGATAAATAAAGTGGCTAATTTGTGTGCATGTTCTCCAAATAATATTTGATATCCAAGCTGGATAAATAAATGTTGTGTCTTGATACTTTTGGGGTTTGGATTGGATTATTCACTTCGCGAAATAATAGCGTCTGGAAGGATAAAAAGTTGTACACTTTTCGTAGATTTATCCGAATTTGAAAGAGGATGATTTTGGCATGCAGCCAATGGATAGATTTTTTTAAAGTTGTATTTTTCGATGAATTTGATTCGAATGAAATTCTTTTGGCTGGGTTGCGACACTGACGATGGTAATATGGTAATATTTATTTATTCAAATAAAACGATCAACGTGAACTCTTTTTTAAAGTGCCTAAAGGTGATGTTGGCATGAATATACAATGCTTCCAATAGCGAATAGGTACTTATCGATACGAGACAGACAATATTCAGTCACCATGTTTTGGGTATTTATATACGTACGTACACGAAGACAGAACTGGGTCGTGTATTCTGCTAGTGCGCGAGCTATATATAACGCAGTTCATACATCACGAAGCTCGGAATTTTAATGTCAGTCTTGATTGATATTGACGTACATGGAGAAGCCTCGAAAAAATGTCAACTGAAATGATCGATGCATATCGTCTGTAAAAATAAAGGGATCATACAAACGTGAATGCCAAATGCAGAAATATTGTTTCTGCATTGACCTGTCGCTTTTCACAAAATTATATTATCGTATAATCCTTCGTATATTATATTATCTCACGAACTGTGTCACGAACCGATTGCAGACATAATATTGTTACGACCACGAATAGAGCTCGACCCGATACAATAATTTGATTGATAAAGCAAATCAGTGGTAAATCCGTACACGCCAGGCTCTCACGATGTGAATAAAATAAGTTACAAGGAACATCACCGCAGGTAAGATACCTGCGGGTAATAAGGCCTAGCTAAGGGATATTTGAAATAAAATGAAAAATATCCATCTTAATCAACATGTTTTAATTATAATAATTATTTCAGTTCAGTTTTTATAAAATATTAATGAAAAATGGTAACTTGTGCCATAAACAAAAACAAAATTAAACATTTTTAAAAACCTTTACAGTAGTCCTTATTTTACTATGGTAGGATAATGAGGCATACGGCTTTAACATACTTAAATAATCAAACTATACGTAATATACTTGGTATTTGAGATCAATAATCCGCTGCAGCTTTGTATGAACTCAAAGTTCCTCTTTGCACTACTCGGACAGCTGACACCAGATCGTTTTTTGACCACAACACTCGTTTTGGAGGCATCGGGATCGAGGCACTAAAAATAACGGTCAAATAATTAGTATTAAATATGCGTACTACTTATTTACATTCGTAACATCTTAAAAGTAATGTAAAATATATTATAAAACAAATAAAAACTTTGCTACAAGAAGTAGGAGCGTAATAAGGCCTGTGGTTAAATTAAGTAGGCTTTAATAATCGTCGACCACGTATGTAAGAAAAAAATAAAAATAAAAAATATTTGGTCCACAATACGTTATTTGAATATTTATGATCATCGAAGCTTTAATTAATAAAGATAAAGACTGTGATTTTAGATAGATAAGTGTAATATTACAAAACATATTTACGATTTATTCGCCCTTCTGAATTATTGGTAAATTACAGACGCGCTTAAGGGGTTAGGCCACAGTAACGAGTATAAAATTATGTGCGAGTTGACCAATTTTTTTCGTATGAAGAAGTGATTCACTCATAAAATTAATTACACATCTGTTTAGTATGAATATCAAGCTGTTAGAAAATATATTTTTTCGATGTGCAAAATGGCCGACTACTAATATTTTCGTTTGTTATATTTTTTCAGGCCCTCCGCGGTGTGACATTTAGCATCCACAATTTTTTACGTAGAACAAAAAATCAAAAATTCTCGTCAATCAACATTAGAATACCTAGGGACGTACGTACGGAGTTAAAAAAATATTCTTTTATTCAAAAGATGTAGGTATTTGAACTTGAGAAATGAATTTTCAGTGAAAAATTTCGTTAAACCTGCTCATAAACTGCTCATAAAATGAAAAGTTTTCGATTAACCAGAAATTCCGTACGTACTTCTCTGCGAAATGCAATTAGGAACATAACTTTCAAATTTGAAGTAAATCTAGCGAAAATTGTTGAAGTTATTTGTCACGCCAATTGGAAAAAAGCTGTTTTGAGAAGTTTCGAGTAGTCGGCCATTTTGTACATCGAAAAAAAATATATATATTTTCTAACAGCTTGATATTCATACGAAATAGATGTGTAATTAATTTTATGAGTGAATCACTTTTTCATACGAAAAAAATGTTAAATTCGCACATGATTTTATACCCGTTACTGTGGCCTAACTCCTCAATAAAAATAAGACACAATCCATGATTATACTCAACGATAAATTGGAATGAAACATTTCGCGCAAGTTTAGTAGATTTAGCCATTTTTACATTTTCTCTGAAAAATCGCAGCTACGAAAATTCTTCCGCTGCCCACATTTTTCTAAGTTTTATCATTAATATTTCCTTTCAACAATCGGTTACCTTCCCGTTTTTTGTGTCGTTACGGAATCTTTAGAATTTTTTACACGCCTTTTATATGCCGTATTAAATGCGACGATGTTTGGAGCTGTAATTTTTCGTTAAAAGTTCGGTAATTTGGCTTGAAATTTTACCAGTATAGTAGGATGTATTTTTACTTGATTATGGACCAAAATCAGTTAATTGTTTAATATTCAGGTTCGTGAAACGAATACCGAAATTTTCCGCCTTCGATTTTGTTAAACTCATACATGTGATGAAGCATTGAAACCTATCAGACGCGTACCATAACCCTGGGTAGCTGTGGGACAATTTTAGGTAACTTTGGGACACGTCAGCAAAACTACAACCTTAAATATTTGCCGCGTAGAAACCAGCACATACCGGCGTGTGGCAGTAGCGGTGATTGCGCGCCAATTTATGTGGCATGGTGTTGGTGGGAAATTCAAAAGTCGAATATGACGTGATGTCCCAAAGTTGTACCCCTAGTCCCGAAGTTACCCCGGTTTACGGGGTTTCATTTCATTGGTGGACAAACGGTTTTAAGGTGAGAACCACCCCTCAAAGAAAGGCGTCACCCCTTGAGTTAATTCTTTTTCAATGCTTCTATAGTGGATTTTTCATCGCCTTGAATTTGAAGAATTTTGGTTTTGTTTCATTCAGATTGGTGGACTGTTTGTGGGTGAAACTGCAAAATCACTTCTCGACACGACTTTCCTTAAGGGCTTACATGAACCTGGGTAGGTAAAAAAGATCGATTTTTCAAAAAGGTGCTCATTCGAAAGTACTACCTTTAGAGTGTCTACCCTGAAAATTTCACAAGGGAATTCGCAGTAATGACAAACTTATAGCGTTTTGTAACTGACCGGGTGAGCAACGTCCAACGTTCGAGTAAACCCCTTCAATACGGCGAAAAAATCAGTTTTGTGCGCCTCATGACCGGGAACAGTTATTTCTCTTTCGAGTGATTATTACGACGAAATAACCTTTCTGTCTGAAACTTGCTCAATAATGGTGGGAATTCCTCACCACTGAAATGCGCTCATGTTTTTCAGTGACTGGGACACATGTTGTCCCAGCCGTAATTTCAATTGTTTTCCAGACTCGGACAGCATATGTCCCGTCAGGTGTGAAAGCGTTAAACGCGTTTTACTCGAGACAGTGTTTTCAAAAGCGGTACCAGAAATATATCCGCAACTATCGGGATCAATTTTTGGACGGTTATGCTTCACACAAGTACTTATCGAGCCGTTTTTTCGATACCTGGCATAGTCTTTTTTTCATCATATGTACTAAAGAATTTTGAGGCAAAAAATCGCCTGTTCTATTCCAGTGACTGCCGGGACCCGAAAAAAAATTAAATTTTTCAATTCCGGCTCGATACCTACTAGTTTTATCTACCTACATCAAGAAACGAATTTTTATTTTTTTTGATAAAAAATGGCAGAGGCACCTCTGGTATCGCAAACGCTGTCAACAAAAACACGTCCCAGGAAAACGACCGTAACTTTTTTACCGTTTGAATTTTTTTAACCAACTTTTCACACAATGTACATAAAATGCCATACTTCAAAATGTATATCATGGTTGTTCAATAAAATTCAGTTTTATACACAAAATAAATTCTCAAACAAAACCTTACTTTTAGCCGTCTCAGGTGTATGTAAGCCCTTAAGAGGCGATCGCCCCCTTAAACCCGTTTTTCCGCCGATAAGAGAATACGTGTCTAATAGTTTTCAATGCTTTATCACATATGAGTTTCAACAAAATCGAATGCGGACACTTGAGTGATTTTCCTCGTTCGCCTTCTCAAGTGAGGAAAATTTTAACGGATATGGGGCGTTCATTATTGGATTTCCAGAAATTCATCGTCTCATTAATTATTCTGCTGATCCGTCTCTTCGCTATGCTACATTTATTATCCCGACCGCGATTTCCGGCGACGGTATTTGCGAGATAGGTCAAATCGTTCACTTGAGGTTCTTATAATACTTTGGCTGATTCGTTTATCCTTAATGAAAGAGGGAGACTGGGTTAGATACAAAGAGCTTTTACAAGCAACCCGTCTGACCTGGTTCTGGAGTATATGCGATCCGGAGGTATATATGGACTTAGATATCTACGGACACATATATGTATTAATGTGGGAGTGTTGTTATGTACGCGACCCCATACTGAAACGAAATAACCACCATTTGCTGTAAGGCAGCTCGGTGAAGTATAATGCAAGTAATAACACCGATTAGAGCGGGACCTAATGAACGTAGCTATGCAACTAGGATTAGCCGTTAAGCGGAGTCATAAACGCTTCCTTCTAGAGGTCGCGGTTATTGCGGAATCGGATTATACGTACGGAAGATCGGATTAGAATATATGTATATATCGGATTAAAATCAGTTGAATATCACTAATTGCAAATCCTTCGACTCTCGTCGAAAACTACGCAATTTCAGAGCTGCCAATCGGGTCTCGTTTTTGTTCGAAGGAATGATGGATGCAGTGGACTCGCAAATCTACGGATGCTGGAATAATATAATATGATGGAACAAAGTATGCGTCAATGGGCGAATTGACCTCAAACATTTTCCGAATCTCCATCTCATACTTTGAACCGTCCTTTATTTTCATTATTTTTTTTTAATGGTAGAGATTGCGCTGCGAGATACACAATTTTTTTTTAATTTTGGTTAAGGCCTTAGACCACAGTAACGGGTATAAAATCACGTGCGAATTTAACAATTTTTTTTCGTATGAAAAAGTGATTCACTCATAAAATGATTACACATCTATTTAGTATGAATATCAAGCTGTTAGAAAAAATATGTATTTTTTTTCGATGTACAAAATGGCCGACTACTCGAAACTTCTCGAAACAGCTTTTTTTTTCTAATTTGCGTGACAAAAAGCTTCAACAATTTTCACTCGATTTACTTCAAATTTAAAAGTTACGTTCCTAATTGCATTTCGCAGAGAAGTACGTACGGAATTTCTGATTAATCGAAAACTTTTCATTTTATGAGCTGATTATGAAAATTCATTTCTTAAGTTCAAATACCTACAACTTTTGAATAAAAGAATATTTTTTAAATTCCGTACGTACTTCTCTAGGTATTCTAATGTAGAGTGACGAGAATTTTCGTTTTTTGTTCTAGGTAAAGAATTGTGGATGCTAAATGAAACGCAGCGGAGCGCCTAAAAAAAAGATAAAAGAAAATATTAGTAGTCGGCCAAAAGAAATTCTAACAGCTTGATATTCATACTAAATAGATGTGTAATTAATTTTATGAGTGAATCACTTTTTCATACGGAAAAAATTGTTAAATTCGCACTTGATTTAATACCCGTTTCTGTGGCCTAAGGCTTTAAGAGGTTACGCTACTGTGACGACCCAAAAAACAGATTTATTGAGAAAAATTTATTTTCAAGGAATAAGTAAAATGATTGAAAACTCGTTTGGACATTTATTTCTATGTACGTTGACAAAGTTGTTTACCAAATTTCATGAAAAAAGTTTAATAATTATTTTAAAAAGTTATAAACATTCTCGTGAAGGAGCTTTGAACGCGAGAGGCTCAATGGTGTCCTTGGTTTTGATCTAAACCAACTAAAAACGGTTTCTTTTCTTAAAATAGATAACGTTGTCTAAAACTTGACTGAGCTTTTTTTTGTTATCGTGTTTCAATTGTTGAAAATTTTTTAATATTTTTTTAGAGTTTTTTTAATTTTTCAAATAAAAATGACATCATTATTGTTGATAATTAATGAAAAAAAACGTTAAAAATAAAACCGTCGGTCAATACTAAACTACTATTATACTGAATAAGTTTCCCAAATTTCAAGTAAATCCGTTCATTAGATGTCGAGAAATCGTGTACACCGTTTTGCAGAATATGGTTTCGAGAAAAACGCGTTTAAAGTTTCAGTAGCAGTTCTATCGCTGTAAATTTGAGTTTACCTTCAATATGCAATTCCTGCACCATATGTTGGACCTTCATCTCCAATTTCAGTTGCCTCAAGCGACTACCGGTTTTTCGAAATTTTGACAGCAGCCTAACCGCCTAATGAAAAACTCATTCAAAGACCAGATAAAGTGTAGAAAATCAGCAAAATGTCATCTTTCAAAGTTCACTAGGATTCACTAAGTAGGGTTCGAATGAACCTGCATTTCTATAGTTGAATAGGTATTGCATTTCCAGTTCTTACAAATATTACAATTTTCCGATTGGTTTCTGAGGACTAGAGTGAGTTTTGTATGAAGTCGAGATTTGTAGCTTTTCGGTTCGTTTCTCCAGATCAGTATAGGTACGCCGGACTATGCGCCGACTTGCACTACTAGTCCAGTAAAAGAAACGAAAACCCAGAACTTTTTAGCATAGAATATGAATTTTTGACTAGGGGTAGATGGTTGCATACCGAAAGTAACCCCAATCAAATTTTACCCTTCAACTCGCCCCAACCCTAAGAAAGAGGGGTTGAAAACTTAAAAATCGCCGTATCTCGATAATAAATAGCCCGATCAAAAAATGTTTCAAACAAAAGTTGTTTGGAATAATAAAATCCTTATAAAGTTATCCTACGTCCAACCTACTATGTTTGAAGATAGCGGCACAAAACGATTCGAAAATTTGAGGTTGATGCGGGATTGGACGTTACATAACTTTATACGTATTTTATTATTTTAAACTACTTTTCTTTGGAACATTTTTCGATCGGGCTATTAATTATCGAGATACGGCGATTTTTAAGTTTTCAACCCCTATTTTTTAGGGTTGGGGCAAGTTGAGGGGCAACATTTTATTGGGATTACTTTCAGTATGCAACTATCTACCTTCAAGCAATAATTCATATTCTACGCTAAAAAGTGCTAGGTTTTCGTCTCTTTTACTGGACTATACTGACAGCTTGAGGGGAAAGATCTCGTTTTCGGACTAGACGGTTTGCCAAATCTGCCCTTTAATTTTAGCGTTTAAGGTCAATAAACGTAAGTATTAAAGTTGAGTTTTTTTAGTGCAATTGGCGTACGTTGTTAATAATAAAGCAAATTTGAGCTTTAGAGAACATGCAACGTTATGGATGTACGAATAAACCGAAGGATGGGGAGCCTCAAACGCGGCTCCCCATAAATAAAAAACTTTGATCGCTCAAATATTAATGGTTTGTCTTATTATCAGTATTGTTAAGGGAGGACGCCCTGTGACAGGCCGAAAGGGGTCGTTTTTCTGATTTTTTTTGTCTACTGAATTATTTATTTGGGATTTAGAGAAAAGGTATATTATCAAGCTTACATTGAACTTATTTCGTGTACATTTGAATTTCAGAAAAATTAAAAAATAACAACATTATTCAGGTAAAATAGGGTCTCTGTATAAAAAATGTGGTCCAACGGCCGGATCGATAACTTGACAATGGTTGGTCTGAAAAAAAAACACAATAAAAATGTGTTATAATCTATATAAATGTAGTTCTCGTTGAGGTAGCTGTTTTACGAAAAAAATCACACAAAGCTCGGGTGCTAACCCTTTGTTGACACACTTATCCCTTCGAGTGCACAAGCGTCGTTTTGACCGTACGTATTTAGTATTTTTCACCGTATTTTTCGACGTATGCCCCACTTTGTACGAATGTTTTGGCATTCAATTTTCTTTTTCGTCAAGAAATAAATTTAGGGCCATAAAATATGGATAATTTAATACAAAAAACGTCCCCACAAAAAAATGCATATTTACCGGAATACAACGATTTGAAAAACGTCTTGGGTCAGATTGACCCAAGATGCACTTATAGGTTGGCGGCGGAGGTGTGCACTCGAAGGGTTATATTTGGCCACGATTTTGACACACTGGGTCAATTTGACCCGGATACTACTTCATCTACCTCCGATTAACAACCCTTCGGTCGGTTTTTATTAAAAAAGATCAGGAATACACTTTAAACGTTTCTTAATATGTCTGCATGATTAAAATGGAAGCCATCATATTAATTTTTTTAATTATTGAAAATGTTTATTTTTGGAAAAGTAAGCATTTTACTAGAAATTCAACCGGGTTAAAATGATCCAATGTGTCAACGTAGGGTTAAAGAAGTGTAATTTTGGCGCGGGAGGGGGGTGGGGGGGTTTAAAAACACTAGCTAAATTTGAAAAAACGGCTACGTACAATGATAGCTACTGCAATTACGGAAGTTTGGTAGTTTTTAATTGAAAATTGGAGAATTATAGCTACAGCAATTACAGCTATTACGATTCGGGCCAGGTTGAAAAAAGTCGTTTCGTAAAAAACGCGGTTGAACGTTTCAGTATACGTAAATCGTTGCGCTACCTGCTCTCACTGAATCGTCTGTATCTTGGTCAATTTTCAATATTTCAACTTGAATTTTTTTCACACATTCTTGTCTATGTATACTTTGAGAAAATGCAAAAATGTCGATTTTTTTACCCGTCACAGTGGTGCCTCAACGTGGACGTTGAAAACACACCATCGAATTGTTCCAACTAGAATGCAAAGTCTAGCTGTAGGTAGTACCGAAACGACATATGAACATCGTTCATTCATTTAATTACACCGTTCAGTAAGACTCTCAACTGTGAAGAAGTTGCAAGCGACCGGAAACCCAAACAACTTATTTACCGTCATTATTCATTAGTCGCAATCGACGAACAATGAGAGTCACGTATTTGTGGCGAAAAATCTCGAACGGCGACGTATACTATATTCTCGTTTATTAATTCACTCTACTATTTTAGGCCATAAATAATTCATTTTTAATTTTTTGCTCCAGCCAAATTTCGCACGACGCTCCGGGCTCGCCGGAAGTTCGCCGCTACACAAACAATGATCAATATTCAACACAGTAAAACTTGACTGCGAAATCTCTTTGTCATAATCGATTCGTAATATTCGTTTGATGCTCCGTAGCGACAAACGGAAAATATTGTTTGTTATACTTTCTTTTTACCGTCATTTTTCTCGTTTAATCTTTATTCCGATGTGGAATATGAAAAATACGGGCTTGCATAGCCTTCAATCGGGGGCGTTCACGCCTCATCCCTCTCGTTCGCCGCGTGGTAACGTCGCGCGATTTACATGAGAAGACAAAAAGTCGCACCCGCGAGGCGAGAGAAATAGTGTGAGAAAGGTTGTCAGTGATGTTTACTATATACATATATATATATACATATATATATATATATATATATATATATATATATATATATATATATATATATATATATATATATATATATATATATATATATATATATATCGTCTGCCGACCGACAAAAGGGCCTAGGCCGTATTATATCACACATTAAGTATTTCTGGTTAAGCCCTTTTCTTTGGCTACATTGGTCGCCGTCGCGAAGAGCCTCGTGAGCTTTTGCTTGCCTCACAGTCTAACACCGTTCGACTTCTTGCTGAACGAGAAACGCGCGAGAGGGATGGATATATGGAGGCGACAACCACTAATACACAGAGAGCCCATCGGCAACCGGGAGAAGAGGGCTGGCTCAGCTCGAACTCCCTTCCCGTACAGTGTTTTGCATTTTACAATGGCAAAGATATTATGTAAAGCGGGCCCATACATATACATAAAGGTAGACCAAGAATGAGAGCTGTACAGTGAAACCCGCACACATCCACACGAATACACCTTAATATGTATATATATGTATATATATGGGATACTTCACGTCAATTCAACCTGACTGCGTTCTTCGCCATTTTCATATTCCATCGTCCCTTGCCCTGCGGAGCAACGCGAAAAACACTCGACATCTTTTTCACATTTTGTTGAGAAAATAGTTTCATATTTAAGGGAAAAAAAGAGATTTTTATTTTTCCGTTCTTTACGAGGTAGAATACAGGAGTAAAGAAAGTGGATACGTTGCGGCATATTGCGAAAAATGTTTTCCTAAATCGCACCTCGATTTGTGTAGAGGATCGGTGGGATTGTCTTGTCTGGTGATCAATGGGGCGCAGCTATTGAGGAAGCTCGTACGTAAGCCACAATTCGAGAATTGATTGAAACAAAAATATATGTTAATGTGTAGACTATACTGAATCTTTACGAATTTTTCGAAATGTTTTCCTCCGGGAACACTAGGGATGAAAAATAGTGGTGATGTTACTTGATGAAGTCGTTAGAGCAGCTGTTGACTATGTGTGCCTAAGTATATATTCATTATAAACCGAATGAAATGAGGCCATTCACAGCCATTTATAGCTTCGAGTAGAGTTCATGAGATTTTCCGTTACGTGTTCACATCATTTACAATATTCCTAGTGTTGGTCGTATGGGAAGACTAGATTGTTCAAAACATGCCTCATTTGCTTAGAAACAAATGACAACGTATGCCAAGATGTGGAATCTTGTTCGTACACACCTGTTTTTTGTGCACCACGAGAACTCCTAGTCGGAAAACAATTTGGACTTAATAAAAATAGGTGGGATCACCAGGATCAGCAGAATCTTTTTGAACGTTTTTCTAGAAGTTGATCGTTAATCCTGAAGTCGGAGATTCACGAGTTACAACCACAGTATCTTCTGGTGGATCTTCTTTTTGCTGCCAATAGTTGTCGAATCCCTCCAGCAACTGTTGAACAACCACAACAATTCGCACCTAAACAATAGTCCCTTGAACAGTGCTAGAACAACTGGTGAATTATTGAACGAATTGATAAAAACGTGTGTCCGACAATACGATTGATATCAAGAATATCGTCTTTACAGGCAACTTTGCGAAACTTGTGCTCGAGTTGCTGAATATGGAGATTCGCGATCATCTTACTCCAATTAAAAGCAGGAACAACAGCTTGTCGAGTGCATTTCCGGATCTGAATGGTTCCTCAGAATTACAAAAGGTTCCTCGAGATATTGGAGCTCCAATGATTTCTTCGAGTTTGTGATGGCGACGGACTTTTGAAAGCTGGGCCAGTCAGTTTGCAACGCAAGCCAGGATCGCTTTGAGTGTAATTTGCTTCTGGATCAAAGGAAACGCGACGAGGAACTTGAGAATACGGATATAATAGCCGCTGTCGTCGGGGGAACGAAACAACGAGTATCCGGTATCGCTATTTCAGACGGGCTCTTTTCGCGATGCGAAAATATTGTCAGGTTTGAACAAAAACCTGAAGGTGAAAATGGGCACTCACGAGGGTACTGTCTCGTCGCTCGAAGTCTTAAACAGGAACGCGGTTCGCGGCAGTGATTGGAGAGAGGGGAAAGTCAACCACGTCAAGCGTTTGATATCTCTTCACCGATTGGGCGTCTCCAGTTTCGACAAAGGGTGGTATCATCTTCTGGCTTGGTCCATAAACTGTCTGGAGCAATGATATGGATCACGTAATGAGGGAATTGCTCAACGATTTTCCAGCAGATCTCCGACCAGCGAATCCGGCTGACAGACGGGTCGAGCGATTGGGAAAGGGAATGAATATCAACAAGAATCTGCGTCGGTTGAACTCTGATAATACTATCATAAGCAAAATTGAAGGCGGTGCTTTGCACTATACCAAAGTCTCGGGAACCTTCGTGACGGGCAATCAACTGATCAAACTTCGTGATGACTTTCCCGGGCAGCTTGATGGAACTGATCGTGGATGAGAATGACATCAGTGCGTGTTTCGTCAAGTCTTTCTCCAGATTAAACAACTTGGACTGCCTTGGCTTTCTTTGGAATAACAGGACATTCCGTCAGAATAAACTTCTTCATCCCAACAAAAATAAAACACACAAAAAATATCGTCTGAGGTTCCTCCCAACTTTTCAAATCCCGGCTAACTCAGGATCTCTATCCGACTAATTTAACTAGCCTGGGAAAAGTCGTGTTTGACGATCTCGCGAGTGTCGAATATCTCAACGTTCCTGTCAGCTATAAGATTACCAAAATAACGAGGGACATTGTTCATGGCCTGTCGGACATGCTGCGAAAGGTATATTTGGATTTCAATGGAATCCAGATTTTGGAAAAGGCCACTCCTGCCAATGTGTCAAAGTCCCTATTATCTCGCAGCGAAAATTAAATTACGAAGATTGAGAAGGGAAGTTTACCTTTGCCGGATTTTCGAGTGTTCAATTAACAGGCCAATTTGTGGAGCAATGTATACCGTGTCTCTTTAAACGAAATGAGCAACTGACAAATCAATTGAACATACCGCATTCACGAAGAAATTGTGTGACAATGTTATTCTGCATTCTGAATACTTCTATATATTTGTTGAAATAGCTGAACCCAAAATCTCTTGTGGAAGGTGCTCTTGTCTCATAGGGGTCTACCTAGAGGTAAAAGCGCGCAAAATCTCAACACATCTGTGTCGATATGAGTTGTAGACTTACGCTCGCCTGTGTTGGGTCAATAAGCAAATCTCATTATCAACACAACATTCGCCAGCAGTGCTGTTAAATTCTTATGACGCTTTTTTATTTATTTTTTTATATCTTTCATTCGGGTTTCATGGTTTCATTCGCACATTAATAAATCATGAATACGACTATCGAGATAAGATTGCATTGAAACAAAAACATTTAAAACTTTCATCACATTTTAATGCAAGAATTCCTATCGATATGAACACACACACGTACCCCCCCCCCCCCCCCATATATATATAGTAATACCCCCGAAAAAACTCCAAGAATTCAAGAAAAGATGCGGTGCGCTTCTGGACCGGGAGTCGAACCCGGGACCTTTCGATTGCCGGTCGACTGCTCCGACCACTGAGCTGCGCCAGCCCACTTACCTCACCTTTCTCGGATAGTCTCAATATTCGTAACGCAACGGTATAGTATATAAACGGATTTATATCGATAGGGAGAAAATGTATACATGGTGCCCCATTTGAAAAAAGCATAAAAATTAGTCGACAAGATGAGGTCGTACAAAAAAGTGTTTTCTACAAAAGTGTTTTGAGGGCGTCTGATGGTAATACAATATATTTTCTTCCGTCAGCACTCCTACGAGATGCCATCGTAACTTTCAATCTTTCAAATGGAAAGGCATCGTTTTGATTGTTTAGAAAAATCGCTGATTGCGAGACGAATCGAACGGGACAAAAATCTCTAGTTCAAAAATCAACAAAGTTACGGCGGTTTAAATTGTTTGGAAACATCCCACGCTACATACTTTACAGTGGCGAATTTCAAAAGGCGTATTCGACTCTGTGTCGAGCAATATGATCAGTTATGGCTGTTAAGCGGTACTTTAGGGTTTTTTTAAATACCGCATGTACATGAACAAAACTAAACCCTTACGCAAACCCTTGCACACAAAAATACACTTTACGTAAAGCCAATGCACCCGGTAGAATTTCGGTGGAACATTTTCGGTTCGAATAATGGTTCAGTTTTGTTCGGGAACAAGTGTTATTTAAACGACTCTAAACTGTCACTTGACAGCAATAACTGTCAATTGGCAGTTTGATATTGCTCGGCACAGAGTCGAATACGCTTATCGAAATTCGCCATTGCAATGTGCGAAGCATGAGATATTTCGAAAACCTTTAAACCATCATAAAATCCTTAATTTTTTAGCTAGAGAATTCTTTGTTTCCCGTTGGATTCGTCTCAAAATCAGCTATTTTCCATTTTTCGTCTTTCCATTTGAAAAATCGACTGTTACCGCGTTATCTTGTAGACGTATCGACAAAAAATTGTGTTGCCATCGGATATTCTCCTCAAAACCATATAACTTTTATACCAAACACCTTTTTGTACGACCTCATTTTTTCGAGTCAAAAGTTTTCTGTCACTTTGGATAATTCTAAAATTAAATTAGAACATTTTTATTCATTTTATAGAGCTGTATAGCATCTTTCTGAAATAAGAAATAAAATAACTTATATTATTCTAATATAATTTTGCAATTGGTCAAAGTGATCGAAAACTTTTGTCCGGTACTGTATACATATATATAGACACACACATAAAATACACATAAACATGCGCTGCTGAAAAAGTCGGCGTCTCAATTTTATAAAGGCCATTATCTTTAGAGCACGTTGCAAGAGCCCTTGATACTTATCTATACGAGCCCATTTAAACGTGACGCATTGTCTTCGGTGAGTTCCAACTCGTAAAGATGATCCGTATTTGTATATAGTCTACTTCTAGGCGGAAAGGCATCTTTTTAAACGAGACTGTTTTGATTCAAGAAATATATACTTTTTATTATACAGAATTAAATACAAAGTTTTTATACAGAAAAAAGTACATTGCCATTATAAATATCGGTGTGTGTGTGTGTGTGTGTGTGTGTGTGTGTGTGTGCTCGCGTCTTATATGTGTATGTCTGCGCGCATCGTAGATGTGAGTAATACTTCTGCGGGATACTGGAAAGGATGCCTCTTAGACGATAAAACTTTTAAAGTCAAACGAGAGAACTTTTTTTCAACACTTGATATCGGTGATTAAGAATTTTTAATAAAATGAATGGACGTTTGCAGTTGCAATTTAAGCTCAATTTAAGCTAAATAATGTAAAGAAAAACGACAATATAATTATAAAATGACTTGGAAATTAAAGAATCATTACAACAAATGGCCTTTATTTTTGCAGCGTTGAATAAAAAGGAGGACGAGAAGTGGAGAATTTGGACTGAGACCGAGGAATTGCGCAGACAAAAACGCTTAGCGTATAAAATACTCAAATCCTACGTGATCGATTAAAAAAGAAGTTATTCGCCCTCGTTAATCGTCCAAAGCGAACAGGCGCTGCCAATAACTGTCAGCACTGTACACTGGATTGCGGAGACGCACTATATTTATGCCTCGAGATCTACTTACCTCCAGTGCACCTACCGTTATCCACTTTCGTAGATATTGATGGACTCCGAGGGAGAGAGGGTGAAAGAGAGAGAGAGAGAGAGAGAGAGAGAGAGAGAGAGAGAGAGAGGGACCAGGGGTTGAATTTCCTGGTCGCCATTACGCTCGTTGAGTCCCACAGACGCGAATAGTCATGCGGTTTCATACTACTTACTTTTTAAAAAGTGACACACGTACACACACACACCTATATATATATATTGTAATCCCCCGACAAATCTTCAAGAGGACTATCCGAGAAAAAATTACTGTCCGCTTCTGGGTCGGGTTTCAAACCCGGGACCTTTCGATTGCCGGTGGACTGCTCTGACCACTGAGCTGCGCCAGCCCGCTTACCTCACGTTTCTCGGATAGTCTCGATATTCGTAACGCAACGTTACAATATATAGATATATATATATATATATGTGTGTGTGTGTGTGTGTGTATGTATACAGGGTGTCCTGTTATGAATGGATAATCCTTTTTTAAATCATCTGCTTTTGGTTTTTCGCATGCCATTTCTACAAATGATATGAATCTACAATGACTAAGCAACTTTTTGTAGTAATTGGCACGATATGCGTAGTTCATTTTGTTTACACTGCAGTCTGTCAAAGTCAGATGTACGAATTGCTTTATATGAAAAGTCTGCATAAGATCTGCTTTCATAAAGTTTCCTTAACATTTAAGGTTGAAAAGAAGACTTTTCTAGATAAAAAAATAACCAAGAGTTTTTTTTCTAAACCGGGTAAAAAAAGTTATTATTTGTAGAAATGGCACTCGAAAAACCAAAAGCAGATGATTTTTATGTCGAAAACCGTGGGACTTTTACTGAATTGAAATTCCAGCATATAGTAGGATATGATCGGACCTATCGACAGTTGCAGGATTATCCATTAATAATAGGATACCATATATATATATAAATGCATGTATTTGGACATGATGGGTGCGATCAAGAAGACCCAGGGGCATTTCTACTTGCCGCATTCATATCTAAGTACCGTCAGCCCAAGGTTTTGTAACCGACTGTATGACGTCATAAAATGGGTAATCCTCCCTCAACTATATACCACATCTTTTTATATTCTTTTCGTCCTTCCTATATAACCCTCCCCCTTCTTTCCCTCATTCCGTCCTCCTCGCCGCCTCCTCCCGTTTGCTCTTTCTCCCGTACATTTTCTAGCTTTCACTACCTACTTTCGATCTTTTTTCTCCGCGTCTTCGATATAGGACACAGCTAACGTTGAACGCATACTGAAAGGCCATTCTGCGGGGAATAAAAGGTCGACGCGAAAAGGAGCTGTGTTCGCCACGTTTCTTGCCACCTATGTACATAGAATTCTTGACCGCTGTCTTCGAATGAGAATTAAGGGGATGTGCCCAGTTGTCACAGTCGAAAATAAGTCATATGTGGGATTTTTTAAAAGAAAATCGTGATGGTAAATTTTTACAAAAATTAGGTACTTGAAATATATCATCTCAAAAATACTGTGTATTTTTTGTGTAAAAATATTTAATTATAAACGAATTGGAGATGTTGTGGAAAGTATACATCGGGAACCAAATCCTTCCACCAAATACTATATTTTCACACCTAGAAAAAGCCTTAAAAATTTCAGAAAGATCAATCCAGTAATCTTTGAGATATTTTGCTCACCGACTCTGAAAACGTACCTACTTCCGAGAAAAAAGCATTTCAAGTTTCGAACGATGCTCCGAGCGTTTCGACGGACATCGGAATTTTAATGCGGTCACTTTGAATTTTTCAGGGAATATTTATAAGATGATATACTGTCGAAATATATTGGTTTTGAAAAAGTGATTTTTAAACTTTTCCAACTTTGCATAACGTCTTAAAATAAATTTGCATTTTATTGATGGCTGACTCAATGGTGGAAACATTTATCTCCGTCATTCAATGATGATCCCACAAGCTTCGTTGATGGAAAAAAATGAAAACCGTGTCACTTTTTGTACAAATGTGAGTGAGGTTTTTTTGTTCGTCAGGTTGTGTACACATATAGCACTCCATTTGTAGCGAGGTAGTGTAAAGAGATTTAAGGGGAGATATACACCTAGGAGCCGGAAAAAAGGTCATTTTTTTTTAATTTTTTTCAAGAAAAACTATTTGAAATTTCGGATTGGGGTTTTAATTATCTAAAAGTATATACATTAAAAAATATGTTTAATTTTCTTTATTTAAAAATATCAAAAATATACAAGGACATTGTATGATCCTTGGAGCGTCGTAAAAAAATCTGCGTATACGGTATCCACTAGCGTTTCTTTAAAAATCATCTGAAAAAAAAACCAAAAAGATTATTAAATAAGATCCTATAATCTAGTACTTGTCATAGCCGATTTTGATAATATCGATTTATGACAAAATGGCGGACGTTTTAACATAAATAGTGATTTTTGGACAAAAAATTAGTTATTATTTTGCCTATAAATCAAAAACTATGTAACGGAAAAAAAATCCTATGACAAGTACTAGATAATGGTGTACAGAATAACCACAAAAAACCTCAAGGCAATCGGTTCATTGGTTTTCGAGAAATTTTGGGTACCGATTTGAAAAACGTGGTTTTGAGAAAAAGGCGTTTGAAAATTTGGGAATGAATAAATCATGAAATTTGTCAACTTACATGGAATCATCGATACCAGGCCCATAGTGTAGGTCTTCTACGGTCGACGGAATGTTCATAGCTTCTAAATCGATTTTTACGACCATCTAGGTGTATATCTCTCCTTAATAGCCGTCAAATTTGGCTATAGGCAGTCTATTGAGCGATGCTTCGATAAGGGTCGTACATAAAGGGTGGCTCAAAATGACCTGACATTTTTATTTATTAATAAAACGTATTATTTATTTGAATAGCACGAATACTTTTATTTTAATATAAGGTACAAACATGGAGGTCACGTGTGGAACAGAATATCCGGTAAGTGGCCGCCTCGTCCCTGTTTGTAATCGTTCACTCTTTTGACGAAATTTTCTATAACATTTGCACATCGCCGCGGTGCGAGATAACACGACCATGAAACTGCGTCTACAAAAACGATGCAGTAACAATGCAGCAAATAACAATTTCACGCGTTGCACGATCGTGTAATTCTCCATGATTAAACCTCGATACTTCCTGACTCCAGTTGTCAAAGATTAGTACTCCATGTTCACTATAAAAAAATGGCGTGCAACTTAAAATGGCAGATCATTTTGAGACGGCTGCCGTTTAACTGGCCGACTAGATCTGGCCGACCATTTAACTCGCCGACCCGCAAAGAGAGAGGACAAACCCAAACAAACCCAAAATTTTGCAAAAATTGCACAATTTCAGTATTACAAAAAAATAGTCGGCGAGTTTCTAGTCGGCGGAATCTTTGGTCGGCCAGTGTATTGGTCGGCCAGATCATGGTTGACGAGATCGAGTCGGCGAGTTAAAAGATTGCGTTTTGAGACACCCTTTGTATTTCGTGAGTTCCAACTTATACCCGTGCGGGTTTTTCGGTATTGCCCTTCCCAATTGAACCCTTTCCTATCACTGCCTACCCGCGATTCGCTAATCTAACCTAACTTCCGTTGCGTCCACAGCCTACATTATCCACGTACATTAAGGTATATTGTATCATTTACCGAGTGTACGGGGAAACTGTGGAAAACCCTTACCAGTAGGGGAGACCGGGGCAAAATGGTATAGCGGGGCATAATGGGACCGGGGCAAAATGGGACCGGGGCAAAACGGGTTTGGGGCAAAATGGAATAGTGAATATCAACACTGCAGGAAAATACGTCATTGGGGCAAAACGGGACTGGGGCAAAATGGGCCGGGGAAAATCAGGCTCCTCAGAAAGAGGCGGTTGGGGCAAAACGGGATCGGGGCAAAATGGGACAGTGGAATAATTCGATGCAGAAACGAAAGAAATGCAGGGGTAAAAAACGAGGGGTAATAAATGAGTGAAAACAGGTTTTATTGAATGTTACACGATATTTGGGTCACACTCTACTTACGATACTATAATTTAACGGTGGCAATGTTTAATTTTTATTGCTTGTTTAACTAAGCTAATTTTTATCGGCACAATTGTCGCAAACGGACTCGATTAAGTTATCGTCAGCATGGGCACATGAATAGTGGGCCCATTTGTTATTAAAGTTTGTTAAACAATTACTTTTGATTCTGCGGTCAGAACTGTACCAAACTTGACGTAAATTGTTATTTGAGCCTTTTTATTCGATTGGTACAATTTCTTTGTCGTTATTAATTATTTAAATAATCAATTAATTTTTATAATCTGACGCGTGCATTTTATGGTTTTTTTTGTTTTTATCTTTCTTTGTTTTTTTTTTTATTTATTTTCTGCCAACTGCACGTTACTGATACTGATTTTCAAGCCATTGATGAAAATCTAACTCTTGTCAATTTTTACGTAAATTGTTTTATGAAACTAGGACCGCCGCTCCCCATGAAATCGACGGATATGTGTCGACAAATATATCGGTCAGTCCGTATTATCTGCGTATATGTGGACTGAAACGAACCACAAGCACTATTTAGATTAGATTATGTTTCAACAGCTCTTTCATAGAGCCGAAGCATGAATTTTCCTGTCACCCCATTTTGCCCCAAATTCAGCGGGCTGCGACACTTCATTTTTGTGTGTCCCATTTTGCCCCTATCCCATTTTGCCCCAAATCAAGCACCAAGAAACTTCATTTTTTGCTATCCCATTATGCCCCGATCCCATTATGCCCCAGTGCCGTTTTGCCCCGGTACCGTTTTGCCCCGCTATACCATTTTTCCCCGGTCTCCCCTATAGACAGGCCCATATTCTTCTGATTCTCTGGTGCACAGACTTTTTGACTCAAGCATCAACACCAAGCTCTCAGAAGTATGGGCCTTCCGTTCACTGGTTGATACACCAGCTAGTGCACGGCTAAGCGGTCACCGCACTCAGTATTGGTCATGCATAACGCTGCTTTACTCGAAAAACCGCCCGAACAGGATCCCGATCTGCCATCCATCCGTCTCGGTTATTAGGTCGTATATAATCAAATTTTATGGGAGGAATGGGGACGTATATGCCCTAAATATCAGTCGTTAGAGCGTATACGATATTATCATTATTGTGGTTTTAATTGCATAAAAGCATCATATGCACGTCAGAGGGCAACATTTTGAGTAATCGATAGAGGCAGAGTATTGACCTACCCACGGTATAGGCTGCAGTTAAAAAACAAACTCGTTATCGGACATAGTTTTCCAGATCGTGTAGCAAAAGCGTATTCTCATTTTTTTACGTACACCTCGATCCTGACCCTTGCTTGCTCTTTGTTTCTTCTTTCCTTCGTTTACCCTCGCTTTCAGACGCTTTCTCTTGCACTCACGTTTTACTTCTGTAATTTATGTCCCGCGGCTAAGATTTTTATAGTTCCCCAACCACGTGAGTGGCACTGAACTGCGTTAACGTCAAAGCCGTTATTATGGAAAAAGAATCGTAAAAGAATCTAGCAGACCGGAGAAAAAAAGAAAGTATAGATGATAACGAGATACACGTGTACATATGTAGATGTATATGTACATTTGGATAATGTTTATGGGTACTGAGCAGGCGACCGCACATGACATTTATAAAAGTACGTACGTACATACATGAACCGATTTAACGAGTGATTTGGCTTTTTTCTTTGATATTTTCACCAATAGCTTTACACTGAAAAAAATGTCTCCAGTCAACTAAATCCGCCACGGGGGGAAGTGTTTATTTAAAAATACAAAATAGTAGGTTATTCCAAGAAGGATTTATTCCATCGAACTAGCGAATATTCAGAATAACCAAGATCGATTAAGACTAATCAAATCATCTCAATATTTGATTGGAGACCTGTGAATGAAAAATTTCGGTGATCCTGTTGATTTTTTTCTCTGTGTACCTATATCGATTGAGGTACTACGAGCACGTACTGGATCACCGGACAGCTGAATGGTTTTTAGAAATGCCATGGATAATACTCACAAGCGTCAGTGTTCGCAAACTCATACGAGGTTACTGTCAATTCATGACAGATCAATTAATTCAAAGTCGGCAGTCGAGTCGTACCTGGTCCGGTCTGAATATTTTATAGATTGAAATAAATAGAATCAAGTCATCAAATGGGAGCACAAGTGAGGACATGCAAAGTTACACGTCATCGTATTACGATTTTTTCGGTAGTGGAATAGGGATGTTTGAATATTTTTAGTGCAGCTTTCTTTTGGCGCAAAAAAGGAGTGGATTTTCAATATTTTTTCCTCACGAGAGCACCGAGACGACGAGGTCAGGATTTTACACACAATTAATACCCAATCTTGTCGAGTTTGAGTGTTTTTTAAATTGAGAAATATTCATAAACAATGAAGTTATTATTATTTAAACAGAATGCTGCAGATGATGCATGGCCAACCGGGGTAGATAGTTCTGGCATCTAGGGTGATCTAAAGTGAAAAATAAAAATGTTCTTTCAGCGTAATTATAAGACTCTTGTACTACGGGATACTTGTTTGAAGTTTTGGAGATTACTAAAATGGCAAGTTGTCGAAAAACAGTTCGATTTTCGACAAAAAACAACTTCAGTCATTTGTTATTATTAAATGGATAAATATGTCAAAAAATCACCAGGTCACAAGATGGACAATGATATGAACCATTCCTTGTCCGAATTTAAAGTGATACGACTATTACCGTTTCATAAAACATGGTTTCAAG
The DNA here is from genome assembly GCA_944452715.1 of Ophion slaviceki. NCBI lineage: Eukaryota > Metazoa > Arthropoda > Insecta > Hymenoptera > Ichneumonidae > Ophion > Ophion slaviceki. The sequence continues at coordinate 26,259,022 of OX101785.1, read as the reverse complement.
AAAAACGTAAAAGAAAAAAGGTCACTAAGGGAAGAGGGACGTTTTGCAGTGGGCGATTGGACCCTTTACAAAAATCGTCATAACTCAGTCGATTTTCGAAATTCTTACAAAATTTTTGCTGTCAAAACGAATCTTTGCTGTCAATTAAAGTCTTTGCTATCAATTAAAGACCCGAGGCTAAAACACTACGCGGTGATAAATCGTTTTTTCGAAATTTCAAGCTTTTGCAAACCCCTGTAGAGTCCATTATTCTAGAAATGAAAACCACTGTATTAAACTGCGAAAATGGTTTTAGAAGATTTAAAATTTTCTATTTTCAGCACACTTCGTCCTTTATCTTTCCTCCAATTGCAAATAGCACTATTGGCCAAATAATGCTTTCCGCATTTTCCCTCAGGAGCTCAAATTTCAATCCCTCGTGCGGCTGCTGTTGCGATATTTTCATTCATAGCTTGAACATCTTAAAACGCTCGGAAGGAAATATTCCCCGAGAAAATATCCGTTCTCGTAAGGACCGGCCAATATTCCCTGTACCACCAAACGCGAAAGGACGGAGGTAAAAGTTTTATAACGTGTGCTCATAGTATTGAGAAAAAAAGCTGACATGCGAGGGTAAAACTTGTGCACAGTATACACGTTCAAACTCTTGGGTCTTTATTGCTCTGACGGAAAGTTGGGAAAATTGCTGGGCGATGTCAACCAAGTAGATCGGTAGAAATCGGTACCGTTGTCGTATTTTTCTTTTGTACCGTACAATATTTTCGCATATCAAAGTAACGTCAACTATAAACATACATAGGTATACAAATATGCGTCTTTATATATTGTAACGCAACGTCACAACTTCTTTTTTCCATCGTGCTAAACACGTCGAACTTCGTACCAAAAACGATTATTTGTGGCGAATTTCACTGCAATACTTTATTCGAAAATAAATCCTGTTCCTCTGTCGGTAACAATATGCAGAGATGACTCGAGGCGCTTTAAAAATAATGATTTTGATGGGTTGAATTGGAGGCATTAATTCATGAAGACTTATGTCAGACGCTAATCGAACTTGCAGAATCATTGGGAGTTGATCACAACATTTGATGGGAGTTGATCACAACATTTGATCACAACAGCTTCTGGAAGTTGATCACAACATTTGATCACAACAGTTTCGAAATGTTTGAAAGTATTCGGAATGACTTTTTTAACGAAGCATTCATTTTCACGAAAAAAACAACGAGAACTTATTGAACATCCCAATAAATAAATAAATAAATATATAAAATAGTGAGCAGATAAAAGGCACAATACGGTTGATTTGCTATATAAAATGACGTGGTCTAAGACTTTCTCCTCGCGAACGCTTGATATATCTTTGAAGTATTAGCTTGGTAGCTTGCTGGGCCAATAGCGCTGCACACCAAGCCGTAAGTTCTCGTCTCGCCTGTAACACGGCTACCCAAACACCAGGCCGAGTAAGCGTCGGTCGCGAATAGAAGCACGGAAAGAGAGGGCGAGAGAGAGAAAGAGAGAGAGAGAGAGAGAGAGTGTGTACAAGTGCATCACCAGCATGCAGCCGTGCAAGTGTGTGCCTTTGGTAGAGTTGCGCTTTTATGCTGTTTAATGGCTTGGCCCAGCTTCTCTCCACGCGGTGTCTCATAGAGCCCAGCATCCGAGAAACTCACCGGCTTCACCTATACTATAGCGGACTGCAGTTACCCTATATAAACATGTACATACGCTGGTCCGTCGGGTTTTGTACCCGCGCTCGTTCCAAGCACATGCGGACCTGCGTCTAACGTAAGCGAACATTTTACATCGTCGACCGAAATAAGGAAAATTGCGAAGCGGGAACGAAGCGGCGAAATCGACTTTCCAACGCGAAAAAAAGAATAGAAAATACCGCACGATTTAGCAAACGAATTCGCATATAATAAGGTGTGAATTTCTTGGATATTCTCGTCTTATGGACAACTTTGATATGCTTCTCAGTGAATTCAGTGATAAGAAAGATGGAACAAAAATTGTAGTCATTGCAGCAACAGGAAAGGTCTCGGTTCAAAGATACTAGTAGTAGGTTAAAATTCTACATGTCTGCAAATAAATCAATAAATAAATATAAATATATATATACACACTAGTGGAATTTATTCTGGACACTTTTAATAGAAATTAGCGTTGTTTGACATTTACGCAGAAAATGTATATTCTGCTACGCCGGAATGAAACTGTAATATATATATTTTTAAATCTACAACGTTCCTACTTAATATTTGCCTTAATGAGGCTAGTTCGATAAGAATATCAAATATCAGTGATTGCAACGTAAAAATGATCAATAAATTCGAAATTTAAAAAGTATTCAAAAAGGGTCAAGAATTAATTCTCCTAGAGTATATAGACAGTGCCGGTCAAAAGTTTTCAATCACTTTGAATAAGTGCAAAATGATTACTTGTTATTTGTTGAGGTCTCAATTAATTCCTGAGTTCCAACCCTTGCGAGTTTTTACGTATTACCTTTCCCGATTGAACCCTTTCCTATCACCCCTACCCGCACTTCGCTAATCTTATATAACGTTCTGTTGCGTCCACAGCCGTCTTGAGCTACAATATATCGCTTTTTCCGCGGGTATGGGGATACTGTGGAAAACCCGAACCGGTATAGACGGCCCCATATTTTTTTTGATTCTCTAGTGCACAGACTTAAACTCAAGTATCTACACCCAAGGACCCAGAAGTATCGGCTTTCCACTTTTTGGTTGATGCGCCAGCCAGTGCTCGGCTAAGCGGTCACCGCTCCGAGTATTGGCCATGCACATCACTGCTTAATTCGACGTACCGTCAGAGCCGAACCCCGATCGCCCATCCCCCAGTGTCGGCCGATTGAAAAATGATATTGGATGATTTCATCCATTTTATTGCTTATCTTATGAAGATACCAAGATATGCTATGGAACGAATTACGTTATTGTACTAGGATTTTGCAATCGGATAAAACTTTTTGCAATTATTCAAAGTGATCGACAACTTTTGACCGATACTTTATATAAATAAATAAATGAATGAATGAATATATATGTGTGCGTGCGTGTGTGTGTATGTACATGCATATGCTGCATAAACTATATCTGAATATAGTATGAGGTAATGCAAGCTCTGTGGTGCAAGT